>CM075061.1:154479753-155228276 GCA_037428765.1 Rubia yunnanensis | reverse complement strand
GCGCTCTGTGAATATAAAGTAAAATACATGAATTCGAACAATATAAAAATATTTCAGAGCAACATCACTCAAGTAATTCATCAAACAATGATATAAATACCCATGCTTGTTGATAAAATGAAACCCAACAGAGCGAAAAATCCTCCTTGTAGTATTTTTTGGGAATACAGAAAAATGACTGAAATATATGAATTCGGATGAAAAAAGAATCCATACAAAAACAAAGAATTCAAATGAGTGCACTTTGGGACAAAATATTATGGAAAACAACTAATAGCGCAGAATACTTATTGTAGTGTGCTTTGGGAAAAATGAGAAATTGATAGAAATGCCCCTAGTTGATAGCAAACACGAAACCAAACAAAAGCAAAAAATTCTTATTAATGTGTGCATTATGAATAAACGTAAAATATATGAATTCGAACAATGTAAAACTCTTGAAAATATTCAAAACATCATTGTTCAAGTATTTAATCAAGCAATGATGTAAATACCCACGATTGATAGTAAAATGAAACCTAACATAGCAAAGAATCCTTATTGTAGTGTTTTCTGAGATTTATAGAAAAATGACTGAAATACCCCTAGGAGATAATAAGAATAGAATCCAAACAAAAACAAAGAATTCAAGTTAGAGTGTGCTTTGGGATGAAAAAATATGGAAAAACCCCAAAACTAATTAAAAACAACGTCGTTTGAATAAATTTGGAGAAAATGACAAAAATACCCCTGGTTGATAATGAAAGAGGAAACAACCAATAGCAAAGAATCCTTTTTTTAATGTGCTTTGGGGGCAAAGGAGGAAGTGATAGAAATGTCCCTAGTTCATAAAAAAAAAGACCAAACAAAAGCAAAAAATTCTAATTATATAGCGCTTTGTGAATATAAAGTAAAATACATGAATTCGAACAATATAAAATTCTCAAAAATATTTCAAAGCAACATCGCTCAAGTAATTCATCAAACAATGATATAAATACCCATGCTTGATGATAAAATAAAACCCAAAATAGCGAAGAATCCTTCTTGTAGTATTTTTTGGGAATACGAAAAAAATGACTGAAATATATGAATTCGGATGAAAAAAGAATCCATACAAAAACAAAGAATTCAAATGAGTGTGCTTTGGGACAAAATATTATGGAAAACAACTAATAGCGAAGAATACTTATTGTAGTGTGCTTTGGGGAAAATGAGAAAATCATAGAAATGCCCCTAGTTGATAGCAAACACGAAACCAAACAAAAGCAAAAAATTCTTATTAATGTGTGCTTTGTGAATAAAAGTAAAATATATGAATTCGAACAATATAAAACTCTTGAAAATATTCAAAACATCATTGTTCAAGTATTTAATCAAGCAATGATGTAAATACCCACGATTGATAGTAAAATGAAACCTAACATAGCAAAGAATCCTTATTGTAGTGTTTTATGAGATTTATAGAAAAATGACTGAAATACCCCTAGGAGATAATAAGAATAGAATCCAAACAAAAACAAAGAATTCAAGTTAGAGTGTGCTTTGGGATGAAAAAATATGGAAAAAACCCTAAACTAATTAAAAACAACGTCGTTTGAATAAATTTGGAGAAAATGACAAAAATACCCCTGGTTGATAATGAAAGAGGAAACAACCAATAGCCAAGAATCTTTTTTTAATGTGCTTTGGGGGCAAAGGAGAAAGTGATAGAAATGTCCCTAGTTCATAAAAAAACTAGACCAAACAGAAGCAAAAAATTCTAATTATATCGCGCTTTGTGAATATAAAGTAAAATACATGAATTCGAACAATATCAAATTCTCAAAAATATTTCAAAGCAACATCGCTCAAGTAATTCATCAAACAATGATATAAATACCCATGCTTGATGATAAAATAAAACCCAAAATAGCCAAGAATCCTTCTTGTAGTATTTTTTGGGAATACGAAAAAAATGACTGAAATATATGAATTCAGATGAAAAAAGAATCCATACAAAAACAAAGAATTCAAATGAGTGCGCTTTGGGACAAAATATTATGGAAAACAACTAATAGCGAAGAATACTTATTGTAGTGTGCTTTGGGGAAAATGAGAAAATCATAGAAATGCCCCTAGTTGATAGCAAACACGAAACCAAACAAAAGCAAAAAATTCTAATGTGTGCTTTGTGAATAGAAGTAAAATATATGAATTCGAACAATATAAAACTCTTGAAAATATTCAAAACATCATTGTTCAAGTATTTAATCAAGCAATGATGTAAATACCCACGATTGATAGTAAAATGAAACCTAACATAGCAAAGAATCCTTATTGTAGTGTTTTCTGAGATTTATAGAAAAATGACTGAAATACCCCTAGGAGATAATAAGAATAGAATCCAAACAAAAACAAAGAATTCAAGTTAGAGTGTGCTTTGGGATGAAAAAGTATGGAAAAAACCCAAAACTAATTAAAAACAACGTCGTTTGAATAAATTTGGAGAAAAGGACAAAAATACCCCTGGTTGATAATGAAAGAGGAAACAACCAATAGCAAAGAATCCTTTTTTTAATGTGCTTTGGGGGCAAAGGAGAAAGTGATAGAAACGTCCCTAGTTCATAAAAAAAACAAGACCAAACAAAAGCAAAAAATTCTAATTATATAGCGCTTTGTGAATATAAAGTAAAATACATGAATTCGAACAATATCAAATTCTCAAAAATATTTCAAAGCAACATCGCTCAAGTAATTCATCAAACAATGATATAAATACCAATGCTTGATGATAAAATGAAACCCAACATAGCGAAGAATCCTTCTTGTAGTATTTTTTGGGAATACGAAAAAAATGACTGAAATGTATGAATTCGGATGAAAAAAGAATCCATACAAAAGCAAAGAATTCAAATGAGTGTGCTTTGGGACAAAATATTATGGAAAACAACTAATAGCGAAGAATACTTATTGTAGTGTGCTTTGGGAAAAATGAGAAAATGATAGAAATGCCCCTAGTTGACAGCAAACACGAAACCAAACAAAAGAAAAAAATTCTTATTAATGTGTGCTTTGTGAATAAAAGTAAAAGATATGAATTCGAACAATATAAAACTCTTGAAAATATTCAAAACATCATTGTTCAAGTATTTAATCAAGCAATGATGTAAATACCCACGATTGATAGTAAAATGAAATCTAACATAGCAAAGAATCCTTATTGTAGTGTTTTATGAGATTTATAGAAAAATGACTGAAATACCCCTAGGAGATAATAAGAATAGAATCCAAACAAAAACAAAGAATTCAAGTTAGAGTGTTCTTTGGGATGAAAAAATATGGAAAAAACCCAAAACTAATTAAAAACAACGTCGTTTGAATAAATTTGGAGAAAATGGCAAAAATACCCCTGGTTGATAATGAAAGAGGAAACAACCAATAGCCAAGAATCTTTTTTTAATGTGCTTTGGGGGCAAAGGAGAAAGTGATAGAAATGTCCCTAGTTCATAAAAAAACAAGACCAAACAAAAGCAAAGAATTCTAATTATATCGCGCTCTGTGAATATAAAGTAAAATACATGAATTCGAACAATATAAAAATATTTCAGAGCAACATCACTCAAGTAATTCATCAAACAATGATATAAATACCCATGCTTGTTGATAAAATGAAACCCAATAGAGCGAAAAATCCTCCTTGTAGTATTTTTTGGAATACAGAAAAATGACTGAAATATATGAATTCGGATGAAAAAAGAATCCATACAAAAACAAAGAATTCAAATGAGTGCACTTTGGGACAAAATATTATGGAAAACAACTAATAGCGAAGAATACTTATTGTAGTGTGCTTTGGGAAAAAGGAGAAAATGATAGAAATGACCCTAGTTGATAGTAAACACGAAACCAAACAAAAGCAAAAAATTCTCATTAATGTGTGCTTTGTGAATAAAAGTAAAATATATGAATTCGAACAATATAAAACTCTTGAAAATATTCAAAACATCATTGTTCAAGTATTTAATCAAGCAATGATGTAAATACCCACGATTGATAGTAAAATGAAACCTAACATAGCAAAGAATCCTTATTGTAGTGTTTTATGAGATTTATAGAAAAATGACTGAAATACCCCTAGGAGATAATAAGAATAGAATCCAAACAAAAACAAAGAATTCAAGTTAGAGTGTGCTTTGGGATGAAAAAATATGGAAAAACCCAAAACTAATTAAAAACAACGTTTTTTTTAATAAATTTGGAGAAAATGACAAAAATACCCCTGGTTGATAATGAAAGAGGAAACAACCAATAGCAAAGAATCCTTTTTTTAATGTGCTTTGGGGGCAAAGGAGAAAGTGATAGAAACGTCCCTAGTTCATAAAAAAAACAAGACCAAACAAAAGCAAAAAATTCTAATTATATCGCGCTTTGTGAATATAGAGTAAAATACATGAATTCGAACAATATCAAATTCTCAAAAATATTTCAAAGCAACATCGCTCAAGTAATTCATCAAACAATGATATAAATACCCATGCTTGATGATAAAATGAAACCCAACATAGCGAAGAATCCTTCTTGTAGTATTTTTTGGGAATACGAAAAAAATGACTGAAATATATGAATTCGGATGAAAAAAGAATCCATACAAAAACAAAGAATTCAAATGAGTGCGCTTTGGGACAAAATATTGCGGAAAACAACTAATAGCGAAGAACACTTATTGTAGTGTGCTTTGGGGAAAATGAGAAAATGATAGAAATGCCCCTAATTAATAGGAAACACGAAACCAAACAAAAGCAAAAAATTCCTATTAATGTGTGCTTTGTGAATAAAAGTAAAATATATGAATTCGAACAATATAAAACTCTTGAAAATATTCAATACAACATTGTTCAAGTATTTAATCAAGCAATGATGTAAATACCCACGATTGATAGTAAAATGAAACCTAACATAGCAAAGAATCCTTATTGTAGTGTTTTCTGAGATTTATAGAAAAATGACTGAAATACCCCTAGGAGATAATGAGAATAGAATCCAAACAAAAACAAAGAATTCAAGTTAGAGTGTGCTTTGGGATGAAAAAATATGGAAAAAACCAAAAACTAATTAAAAACAACGGCGTTTGAATAAATTTGGAGAAAATGACAAAAATACCCCTGGTTGATAATGAAAGAGGAAACAACCAATAGCAAAGAATCCTTTTTTAATGTGCTTTGGGGGCAAAGGAGAAATTGATATAAATGTCCCTAGTTCATAAAAAAAAAGACCAAACAAAAGCAAAAAATTCTAATTATATCGCGCTTTGTGAATGTAAAGTAAAATACATGAATTCGAACAATATAAAATTCTCAAAAATATTTCAGAGCAACATCGCTCAAGTAATTCATCAAACAATGATATAAATACCCATGCTTGATGATAAAATGAAACCCAACATAGCGAAGAATCCTTCTTGTAGTATTTTTTGGGAATACGAAAAAAATGACTGAAATGTATGAATTCGGATGAAAAAAGAATCCATACAAAAACAAAGAATTCAAATGAGTGTGCTCTGGGACAAAATATTATGGAAAACAACTAATAGCGAATAATACTTATTGTAGTGTGCTTTGGGAAAAATGAGAAAATGATAGAAATGCCCCTAGTTGATAGCAAACATGAAACCAAACAAAAGCAAAAAAATCTTATTAATGTGTGCTTTGTGAATAAAAATAAAATATATGAATTCGAACAATATAAAACTCTTGAAAATATTCAAAACATCATTGTTCAAGTATTTAATCAAGCAATGATGTAAATACCCACGATTGGTATAAAAATGAAACCTAAAATAGCAGAGAATCCTTACTGTAGTGTTTTCTGAGATTTATAGAAAAATGACTAAAATACCCCTAGGAGATAATGAGAATAGAATCCAAACAAAAACAAAGAATTCAAGTTAGAGTGTGCTTTGGGATGAAAAAATATGGAAAAAACCAAAAACTAATTAAAAACAACGTCGTTTGAATAAATTTGGAGAAAATGACAAAAATACCCCTGGTTGAAAATGAAAGAGGAAACAACCAATAGCAAAGAATCCTTTTTTAATGTGCTTTGGGGGCAAAGGAGAAAGTGATATAAATGTCCCTAGTTCATAAAAAAAAAGATCAAACAAAAGCAAAAAATTCTAATTATATCGCGCTTTGTGAATATAAAGTAAAATACATGAATTCGAACAATATCAAATTCTCATAAATATTTCAAAGCAACATCGCACAAGTAATTCATCAAACAATGATATAAATACCCATGCTTGATCATAAAATGAAACCCAACATAGCGAAGAATCCTTCTTGTAGTATTTTTTGGGAATACGAAAAAAATGACGGAAGTATATGAATTCGGATGAAAAAAGAATCCATACAAAAACAAAGAATTCAAATGAGTGCACTTTGGGACAAAATATTATGGAAAACAACTAATAGCGAAGAATACTTATTGTAGTGTGCTTTGGGAAAAATGAGAAAATGATAGAAATGCCCCTGGTTGATAGCAAACACGAAACCAAACAAAAGCAAAAAATTCTTATTAATGTGTGCTTTGTGAATAAAAGTAAAATATATGAATTCGAACCCCAATATAAAACTCTTGAAAATATTCAAAACACCATTGTTCAAGTATTTAATCAAGCAATGATGTAAATACCCACGATTGGTATAAAAATGAAACCTAAAATAGCAGAGAATCCTTACTGTAGTGTTTTCTGAGATTTATAGAAAAATGACTAAAATACCCCTAGGAGATAATGAGAATAGAATCCAAACAAAAACAAAGAATTCAAGTTAGAGTGTGCTTTGTGATGAAAAAATATGGAAAAAACCCAAAACTAATTAAAAACAACGTCGTTTGAATAAATTTGGAGAAAATGATAAAAATACCCCAGGTTGATAATGAAAGAGGAAACAACTAATAGCAAAGAATCCTTTTTTTAATGTGCTTTGGGGGCAAAGGAGAAAGTGATAGAAATGCCCCTAGTTCATAAAAAAAACAAGACCAAACAAAAGCAAAAAATTCTAATTATATCGCGCTTTGTGAATATAAAGTAAAATACATGAATTCGAACAATATCAAATTCTCAAAAATATTTCAGAGCAACATCGCTCAAGTAATTCATCAAACAATGATATAAATACCCATGCTTGATGATAAAATGAAACCCAACATAGCGAAGAATCCTTCTTGTAGTATTTTTTGGGAATACGAAAAAAATGACTGAAATGTATGAATTCGGATGAAAAAAGAATCCATACAAAAACAAAGAATTCAAATGAGTGTGCTCTGGGACAAAATATTATGGAAAACAACTAATAGCGAAGAATACTTATTGTAGTGTGCTTTGGGAAAAATGAGAAAATGATAGAAATGCCCCTAGTTGATAGCAAACACGAAACCAAACAAAAGCAAAAGATTCTTATTAATGTGTGCTTTGTGAATAAAAGTAAAATATATGAATTCGAACAATATAAAACTCTCGAAAATATTCAAAACATCATTGTTCAAGTATTTAATCAAGCAATGATGTAAATACCCACGATTGATAGTAAAATGAAACCTAACATAGCAGAGAATCCTTACTGTAGTGTTTTCTGAGATTTATAGAAAAATGACTAAAATACCCCTAGGAGATAATGAGAATAGAATCCAAACAAAAACAAAGAATTCAAGTTAGAGTGTGCTTTGGGATGAAAAAATATGGAAAACCCCCAATACTAATTAAAAACAACGCCGTTTGAATAAATTTGGAGAAAATGACAAAAATACACCAGGTTGATAATGAAAGAGGAAACAACCAATAGCAAAGAATCCTTTTTTTAATGTGCTTTGGGGAAAAGGAGAAAGTGATAGAAATGTCCCTAGTTCATAAAAAAAACAAGACTAAACAAAAGCAAAAAATTCTAATTATATCGCGCTTTGTGAATATAAAGTAAAATACATGAATTCGAACAATATCAAATTCTCAAAAATATTTCAAAGCAACATCGCTCAAGTAATTCATCAAACAATGATATAAATACCCATGCTTGATGATAAAATGAAACCCAACATAGCGAAGAATCCTTCTTGTAGTATTTTTTGGGAATACGAAAAAAATGTCTGAAATATATGAATTCGGATGAAAAAAGAATCCATACAAAAACAAAGAATTCAAATGAGTGCACTTTGGGACAAAATATTATGGGAAAAAACTAATAGCGAAGAATACTTATTGTAGTGTTCTTTGGGAAAAATGAGAAAATGATAGAAATGCTCCTAGTTGATAGCAAACACGAAACCAAACAAAAGCAAAAAATTCTTATTAATGTGTGCTTTGTGAATAAAAGTAAAATGTATGAATTCGAACAATATAAAACTCTTGAAAATATTCAAAACAACATTGTTCAAGTATTTAATCAAGCAATGATGTAAATACCCACGATTGATAGTAAAATGAAACCTAACATAGCAAAGAATCCTTATTGTAGTGTTTTATGAGATTTATAGAAAAATGACTGAAATACCCCTTGGAGATAATAAGAATAGAATCCAAACAAAAACAAAGAATTCAAGTTAGAGTGTGCTTTGGGATGAAAAAATATTTAAAACCCCTAAACTAATTAAAAACAACGTCATTTGAATAAATTTGGAGAAAATGATAAAAATACCCCTGGTTGATAATGAAAGAGGAAACAACCAATAGCAAAGAATCCTTTTTTTAATGTGCTTTGGGGGCAAAGGAGAAAGTGATAGAAATGTCCCTAGTTCATAAAAAAACAAGACCAAACAAAAGCAAAAAATTCTAATTATATCGCGCTTTGTGAATGTAAAGTAAAATACATGAATTCGAACAATATAAAATTCTCAAAAATATTTCAAAGCAACATCGCTCAAGTAATTCATCAAACAATGATATAAATGCCCATGCTTGATTATAAAATGAAACCCAACATAGCGAAGAATCCTTCTTGTAGTATTTTTTGGGAATACGAAAAAAATGACTGAAATGTATGAATTCGGATGAAAAAAGAATCCATACAAAAACAAAGAATTCAAATGAGTGTGCTCTGGGACAAAATATTATGGAAAACAACTAATAGCGAAGAATACTTATTGTAGTGTGCTTTGGGAAAAATGAGAAAATGATAGAAATGCCCCTAGTTGATAGCAAACACGAAACCAAACAAAAGCAAAAAATTCTTATTAATGTGTGCTTTGTGAATAAAAGTAAAATGTATGAATTCGAACAATATAAAACTCTTGAAAATATTCAAAACATCATTGTTCAAGTATTTAATCAAGCAATGATGTAAATACCCACGATTGATAGTAAAATGAAACCTAACATAGCAAAGAATCCTTAATGTAGTGTTTTATGAGATTTATAGAAAAATGACTGAAATACCCCTAGGAGATAATAAGAATAGAATCCAAACAAAAACAAAGAATTCAAGTTAGAGTGTGCTTTGGGATGAAAAAATATGGAAAAAACCAAAAACTAATTAAAAACAACGTCGTTTGAATAAATTTGGAGAAAATGACAAAAATACCCATGGTTGATAATGAAAGAGGAAACAACCAATAGCAAAGAATCCTTTTTTTAATGTGCTTTGGGGGCAAAGGAGAAAGTGATAGAAATGTCCCTAGTTCATAAAAAAAACAAGACCAAACAAAAGCAAAAAATTCTAATTATATCGCGCTTTGTGAATATAAAGAAAAATACAAGAATTCAAACAATATCAAATTCTCAAAAATATTTCAGAGCAACATGGCTCAAGTAATTCATCAAACAATGATATAAATACCCATGCTTGATGATAAAATGAAACCCAACATAGCGAAGAATCCTTCTTGTAGTATATTTTGGGAATACGAAAAAACTGACTGAAATGTATGAATTCGGATGAAAAAAGAATCCATACAAAAACAAAGAATTCAAATGAGTGTGCTCTGGGACAAAATATTATGGAAAAAAACTAATAGCGAAGAATACTTATTGTAGTGTGCTTTGGGAAAAATGAGAAAATGATAGAAATGCCCCTAGTTGATAGCAAACACGAAACCAAACAAAAGCAAAAAATTCTTATTAATGTGTGCTTTGTGAATAAAAGTAAAATGTATGAATTCGAACAATATAAAACTCTTGAAAATATTCAAAACAACATTGTTCAAGTATTTAATCAAGCAATGATGTAAATACCTACGAGTGATAGTAAAATGAAACCTAACATAGCAAAGAATCCTTAATGTAGTGTTTTATGAGATTTATAGAAAAATGACTGAAATACCCCTAGGAGATAATAAGAATAGAATCCAAACAAAAACAAAGAATTCAAGTTAGAGTGTGCTTTGGGATGAAAAAATATGGAAAAAACCCAAAACTAATTAAAAACAACGTCGTTTGAATAAATTTGGAGAAAATGACAAAAATACCCATGGTTGATAATGAAAGAGGAAACAACCAATAGCAAAGAATCCTTTTTTTAATGTGCTTTGGGGGCAAAGGAGAAAGTGATAGAAATGTCCCTAGTTCATAAAAAAAACAAGACCAAACAAAAGCAAAAAATTCTAATTATATCGCGCTTTGTGAATATAAAGTAAAATACAAGAATTCAAACAATATCAAATTCTCAAAAATATTTCAGAGCAACATCGCTCAAGTAATTCATCAAACAATGATATAAATACCCATGCTTGATGATAAAATGAAACCCAACATAATGAAGAATCCTTCTTGTAGTATTTTTTGGGAATACGAAAAAAATGACTGAAATATATGAATTCGGATGAAAAAAGAATCCATACAAAAACAAAGAATTCAAATGAGTGCACTTTGGGACAAAATATTGTGGAAAACAACTAATAGTGAAGAATACTTATTGTAGTGTGCTTTGGGAAAAATGAGAAAATGATAGAAATGCCCATAGTTGATAGTAAACACGAAACCAAACAAAAGCAAAAAACTCTTATTAATGTGTGCTTTTGAATAAAAGTAAAATATGTGTGTTCGAACAATATAAAACTCTTGAAAATATTCAAAACTACATTGTTCAAGTATTTAATCAAGCAATGATGTAACTAATCACGATTGATAGTAAAATGAAACCTAACATAGCAAAGAATCCTTATTGTAGTATTTTCTGAGATTTATAGAAAAATGACTGAAATACCCCTAGGAGATAATAAGAATAAAATCCAAACAAAAACAAAGAGTTCAAGTTAGAGTGTGCTTTGGGATGAAAAAATATGGAAAAACCCTAAATTAATTAAAAACAACGTCATTTGAATAAATTTGGAGAAAATGACAAAATACCCCTGGCTGATAATGAAAGAAGAAACAATATATAGCAAAGAATCCTTTTTTCAATGTGCTTTGGGGGCAAAGGAGAAAGTGATAGAAATGTCCCTAGTTCATAAAAAAAACAAGACCAAACAAAAGCAAAAAATTCTAATTATATCGCGCTTTGTGAATATAAAGTAAAATACACGAATTCGAACAATATCAAATTCTCAAAAATATTTCAGAGCAACATCGCTCAAGTAATTCATCAAACAATGATATAAATACCCATGCTTGATGATAAAATGAAACCCAACATAGCGAAGAATCCTTCTTGTAGTATTTTTTGGGAATACGAAAAAAATGACTGAAATGTATGAATTCGGATGAAAAAAGAATCCATACAAAAACAAAGAATTCAAATGAGTGTGCTCTGGGACAAAATATTATGGAAAACAACTAATAGCGAAGAATACTTATTGTAGTGTGCTTTGGGAAAAATGAGAAAATGATAGAAATGCCCCTAGTTGATAGCAAACACGAAACCAAACAAAAGCAAAAAATTCTTATTAATGTGTGCTTTGTGAATAAAAGTAAAATGTATGAATTCGAACAATATAAAACTCTTGAAAATATTCAAAACAACATTGTTCAAGTATTTAATCAAGCAATGATGTAAATACCCACGATTGATAGTAAAATGAAACCTAACATAGCAAAGAATCCTTATTGTAGTGTTTTCTGAGATTTATAGAAAAATGACTGAAATACCCCTAGGAGATAATTAGAATAGAATCCAAACAAAAACAAAGAATTCAAGTTAGAGTGTGCTTTGGGATGAAAAAATATGGAAAAAACCCAAAACTAATTAAAAACAACGCCGTTTGAATAAATTTGGAGAAAATGACAAAAATACACCTGGTTGATAATGAAAGAGGAAACAACCAATAGCAAAGAATCCTTTTTTTAATGTGCTTTGGGGAAAAGGAGAAAGTGATAGAAATGTCCCTAGTTCATAAAAAAAACAAGACCAAACAAAAGCAAAAAATTCTAATTATATCGCGCTTTGTGAATATAAAGTAAAATACAAGAATTCAAACAATATCAAATTCTCAAAAATATTTCAGAGCAACATCGCTCAAGTAATTCATCAAACAATGATATAAATACCCATGCTTGATGATAAAATGAAACCCAACATAATGAAGAATCCTTCTTGTAGTATTTTTTGGGAATACGAAAAAAATGACTGAAATATATGAATTCGGATGAAAAAAGAATCCATACAAAAACAAAGAATTCAAATGAGTGCACTTTGGGACAAAATATTGTGGAAAACAACTAATAGTGAAGAATACTTATTGTAGTGTGCTTTGGGAAAAATGAGAAAATGATAGAAATGCCCCTAGTTGATAGTAAACACGAAACCAAACAAAAGCAAAAAACTCTTATTAATGTGTGCTTTTGAATAAAAGTAAAATATGTGTGTTCGAACAATATAAAACTCTTGAAAATATTCAAAACTACATTGTTCAAGTATTTAATCAAGCAATGATGTAACTAATCACGATTGATAGTAAAATGAAACCTAACATAGCAAAGAATCCTTATTGTAGTATTTTCTGAGATTTATAGAAAAATGACTGAAATACCCCTAGGAGATAATAAGAATAAAATCCAAACAAAAACAAAGAATTCAAGTTAGAGTGTGCTTTGGGATGAAAAAATATGGAAAAACCCTAAATTAATTAAAAACAACGTCATTTGAATAAATTTGGAGAAAATGACAAAATACCCCTGGTTGATAATGAAAGAAGAAACAATATATAGCAAAGAATCCTTTTTTCAATGTGCTTTGGGGGCAAAGGAGAAAGTGATAGAAATGTCCCTAGTTCATAAAAAAAACAAGACCAAACAAAAGCAAAAAATTCTAATTATATCGCGCTTTGTGAATATAAAGTAAAATACATGAATTCGAACAATATCACATTCTGAAAAATATTTCAGAGCAACATCGCTCAAGTAATTCATCAAACAATGATATAAATACCCATGCTTGATGATAAAATGAAACCCAACATAGCGAAGAATCCTTCTTGTAGTATTTTTTGGGAATACGAAAAAAATGACTGAAATGTATGAATTCAGATGAAAAAAGAATCCATACAAAAACAAACAATTCAAATGAGTGTGCTCTGGGACAAAATATTATGGAAAACAACTAATAGCGAAGAATACTTATTGTAGTGTGCTTTGGGAAAAATGAGAAAATGATAGAAATGCCCCTAGTTGATAGCAAACACGAAACCAAACAAAAGCAAAAAATTCTTATTAATGTGTGCTTTGTGAATAAAAGTAAAATGTATGAATTCGAACAATATAAAACTCTTGAAAATATTCAAAACAACATTGTTCAAGTATTTAATCAAGCAATGATGTAAATACCCACGATTGATAGTAAAATGAAACCTAACATAGCAAAGAATCCTTATTGTAGTGTTTTCTGAGATTTATAGAAAAATGACTGAAATACCCCTAGGAGATAATAAGAATAGAATCCAAACAAAAACAAAGAATTCAAGTTAGAGTGTGCTTTGGGATGAAAAAATATGGAAAAAACCCAAAACTAATTAAAAACAACGCCGTTTGAATAAATTTGGAGAAAATGACAAAAATACACCTGGTTGATAATGAAAGAGGAAACAACCAATAGCAAAGAATCCTTTTTTTAATGTGCTTTGGGGAAAAGGAGAAAGTGATAGAAATGTCCCTAGTTCATAAAAAAAACAAGACCAAACAAAAGCAAAAAATTCTAATTATATCGCGCTTTGTGAATATAAAGTAAAATACATGAATTCGAACAATATCAAATTCTCAAAAATATTTCAGAGCAACATCGCTCAAGTAATTCATCAAACAATGATATAAATACCCATGCTTGATGATAAAATGAAACCCAACATAGCGAAGAATCCTTCTTGTAGTATTTTTTGGGAATACAAAAAAAATGACTGAAATGTATGAATTCGGATGAAAAAAGAATCCATACAAAAACAAACAATTCAAATGAGTGTGCTCTGGGACAAAATATTATGGAAAACAACTAATAGCGAAGAATACTTATTGTAGTGTGCTTTGGGAAAAATGAGAAAATGATAGAAATGCCCCTAGTTGATAGCAAACACGAAACCAAACAAAAGCAAAAACTTCTTATTAATGTGTGCTTTGTGAATAAAAGTAAAATGTATGAATTCGAACAATATAAAACTCTTGAAAATATTCAAAACAACATTGTTCAAGTATTTAATCAAGCAATGATGTAAATACCCACGATTGATAGTAAAATGAAACCTAACATAGCAAAGAATCCTTATTGTAGTGTTTTAAGAGATTTATAGAAAAATGACTGAAATACCCCTAGGAGATAATAAGAATAAAATCCAAACAAAAATAAAGAATTCAAGTTAGAGTGTGCTTTGGGATGAAAAATATGGAAAAACCCTAAACTAATTAAAAGCAACGTCATTTGAATAAATTTGGAGAAAATGACAAAAATACCCCTGGTTGATAATGAAAGAGGAAACAACATATAGCAAAGAATCCTTTTTTTCATGTGCTTTGGGGGCAAAGGAGAAAGTGATAGAAATGTCCCTAGTTCATAAAAAAAAACAAGACCAAACAAAAGCAAAAAATTCCAATTATATCGCGCTTTGTGAATATAAAGTAAAATACATGAATTCGAACAATATCAAATTCTCAAAAATATTTCAGAGCAACATCGCTCAAGTAATTCATCAAACAATGATATAAATACCCATGCTTGATGATAAAATGAAACCCAACATAGCGAAGAATCCTTCTTGTAGTATTTTTTGGGAATACGAAAAAACTGACTGAAATGTATGAATTCGGATGAAAAAAGAATCCATACAAAAACAAAGAATTCAAATGAGTGAGCTCTGGGACAAAATATTATGGAAAAAAACTAATAGCGAAGAATACTTATTGTAGTGTGCTTTGGGAAAAATGAGAAAATGATAGAAATGCCCCTAGTTGATAGCAAACACGAAACCAAACAAAAGCAAAAAATTCTTATTAATGTGTGCTTTGTGAATAAAAGTAAAATGTATGAATTCGAACAATATAAAACTCTTGAAAATATTCAAAACAACATTGTTCAAGTATTTAATCAAGCAATGATGTAAATACCCACGATTGATAGTAAAATGAAACCTAACATAGCAAAGAATCCTTATTGTAGTGTTTTATGAGATTTATAGAAAAATGACTGAAATACCCCTAGGAGATAATAAGAATAGAATCCAAACAAAAACAAAGAATTCAAGTTAGAGTGTGCTTTGGGATGAAAAAATATGGAAAAAACCCAAAACTAATTAAAAACAACGTCGTTTGAATAAATTTAGAGAAAATGACAAAAATACCCATGGTTGATAATGAAAGAGGAAACAACCAATAGCAAAGAATCCTTTTTTTAATGTGCTTTAGGGGAAAAGGAGAAAGTGATAGAAATGTCCCTAGTTCATAAAAAAAACAAGACCAAACAAAAGAAAAAAATTCTAATTATATCGCGCTTTGTGAATATAAAGTAAAATACATGAATTCGAACAATATCAAATTCTCAAAAATATTTCAGAGCAACATCGCTCAAGTAATTCATCAAACAATGATATAAATACCCATGCTTGATGATAAAATGAAACCCAACATAGCGAAGAATCCTTCTTGTAGTATTTTTTGGGAATACGAAAAAAATGACTGAAATGTATGAATTCGGATGAAAAAAGAATCCATACAAAACAAAGAATTCAAATGAGTGTGCTTTGGGACAAAATATTATGGAAAAAAACTAATAGCGAAGAATACTTATTGTAGTGTGCGTTGTGAAAAATGAGAAAATGATAGAAATGCCCCTAGTTGATAGCAAACACGAAACCAAACAAAAGCAAAAAATTCTTATTAATGTGTGCTTTGTGAATAAAAGTAAAATGTATGAATTCGAACAATATAAAACTCTTGAAAATATTCAAAACAACATTGTTCAAGTATTTAATCAAGCAATGATGTAAATACCCACGATTGATAGTAAAATGAAACCTAACATAGCAAAGAATCCTTATTGTAGTGTTTTCTGAGATTTATAGAAAAATGACTGAAATACCCCTAGGAGATAATAAGAATAGAATCCAAACAAAAACAAAGAATTCAAGTTAGAGTGTGCTTTGGGATGAAAAAATATGGAAAAAACCCAAAACTAATTAAAAACAACGCGGTTTGAATAAATTTGGAGAAAATGACAAAAATACACCTGGTTGATAATGAAAGAGGAAACAACCAATATCAAAGAATCCTTTTTTTAATGTGCTTTGGGGAAAAGGAGAAAGTGATAGAAATGTCCCTAGTTCATAAAAAAAAACAAGACCAAACAAAAGCAAAAAAATTCTAATTATATCGCGCTTTGTGAATATAAAGTAAAATACATGAATTCGAACAATATCAAATTCTCAAAAATATTTCAGAGCAACATCGCTCAAGTAATTCATCAAACAATGATATAAATACCCATGCTTGATGATAAAATGAAACCCAACATAGCGAAGAATCCTTCTTGTAGTATTTTTTGGGAATACGAAAAAAATGACTGAAATGTATGAATTCGGATGAAAAAAGAATCCATACAAAACAAAGAATTCAAATGAGTGTGCTTTGGGACAAAATATTATGGAAAACAACTAATAGCGAAGAATACTTATTGTAGTGTGCGTTGTGAAAAATGAGAAAATGATAGAAATGCCCCTAGTTGATAGCAAACACGAAACCAAACAAAAGCAAAAAATTCTCATTAATGTGTGCTTTGTGAATAAAAGTAAAATATATGAATTCGAACAATATAAAACTCTTGAAAATATTCAAAACAACATTGTTCAAGTATTTGATCAAGCAATGATGTAAATACCCACGATTAATAGTAAAATGAAACCTAACATAGTAAAGAATGCTTATTGTAGTGTTTTCTGAGATTTATAGAAAAATGACTGAAATACCCCTAGGAGATAATAAGAATAGAATCCAAACAAAAAAAAAGAATTCAAGTTAGAGTGTGCTTTGGGATGAAAAAATATGGGAAAAGCCCTAAACTAATTAAAAACAATGCCGTTTGAATAAATTTGGAGAAAATGACCAAAATACCCATGGTTGATAATGAAAGAGGAAACAACCAATAGCAAAGAATCGTTTTTTTAATGTGCTTTTGGGGCGAAGGAGAAAGTGATAGAAATGTCCCTAGTTCGTAAAAAAAAAGACCAAACAAAAGCAAAAAATTCTAATTATATCGCGTTTTGTGAATATAGAGTAAAATACATGAATTCGAACAATATCAAATTCTCAAAAATATTTCAAAGCAACATCGCTCAAGTAATTCATCAAACAATGATATAAATACCCATGCTTGATGATAAAATGAAACCCAACATAGCGAAGAATCCTTCTTGTAGTATTTTTTGGGAATACAAAAAAAAAGACCGAAATATATGAATTCGGATGAAAAAAGAATCCATACAAAAAAAAGAATTCAAATGAGTGTGCTTTGGGACAAAATATTATGGAAAACATCTAATAGCGAAGAATACTTATTGTAGTGTGCTTTGGGAAAAATTAGAAAATGATAGAAATCCCCCTAGTTGATAGCAAACACGAAACCAAACAAAAGCAAAAAAAAAATTATTAATGTGTGCTTTGTGAGTAAAAGTAAAATATATGAATTCGAACAACATAAAACTCTTGAAAATATTCAAAACATCATTGTTCGAGTATTTAATCAAGCAATGATGTAAATACCCACGATTGATAGTAAAATTAAACCTAACGTAGCAAAGAATCCTTATTGTAGTGTTTTATGAGATTTATAGAAAAATGACTGAAATACCCCTAGGAGATAATAAGAATAGAATCCAAACAAAAAACAAAGAATTCAAGTTAGATTGTGCTTTGGGATGAAAAAATATGGAAAAAACCCAAAACTAATTAAAAACAACGTCGTTTGAATAAATTAGGAGAAAATGACAAAAATACCCCTGGTTGATAATGAAAGAGGAAACAACCAATAGCAAAGAATCATTTTTTTCATGTGCTTTGGGGGCAAAGGAGAAAGTGATAGAAATGTCCCTAGTTCATAAAAAAAACAAGACCAAACAAAAGCAAAAAATTCTAATTATATCGCGCTTTGTGAATATAAAGTAAAATACATGAATTCGAACAATATCAAATTCTCAAAAATATTTCAAAGCAACATCGCTCAAGTAATTCATCAAACAATGATATAAATACCCATGCTTGATGATAAAATGAAACCCAACATAGCGAAGAATCCTTCTTGTAGTATTTTTTCGGAATACGAAAAAAATGACTGAAATATATGAATTCGGATGAAAAAAGAATCCATACAAAAACAAAGAATTCAAATGAGTGCGCTTTGGGACAAAATATTATGGAAAACAACTAATAGCGAAGAATACTTATTGTAGTGTGCTTTGGGAAAAATGAGAAAATGATAGAAATGCCCCTAGTTGTTAGCAAACACAAAACCAAACAAAAGCAAAAGTTTTTTATTAACGTGTGCTTTGTGAATAAAAGTAAAATATATGTATTCGAACAATATAAAACTCTTGAAAATATTCAAAACAACATTGTTCAAGTATTTAATCAAGCAATGATGTAACTACCCACGATTGATAGTAAAATGAAACCTAACATAGCAAAGAATCCTTATTGTAGTGTCTTCTGAGATTTATAGAAAAATGACTGAAATACCCCTAGGAGATAATAAGAATAAAATCCAAACAAAAACAAAGAATTCAAGTTAGAGTGTGCTTTGGGATGAAAAAATATGGTAAAACCCTAAACTAATTAAAAACAACGTCATTTGAATAAATTTGGAGAAAATGACAAAAATACCCCTGGTTGATAATGAAAGAGGAAACAACATATAGCAAAGAATCCTTTTTTTTAATGTGCTTTGGGGGCAAAGGAGAAAGTGATAGAAATGTCCTCAGTTCATAAAAAAAACAAGACCAAACAAAAGCAAAAAATTCTAATTATATTGCGCTTTGTGAATATAAAGTAAAATACATGAATTCGAACAATATCAAATTCTCAAAAATATTTCAGAGCAACATCGCTCAAGTAATTCATCAAACAATGATATAAATACCCATGCCCCAACATAGAGAAGAATCCTTCTTGTAGTATTTTTTGGGAATACGAAAAAACTGACTGAAATGTATGAATTCGGATGAAAAAAGAATCCATACAAAAACAAAGAATTCAAATGAGTGTGCTCTGGGACAAAATATTATGGAAAAAAACTAATAGCGAAGAATACTTATTGTAGTGTGCTTTGGGAAAAATGAGAAAATGATAGAAATGCCCCTAGTTGTTAGCAAAAACGAAACCAAACAAAAGCAAAAAATTCTTATTAATGTGTGCTTTGTGAATAAAAGTAAAATGTATGAATTCGAACAATATAAAACTCTTGAAAATATTCAAAACAACATTGTTCAAGTATTTAATCAAGCAATGATGTAAATACCCACGATTGATAGTAAAATGAAACCTAACATAGCAAAGAATCCTTATTGTAGTGTTTTCTGAGATTTATAGAAAAATGACTGAAATACCCCTAGGAGATAATAAGAATAGAATCCAAACAAAAACAAAGAATTCAAGTTAGAGTGTGCTTTGGGATGAAAAAATATGGAAAAAACCCAAAACTAATTAAAAACAACGCGGTTTGAATAAATTTGGAGAAAATGACAAAAATACACCTGGTTGCTAATGAAAGAGGAAACAACCAATAGCAAAGAATCCTTTTTTTAATGTGCTTTGGGGAAAAGGAGAAAGTGATAGAAATGTCCCTAGTTCATAAAAAAAACAAGACCAAACAAAAGCAAAAAAATTCTAATTATATCGCGCTTTGTGAATATAAAGTAAAATACATGAATTCGAACAATATCAAATTCTCAAAAATATTTCAAAGCAACATCGCTCAAGTAATTCATCAAACAATGATATAAATACCCATGCTTGATGATAAAATGAAACCCAACATAGCGAAGAATCCTTCTTGTAGTATTTTTTGGGAATACGAAAAAA
Organism: Rubia yunnanensis; assembly: GCA_037428765.1. Lineage (NCBI taxonomy): Eukaryota > Viridiplantae > Streptophyta > Magnoliopsida > Gentianales > Rubiaceae > Rubia > Rubia yunnanensis. The sequence continues at coordinate 155,207,848 of CM075061.1, read as the reverse complement.
ATGACTGCAATGTATGAATTCGGATGAAAAAAGAATCCATACAAAACAAAGAATTCAAATGAGTGTTCTTTGGGACAAAATATTATGGAAAACAACTAATAGCGAAGAATACTTATTGTAGTGTGCGTTGGGAAAAATGAGAAAATGATAGAAATGCCCCTAGTTGATAGCAAACACGAAACCAAACAAAAGCAAAAAATTCTCATTAATGTGTGCTTTGTGTATAAAAGTAAAATATATGAATTCGAACAATATAAAACTCTTGAAAATATTCAAAACAACATTGTTCAAGTATTTGATCAAGCAATGATGTAAATATCCACGATTAATAGTAAAATGAAACCTAACATAGTAAAGAATCCTTATTGTAGTGTTTTATGAGATTTGTAGAAAAATGACTGAAATACCCCTAGGAGATAATAAGAATAGAATCCAAACAAAAAAAAAATTCAAGTTAGAGTGTGCTTTGGGATTAAAAAATATGGGAAAAGCCCTAAACTAATTAAAAACAACGTCGTTTGAATAAATTTGGAGAAAATGACCAAAATACCCATGGTTGATAATGAAAGAGGAAACAACCAATAGCAAAGAATCCTTTCTTTAATGTGCTTTTGGGGCGAAGGAGAAAGTGATAGAAATGTCCCTAATTCATAAAAAAAAAGACCAAACAAAAGCAAAAAATTCTAATTATATCGCGTTTTGTGAATATAGAGTAAAATACATGAATTCGAACAATATCAAATTCTCAAAAATATTTCAAAGCAACATCGCTCAAGTAATTCATCAAACAATGATATAAATACCCATGCTTGATGATAAAATGAAACCCAACATAGCGAAGAATCCTTCTTGTAGTATTTTTTGGGAGTACGAAATAAATGACTGAAATATATGAATTCGGATGAAAAAAGAATCCATACAAAAACAAAGAATTCAAATGAGTGCGCTTTGGGACAAAATATTATGGAAAACAACTAATAGCGAAGAATACTTATTGTAGTGTGCTTTGGGAAAAATGAGAAAATGATAGAAATGACCCTAGTTGATAGTAAACATGAAACCAAACAAAAGCAAAAAATTCTCATTAATGTGTGCTTTGTGAATAAAAGTAAAATATATGAATTCGAACAATATAAAACTCTTGAAAATATTCAAAACAACATTGTTCAAGTATTTGATCAAGCAATGATGTAAATACCCACGATTAATGGTAAAATGAAACCTAACATAGCAAAGAATCCTTATTGTAGTGTTTTCTGAGATTTATAGAAAAATGACTGAAATACCCCTAGGAGATAATAAGAATAGAATCCAAACAAAAACAAAGAATTCAAGTTAGAGTGTGCTTTGGGATGAAAAAATATGGAAAACCCCCCAAAACTAATTAAAAACAACGTCGTTTGAATAAATTTGGAGAAATTGACAAAAATACCCCTGGTTGATAATGAAAGGGGAAACAACCAATAGCAAAGAATCCTTTTTTGAATGTGCTTTGGGGGCAAAGGAGAAAGTGATAGAAATGTCCCTAGTTCATAAAAAAAACAAGACCAAACAAAAGCAAAAAATTCTAATTATATCGCGCTTTGTGAATATAAAGTAAAATACATGAATTCGAACAATATCAAATTCTCAAAAATATTTCAGAGCAACATCGCTCAAGTAATTCATCAAACAATGATATAAATACCCATGCTTGATGATAAAATGAAACCCAACATAGCGAAGAATCCTTCTTGTAGTATTTTTTGGGAATACGAAATAAATGACTGAAATATATGAATTCGGATGAAAAAAGAATCCGTACAAAAACAAAGAATTCAAATGAGTGTGCTTTGGGACAAAATATTATGGAAAACAACTAATAGCGAAGAATACTTATTATAGTGTGCTTTGGGGGAAATGAGAAAATGATAGAAATGCCCCTAGTTGATAGCAAACACGAAACCAAACAAAAGCAAAAAATTTTTATTAACGTGTGCTTTGTGAATAAAAGTAAAATATATGTATTCGAACAATATAAAACTCTTGAAAATATTCAAAACAACATTGTTCAAGTATTTAATCAAGCAATGATGTAACTACCCACGATTGATAGTAAAATGAAACCTAACATAGCAAAGAATCCTTATTGTAGTAGTGTTTTAAGAGATTTATAGAAAAATAACTGAAATACCCCTAGGAGATAATAAGAATAGAATCCAAACAAAAACAAAGAATTCAAGTTAGAGTGTGCTTTGGGATGAAAAAATATGGAAAAAAACCCAAAACTAATTAAGAACAACGTCGTTTGAATAAATTTGGAGAAAATGACAAAAATACCCCTAGTTGATAATGAAAGAGGAAACAACCAATATCAAAGAATCCTTTTTTAATGTGCTTTGGGGGCAAAGGAGAAAGTGATAGAAATGTCCCTAGTTCATAAAAAAAACAAGACCAAACAAAAGCAAAAAATTCTAATTATATCGCGCTTTGTGAATATAAAGTAAAATACATGAATTCGAACAATATCAAATTCTCAAAAATATTTCAAAGCAACATCGCTCAAGTAATTCATCAAACAATGATATAAATACCCATGCTTGATGATAAAATGAAACCCAACATAGCGAAGAATCCTTCTTGTAGTATTTTTTGGGAATACGAAAAAAATGACTGAAATGTATGAATTCGGATGAAAAAAGAATCCATACAAAACAAAGAATTCAAATGAGTGTGCTTTGGGACAAAATATTATGGAAAACAACTAATAGCGAAGAATACTTATTGTAGTGTGCGTTGGGAAAAATGAGAAAATGATAGAAATGCCCCTAGTTGATAGCAAACACGAAACCAAACAAAAGCAAAAAATTCTCATTAATGTGTGCTTTGTGAATAAAAGTAAAATATATGAATTCGAACAATATAAAACTCTTGAAAATATTCAAAACAACATTGTTCAAGTATTTGATCAAGCAATGATGTAACTACCCACGATTGATAGTAAAATGAAACCTAACATAGCAAAGAATCCTTATTGTAGTGTTTTCTGAGATTTATAGAAAAATGACTGAAATACCCCTAGGAGATAATAAGAATAGAATCCAAACAAAAACAAAGAATTCAAGTAAGAGTGTGCTTTAGGATGAAAAAATATGGAAAAACCCCAAAACTAATTAAAAACAACGTCGTTTGAATAAATTTGGAGAAAATGACAAAAATACCCCTGGTTGATAATGAAAGGGGAAACAACCAAAAGCAAAGAATCCTTTTTTGAATGTGCTTTGGGGGCAAAGGAGAAAGTGATAGAAATGTCCCTAGTTCATAAAAAAAACAAGACCAAACAAAAGCAAAAAATTCTAATTATATCGCGCTTTGTGAATATAAAGTAAAATACATGAATTCGAACAATATCAAATTCTCAAAAATATTTCAGAGCAACATCGCTCAAGTAATTCATCAAACAATGATATAAATACCCATGCTTGATGATAAAATGAAACCCAACATAGCGAAGGATCCTTCTTGTAGTATTTTTTGGGAATACGAAATAAATGACTGAAATATATGAATTCGGATTGAAAAAGAATCCATACAAAAACAAAGAATTCAAATGAGTGCGCTTTGGGACAAAATATTATGGAAAACAACTAATAGCGAAGAATACTTATTGTAGTGTGCTTTGGGAAAAATGAGAAAATGATAGAAATGACCCTAGTTGATAGTAAACACGAAACCAAACAAAAGCAAAAAATTCTCATTAATGTGTGCTTTGTGAATAAAAGTAAAATATATGAATTCGAACAATATAAAACTCTTGAAAATATTCAAAACAACATTGTTCAAGTATTTGATCAAGCAATGATGTAAATACCCACGATTAATGGTAAAATGAAACCTAACATAGCAAAGAATCCTTATTGTAGTGTTTTCTGAGATTTATAGAAAAATGACTGAAATACCCCTAGAAGATAATAAGAATAGAATCCAAACAAAAACAAAGAATTCAAGTTAGAGTGTGCTTTGGGATGAAAAAATATGGAAAACCCCCAAAACTAATTAAAAACAACGTCGTTTGCATAAATTTGGAGAAAATGACAAAAATACCCCTGGTTGATAATGAAAGAGGAAACAACCAATAGCAAAGAATCCTTTTTTTAATGTGCTTTGGGGGCAAAGGAGAAAGTGATAGAAATGTCCCTAGTTCATAAAAAAAACAAGACCAAACAAAAGCAAAAAATTATAATTATATCGCGCTTTGTGAATATAGAGTAAAATACATGAATTCGAACAATATCAAATTCTCAAAAATATTTCGAAGCAACATCACTCAAGAAATTCATCAAACAATGATATAAATACCCATGCTTGATGATAAAATGAAACCCAACATAACGAAGAATCCTTCTTGCAGTATTTTTTGGGAATACGAAAAAAATGGCTGAAATATATGAATTCGGATGAAAAAAGAATCCATACAAAAACAAAGAATTCAAATGAGTGCGCTTTGGGACAAAGTATTATGGAAAACAACTAATAGCGAAGAATACTTATTGTAGTGTGCTTTGGGAAAAAGGAGAAAATGATAGAAATGACCCTAGTTGATAGTAAACACGAAACCAAACAAAAGCAAAAAATTCTCATTAATGTGTGCTTTGTGAATAAAAGTAAAATATATGAATTCGAACAATATAAAACTCTTGAAAATATTCAAAACAACATTGTTCAAGTATTTGATCAAGCAATGATGTAAATGCCCGCGATTAATAGTAAAATGAAACCTAACATAGCAAAGAATCCTTATTGTAGTGTTTTATGAGATTTATAGAAAAATGACTGAAATACCCCTAGGAGATAATAAGAATAGAATCCAAACAAAAACAAAGAATTCAAGTTAGAGTGTGCTTTGGGATGAAAAAATATGGAAAAACCCTAAACTAATTAAAAACAACGTCATTTGAATAAATTTGGAGAAAATGACAAAAATACCCCTATTGATAATGAAAGAGGAAACAACCAATAGCAAAGAATCAATTTTTAAATGTGCTTTGTGGGCAAAGGAGAAAGTGATAGAAATGTCCCTAGTTCATAAAAAAACAAGACCAAACAAAAGCAAAAAATTATAATTATATCGCGCTTTGTGAATATAAAGTAAAATACATGAATTCGAACAATATCAAATTCTCAAAAATATTTCGAAGCAACATCACTCAAGTAATTCATCAAACAATGATATAAATACCCATGCTTGATGATAAAATGAAACCCAACATAGCGAAGAATCCTTCTTGTAGTATTTTTTGGGAATACGAAAAAAATGATTGAATAATATGAATTCGGATGAAAAAAGAATCCATACAAAAACAAAGAATTCAAATGAGTGCGCTTTGGGACTAAATATTATGGAAAACAACTAATAGCGAAGAATACTTGTTGTAGTGTGCTTCGGGAAAATGAGAAAATGATAGAAATGCCCCTAGTTGATAGTAAACACGAAACCAAACAAAAGCAAAAAATTCTTATTAATTTGTGCTTTGTGAATAAAAGTAAAATATATGAATTTGAACAATATAAAACTCTTGAAAATATTCAAAACAACATTGTTCAAGTATTTAATCAAGCAATGATGTAAATACCCACGATTGATAGTAAAATAGGCTCTCAAAAAAACGCTCTCGAAAAAAAAGCGATTTCTAAAACCTTTCTTCTCCATTTCGCTGGTAACGGCTCTTTCGCCGGCAACGGCTAGTACCATTGGTTTGGTCCTGCGACGGTAATCCAATCGGCAATTCCGACTGAGATGGCGACACCTACTTCCATCCAATTCCCCCCCAAAACCTTCGCTACAGTACTCCAAAGCAAAGCTCCACCTCTCTCGAAAACTGTACCTAGCAATCCAGAGATCGTTCCCAAATCCCAACACCTAGGGGAACCCTCGTGCTTATATTCAGATGACCAGATAGCTACTCTTTCTGCCCATTACGCGAACGCTCTGGTTGGTAAGTTTACAAGAGGCAGACTCTCAATGGAACATCTTGAGCAGGCTTTCAAAACTGTGGGCTTTGAAGGTAAGTATCAACTTGGCTCCCTTGATTATAAGCATGTTCTGATTAGATTTGAGAAAATAAATGACTATCAGAGATGCTGGATGAAATGTGTTTAGAACTTCAATGGTATCTCCCTTAAAATGCTAAAATGGACCCCTGAATTTTCAACTCATAGATAATCACCAATAGTTCCTATCTGGTGCACAATCAAGGAGGTTCCCTTATATTATTATAATTCAGCTTCTATAGAGGCAATTGGGAACAGTATAGGCAGTTTCATTAAAAACGATCTAGCCACAGATATGCTTACAAGACCATCTGCAATAAAATTCTGTGTTGAAATAGATCTCCAAAAACCACTGAGTAGTTACATCAGGCTAGGTTCTGTGACCAATAACAGGAAATACCAAATCGAATATGAGGACATCCCTCTTTACTGTGATCACTGTGCGAAATTAGGGCATTCTTTGCTTCAATGTAAAGCTAGCTTTCCGAGTACCAATGATAGAACTCAGGATGCTAATTTAGATCATATTCTACCTCAGTATCTATGGCAGGCTGCAGGTAAGAAATTTGATAAACCACCACTAATCCTGGACTCAATGGAAGACCAATCCCTCTCTGAGAAAGATAATGTTGTTGTGATAGAAACCGCAAAAGTACTGAATCACACACCTCCTCCCAATTTCCCTTTGGTGGTTAATCAGGATTTAATGTGTACTTCCAGCAATATTAGTCAGTCTACTATAATTCCTGATTACTCAATATCTAGGCTGCTAAAGGACACAGCAACATCTAAACCAACATTATCGGCTTATGCTAAAGACGATATTCAAATTGGCTCTGTTTCAATAGCTATGTATAGCCCTAACCACAAAATTTCACTCTCCCAGCCTGGGAAGATGGCAAATAGGTTTTCGGTTTTGCAGGCTCCTGACATCTCTAAGGAAAAAGAAGAGCAAGCTAAGATATCAATGCCTATGGAGGAGATTATGTCTGATCACCAACATACCTCCTGCTCTTCCCTTCCAGGTAATATCCAAGGTAAGTCTAAATCCAAAAAAAACAATTATCTAAGCCAGTTAAATAAAATGATGCTTAGATCATCTACAAAAAGTAATAAATCAAGTGAACAATGATAGCAAATCTCAATGTTAATTTCTTAGTGTGGAATCTTAGAGGAATGGACACTTCAATGCTAAGGCTGTCAAATTTATGCAAACTAAAGAAAATCCAACTGTTGTGTATTATTGAACATATGCACGACAATTCTCAATGTGAAGCTTATATGGAGAAACTCTCCTTCACACACAATTTGACTCTGCCTAATGGGAAAATCTGGCTTATGTGGTCTAACTCTTTATCTATCTCTTTGATATCCTCTCATGAATAGTTTATGCATGTTACTATTTCACATCATTCTGTTAATCTGTTTATGGAGGCAGTTTTTATTTATGCTCTCAGGGATAGAGATGGTAGGAAGTTTTTATGGTCTGAACTTCAGTCTATCCCGAAGGGTGATACTATCTTCATAGGAGATTTTAACTCGATAACTTTATTATCTGAATATAGAGGCCCTTGTTCTCCGGCCTTAGGAAGTATTAGAGATTTTAACTCCTGGATCATCTCGAATGGAATTCAAGAAATCAATACGGTAGGAAACCTTTTTACATGGTGTAACTCTAGGCTAAGGAACCCTACTTCTAAAAGACTAGATAGAGGCCTAAGCACAATTTCTTGGATCACTAAATTTCCATCCTCTTCGATCCAAATTTTAAATAGACAAACCTCTGACCATGCCCCTCTTCTCCTTCAGGTTTCCAATCTGACCTCTTCCAATCCTAAGCCATTTAGATTTATTGATGTCTGGTTTCAAAGAGATGATTTTAACTGTGTGATAAGTGATAGCTGGGAATCCCCTATGGCTGAAACTGGTATGTTAAGATTCTATCTTAAATTGATCAGACTTAAGAAAGTTTTAAAGAGTTGGAATAGAGAAAAATTTGGAAACATAGATTTGAATGTTAAAAAGGCTGAGGAAGACTTAAGAATCCAGGAAGTTAATTATGACTTGAACCCCTCATCCTCTGAGCGTGTTAAACTAAATGAAAAAAATGCTCTACTGCTTAAGGTACTAAAGGAAAAAGAGAAATATTGGAAACAGAAAGCAAGATTAAGATGGCATAAGCTCGGGGATAACACCACATCTTTTTTTCACAAGGTTGTGCAAGAAAGAAACTGCAAACTTCAGATAACCAAAATAAAAAATAGGGCGGGTCAGTGGATTCATTCCCAGTTAGACATACAAAAGGAAGCTATTGACTATTTTTCTGATTTGCTAACTGAACCTGATTTAGTCACTGATGATACCTATTATTCTCATTTTTAAGTCAGATACCTGGTATTATAAATGATAATGATAATCATGCTCTTGCCAGGCCAGTATTAGAATCAGAACTAGAATGTGTCATTAAGAGTTTAAAAAAGACGAGCAGTCCTGGCCAGATTGTTTTTCACCTAAGTTTTATACTAAATGTTGGCCTATAATTAAACATGATTTGATTGATGCTGTTAACGAGTTTATTGCTGGTGCTGAAATTCCTATGGGAATTTCCAGTACTTGGATTACCCTCATACCAAAAAAACCAACACTATGTTCATTTGAGGATTTTAGACCAATTAGCTTATCAAATGTGTTGAATAAGATTTGCTCTAAAGTGCTAATGGAGAGATTGAAACCTCACATGGAAAATCTGATATCCCAAAACCAAACAGCATTTTTGAAAAATAGGGATATATCGGATAACATACTGTATTTACAAGAAATGATTAAATTTCTGGATAAGAAATACATAACTATTAACTGCATACTTAAACTGGATCTTAGGAAAGCTTTTGATAGAATTAGATGGAAGTTTCTCAAACAGATTTTGATTGAGTTTGGTTTTAAAGGGAATATTTTAAAAGCTATTATGAACAATCTGTCACAAGCCTATTTTTCAGTACTTGTTAATGGAAATCCAGTGGGATTTTTCAAGGCAACAAGGGGAATCAAACAAGGTGATCCTCAATCCCCCTTTCTCTTTAATTTATTTTCAGAAGCTTTTTCTAGGAGTTTATCTTTTATTTTCCTGAATAGAAGTTTAGCAACATATCAGATTCCGGGTTCAATTCCTGCAGTTTCCCATTTGATGTATGCGGATGATACGATAATATTTATGCAAGCATCTAAGCCAAACCTTATTAAGATCAAAGCCTTTCTTGAAATCTTTGAGTACACCTCGGGCCAAAAGTTTAACTTTGAAATCATACTTTTACCTAAGTAGAAAGGCTACAATGACTAAGATGAATCAGGTAAAAGCAATCTTAAAAATGAAAAAAGGCTCATTCCCTTTTAAATATTTAGGGTGCCCTATTTTTAAAGGAAGAACTTTAAATAGATATTTTTTCCCCTCCTGGCCAATGTAGATCTTAAGCTACAAAATTGGAAAAACAAATGGCTTAGTTCAGGGGGGAAAATGATCTTAATTCGATCATGTTTATACTCAATTCCTCAGCATATATGGATGGTAACCAATCCCCCAAAAGGCATCATTAAAACATTTGAGAAAAAACTGGCTCATTTCTTTTGGGGACAATCAGAGGGAAAAAAGAATAAGGTTTGGAAAGATGGGCAGAAATTGCAAAACCTACAAATATGGATGGTCTAGGTTTTAGATCTGTTAAAGCCATTGTAGACTCTTGTTCGGCTAAACTGTGGTGGAAAAGTCAATTAGGTACTTCATTGTGGTCTAAACTTTTATGGTCTCTTCCACCATCCCACAGAAAATCAGTAACATGGAAGAGAATCTGTTATATTAATTCCTTTGCTGAAAACAATTCTTCCATTATTCATGGAAATGGAAAGTGTAATTTTTGGACTGCCAACTGGTGTCCATAGGGACCTTTGCTTAACCATGTTCCTGATAGTATATCTGATGCTTTGGCTGGTATCTCTGTGGCAGATTTTATAGCTAACAAAAATAGTATCCTAAACCAAATTTCATCTTTTCTGGAACATGATACGCTTTTATTTCTACAGGGTGCAGAACTTACACAGGTCAGGGAGGACAAACTGATTTGAAAGGCAGAACCTACGGGTAATTTTACATTTAAGTCTGCCTATAGGTCTCTCGCTCAATTAACAGGTAATTCTCCTGCTACTAAGTATTTATGGAACCCTCTTTTTCCCAAAAAGATCTCCATCTTTGTTTGGAAACTGTTACATGCTTTCCTACCTTTTGATGATGTACTCATAACATGAGGTTTTAGTTTAGCTTCTAAGTGTCCAGTTTGTTGTGAGTCGGATTCTATCCAACATTATTTCATCTCTTGTCCTCTGGCTCAATCTATCTGGTTTAAATTGACCTCTTCGATTCAGTTTAATCTTAATGCTCAGCATTCCATCCCCCAAAGATTCTATCTATTTTGGAACTGTCAGGATTTACCTAAGTTCTACCAAATATATTGTATGATTCTCCCCTCTCTGCTATGCTGGAGTCTATGGAAAGCTAGGAATAATTTTCTGTATAACCATAACCCTTTCTCGGTGAATCTTGTCTGTAATGAGGTTGATGTCCTGATTAAATTGACACTAAGTGAGTGCCCTCCGAAGATATTATCTACTAACTCAATCCCTCTATCTTTCAAGCATCTCACCCCCTTGTTTAGACCTCCCTCAAAGCCAAATATAATGACAGTTTACTGGGAAAGGCCTAAGCCTGGATTTATTAAAATTAATGTGGATGCATCTTGGTGCTCTAACAAAGCTTCTGTTGGTCTTATAGCTAGGAATAGTTTAGGCCAACCTATCATGATTAGTTCGGCTACTATTTCAGTTGTATCTTCTTTACTTGCTGAAATCGAAGCAATCTTGCTGGGTTGCTATACTTTCAACCATCTTGATCATACTTTTATAGTAGAATCAGATTCTAAACTTGCAATTGATATGATCCATGATCCTTACGCTGCACAACGGCAAGTTTTTGATATGGTTTTCAAAGCAAAATATTTACTCAGAAGAGCTGAATTGATTCATGCTTATAGGGAGTGTAATTCTGTAGCTCATGCTATTGCCAAACATCATTTTCATCATAACCAAAGCCTCCATCTGACTAATGTTACACCCGATATCAGAGGGCTAATTTCTATGGATAGAGAAAATGTACCTCATATTCAAGTCTCCAAGACTATAAAGGTTTAGGAATAAATACTGCTAAATATTGGTTCTCTGGTTTGGTTTCTGCAGGTTACAGGACTACTCAGCTGTTCTACTTATGCGAGAATGGATGTTGCATTCTCTGATGCACTCACTCGGGAGTCCAGTGTTGGCATCCCTACTGTGTTGGCATCTCCTGTGCTGGCAGCTCCAGCTTGTTTGCTGTTTTACACATGATTTGGAGGGGGGAATAAGTTTGGGACCTTTTCTCTCCCATGTACCATCCCTACTGTCTCTATCTACTATACCTTTGGCACAAATCCATCATTGGAGCTGATCCCCACTAGTCTTAGGAGGCAGATTATTTTTTCACCATTTACCTTACTTTTGGTTACTCATCTCTGTAGTGTAGGCTTTCTCATTTTGTGATTAAAGTTGCCTGGCCATTAGAGGGAATTAACATGCGGGGTGGAGATCCTCTCTTTTGGATCGCAACTTTGACACCTTTCCACTGTCTTTGGATAGTTGTTCACATAATGTAGTATAGATTTGTAGGACCCTTGGAGGCAAACCTGTTGCTTCATTACTTATTCTGAACAATCTGCTCTAAATGTATATTCTATCTATATGGGACAAGGCTTGGAGAACCTCTAATATATCCTCCCCCACCCTCGGGTGTTTTCATTAAAAACGATTGATAGTAAAATGTAACCTAACATAGCAAAGAATCCTTATTGTAGTGTTTTCTGAGATTTATAGAAAAATGACTGAAATACCCCTAGGAGATAATAAGAATAGAATCCAAACAAAAACAAAGAATTCAAGTTAGAGTGTGCTTTGGGATTAAAAAATATGGAAAAACCGCAAAACTAATTAAATACAACGCCGTTTGAATAAATTTGGAGAAAATGACAAAAATACCCCTGGTTGATAATGAAAAAGGAAACAACCAATAGCAAAGAATCCTTTTTTTAATTTGCTTTGGGGGCAAAGGAGAAAGTGATAGAAATGTCCCCAGCTCATAAAAAAAACAAGACCAAACAAAAGCAAAAAATTCTAATTATATCGCGCTTTGTGAATATAAAGTAAAATACATGAATTCGAACAATATAAAATTCTCAAAAATATTTCAGAGCAACATCGCTCAAGTAATTCATCAAACAATGATATAAATACCCATGCTTGATGATAAAATGAAACCCAACATAGCGAAGAATCCTTCTTGTAGTATTTTTTGGGAATACGAAAAAAATGACTGAAATATATGAATTCGGATGAAAAAAGAATCCATACAAAAACAAAGAATTCAAATGAGTGCACTTTGGGACAAAATATTATGGAAAACAACTAATAGCGAAGAATACTTATTGTAGTGTGCTTTGGGAAAAATGAGAAAATGATAGAAATGCCCCTAGTTGATAGTAAACACGAAACCAAACAAAAGCAAAAAATTCTTATTAATGTGTGCTTTTGAATAAAATGAAAATATATGTATTCGAACAATATTTAACTCTTGAAAATATTCAAAACAACATTGTTCAAGTATTTAATCAAGCAATGATGTAACTACCCACGATTGATAGTAAAATGAAACCTAACATAGCAAAGAATCCTTATTGTAGTGTTTTCTGAGATTTATAGAAAAATGATTGAAATACCCCTAGGAGATAATAAGAATAGAATCCAAACAAAAACAAAGAATTCAAGTTAGAGTGTGCTTTGGGATGAAAAAATATGGAAAAAACCCAAAACTAATTAAAAACAACGTCGTTTGAATAAATTTGGAGAAAATGACAAAAATACCCCTGGTTGATAATGAAAGAGGAAACAACCAATAGCAAAGAATCCTTTTTTTAATGTGCTTTGGGGGCAAAGGAGAAAGTGATAGAAATGTCCCTAGTTCATAAAAAAACAAGACCAAACAAAAGCAAAAAATTCTAATTATATCGCGCTTTGTGAATATAAAGTAAAATACATGAATTCGAACAATATAAAATTCTCAAAAATATTTCAGAGCAACATCGCTCAAGTAATTCATCAAACAATGATATAAATACCCATGCTTGATGATAAAATGAAACCCAACATAGCGAAGAATCCTTCTTGTAGTATTTTTTGGGAATACGAAAAAAATGACTGAAATATATGAATTCGGATGAAAAAAGAATCCATACAAAAACAAAGAATTCAAATGAGTGCACTTTGGGACAAAATATTATGGAAAACAACTAATAGCGAAGAATACTTATTGTAGTGTGCTTTGGGAAAAATGAGAAAATGATAGAAATGCCCCTAGTTGATAGTAAACACGAAACCAAACAAAAGCAAAAAATTCTTATTAATGTGTGCTTTTGAATAAAATGAAAATATATGTATTCGAACAATATTTAACTCTTGAAAATATTCAAAACAACATTGTTCAAGTATTTAATCAAGCAATGATGTAACTACCCATGATTGATAGTAAAATGAAACCTAACATAGCAAAGAATCCTTATTGTAGTGTTTTCTGAGATTTACAGAAAAATGACTGAAATACCCCTAGTAGATAATAAGAATAGAATCCAAACAAAAACAAAGAATTCAAGTTAGAGTGTGCTTTGGGATGAAAAAATATGGAAAAACCCCAAAACTAATTAAAAACAACGTCGCTTGAATAAATTTGGAGAAAATGACAAAAATACCCCTGGTTGATAATGAAAGAGGAAACAACCAATAGCAAAGAATCCTATTTTTAATGTGCTTTGGGGGCAAAGGAGAAAGTGATAGAAATGTCCCTAGTTCATAAAAAAAACAAGACCGAACAAAAGCAAAAAATTCTAATTATATCGCGCTTTGTGAATATAAAGTAAAATACATGAATTCGAACAATATCAAATTCTAAAAAATATTTCAAAGCAACATCGCTCAAGTAATTCATCAAACAATGATATAAATACCCATGCTTGATGATAAAATGAAACCCAACATAGCGAAGAATCCTTCTTATAGTATTTTTTGGGAATACGAAAAAAATGACTGAAATATATGAATTCGGATTAAAAAAGAATCCATACAAAAACAAAGAATTCAAATGAGTGCGCTTTGGGACAAAATATTATGGAAAACAACTAATAGCGAAGAATACTTATTGTAGTGTGCTTTGGGGGAAATGAGAAAATGATAGAAATGCCCCTAGTTGATAGTAAACACGAAACCAAACGAAAGCAAAAAAATCTTATTAATGTGTGCTTTGTGAATAAAAGTAAAATATATGAATTTGAACAATATAAAACTCTTGAAAATATTCAAAACAACATTGTTCAAGTATTTAATCAAGCAATGATGTAAATACTCACGATTGATAGTAAAATGAAACCTAACATAGCAAAGAATCCTTATTGTAGTGTTTTCTTTATAGAAAAATGACTCAAATACCCGTAGGAGATAATAAGAATAGAATCCAAACAAAAACAAAGAATTAAAGTTAGAGTGTGCTTTGGGATGAAAAAATATGGAAAAACCCCAAAACTAATTAAAAACAACGTCGTTTGAATAAATTCGGAGAAAATGACAAAAATACCCCTGGTTGATAATGAAAGAGGAAACAACCAATAGCAAAGAATCCTTTTTTTAATGTGCTTTGGGGGCAAAGGAGAAAGTGATAGAAATGTCCCTAGTTCATAAAAAAAACAAGACCAAACAAAAGCAAAAAAATTCTAATTATATCGCGCTTTGTGAATATAATGTAAAATACATGAATTCGAACAATATCAAATTCTCAAAAATATTACAGAGCAACATCGCTCAAGTAATTGATCAAACAATGATATAAATACCCATGCTTGATGATAAAATGAAACCCAACATAGTGAAGAATCCTTCTTGTAGTATTTTTTGGGAATACGAAAAAAATGACTGAAATATATGAATTCGGATGAAAAAAGAATCCATACAAAAACAAAGAATTCAAATGAGTAAACTTTGGGACAAAATATTATGGAAAACAACTAATAGCGAAGAATACTTATTGTAGTGTGCTTTGGGAAAAAGGAGAAAATGATAGAAATGACCCTAGTTGATAGTAAACACGAAACCAAACAAAAGCAAAAAATTCTCATTAATGTGTGCTTTGTGAATAAAAGTAAAATATATGAATTCGAACAATATAAAACTCTTGAAAATATTCAAAACAACATTGTTCAAGTATTTGATCAAGCAATGATGTAAATGCCCGCGATTAATAGTAAAATGAAACCTAACATAGCAAAGAATCCTTATTGTAGTGTTTTATGAGATTTATAGAAAAATGACTGAAATACCCCTAGGAGATAATAAGAATAGAATCCAAACAAAAACAAAGAATTCAAGTTAGAGTGTGCTTTGGGATGAAAAAATATGGAAAACCCCCAAAACTAATTAAAAACAACGTCGCTTGAATAAATTTGGAGAAAATGACAAAAATAACCCTGGTTGATAATGAAAGAGTAAACAACCAATAGCAAAGAATCCTTTTTTGAATGTGCTTTGGGGGCAAAGGAGAAAGTGATAGAAATGTCCCCAGTTCATAAAAAAAACAAGACCGAACAAAAGCAAAAAATTCTAATTATATCGCGCTTTGTGAATATAAAGTAAAATACATGAATTCAAACAATATCAAATTCTCAAAAATATTTCAGAGCAACATCGCTCAAGTAATTCATCAAACAATGATATAAATACCCATGCTTGATGATAAAATGAAACCCAACATAGCGAAGAATCCTTCTTGTAGTATTTTTTCGGAATACGAAAAAAATGACTGAAATATATGAATTCGGATGAAAAAAGAATCCATACAAAAACAAAGAATTCAAATGAGTGCGCTTTGGGACAAAATATTATGGAAAACAACTAATAGCGAAGAATACTTATTGTAGTGTGCTTTGGGAAAATGAGAAAATGATAGAAATGCCCCTAGTTGTTAGCAAACACGAAACCAAACAAAAGAAAAAAAATCTTATTAATGTGTGCTTTGTGAATAAAAGTAAAATATAGGAATTCGAACAATATAAAACTCTTGAAAATATTCAAAACAACATTGTTCAAGTATTTAATCAAGCAATGATGTAAATACCCACGATTGATAGTAAAATGAAACCTAACATAGCAAAGAATCCTTATCGTAGTGTTTTCTGAGATTTATAGAAAAATGACTGAAATACCCCTAGGAGATAAATAAGAATAGAATCCAAACAAAAACAAAGAATTCAAGTTAGAGTGTGCTTTGGGATGAAAAAATATGGAAAAACCCCAAAACTAATTAAAAACAACGTCGTTTGAATAAATTTGGAGAAAATGACAAAAATACCCCTGGTTGATAATGAAAGAGGAAACAACCAATAGCAAAGAACCCTTTTTTTAATGTGCTATTGGGGGCAAAGGAGAAAGTGATAGAAATGTCCCCAGTTCATAAAAAAAACAAGACCAAACAAAATCAAAAAATTTTAATTATATCGGGCTTTGTGAATATAAAGTAAAATACATGAATTCGAACAATATCAAATTCTCAAAAATATTTCAGAGCAACATCGCTCAAGTAATTCATCAAAAAACGATATAAATACCCATGCTTGATGATAAAATGAAACCCAACATAGCGAAGAATCCTTCTTGTAGTATTTTTTGGGAATACAAAAAAAAATGACTGAAATATATGAATTCGGATGAAAAAAGAATCCATACAAAAACAAAGAATTCAAATGAGTGCGCTTTGGGACAAAATATTATGGAAAACAACTAATAGCGAAGAATACTTATTGTAGTGTGCTTTGGGAAAAATGAGAAAATGATAGAAATGACCCTAGTTGATAGTAAACACGAAACCAAACAAAAGCGAAAATTTCTCATTAATGTGTGCTTTGTGAATAAAAGTAAAATATATGAATTCGAACAATATAAAACTCTTGAAAATATTCAAAACAACACTGTTCAAGTATTTGATCAAGCAAAGATGTAAATACCCACGATTAATAGTAAAATGAAACCTAACATAGCAAAGAATCCTTATTGTAGTGTTTTATGAGATTTATAGAAAAATGACTGAATTACCCCTAGGAGATAATAAGAATAGAATCCAAACAAAAACAAAGAATTCAAGTTAGAGTGTGCTTTGGGATGAAAAAATATGGAAAAACCCCAAAACTAATTAAAAACAACGTCGCTTGAATAAATTTGGAGAAAATGACAAAAATACCCCTGGTTGATAATGAAAGAGGAGACAACCAATAGCAAAGAATCCTTTTTTGAATGTGCTTTGGGGGCAAAGGAGAAAGTGATAGAAATGTCCCTAGTTCATAAAAAAAACAAGACCAAACAAAAGCAAAAAATTCTAATTATATCGCGCTTTGTGAATATAAAGTAAAATACATGAATTCGAACAATATCAAATTCTCAAAAATAATTCAGAGCAACATCGCTCAAGTAATTCATCAAACAATGATATAAATACTCATGCTTGATGATAAAATGAAACCCAACATAGCGAAGAATCCTTCTTGTAGTATTTTTTGGGAATACGAAAAAAATGACTGAAATATATGAATTCGGATGAAAAAAGAATCCATACAAAAACAAAGAATTCAAATGAGTGCACTTTGGGACAAAATATTATGGAAAACAACTAATAGCGAAGAATACTTATTGTAGTGTGCTTTGGGAAAAATGAGAAAATGATAGAAATGCCCCTACTTGATAGTAAACACGAAACCAAACAAAAGCAAAAAATTCTTATTAAAGTGTGCTTTTGAATAAAATGAAAATATATGAATTCGAACAATATAAAACTCTTGAAAATATTCAAAACAACATTGTTCAAGTATTTAATCAAGCAATGATGTAACTACCCACGATTGATAGTAAAATGAAACCTAACATAGCAAAGAATCCTTATTGTAGTGTTTTCTGAGATTTACAGAAAAATAACTGAAATACCCCTAGGAGATAATAAGAATAGAATCCAAACAAAAACAAAGAATTCAAGTTAGAGTGTGCTTTGGGATGAAAAAATATGGAAAAACCCCAAAACTAATTGAAAACAACGTCGCTTGAATAAATTTGGAGAAAATGACAAAAATACCCCTGGTTGATAATGAAAGAGGAAACAACCAATAGCAAAGAATCCTTTTTTTAATGTGCTTTGGGGGCAAAGGAGAAAGTGATAGAAATGTCCCTAGTTCATAAAAAAAAACAAGACCGAACAAAAGCAAAAAATTCTAATTATATCGCGCTTTGTGAATATAAAGTAAAATTCATGAATTCGAACAATATCAAATTCTAAAAAATATTTCAGAGCAACATCGCTCAAGTAATTCATCAAACAATGATATAAATACCCATGCTTGATGATAAAATGAAACCCAACATAGCGAAGAATCCTTCTTGTAGTATTTTTTGGGAATACGAAAAAAATGACTGAAATATATGAATTCGGATGAAAAAAGAATCCATACAAAAACAAAGAATTCAAATGAGTGCGCTTTGGGACAAAATATTATGGAAAACAACTAATAGCGAAGAATACTTATTGTAGTGTGCTTTGGGGGAAATGAGAAAATGATAGAAATGCCCCTAGTTGATAGTAAACACGAAACCAAACAAAAGCAAAAAAAATCTTATTAATGTGTGCTTTGTGAATAAAAGTAAAATATATGAATTTGAACAATATAAAACTCTTGAAAATATTCAAAACAACATTGTTCAAGTATTTAATCAAGCAATGATGTAACTACCCACGATTGATAGTAAAATGAAACCTAACATAGCAAAGAATCCTTATTGTAGTGTTTTCTGAGATTTATAAAAAAATGACTGAAATACCCCTAGGAGATAATAAGAATAGAATCCAAACAAAAACAAAGAATTCAAGTTAGAGTGTGCTTTGGGATGAAAAAATATGGAAAACCCCCAAAACTAATTAAAAACAACGTCGTTTGAATAAATTTGGAGAAAATGACAAAAATACCCCTGGTTGATAATGAAAGAGGAAACAACCAATAGCAAAGAATCCTTTTTTAATGTGCTTTGGGGGCAAAGGAGAAAGTGATAGAAATGTCCCTAGTTCATAAAAAAACAAGACCGAACAAAAGCAAAAAATTCTAATTATATCGCGCTTTGTGAATATAAAGTAAAATACATGAATTCAAACAATATCAAATTCTCAAAAATATTTCAGAGCAACATCGCTCAAGTAATTCATCAAACAATGATATAAATACCCATGCTTGATGATAAAATGAAACCCAACATAGCGAAGAATCGTTCTTGTAGTATTTTTTTCGGAATACGAAAAAAATGACTGAAATATATGAATTCGGATGAAAAAAGAATCCATACAAAAACAAAGAATTCAAATGAGTGCGCTTTGGGACAAAATATTATGGAAAACAACTAATAGCGAAGAATACTTATTGTAGTGTGCTTTGGGAAAATGAGAAAATGATAGAAATGCCCCCAGTTGTTAGCAAACACGAAACCAAACAAAAGCAAAAAAATCTTATTAATGTGTGCTTTGTGAATAAAAGTAAAATATATGAATTCGAACAATATAAAACTCTTGAAAATATTCAAAACAACATTGTTCAAGTATTTAATCAAGCAATGATGTAAATACCCACGATTGATAGTAAAATGAAACCTAACATAGCAAAGAATCCTTATTGTAGTGTTTACTGAGATTTATAGAAAAATGACTGAAATACCCCTAGGAGATAAATAAGAATAGAATCCAAACAAAAACAAAGAATTCAAGTTAGAGTGTGCTTTGGGATTAAAAAATATGGAAAAACCCCAAAACTAATTAAAAACAACGTCGTTTGAATAAATTTGGAGAAAATGACAAAAATACCCCTGGTTGATAATGAAAGAGGAAACAACCAATAGCAAAGAACCCTTTTTTTAATGTGCTTTGGGGGCAAAGAAGAAAGTGATAGAAATGTCCCCAGTTCATAAAAAAAACAAGACCAAACAAAAGCAAAAAATTCTAATTATATCGGGCTTTGTGAATATAAAGTAAAATACATGAATTCGAACAATATCAAATTCTCAAAAATATTTCAGAGCAACATCGCTCAAGTAATTCATCAAAAAACGATATAAATACCCATGCTTGATGATAAAATGAAACCCAACATAGCGAAGAATCCTTCTTGTAGTATTTTTTGGGAATACAAAAAAAAATGACTGAAATATATGAATTCGGATGAAAAAAGAATCCATACAAAAACAAAGAATTCAAATGAGTGCGCTTTGGGACAAAATATTATGGAAAACAACTAATAGCGAAGAATACTTATTGTAGTGTGCTTTGGGAAAAATGAGAAAATGATAGAAATGACCCTAGTTGATAGTAAACACGAAACCAAACAAAAGCGAAAATTTCTCATTAATGTGTGCTTTGTGAATAAAAGTAAAATATATGAATTCGAACAATATAAAACTCTTGAAAATATTCAAAACAACACTGTTCAAGTATTTGATCAAGCAAAGATGTAAATACCCACGATTAATAGTAAAATGAAACCTAACATAGCAAAGAATCCTTATTGTAGTGTTTTATGAGATTTATAGAAAAATGACTGAATTACCCCTAGGAGATAATAAGAATAGAATCCAAACAAAAACAAAGAATTCAAGTTAGAGTGTGCTTTGGGATGAAAAAATATGGAAAAACCCCAAAACTAATTAAAAACAACGTCGCTTGAATAAATTTGGAGAAAATGACAAAAATACCCCTGGTTGATAATGAAAGAGGAGACAACCAATAGCAAAGAATCCTTTTTTGAATGTGCTTTGGGGGCAAAGGAGAAAGTGATAGAAATGTCCCTAGTTCATAAAAAAAACAAGACCAAACAAAAGCAAAAAATTCTAATTATATCGCGCTTTGTGAATATAAAGTAAAATACATGAATTCGAACAATATCAAATTCTCAAAAATAATTCAGAGCAACATCGCTCAAGTAATTCATCAAACAATGATATAAATACTCATGCTTGATGATAAAATGAAACCCAACATAGCGAAGAATCCTTCTTGTAGTATTTTTTGGGAATACGAAAAAAATGACTGAAATATATGAATTCGGATGAAAAAAGAATCCATACAAAAACAAAGAATTCAAATGAGTGCACTTTGGGACAAAATATTATGGAAAACAACTAATAGCGAAGAATACTTATTGTAGTGTGCTTTGGGAAAAATGAGAAAATGATAGAAATTCCCCTACTTGATAGTAAACACGAAACCAAACAAAAGCAAAAAATTCTTATTAAAGTGTGCTTTTGAATAAAATGAAAATATATGAATTCGAACAATATAAAACTCTTGAAAATATTCAAAACAACATTGTTCAAGTATTTAATCAAGCAATGATGTAACTACCCACGATTGATAGTAAAATGAAACCTAACATAGCAAAGAATCCTTATTGTAGTGTTTTCTGAGATTTACAGAAAAATAACTGAAATACCCCTAGGAGATAATAAGAATAGAATCCAAACAAAAACAAAGAATTCAAGTTAGAGTGTGCTTTGGGATGAAAAAATATGGAAAAACCCCAAAACTAATTGAAAACAACGTCGCTTGAATAAATTTGGAGAAAATGACAAAAATACCCCTGGTTGATAATGAAAGAGGAAACAACCAATAGCAAAGAATCCTTTTTTTAATGTGCTTTGGGGGCAAAGGAGAAAGTGATAGAAATGTCCCTAGTTCATAAAAAAAAACAAGACCGAACAAAAGCAAAAAATTCTAATTATATCGCGCTTTGTGAATATAAAGTAAAATTCATGAATTCGAACAATATCAAATTCTAAAAAATATTTCAGAGCAACATCGCTCAAGTAATTCATCAAACAATGATATAAATACCCATGCTTGATGATAAAATGAAACCCAACATAGCGAAGAATCCTTCTTGTAGTATTTTTTGGGAATACGAAAAAAATGACTGAAATATATGAATTCGGATGAAAAAAGAATCCATACAAAAACAAAGAATTCAAATGAGTGCGCTTTGGGACAAAATATTATGGAAAACAACTAATAGCGAAGAATACTTATTGTAGTGTGCTTTGGGGGAAATGAGAAAATGATAGAAATGCCCCTAGTTGATAGTAAACACGAAACCAAACAAAAGCAAAAAAAATCTTATTAATGTGTGCTTTGTGAATAAAAGTAAAATATATGAATTTGAACAATATAAAACTCTTGAAAATATTCAAAACAACATTGTTCAAGTATTTAATCAAGCAATGATGTAACTACCCACGATTGATAGTAAAATGAAACCTAACATAGCAAAGAATCCTTATTGTAGTGTTTTCTGAGATTTATAAAAAAATGACTGAAATACCCCTAGGAGATAATAAGAATAGAATCCAAACAAAAACAAAGAATTCAAGTTAGAGTGTGCTTTGGGATGAAAAAATATGGAAAACCCCCAAAACTAATTAAAAACAACGTCGTTTGAATAAATTTGGAGAAAATGACAAAAATACCCCTGGTTGATAATGAAAGAGGAAACAACCAATAGCAAAGAATCCTTTTTTAATGTGCTTTGGGGGCAAAGGAGAAAGTGATAGAAATGTCCCTAGTTCATAAAAAAACAAGACCGAACAAAAGCAAAAAATTCTAATTATATCGCGCTTTGTGAATATAAAGTAAAATACATGAATTCAAACAATATCAAATTCTCAAAAATATTTCAGAGCAACATCGCTCAAGTAATTCATCAAACAATGATATAAATACCCATGCTTGATGATAAAATGAAACCCAACATAGCGAAGAATCGTTCTTGTAGTATTTTTTTCGGAATACGAAAAAAATGACTGAAATATATGAATTCGGATGAAAAAAGAATCCATACAAAAACAAAGAATTCAAATGAGTGCGCTTTGGGACAAAATATTATGGAAAACAACTAATAGCGAAGAATACTTATTGTAGTGTGCTTTGGGAAAATGAGAAAATGATAGAAATGCCCCTAGTTGTTAGCAAACACGAAACCAAACAAAAGCAAAAAAATCTTATTAATGTGTGCTTTGTGAATAAAAGTAAAATATATGAATTCGAACAATATAAAACTCTTGAAAATATTCAAAACAACATTGTTCAAGTATTTAATCAAGCAATGATGTAAATACCCACGATTGATAGTAAAATGAAACCTAACATAGCAAAGAATCCTTATTGTAGTGTTTACTGAGATTTATAGAAAAATGACTGAAATACCCCTAGGAGATAAATAAGAATAGAATCCAAACAAAAACAAAGAATTCAAGTTAGAGTGTGCTTTGGGATTAAAAAATATGGAAAAACCCCAAAACTAATTAAAAACAACGTCGTTTGAATAAATTTGGAGAAAATGACAAAAATACCCCTGGTTGATAATGAAAGAGGAAACAACCAATAGCAAAGAACCCTTTTTTTAATGTGCTTTGGGGGCAAAGAAGAAAGTGATAGAAATGTCCCCAGTTCATAAAAAAAACAAGACCAAACAAAAGCAAAAAATTCTAATTATATCGGGCTTTGTGAATATAAAGTAAAATACATGAATTCGAACAATATCAAATTCTCAAAAATATTTCAGAGCAACATCGCTCAAGTAATTCATCAAAAAACGATATAAATACCCATGCTTGATGATAAAATGAAACCCAACATAGCGAAGAATCCTTCTTGTAGTATTTTTTGGGAATACAAAAAAAATGACTGAAATATATGAATTCGGATGAAAAAAGAATCCATACAAAAACAAAGAATTCAAATGAGTGCGCTTTGGGACAAAATATTATGGAAAACAACTAATAGCGAAGAATACTTATTGTAGTGTGCTTTGGGAAAAATGAGAAAATGATAGAAATGACCCTAGTTGATAGTAAACACGAAACCAAACAAAAGCGAAAATTTCTCATTAATGTGTGCTTTGTGAATAAAAGTAAAATATATGAATTCGAACAATATAAAACTCTTGAAAATATTCAAAACAACACTGTTCAAGTATTTGATCAAGCAAAGATGTAAATACCCACGATTAATAGTAAAATGAAACCTAACATAGCAAAGAATCCTTATTGTAGTGTTTTATGAGATTTATAGAAAAATGACTGAATTACCCCTAGGAGATAATAAGAATAGAATCCAAACAAAAACAAAGAATTCAAGTTAGAGTGTGCTTTGGGATGAAAAAATATGGAAAAACCCCAAAACTAATTAAAAACAACGTCGCTTGAATAAATTTGGATAAAATGACAAAAATACCCCTGGTCGATAATGAAAGAGGAAACAACCAATAGCAAAGAATCCTTTTTTTAATGTGCTTTGGGGGAAAAGGAAAAAGTGATGGAAATGTCCCTAGTTCATAAAAAAAACAAGACCAAACAAAAGCAAAAAATTTTAATTATATCGCGCTTTGTGAATATAAAGTAAAATACATGAATTCGAACAATATCAAATTCTCAAAAATATTTCAGAGCAACATCGCTCAAGTAATTCATCAAACAATGATATAAATACCCATGCTTGATAATAAAATGAAACCCAACATAGCGAAGAATCCTTCTTGTAGTATTTTTTGGGAATACGAAAAAAATGACTGAAATATATGAATTCGGATGAAAAAAGAATCCATACAAAAACAAAGAATTCAAATGAGTGCGCTTTGGGACAAAATATTATGGAAAAGAACTAATAGCGAAGAATACTTATTGTAGTGTGCTTTGGGAAAATGAGAAAATGATAGAAATGCCCCTAATTGTTAGCAAACACGAAACCAAACAAAAGCAAAAAAATCTTATTAATGTGTGCTTTGTGAATAAAAGTAAAATATATGAATTCGAACAATATAAAACTCTTGAAAATATTCAAAACAACATTGTTCAAGTATTTAATCAAGCAATGATGTAAATACCCACGATTGATAGTAAAATGAAACCTAACATAGCAAAGAATCCTTATTGTAGTGTTTTATGAGATTTATAGAAAAATGACTGAAATACCCCTAGGAGATAATAAGAATAGAATCCAAACAAAAACAAAGAATTCAAGTTAGAGTGTGCTTTGGGATGAAAAAATATGGAAAAACCCCAAAACTAATTAAAAAACAACGTCGCTTGAATAAATTTGGAGAAAATGACAAAAATACCCCTGGTTGATAATGAAAGGGGAAACAACCAATAGCAAAGAATCCTTTTTTGAATGTGCTTTGGGGGCAAAGGAGAAAGTGATAGAAATGTCCCTAGTTCATAAAAAAAACAAGACCAAACAAAAGCAAAAAATTCTAATTATATCGCGCTTTGTGAATATAAAGTAAAATACATGATTTCTCACAATATCAAATTCTCAAAAATATTTCAGAGCAACATCGCTCAAGTAATTCATCAAACAATGATATAAATACCCATGCTTGATGATAAAATGAAACCCAACATAGCGAAGAATCCTTCTTGTAGTATTTTTCGGGAATACGAAAAAAATGACTGAAATATATGAATTCGAATGAAAAAAGAATCCATACAAAAACAAAGAATTCAAATGAGTGCGCTTTGGGACAAAATATTGTGGAAAACAACTAATAGCGAAGAATACTTATTGTAGTGTGCTTTGGGAAAATGAGAAAATGATAGAAATGCCCCTATTTGATAGTAAACACGAAACCAAACAAAAGCAAAAAAATTCTTATTAATGTGTGCTTTTGAATAAAAGTAAAATATAGGTATTCGAACAATATAAAACTCTTCAAAATATTCAAAACAACATTGTTCAAGTATTTCATCAAGCAATGATGTAACTACCCACGATTCATAGTAAAATGAAACCTAACATAGCAAAGAATCCTTATTGTAGTGTTTTCTGAGATTTATAGAAAAATGACTGAAATACCCCTAGGAGATAATAAGAATAGAATCCAAACAAAAACAAAGAATTCAAGTTAGAGTGCGCTTTGGGATGAAAAAATATGGAAAAACCCCAAAACTAATTAAAAACAACGTCGTTTGAATAAATTTGGAGAAAATGACAAAAATACCCCTGGTTGATAATGAAAGGGGAAACAACCAATAGCAAAGAATCCTTTTTTGAATGTGCTTTGGGGGCAAAGGAGAAAGTGATAGAAATGTCCCTAGTTCATAAAAAAAACAAGACCGAACAAAAGCAAAAAATTCTAATTATATCGCGCTTTGTGAATATAAAGTAAAATACATGAATTCGAACAATATCAAATTCTCAAAAATATTTCAGAGCAACATCGCTCAAGTAATTCATCAAACAATGATATAAATACCCATGCTTGATGATAAAATGAAACCCAACATAGCGAAGAATCCTTCTTGTAGTATTTTTTGGGAATACGAAAAAAATGACTGAAATATATGAATTCGGATGAAAAAGGAATCCATACAAAAACAAAGAATTCAAATGAGTGCACTTTGGGACAAAATATTATGGAAAACAACTAATAGCGAAGAATACTTATTGTAGTGTGCTTTGGGAAAATGAGAAAATGATAGAAATGCCCCTAGTTGATAGTAAACACGAAACCAAACAAAAGGAAAAAAATCTTATTAATGTGTGCTTTGGAATAAAAGTAAAATATATGTATTCGAACAATATAAAACTCTTGAAAATATTCAAAACAACATTGTTCAAGTATTTAATCAAGCAATGATGTAACTACCCACGATTGATAGTAAAATGAAACCTAACATAGCAAAGAATCCTTATTGTAGTGTTTTATGAGATTTATAGAAAAATGACTGAAATACCCCTAGGAGATAAATAAGAATAAAATCCAAACAAAAACAAAGAATTCAAGTTAGAGTGTGCTTTGGGATGAAAAAATATGGAAAAACCCCACAACTAATTAAAAACAACGTCGTTTGAATAAATTTGGAGAAAATGACAAAAATACCCCTGGTTGATAATGAAAGAGGAAACAACCAATAGCAAAGAATCCTTTTTTTAATGTGCTTTGGGGGCAAAGGAGAAAGTGATAGAAATGTCCCTAGTTCATAAAAAAAAACAAGACCAAACAAAAGCAAAAAATTCTAATTATATCGCGCTTTGTGAATATAAAGTAAAATACATGAATTCGAACAATATCAATTTCTCAAAAATATTTCAGAGCAACATCGCTCAAGTAATTCATCAAACAATGATATAAATACCGATGCTTGATGATAAAATGAAACCCAACATAGCGAAGAATCCTTCTTGTAGTATTTTTTGGGAATACAAAAAAAATGACTGAAATATATGAATTCGGATGAAAAAAGAATCCATACAAAAACAAAGAATTCAAATGAGTGCGCTTTGGGACAAAATATTATGGAAAACAACTCATAGCGAAGAATACTTATTGTAGTGTGCTTTGGGAAAAATGAGAAAATGATAGAAATGACCCTAGTTGATAGTAAACACGAAACCAAACAAAAGCGAAAATTTCTCATTAATGTGTGCTTTGTGAATAAAAGTAAAATATATGAATTCGAACAATATAAAACTCTTGAAAATATTCAAAACAACATTGTTCAAGTATTTGATCAAGCAATGATGTAAATACCCACGATTAATAGTAAAATGAAACCTAACATAGCAAAGAATCCTTATTGTAGTGTTTTATGAGATTTATAGAAAAATGACTGAATTACCCCTAGGAGATAATAAGAATAGAATCCAAACAAAAACAAAGAATTCAAGTTAGAGTGTGCTTTGGGATGAAAAAATATGGAAAAACCCCAAAACTAATTAAAAACAACGTCGCTTGAATAAATTTGGAGAAAATGACAAAAATACCCCTGGTTGATAGTACACACGAAACCAAACAAAAGCAAAAAAATCTTATTAATGTGTGCTTTGAGAATGAAAGTAAAATATATGAATTCGAACAATATAAAACTCTTGAAAATATTCAAAACAACATTGTTCAAGTATTTAATCAAGCAATGATGTAAATACCCACGATTGATAGTAAAATGAAACCTAACATAGCAAAGAATCCTTAGTGTAGTGTTTTCTGAGATTTATAAAAAAATGACTGAAATACCCCTAGGAGATAATAAGAATAGAATCCAAACAAAACCAAAGAATTCAAGTTAGAGTGTGCTTTGGGATGAAAAAAAATGGAAAAACCCAAAACTAATTAAAAACGACGTTGTTTGAATAAATTTGGAGAAAATGACAAAAATACCCCTGGTTGATAATGAAAGAGGAAACAACCAATAACAAAGAATCCTTTTTTTAATGTGCTTTGGGGGCAAAGGAGAAAGTGATAGAAATGACCCTGGTTCATAAAAAAAACAAGACCAAACAAAAGCAAAAAATTCTAATTATATCGCGCTTTGTGAATATAAAGTAAAATACATGAATTCGAACAATATCAAATTCTCAAGAATATTTCAGAGCAACATCGCTCAAGTAATTCATCAAACAATGATATAAATACCCATGCTTGATGATAAAATGAAACCCAACATAGCGAAGAATCCTTCTTGTAGTATTTTTTGGGAATACGAAAAAAATGACTGAAATATATGACTTCGGATGAAAAAAGAATCCATACAAAAACAAAGAATTCAAATGAGTGCGCTTTGGGACAAAATATTATGGAAAACAACTAATAGCGAAGAATACTTATTGTAGTGTGCTTTGGGAAAAATGAGAAAATGATAGAAATGCCCCTAGTTGATAGTAAACACGAAACCAAACAAAAGGAAAAAAATCTTATTAATGTGTGCTATGTGAATGAAAGTAAAATATATGAATTCGAACAATATAAAACTCTTGAAAATATTCAAAACAACATTGTTCAAGTATTTAATCAAGCAATGACGTAAATACCCACGATTGATAGTAAAATGAAACCTAACATAGCAAAGAATCCTTATTGTAGTGTTTTCTGAGATTTATAGAAAATGAATGAAATACCCCTAGAAGATAATAAGAATAGAACCAAACAAAAACAAAGAATTTAAGTTAAAGTGTGCTTTGGGATGAAAAAATATGGAAAAACCCCAAAACTAATTAAAAACAACGTCGTTTGAATAAATTTGGAGAAAATGACAAAAATACCCCTGATCGATAATGAAAGAGGAAACAACCAATAGCAAAGAATCCTTTTTTGAATGTGCTTTGGGGGAAAAGGAGAAAGTGATAGAAATGTCCCTAGTTCATAAAAAAAACAAGACCAAACAAAAGCAAAAAATTCTAATTATATTGCGCTTTGTGAATATAAAGTAAAATACATGAATTCGAACACTATAAAATTCTCAAAAATATTTCAGAGCAACATCGCTCAAGTAATTCATCAAACAATAATATAAATACCCATGCTTGATGATAAAATGAAACCCAACATGGCGAAGAATCCTTCTTGTAGTATTTTTTGGGAATGCGAAAAAAATGACTGAAATATATGAATTCGGATGAAAAAAGAATCCATACAAAATCAAAGAATTCAAATGAGTGCGCTTTGGGACAAAATATTATGGAAAACAACTAATAGCGAAGAATACTTATTCTAGTGTGCTTTGGGAAAATGAGAAAATGATAGAAATGCCCCTAGTTGTTAGCAAACACGAAACCAAACAAAAGCAAAAAAATCTTATTAATGTGTGCTTTGTGAATAAAAGTAAAATATATGAATTCGAACAATATAAAACTCTTGAAAATATTCAAAACAACATTGTTCAAGTATTTAATCAAGCAATGACGTAAATACCCACGATTGATAGTAAAATGAAACCTAACATAGCAAAGAATCCTTATTGTAGTGTTTTATGAGATTTATAGAAAAATGACTGAAATACCCCTAGGAGATAATAAGAATAGAATCCAAACAAAAACAAAGAATTCAAGTTAGAGTGTGCTTTGGGATGAAAAAATATGGAAAAACCCCAAAACTAATTAAAAACAACGTCGCTTGAATAAATTTGGAGAAAATGACAAAAATACCCCTGGTTGATAATGAAAGGGGAAACAACCAATAGCAAAGAATCCTTTTTTGAATGTGCTTTGGGGGCAAAGGAGAAAGTGATAGAAATGTCCCTAGTTCATAAAAAAAACAAGACCAAACAAAAGCAAAAAATTCTAATTATATCGCGCTTTGTGAATATAAAGTAAAATACATGAATTCGAACAATATCAATTTCTCAAAAATATTTCAGAGCAACATCGCTCAAGTAATTCATCAAACAATGATATAAATACCGATGCTTGATGATAAAATGAAACCCAACATAGCGAAGAATCCTTCTTGTAGTATTTTTTGGGAATACAAAAAAAAATGACTGAAATATATGAATTCGGATGAAAAAAGAATCCATACAAAAACAAAGAATTCAAATGAGTGCGCTTTGGGACAAAATATTATGGAAAACAACTAATAGCGAAGAATACTTATTGTAGTGTGCTTTGGGAAAAATGAGAAAATGATAGAAATGACCCTAGTTGATAGTAAACACGAAACCAAACAAAAGCGAAAATTTCTCATTAATGTGTGCTTTGTGAATAAAAGTAAAATATATGAATTCGAACAATATAAAACTCTTGAAAATATTCAAAACAACATTGTTCATGTATTTGATCAAGCAATGATGTAAATACCCGCGATTAATAGTAAAATGAAACCTAACATAGCAAAGAATCCTTATTGTAGTGTTTTATGAGATTTATAGAAAAATGACAGAATTACCCCTAGGAGATAATAAGAATAGAATCCAAACAAAAACAAAGAATTCAAGTTAGAGTGTGCTTTGGGATGAAAAAATATGGAAAAACCCCAAAACTAATTAAAAACAACGTCGCTTGAATAAATTTGGAGAAAATGACAAAAATACCCCTGGTTGATGATGAAAGAGGAAACAACCAATAGCAAAGAATCCTTTTTTGAATGTGCTTTGGGGGCAAAGGAGAAAGTGATAGAAATGTCCCCAGTTCATAAAAAAAACATGACCAAACAAAAGCAAAAAATTCTAATTATATCGCGCTTTGTGAATATAAAGTAAAATACATGAATTCGAACAATATCAAATTCTCAAAAATATTTCAGAGCAACATTGCTCAAGTAATTCATCAAACAATGATATAAATACCCATGCTTGATGATAAAATGAAACCCAACATAGCGAAGAATCCTTCTTGTAGTACTTTTTGGGAATACAAAAAAAATGACTGAAATATATGAATTCGGATGAAAAAAGAATCCATACAAAAACAAAGAATTCAAATGAGTGCGCTTTGGGACAAAATATTATGGAAAACAACTAATAGCGAAGAATACTTATTGTAGTGTGCTTTGGGAAAAATGAGAAAATGATAGAAATGACCCTAGTTGATAGTAAACACGAAACCAAACAAAAGCGAAAATTTCTCATTAATGTGTGCTTTGTGAATAAAAGTAAAATATATGTATTCGAACAATATAAAACTCTTGAAAATATTCAAAACAACATTGTTCAAGTATTTGATCAAGCAATGATGTAAATACCCACGATTAATAGTAAAATGAAACCTAACATAGCAAAGAATCCTTATTGTAGTGTTTTATGAGATTTATAGAAAAATGACTGAATTACCCCTAGGAGATAATAAGAATAGAATCCAAACAAAAACAAAGAATTCAAGTTAGAGTGTGCTTTGGGATGAAAAAATATGGAAAAACCCCAAAACTAATTAAAAACAACTTCGCTTGAATAAATTTGGAGAAAATGACAAAAATACCACTGGTTGATAATGAAAGAGGAAACAACCAATAGCAAAGAATCGTTTTTTGAATGTGCTTTGGGGCAAAGGAGAAAGTGATAGAAATGTCCCCAGTTCATAAAAAAAACATGACCAAACAAAAGCAAAAAATTCTAATTATATCGCGCTTTGTGAATATAAAGTAAAATACATGAATTCGAACAATATCAAATTCTCAAAAATATTTCAGAGCAACCTTGCTCAAGTAATTCATCAAACAATGATATAAATACCCATGCTTGATGATAAAATGAAACCCAACATAGCGAAGAATCCTTCTTGTAGTATTTTTTCGGAATACGAAAAAAATGACTGAAATATATGAATTCGGATGAAAAAAGAATCCATACAAAAACAAAGAATTCAAATGAGTGCGCTTTGGGACAAAATATTATGGAAAACAACTAATAGCAAAGAATACTTATTGTAGTGTGCTTTGGGAAAATGAGAAAATGATAGAAATGCCCCTAGTTGATAGTAAACACGAAACCAAACAAAAGCAAAAAAATCTTATTAATGTGTGCTTTGTGAATGAAAGTAAAATATATGAATTCGAACAATATAAAACTCTTGAAAATATTCAAAACAACATTGTTCAAGTATTTAATCAAGCAATGATGTAAATACCCACGATTGATAATAAAATGAAACCTAACATAGCAAAGAATCCTTAGTGTAGTGTTTTCTGAGATTTATAAAAAAATGACTGAAATACCCCTAGGAGATAATAAGAATAGAATCCAAACAAAACCAAAGAATTCAAGTTAGAGTGTGCTTTGGGATGAAAAAATATGGAAAAACACAAAACTAATTAAAAACAACGTTGTTTGAATAAATTTGGAGAAAATGACAAAAATACCCCTGGTTGATAATGAAAGAGGAAACAACCAATAGCAAAGAATCCTTTTTTTAATGTGCTTTGGGGGCAAAGGAGAAAGTGATAGAAATGACCCTGGTTCATAAAAAAACAAGACCAAACAAAAGCAAAAAATTCTAATTATATCGCGCTTTGTGAATATAAAGTAAAATACATGAATTCGAACAATATCAAATTCTCAAAAATATTTCAGAGCAATATCGCTCAAGTAATTCATCAAACAATGATATAAATACCCATGCTTGATGATAAAATGAAACCCAACATAGCGAAGAATCCTTCTTGTAGTATTTTTTGGGAATACGAAAAAAATGACTGAAATATATGACTTCGGATGAAAAAAGAATCCATACAAAAACAAAGAATTCAAATGAGTGCGCTTTGGGACAAAATATTATGGAAAACAACTAATAGCGAAGAATACTTATTGTAGTGTGCTTTGGGAAAAATGAGAAAATGATAGAAATGCCCCTAGTTGATAGTAAACACGAACCAAACAAAAGCAAAAAAATCTTATTAATGTGTGCTTTGTGAATGAAAGTAAAATATATGAATTCGAACAATATAAAACTCTTGAAAATATTCAAAACAACATTGTTCAAGTATTTAATCAAGCAATGATGTAAATACCCACGATTGATAGTAAAATGAAACCTAACATAGCAAAGAATCCTTATTGTAGTGTTTTCTGAGATTTATAGAAAATGACTGAAATACCCCTAGAACATAATAAGAATAGAACCAAACAAAAACAAAGAATTTAAGTTAGAGTGTGCTTTGGGATGAAAAAATATGGAAAAACCCCAAAACTAATTAAAAACAACGTCGTTTGAATAAATTTGGAGAAAATGACAAAAATACCCCTGGTCGATAATGAAAGAGGAAACAACCAATAGCAAAGAATCCTTTTTGAATGTGCTTTGGGGGAAAAGGAGAAAGTGATAGAAATGTCCCTAGTTCATAAAAAAAAAAAGACCAAACAAAAGCAAAAAATTCTAATTATATCACGCTTTGTGAATATAAAGTAAAATACATGAATTCGAACAATATAAAATTCTCAAAAATATTTCAGAGCAACATCGCTCAAGTAATTCATCAAACAATGATATAAATACCCATGCTTGATGATAAAATGAAACCCAACATGGCGAAGAATCCTTCTTGTAGTATTTTTTGGGAATACCAAAAAAATGACTGAAATATATGAATTCGGATGAAAAAAGAATCCATACAAAATCAAAGAATTCAAATGAGTGCGCTTTGGGACAAAATATTATGGAAAACAACTAATAGCGAAGAATACTTATTGTAGTGTGCTTTGGGAAAATGAGAAAATGATAGAAATGCCCCTAGTTGTTAGCAAACACGAAACCAAACAAAAGCAAAAAAATCTTATTAATGTGTGCTTTGTGAATAAAAGTAAAATATATGAATTCGAACAATATAAAACTCTTGAAAATATTCAAAACAACATTGTTCAAGTATTTAATCAAGCAATGATGTAAATACCCACGATTGATAGTAAAATGAAACCTAACATAGCAAAGAATCCTTATTGTAGTGTTTTATGAGATTTATAGAAAAATGACTGAAATACCCCTAGGAGATAAATAAGAATAGAATCCAAACAAAAACAAAGAATTCAAGTTAGAGTGTGCTTTGGGATTAAAAAATATGGAAAAACCCCAAAACTAATTAAAAACAACGTCGTTTGAATAAACTTGGAGAAAATGACAAAAATACCCCTGGTTGATAATGAAAGAGGAAACAACCAATAGCAAAGAATCCTTTTTTTAATGTGCTTTGGGGGCAAAGGAGAAAGTGATAGAAATGTCCCTAGTTCATAAAAAAAACAAGACCAAACAAAAGCAAAAAATTCTAATTATATCGCGCTTTGTGAATATAAAGTAAAATACATGAATTCGAACAATATCAATTTCTCAAAAATATTTCAGAGCAACATCGCTCAAGTAATTCATCAAACAATGATATAAATACCGATGCTTGATGATAAAATGAAACCCAACATAGCGAAGAATCCTTCTTGTAGTATTTTTTGGGAATACAAAAAAAATGACTGAAATATATGAATTCGGATGAAAAAAGAATCCATACAAAAACAAAGAATTCAAATGAGTGCGCTTTGGGACAAAATATTATGGAAAACAACTAATAGCGAAGAATACTTATTGTAGTGTGCTTTGGGAAAAATGAGAAAATGATAGAAATTACCCTAGTTGATAGTAAACACGAAACCAAACAAAAGCGAAAATTTCTCATTAATGTGTGCTTTGTGAATAAAAGTAAAATATATGAATTCGAACAATATAAAACTCTTGAAAATATTCAAAACAACATTGTTCAAGTATTTGATCAAGCAATTATGCAAATACCCACGATTAATAGTAAAATGAAACCTAACATAGCAAAGAATCCTTATTGTAGTGTTTTATGAGATTTATAGAAAAATGACTGAATTACCCCTAGGAGATAATAAGAATAGAATCCAAACAAAAACAAAGAATTCAAGTTAGAGTGTGTGATATGAATCTCCTTGCGAAGACTCACGATTTGCGGAATTGATAACTTTGATCTAGTGAAGGGATCTGCAAACCCGCACTATCTCGCACGAAATTCAGGAGTCTAGCCCTCGGGGTACGCCTAACTTC
This sequence comes from Rubia yunnanensis, assembly GCA_037428765.1. NCBI lineage: Eukaryota > Viridiplantae > Streptophyta > Magnoliopsida > Gentianales > Rubiaceae > Rubia > Rubia yunnanensis. The sequence goes on along the minus strand of CM075061.1, from coordinate 155,172,327 downwards.
GACTTGCTCTCTAACTAGCCCTCAGGATTAGATTACAAGGTTTATTGATACTTAACTAGCCCTCGGGGTTAAGCAACAATGGAATAGCTCGCAAGCAAAGAGTATGAACTCAAAAGGTTGTATATTTGATTGATGAAAGGTTGTAAAATTCGTCCATAAGGCCTCCCCTTTTATAGGGTTACAATCTTGCCTCAAACCCTAATCACAAATGGAAACGGAATCGACTTATGGCAGCTTTAAGAAGCTAAAACCATATCTAACTAAAATACCTAAAATAAATGATAATCTAAGGTAATCAGGTTGAATTCTTCAAGAAGTAACCTTGAAGAATATTACCTTATCTAATCTTACCAAATATAATTCTAATCAGAATAAAACTGAATATACTAAACCTTAATGGACTGTATTTTCGAAATTCAGCTCTTCAAAGCCCACATGGCTGAGCTATCAGTCCAATAAACCCAAAATGACATTAATTTACAGTGATCACACTACCTCATTAAAAACCCAGTGGGAAAAAAGAGTATAGTGTTCTTCATGATGTCTTCAGTTCGTCGACAATCTTGAATAATGAATCCAAGATGTCGATGGTGACTCCTTCTTCAATTCTTCATCATAAAGGCGATCAATCAAAGCATTTAAAGCAGCATCCCTAAGCTTAGTCCTTGACCTAGTCATAGGTCCTGCCATGTCTCTTAGAGGATCTCGAACATATCCTTTAAATGTTTGATCAAGTCGTGAAATGTCTTCATTTATGGTGGTAGTCGTCTTGGCATCTCCATCATTCCCTCCGTGGTCGAAAGGTTTCGCCCTCGAAACTGAATCGTCTTCAAATGTAAATGGAGATAAATCAGCAACATTGAAGGTCGCACTAACACCATAATGATCTGGTAACTCAATCTTGTAAGCATTGTCGTTCACATGATCCAACACTTTAAAAGAACCATCTCCACGTGGACTCAACTTAGATTTCCGAGCATTTGGAAACCTCTCTTTTCGCAGATGAACCCAAACATAATCTCCCACATTGAACCTCATCAACTTGCGGATTTGATTAGCTTTATCAGCATTCTGTACATCAAAGCATTTGATATTCGTATCAGTGTGCTTTGGGATTAAAAAATATGGAAAAACCCCAAAACTAATTAAAAACAACGTCGCTTGAATAAATTTGGAGAAAATGACAAAAATACCCCTGGTTGATAATGAAAGAGGAAACAACCAATAGCAAAGAATCCTTTTTTGAATGTGCTTTGGGGGCAAAGGAGAAAGCGATAGAAATGTCCCCAGTTCATAAAAAAAACATGACCAAACAAAAGGAAAAAATTCTAATTATATCGCGCTTTGTGAATATAAAGTAAAATACATGAATTCGAACAATATCAAATTCTCAAAAATATTTCAGAGCAACATTGCTCAAGTAATTCATCAAACAATGATATAAATACCCATGCTTGATGATAAAATGAAACCCAACATAGCGAAGAATCCTTCTTGTAGTATTTTTTCGGAATACGAAAAAAATGACTGAAATATATGAATTCGGATGAAAAAAGAATCCATACAAAAACAAAGAATTCAAATGAGTGCGCTTTGGGACAAAATATTAAGGAAAACAACTAATAGCGAAGAATACTTATTGTAGTGTGCTTTGGGAAAATGAGAAAATGATAGAAATGCCCCTAGTTGATAGTAAACACGAAACCAAACAAAAGCAAAAAAATCTTATTAATGTGTGCTTTGTGAATGAAAGTAAAATATATGAATTCGAACAATATAAAACTCTTGAAAATATTCAAAACAACATTGTTCAAGTATTTAATCAAGCAATGATGTAAATACCCACGATTGATAGTAAAATGAAACCTAACATAGCAAAGAATCCTTATTGTAGTGTTTTCTGAGATTTATAGAAAAATGACTGAAATACCCCTAGGAGATAAATAAGAATAGAATCCAAACAAAAACAAAGAATTCAAGTTAGAGTGTGCTTTGGGATGAAAAAATATGGAAAAACCCCAAAACTAATTAAAAACAACGTCGTTTGAATAAATTTGGAGAAAATGACAAAAATACCCCTGGTTGATAATGAAAGAGGAAACAACCAATAGCAAAGAATCCTTTTTTTAATGTGCTTTGGGGGCAAAGGAGAAAGTGATAGAAATGTCCCTAGTTCATAAAAAAACAACACCAAACAAAAGCAAAAAATTCTAATTATATCGCGCTTTGTGAATATAAAGTAAAATACATGAATTCGAACAATATCAATTTCTTAAAAATATTTCAGAGCAACATCGCTCAAGTAATTCATCAAACAATGATATAAATACCCATGCTTGATGATAAAATGAAACCCAACATAGCGAAGAATCCTTCTTGTAGTATTTTTTGGGAATACGAAAAAAATGACTGAAATATATGAATTCGGATGAAAAAAGAATCCATACAAAAACAAAGAATTCAAATGAGTGCGCTTTGGGACAAAATATTATGGAAAACAACTAATAGCGAAGAATACTTATTGTAGTGTGCTTTGGGAAAAATGAGAAAATGATAGAAATGGCCCTAGTTGATAGTAAACACGAAACCATACAAAAGCAAAAAAATCTTATTAATGTGTGCTTTGTGAATGAAAGTAAAATATATGAATTCGAAAAATATAAAACTCTTGAAAATATTCAAAACAACATTGTTCAAGTATTTGATCAAGCAATGATGTAAATACCCACGATTAATAGTAAAATGAAACCTAACATAGCAAAGAATCCTTATTGTAGTGTTTTATGAGATTTATAGAAAAATGACTGAATTACCCCTAGGAGATATTAAGAATAGAATCCAAACAAAAACAAAGAATTCAAGTTAGAGTGTGCTTTGGGATGAAAAAATATGGAAAAACCCCAAAACTAATTAAAAACAACGTCGCTTGAATAAATTTGGAGAAAATGACAAAAATACCCCTGGTTGATAATGAAAGGGGAAACAACCAATAGCAAAGAATCCTTTTTTTGAATGTGCTTTGGGGGCAAAGGAGAAAGTGATAGAAATGTCCCCAGTTCATAAAAAAAACAAGACCAAACAAAAGCAAAAAATTCTAATTATATCGCGCTTTGTGAATATAAAGTAAAATACATGAATTCGAACAATATCAAATTCTCAAAAATATTTCAGAGCAACATTGCTCAAGTAATTCATCAAACAATGATATAAATACCCATGCTTGATGATAAAATGAAACCCAACATAGCAAAGAATCCTTCTTGTAGTATTTTTTCGAATACGAAAAAAATGACTAAAATATATGAATTCGGATGAAAAAAGAATCCATACAAAAACAAAGAATTCAAATGAGTGCGCTTTGGGACAAAATATTAAGGAAAACAACTAATAGCGAAGAATACTTATTGTAGTGTGCTTTGGGAAAATGAGAAAATGATAGAAATGCCCCTAGTTGATAGTAAACACGAAACCAAACAAAAGCAAAAAAATCTTATTAATGTGTGCTTTGTGAATGAAAGTAAAATATATGAATTCGAACAATATAAAACTCTTGAAAATATTCAAAACAACATTGTTCAAGTATTTAATCAAGCAATGATGTAAATACCCACGATTGATAGTAAAATGAAACCTAACATAGCAAAGAATCCTTAGTGTAGTGTTTTCTGAGATTTATAAAAAAATGACTGAAATACCCCTAGGAGATAATAAGAATAGAATCCAAACAAAAACAAAGAATTCAAGTTAGAGTGTGCTTTGGGATGAAAAAATATGGAAAAAACCCAAAACTAATTAAAAACAACGTTGTTTGAATAAATTTGGAGAAAATGACAAAAATACCCCTGGTCGATAATGAAAGAGGAAACAACCAATAGCAAAGAATCCTTTTTTAAATGTGCTTTGGGGGCAAAGGAAAAAGTGATAGAAATGTCCCTAGTTCATAAAAAAAACAAGACCAAACAAAAGAAAAAAATTCTAATTATATCGCGCTTTGTGAATATAAAGTAAAATACATGAATTCGAACAATATCAAATTCTCAAAAATATTTCAGAGCAACATCGCTCAAGTAATTCATCAAACAATGATATAAATACCCATGCTTGATGATAAAATGAAACCCAACATAGCGAAGAATCCTTCTTGTAGTATTTTTTGGGAATACGAAAAAAATGACTGAAATATATGAATTTGGTTGAAAAATGAATCCATACAAAAACAAAGAATTCAAATGAGTGCGCTTTGGGACAAAATATTATTGAAAACAACTAATAGCGAAGAATACTTATTGTAGCGTGCTTTGGGAAAATGAGAAAATGATAGAAATGCCCCTAGTTGATAGTAAACACGAAACCAAACAAAAGCAAAAAAATCTTATTAATGTGTGCTTTGTGAATGAAAGTAAAGTATATGAATTCGAACAATATAAAACTCTTGAAAATATTCAAAACAACATTGTTCAAGTATTTAATCAAGCAATGATGTAAATACCCACGATTGATAGTAAAATGAAACCTAACATAGCAAAGAATCCTTAGTGTAGTGTTTTCTGAGATTTATAAAAAAATGACTGAAATACCCCTAGGAGATAATAAGAATAGAATCCAAACAAAAACAAAGAATTCAAGTTAGAGTGTGCTTTGGGATGAAAAAATATGGAAAAACCCCAAAACTAATTAAAAACAACTTCGCTTGAATAAATTTGGAGAAAATGACAAAAATACCCCTGGTCGATAATGAAAGAGGAAACAACCAATAGCAAAGAATCCTTTTTTGAATGTGCTTTGGGGGCAAAGGAGAAAGTGATAGAAATGTCCCTAGTTCATAAAAAAAACAAGACCAAACAAAAGAAAAAAATTCTAATTATATCGCGCTTTGTGAATATAAAGTAAAATACATGAATTCGAACAATATCAAATTCTCAAAAATATTTCAGAGCAACATCGCTCAAGTAATTCATCAAACAATGATATAAATACCCATGCTTGATGATAAAATGAAACCCAACATAGCGAAGAATCCTTCTTGTAGTATTTTTTGGGAATACGAAAAAAATGACTGAAATATATGAATTTGGTTGAAAAATAAATCCATACAAAAACAAAGAATTCAAATGAGTGCGCTTTGGGACAAAATATTATTGAAAACAACTAATAGCGAAGAATACTTGTTGTAGTGTGCTTTGGGAAAATGAGAAAATGATAGAAATGCCCCTAGTTGATAGTAAACACGAAACCAAACAAAAGCAAAAAATTCTTATTAATGTGTGCTTTGTGAATGAAAGTAAAATATATGAATTCGAACAATATAAAACTCTTGAAAATATTCAAAACAACATTGTTCAAGTATTTAATCAAGCAATGATGTAAATACCCACGATTGATAGTAAAATGAAACCTAACATAGCAAAGAATCCTTAGTGTAGTGTTTTCTGAGATTTATAAAAAAATGACTGAAATACCCCTAGGAGATAATAAGAATAGAATCCAAACAAAAACAAAGAATTCAAGTTAGAGTGTGCTTTGGGATGAAAAAATATGGAAAAACCCCAAAACTAATTAAAAACAACTTCGCTTGAATAAATTTGGAGAAAATGACAAAAATACCCCTGGTCGATAATGAAAGAGGAAACAACCAATAGCAAAGAATCCTTTTTTGAATGTGCTTTGGGGGCAAAGGAGAAAGTGATAGAAATGTCCCTAGTTCATAAAAAAAACAAGACCAAACAAAAGCAAAAAATTCTAATTATATCGCGCTTTGTGAACATAAAGTAAAATACTTGAATTCGAACAATATCAATTTCTCAAAAATATTTCAGAGCAACATCGCTCAAGTAATTCATCAAACAATGATATAAATACCCATGCTTGATGATAAAATGAAACCCAACATAGCGAAGAATCCTTCTTGTAGTATTTTTTGGGAATACAAAAAAAATGACTGAAATATATGAATTCGGATGAAAAAAGAATCCATACAAAAACAAAGAATTCAAATGAGTGCGCTTTGGGACAAAATATTATGGAAAACAACTAATAGCAAAGAATACTTATTGTAGTATGCTTTGGGAAAAATGAGAAAATGATAGAAAAGCCCCTAGTTGATAGTAAACACGAAACCAAACAAAAGCAAAAAATTCTTATTAATGTGTGCTTTGTGAATAAAGGTAAAATATATGAATTCGAACAATATAATACTCTTGAAAACATTCAAAACAACATTGTTCAAGTATTTAATCAAGCAATGATATAAATACCCAAGATTGACAGTAAAATGAAACCTAACATAGCAAAGAATCCTTATTGTAGTGTTTTCTGAGATTTATAAAAAAATGACTGAAATACCCCTAGGAGATAATAAGAATAGAATCCAAACAAAAACAAAGAATTCAAGTTAGAGTGTGCTTTGGGATGAAAAAATATGGGAAAAAACCCAAAACTAATTAAAAACAACGTTGTTTGAATAAATTTGGAGAAAATGACAAAAATACCCCTGCTTGATAATGAAAGAGGAAACAACCAATAGCAAAGAATCCTTTTTTTAATGTGCTTTGGGGGCAAAGGAGAAAGTGATAGAAATGACCCTGGTTCATAAAAAAACATGACCAAACAAAAGCAAAAAATTCTAATTATATCGCGCTTTGTGAACATAAAGTAAAATACATGAATTCGAACAATATCAATTTCTCAAAAATATTTCAGAGCAACATCGCTCAAGTAATTCATCAAACAATGATATAAATACCCATGCTTGATGATAAAATGAAACCCAACATAGCGAAGAATCCTTCTTGTAGTATTTTTTGGGAATACAAAAAAAATGACTGAAATATATGACTTCGGATGAAAAAAGAATCCATACAAAAACAAAGAATTCAAATGAGTGCGCTTTGGGACAAAATATTATGGAAAACAACTAATAGCGAAGAATACTTATTGTAGTGTGCTTTGAGAAAAATGAGAAAATGATAGAAATGCCCCTAGTTGATAGTAAACACGAAACCAAACAAAAGCAAAAAAATCTTATTAATGTGTGCTTTGTGAATGAAAGTAAAATATATGAATTCGAACAATATAAAACTCTTGAAAATATTCAAAACAACATTGTTCAAGTATTTAATCAAGCAATGATGTAAATACCCACGATTGATAGTAAAATGAAACCTAACATAGCAAAGAATCCTTAGTGTAGTGTTTTCTGAGATTTATAAAAAAATGACTGAAATACCCCTAGGAGATAATAAGAATAGAATCCAAACAAAAACAAAGAATTCAAGTTAGAGTGTGCTTTGGGATGAAAAAATATGGAAAAAACCCAAAACTAATTAAAAACAACGTTGTTTGAATAAATTAGGAGAAAATGACAAAAATACCCCTGGTCGATAATGAAAGAGGAAACAACCAATAGCAAAGAATCCTTTTTTGAATGTGCTTTGGGGGACAAGGAGAAAGTGATAGAAATGTCCCTAGTTCATAAAAAAAACATGACCAAACAAAAGCAAAAATTTCTAATTATATCACGCTTTGTGAATATAAAGTAAAATACATGAATTAGAACAATATCAAATTCTCAAAAATATTTCAGAGCAACATCGCTCAAGTAATTCATCAAACAATGATATAAATACCCATGCTTGATGATAAAATGAAACCCAACATAGCGAAGAATCCTTCTTGTAGTATTTTTTGGGAATACGAAAAAAATGACTGAAATATATGAATTTGGTTGAAAAATGAATCCATACAAAAACAAAGAATTCAAATGAGTGCGCTTTGGGACAAAATATTATTGAAAACAACTAATAGCGAAGAATACTTATTGTAGTGTGCTTTGGGAAAATGAGAAAATGATAGAAATGCCCCTAGTTGATAGTAAACACGAAACCAAACAAAAGCAAAAAAATCTTATTAATGTGTGCTTTGTGAATGAAAGTAAAATATATGAATTCGAACAATATAAAACTCTTGAAAACATTCAAAACAACATTGTTCAAGTATTTAATCAAGCAATGATGTAAATACCCAAGATTGACAGTAAAATGAAACCTAACATAGCAAAGAATCCTTATTGTAGTGTTTTCTGGGATTTATAAAAAAATGACTGAAATACCCCTAGGAGATAATAAGAATAGAATCCAAACAAAAACAAAGAATTCAAGTTAGAGTGTGCTTTGGGAAGAAAAAATATGGGAAAAAACCCAAAACTAATTAAAAACAACGTTGTTTGAATAAATTTGGAGAAAATGACAAAAATACCCCTGCTTGATAATGAAAGAGGAAACAACCAATAGCAAAGAATCCTTTTTTTAATGTGCTTTGGGGGCAAAGGAGAAAGTGATAGAAATGACCCTGGTTCATAAAAAAACATGACCAAACAAAAGCAAAAAATTCTAATTATATCGCGCTTTGTGAACATAAAGTAAAATACATGAATTCGAACAATATCAATTTCTCAAAAATATTTCAGAGCAACATCGCTCAAGTAATTCATCAAACAATGATATAAATACCCATGCTTGATGATAAAATGAAACCCAACATAGCAAAGAATCCTTCTTGTAGTATTTTTTCGAATACGAAAAAAATGACTAAAATATATGAATTCGGATGAAAAAAGAATCCATACAAAAACAAAGAATTCAAATGAGTGCGCTTTGGGACAAAATATTAAGGAAAACAACTAATAGCGAAGAATACTTATTGTAGTGTGCTTTGGGAAAATGAGAAAATGATAGAAATGCCCCTAGTTGATAGTAAACACGAAACCAAACAAAAGCAAAAAAATCTTATTAATGTGTGCTTTGTGAATGAAAGTAAAATATATGAATTCGAACAATATAAAACTCTTGAAAATATTCAAAACAACATTGTTCAAGTATTTAATCAAGCAATGATGTAAATACCCACGATTGATAGTAAAATGAAACCTAACATAGCAAAGAATCCTTAGTGTAGTGTTTTCTGAGATTTATAAAAAAATGACTGAAATACCCCTAGGAGATAATAAGAATGGAATCCAAACAAAAACAAAGAATTCAAGTTAGAGTGTGCTTTGGGATGAAAAAATATGGAAAAAACCCAAAACTAATTAAAAACAACGTTGTTTGAATAAATTTGGAGAAAATGACAAAAATACCCCTGGTCGATAATGAAAGAGGAAACAACCAATAGCAAAGAATCCTTTTTTAAATGTGCTTTGGGGGCAAAGGAAAAAGTGATAGAAATGTCCCTAGTTCATAAAAAAAACAAGACCAAACAAAAGAAAAAAATTCTAATTATATCGCGCTTTGTGAATATAAAGTAAAATACATGAATTCGAACAATATCAAATTCTCAAAAATATTTCAGAGCAACATCGCTCAAGTAATTCATCAAACAATGATATAAATACCCATGCTTGATGATAAAATGAAACCCAACATAGCGAAGAATCCTTCTTGTAGTATTTTTTGGGAATACGAAAAAAATGACTGAAATATATGAATTTGGTTGAAAAATGAATCCATACAAAAACAAAGAATTCAAATGAGTGCGCTTTGGGACAAAATATTATTGAAAACAACTAATAGCGAAGAATACTTATTGTAGTGTGCTTTGGGAAAATGAGAAAATGATAGAAATGCCCCTAGTTGATAGTAAACACGAAACCAAACAAAAGCAAAAAAATCATATTAATGTGTGCTTTGTGAATGAAAGTAAAGTATATGAATTCGAACAATATAAAACTCTTGAAAATATTCAAAACAACATTGTTCAAGTATTTAATCATGCAATGATGTAAATACCCACGATTGATAGTAAAATGAAACCTAACATAGCAAAGAATCCTTAGTGTAGTGTTTTCTGAGATTTATAAAAAAATGACTGAAATACCCCTAGGAGATAATAAGAATAGAATCCAAACAAAAACAAAGAATTCAAGTTAGAGTGTGCTTTGGGATGAAAAAATATGGAAAAACCCCAAAACTAATTAAAAACAACGTTGTTTGAATAAATTAGGAGAAAATGACAAAAATACCCCTGGTCGATAATGAAAGAGGAAACAACCAATAGCAAAGAATCCTTTTTTGAATGTGCTTTGGGGGACAAGGAGAAAGTGATAGAAATGTCCCTAGTTCATAAAAAAAACATGACCAAACAAAAGCAAAAATTTCTAATTATATCGCGCTTTGTGAATATAAAGTAAAATACACGAATTCGAACAATATCAAATTCTCAAAAATATTTCAGAGCAACATCGCTCAAGTAATTCATCAAACAATGATATAAATACCCATGCTTGATGATAAAATGAAACCCAACATAGCGAAGAATCCTTCTTGTAGTATTTTTTGGGAATACGAAAAAAATGACTGAAATATATGAATTTGGTTGAAAAATGAATCCATACAAAAACAAAGAATTCAAATGAGTGCGCTTTGGGACAAAATATTATTGAAAACAACTAATAGCGAAGAATACTTATTGTAGTGTGCTTTGGGAAAATGAGAAAATGATAGAAATGCCCCTAGTTGATAGTAAACACGAAACCAAACAAAAGCAAAAAAATCTTATTAATGTGTGCTTTGTGAATGAAAGTAAAATATATGAATTCGAACAATATAAAACTCTTGAAAATATTCAAAACAACATTGTTCAAGTATTTAATCAAGCAATGATGTAAATACCCACGATTGATAGTAAAATGAAACCTAACATAGCAAAGAATCCTTATTGTAGTGTTTTCTGAGATTTATAGAAAAATGACTGAAATACCCCTAGGAGATAATAAGAATAGAACCAAACAAAAACAAAGAATTCAAGTTAGAGTGTGCTTTGGGATGAAAAAATATGGAAAAAACCCAAAACTAATTAAAAACAACGTTGGTTGAATAAATTTGGAGAAAATGACAAAAATACCCCTGGTCGATAATGAAAGAGGAAACAACCAATAGCAAAGAATCCTTTTTTGAATGTGCTTTGGGGGAAAAGGAGAAAGTGATAGAAATGTCCCTAGTTCATTTAAAAAACAAGACCAAACAAAAGCAAAAAATTCTAATTATATCGCGCTTTGTGAATATAAAGTAAAATACATGAATCCGAACAATATCAAATTCTCAAAAATATTTCAGAGCAACATCGCTCAAGTAATTCATCAAACAATGATATAAATACCCATGCTTGATGATAAAATGAAACCCAACATAGCGAAGAATCCTTCTTGTAGTATTTTTTGGGAATACAAAAAAAATGACTGAAATATATGAATTCGGATGAAAAATGAATCCATACAAAAACAAAGAATTCAAATGAGTACGCTTTGGGACAAAATATTATGGAAAACAACTAATAGCGAAGAATACTTATTGTAGTGTGCTTTGGGAAAATGAGAAAATGATAGAAATGCCCCTAGTTGTTAGCAAACACGAAACCAAACAAAAGCAAAAAAATCTTATTAATGTGTGCTTTGTGAATAAAAGTAAAATATATGAATTCGAACAATATAAAACTCTTGAAAATATTCAAAACAACATTGTTCAAGTATTTAATCAAGCAATGATGTAAATACCCACGATTGATAGTAAAATGAAACCTAACATAGCAAAGAATCCTTATTGTAGTATTTTATGAGATTTATAGAAAAATGACTGAAATACCCCTAGGAGATAATAAGAATGGAACCAAACAAAAACAAATAATTTAAGTTAGAGTGTGCTTTGGGATGAAAAAATATGGAAAAACCCAAAAACTAATTAAAAACAACGTCGCTTGAATAAATTTGGAGAAAATGACAAAAATACCCCTGGTTGATAATGAAAGAGGAAACAACCAATAGCAAAGAATTCTTTTTTGAATGTGCTTTGGGGGCAAAGGAGAAAGTGATAGAAATCTCCCTAGTTCATAAAAAAAACTAGACCAAACAAAAGCAAAAAATTCTAATTCTATCGCGCTTTGTGAATATAAAGTAAAATACATGAATTCGAACAATATCAAATTCTCAAAAATATTTCAGAGCAACATCGCTCAAGTAATTCATCAAACAATGATATAAATACCCATGTTTGATGATAAAATGAAACCCAACATAGCGAAGAATCCTTCTTGTAGTATTTTTTGGGAATACGAAAAAAATGACTGAAATATATGAATTTGGATGAAAAATGAATCCATACAAAAACAAAGAATTCAAATGAGTGCGCTTTGGGACAAAATATTATGGAAAACAACTAATAGCGAAGAATACTTATTGTAGTGTGCTTTGGGAAAAATGAGAAAATGATAGAAATGCCCCTAGTTGTTAGCAAACACGAAACCAAACAAAAGCAAAAAAATCTTATTAATGTGTGCTTTGTGAATAAAAGTAAAATATATGAATTCGAACAATATAAAACTCTTGAAAATATTCAAAACAACATTGTTCAAGTATTTGATCAAGCAATGATGTAAATACCCACGATTAATAGTAAAATGAAACCTAACATAGCAAAGAATCCTTATTGTAGTGTTTTATGAGATTTATAGGAAAATGACTGAAATACCCCTAGGAGAGATAATAAGAATAGAATCCAAACAAAAACAAAGAATTCAAGTTAGAGTGTGCTTTGGGATGAAAAAATATGGAAAAACCCAGAACTAATTAAAAACAACGTCGCTTGAATAAATTTGGAGAAAATGACAAAAATACCCCTGGTTGATAATGAAAGAGGAAACAACCAATAGCAAAGAATTCTTTTTTTAATGTGCTTTGGGGGCAAAGGAGAAAGTGATAGAAATGTCCCTAGTTCATAAAAAAAACAAGACCAAACAAAAGAAAAAAATTCTAATTATATCGCGCTTTGTGAACATAAAGTAAAATACATGAATTCGAACAATATCAAATCTCAAAAATATTTCAGAGCAACATCGCTCAAGTAATTCATCAAACAATGATATAAATACCCATGCTTGATGATAAAATGAAACCCAACATAGCGAAGAATCCTTCTTGTAGTATTTTTTGGGAATACGAAAAAAATGACTGACATATATGAATTCGAATGAAAAAAGAATCCATACAAAAACAAAGAATTCAAATGAGTGCGCTTTGGGACAAAATATTATGGAAAACAACTAATAGCGAAGAATACTTATTGTAGTGTGCTTTGGGAAAAATGAGAAAATGATAGAAATGACCCTAGTTGATAGTAAACACGAAACCAAACAAAAGCAAAAAAATCTTATTAATGTGTGCTTTGTGAATGAAAGTAAAATATATGAATTCGAACAATATAAAACTCTTGAAAATATTCAAAACAACATTGTTCAAGTATTTGATCAAGCAATGATGTAAATACCCACGATTAATAGTAAAATGAAACCTAACATAGCAAAGAATCCTTATTGTAGTGTTTTATGAGATTTATAGAAAAATGACTGAAATACCCCTAGGAGAGATAATAAGAATAGAATCCAAACAAAAACAAAGAATTCAAGTTAGAGTGTGCTTTGGGATGAAAAAATATGGAAAAACCCAGAACTAATTAAAAACAACGTCGCTTGAATAAATTTGGAGAAAATGACAAAAATACCCCTGGTTGATAATGAAAGAGGAAACAACCAATAGCAAAGAATTCTTTTTTGAATGTGCTTTGGGGGCAAAGGAGAAAGTGATAGAAATCTCCCTAGTTCATAAAAAAAACTAGACCAAACAAAAGCAAAAAATTCTAATTCTATCGCGCTTTGTGAATATAAAGTAAAATACATGAATTCGAACAATATCAAATTCTCAAAAATATTTCAGAGCAACATCGCTCAAGTAATTCATCAAACAATGATATAAATACCCATGTTTGATGATAAAATGAAACCCAACATAGCGAAGAATCCTTCTTGTAGTATTTTTTTGGGAATACGAAAAAAATGACTGAAATATATGAATTTGGATGAAAAATGAATCCATACAAAAACAAAGAATTCAAATGAGTGCGCTTTGGGACAAAATATTATGGAAAACAACTAATAGCGAAGAATACTTATTGTAGTGTGCTTTGGGAAAAATGAGAAAATGATAGAAATGCCCCTAGTTGTTAGCAAACACGAAACCAAACAAAAGCAAAAAAATCTTATTAATGTGTGCTTTGTGAATAAAAGTAAAATATATGAATTCGAACAATATAAAACTCTTGAAAATATTCAAAACAACATTGTTCAAGTATTTGATCAAGCAATGATGTAAATACCCACGATTAATAGTAAAATGAAACCTAACATAGCAAAGAATCCTTATTGTAGTGTTTTATGAGATTTATAGAAAAATGACTGAAATATCCCTAGGAGAGATAATAAGAATAGAATCCAAACAAAAACAAAGAATTCAAGTTAGAGTGTGCTTTGGGATGAAAAAATATGGAAAAACCCAGAACTAATTAAAAACAACGTCGCTTGAATAAATTTGGAGAAAATGACAAAAATACCCCTGGTTGATAATGAAAGAGGAAACAACCAATAGCAAAGAATTCTTTTTTGAATGTGCTTTGGGGGCAAAGGAGAAAGTGATAGAAATCTCCTAGTTCATAAAAAAAACAAGACCAAACAAAAGCAAAAAATTCTAATTCTATCGCGCTTTGTGAAATAAAGTAAAATACATGAATTCGAACAATATCAAATTCTCAAAAATATTTCAGAGCAACATCGCTCAAGTAATTCATCAAACAATGATATAAATACCCATGCTTGATGATAAAATGAAACCCAACATAGCGAAGAATCCTTCTTGTAGTATTTTTTGGGAATACGAAAAAAATGACTGAAATATATGAATTCGGATGAAAAAAGAATCCATACAAAAACAAAGAATTCAAATGAGTGCGCTTTGGGACAAAATATTATGGAAAACAACTAATAGCGAAGAATACTTATTGTAGTGTGCTTTGGGAAAATGAGAAAATGATAGAAATGCCCCTAGTTGTTAGCAAACACGAAACCAAACAAAAGCAAAAAAATCTTATTAATGTGTGCTTTGTGAATAAAAGTAAAATATATGAATTCGAACAATATAAAACTCTTGAAAATATTCAAAACAACATTGTTCAAGTATTTGATCAAGCAATGATGTAAAACCCACGATTGATAGTAAAATGAAACCTAACATAGCAAAGAATCCTTATTGTAGTGTTTTCTGAGATTTATAGAAAATGACTGAAATACCCCTAGGAGATTATAAGAATAGAATCCAAACAAAAACAAAGAATTCAAGTTAGAGTGTGCTTTGGGATGAAAAAATATGGAAAAAAACCCAAAACTAATTAAAAACAACGTTGTTTGAATAAATTTAGAGAAAATGACAAATATACCCCTGGTTGATAATGAAAGAGGAAACAACCAATAGCAAAGAATCCTTTTTTTAATGTGCTTTGGGGGCAAAGGAGAAAGTGATAGAAATGACCCTGGTTCATAAAAAAAACAAGACCAAACAAAAGCAAAAAGTTCTTATTATATCGCGCTTTGTGAATATAAAGTAAAATACATGAATTCGAACAATATAAAATTCTCAAAAATATTTCAGAGCAACATCGCTCAAGTAATTCATCAAACAATGATATAAATACCCATGCTTGATGATAAAATGAAACCCAACATAGCGAAAAATCCTTCTTGTAGTATTTTTTGGGAATACGAAAAAAACGGCTGAAATATATGAATTTGGATGAAAAAAGAATCCATACAAAAACAAAGAATTCAAATGAGTGCGCTTTGGGACAAAATATTATGGAAAACAACTAATAGCGAAGAATACTTATTGTAGTGTGCTTTGGGAAAAATGAGAAAATGATAGAAATGCCCCTAGTTGATAGTAAACACGAAACCAAACAAAAGCAAAAAATTCTCATTAATGTGTGCTTTGTGAATGAAAGTAAAATATATGAATTCGAACAATATAAAACTCTTGAAAACATTCAAAACAACATTGTTCAAGTATTTAATCAAGCAATGATGTAAATCCCACGATTGATAGTAAAATGAAACCTAACATAGCAAAGAATCCTTATTGTAGTGTCTTCTGAGATTTATAGAAAAATGACTGAAATACCCCTAGGAGATTATAAGAATAGAATCCAAACAAAAACAAAGAATTTAAGTTAGAGTGTGCTTTGGGATGAAAAAATAGGGAAAACCCAAAACTAATTAAAAACAACGTCGTTTGAATAAATTTGGAGAAATGACAAAAATACCCCTGGTTGATAATGAAAGAGGAAACAACCAATAGCAAAGAATCCTTTTTTTAATGTGCTTTGGGGGCAAAGGAGAAAGTGATAGAAATGTCCCTAGTTCATAAAAAAAACAAGACCAAACAAAAGCAAAAAATTCTAATTATATCGCGCTCTGTGAATATATAGTAAAATACATGAATTCGAACAATATCAAATTCTCAAAAATATTTCAGAGCAACAGCGCTCAAGTAATTCATCAAACAATGATATAAATACTCATGCTTGATTATAAAATGAAACCCAACATATCGAAAAATCCTTCTTGTAGTATTTTTTGGGAATACAAAAAAAATGACTGAAATATATGAATTCGGATGAAAAAAGAATCCATACAAAAACAAAGAATTCAAATGAGTGCGCTTTGGGACAAAATATTATGGAAAATAACTAATAGCAAAGAATACTTATTGTACTGTGCTTTGGGGAAAGTGAGAAAATGATAGAAATGCCCCTAGTTGATAGTAAACACGAAACCAAACAAAAGCAAAAAAATTCTCATTAATGTGTGCTTTGTGAATAAAAGTAAAATATATGAATTCGAACAATATAAAACTCTTGAAAATATTCAAAACAACATTGTTCAAGTATTTGATCAAGCAATGATGTAAATACCCGTGATTAATAGTAAAATGAAACCTAACATAGCAAAGAATCCTTATTGTAGTGTTTTATGAGATTTATAGAAAAATGATTGAAATACCCCTAGGAGATAATAAGAATAGAATCCAAACAAAAACAAAGAATTCAAGTTAGAGTATGCTTTGGGATGAAAAAATATGGAAAAACCCAAAACTAATTAAAAACAACGTCGCTTGAATAAATTTGGAGAAAATGATAAAAATACCCCTGGTTGATAATGAAAGAGGAAACAACCAATAGCAAAGAATCCTTTTTTTAATGTGCTTTGGGGGCAAAGGAGAAAGTGATAGAAATTTCCCTAGTTCATAAAAAAAACAAGACCAAACAAAAGAAAAAAAATCTAATTATCTCGCGCTTTGTGAATATAGAGTAAAATACATGAATTCGAACAATATCAAATTCTCAAAAATATTTCAAAGCAACATCGCTCAAGTAATTTATCAAACAATGACATAAATACCCATGCATGATGATAAAATGAAACCCAACATAGCGAAGAATCCTTATTGTAGTATTTTTTGGGAATACGAAAAAAATGGCTGAAATATATGAATTTGGAGGAAAAAAGAATCCATACAAAAACAAAGAATTCAAATGAGTGCGCTTTGGGACAAAATATTATGGAAAACAACTAATAGCGAAGAATACTTATTGTAGTGTGCTTTGGGAAAATTGAGAAAATGATAGAAATGCCCCTAGTTGATAGTAAACACGAAACCAAACAAAATGCAAAAAATTCTCATTAATGTGTGCTTTGTGAATAAAAGTAAAATATATGAATTCGAACAATATAAAACTCTTGAAAACATTCAAAACAACATTGTTCAAGTATTTAATCAAGCAATGATGTAAATCCCACGATTGATAGTAAAATGAAACCTAACATAGCAAAGAATCCTTATTGTAGTGTCTTCTGAGATTTATAGAAAAATGACTGAAATGCCCCTAGGAGATTATAAGAATAGAATCCAAACAAAAACAAAGAATTCAAGTTAGAGTGTGCTTTGGGATGAAAAAATAGGGAAAACCCAAAACTAATTAAAAACAACGTCGTTTGAATAAATTTGGAGAAAATGACAAAAATACCCCTGGTTGATAATGAAAGAGGAAACAACCAATAGCAAAGAATCCTTTTTTTAATGTGCTTTGGGGGCAAAGGAGAAAGTGATAGAAATGTCCCTAGTTCATAAAAAAAACAAGACCAAACAAAAGCAAAAAATTCTAATTATATCGCGCTTTGTGAATATAGTAAAATACATGAATTCGAACAATATCAAATTCTCAAAAATATTTCAAAGCAACATCGCTCAAGTAATTTATCAAACAATGACATAAATACCCTTGCATGATGATAAAATGAAACCCAACATAGCGAAGAATCCTTATTGTAGTATTTTTTGGGAATACGAAAAAAACAGCTGAAATATATGAATTTGGATGGAAAAAGAATCCATACAAAACCAAAGAATTCAAATGAGTGCACTTTGGGACAAAATATTATGGAAAACAACTAATAGCGAAGAATACTTATTGTAGTGTGCTTTGGGGAAAATGAGAAAATGATAGAAATGCCCCTAGTTGATAGTAAACACGAAACCAAACAAAAGATAAAAATTCTCATTAATGTGTGCTTTGTGAATAAAAGTAAAATATATGAATTCGAACAATATAAAACTCTTGAAAACATTCAAAACAACATTGTTCAAGTATTTAATCAAGCAATGATGTAAATCCCACGATTGATAGTAAAATGAAACCTAACATAGCAAAGAATCCTTATTGTAGTGTCTTCTGAGATTTATAGAAAAATGACTGAAATACCCCTAGGAGATAATAAGAATAGAATCCAAACAAAAACAAAGAATTCAAGTTAGAGTGTGCTTTGGGATGAAAAAATATGGAAAAACCCAAAACTAATTAAAAACAACGTCGCTTGAATAAATTTGGAGGAAATGACAAAAATACCCCTTGTTGATAATGAAAGAGGAAACAACCAATCGCAAAGAATCCTATTTTTAATATGCTTTGGGGGCAAAGGAGAAAGTGATAGAAATGTCCCTAGTTCATAAAAAAAACAAGACCAAACAAAAGCAAAAAATTCTAATTATATCGCACTTTGTGAATATGGAGTAAAATACATGAATTCGAACAATATCAAATTCTCAAAAATATTTCAAAGCAACATCGCTCAAGTAATTTATCAAACAATGACATAAATACCCATGCATGATGATAAAATGAAATCCAACATAGCTAAGAATCCTTATTGTAGTATTTTTGGGGAATACGAAAAAAATGACTGAAATATATGAATTCGGATGAAAAAAGAATCCATACAAAAACAAAGAATTCAAATGAGTGCGCTTTGGGACAAAATATTATGGAAAACAACTAATAGCGAAGAATACTTATTGTAGTGTGCTTTGGGAAAAATGAGAAAATGATAGATGCCCCTACTTGATAGTAAACACGAAACCAAACAAAAGCAAAAAATTCTCATTAATGTGTGCTTTGTGAATAAAAGTAAAATATATGAATTCGAACAATATAAAACTCTTGAAAATATTCAAAACCACATTGTTCAAGTATTTAATCAAGCAATGATGTAACTAATCACGATTGATAGTAAAATGAAACCTAACATAGCAAAGAATCCTTATTGTAGTGTCTTTTGAGATTTATAGAAAAATGACTGAAATACCCCTAGGAGATTATAAGAATAGAATCCAAACAAAAACAAAGAATTCAAGTTAGAGTGTGCTTTGGGATGAAAAAATAGGGAAAACCCCAGAACTAATTAAAAACAACGTCGTTTGAATAAATTTGGAGAAAATGACAAAAATACCCCTGGTTGATAATGAAAGAGGAAACAACCAATAGCAAAGAATCCTTTTTTTAATGTGCTTTGGGGGCAAAGGAGAAAGTGATAGAAATGTCCCTAGTTCATAAAAAAAACAAGACCAAACAAAAGCAAAAAATTCTAATTATATCGCGCTTTTTGAATATAAAGTAAAATACATGAATTTATTTCAAAGCAACATCGTTCAAGTAATTTATCAAACAATGATATAAATACACATGCTTGATGATAAAATGAAACCCAACATACCGAAGAATCCCTGTTGTAGTATTTTTTGGGAATACGAAAAAAATGACTGAAATATATGAATTCGAATAAAAAAAGAATCCATACAAAAACAATATAAAATTCTTTAAAATATTCAAAACAACATTGTTCAAGTATCTAATTAAACAATGATATAAATACCCACGATCGATAGTAAAATGAAGCCTAACATAGCAAAGAATTCTTATTGTAGTATTTTTTGAGTAGACTGAACCGTTAGACGGAGTTATTTTATAATCGACGTAACAAAAGGGCAATTTGATGGTTTTTTTATTTATTGAAAACAAGTTCTTATAACTTTGAAAAATTTTTAAAATGTACCGCACTATATACATTATTACAATTTAACCCTAAAAATTATTTAAACAATTTTTTTCATAATTGGTCTAACCGTTAGTTACTTTGTGTAACAAGAGACTTTCTCTTTATAATTAGGGATAAATGCCAATATAACCCTATATGCTTGATTAAGTGCCAATATAACCCTATGATAATTTTTAGTGCAAATATAACCTTGACTAGTTAATGAAAGTGCCAATATAACCCTCAAACCCTATTTCCGGCATTGACCACAACTTTCTGGCGTTGACTCTATGTGAATTCACCAAAATACCCTTTGGGCAAACTCTGAAATTAGGTGAACAAATTTACCCTCATAGTTCGCCGGACCATCGCCAGACCACTGTCGGACCGCCGCTGGAACAGGTAGGATTATATTAGCACATTATGAAATCTTATTGGGTTATATCAGCACAATCCTAATGTTTGTAGGGTTATATCAGCACATGTCTAATGTTTGTAGGGTTATATCAGCACATTCTTAAAACTTATAGGGTTATATTAGCACATATTATAAATATTAAGTGTGTGGTGCTCGGCTGGCCTTAACGGGCGACTACATCATCATATACATCATTATAACATCATAACAATATCTTATACAACATAAAATTTGACATCATGACACCATCATTAATATTAAACACCATTATCACATATCATAGCCTCATTTCAAAACTTATCAACATTAAAAACCCCAAGTCGAAGAACACAGCAAAATAACAATCACACACAACACCAAAGGTCATCCAATCATCAATCCGAACCAAACACAACAAAATAAACAAAATATCATTAAAACCCTTATATTCTATAGTATGAGCTAATATGACCCTACATTTTTTTACTAATGTGCTGATATAACCTATAAATTTTAGGAATATGTTGATTTAACACTACCAATTTTCCTAATGTGCTGATATAACCCTACCTAATCTGGTGGTGGTCTAAGGCTATTAATGTCATTTCCTATTTTTTGTATTTTAATTTTTTTCAGAAGGGCAAACATGTAATTTTACAAAATTTGGCAAAAAGTTGCCGGAGAGGGTTATATTGACACTTTCACTAACTAGATAGGGTTATATTGTCACTTTCAAATATTGAAAGGTTATATTGACATTTATGTCAACTAGGTAGGGTTATAAAAGCACTTTTTTCTTATAATTATTGCTCATGTGAGATACAAATATTTAGTGAATACTAAACCAATGTCTTTACCCAAAAGTGCAACGTGGTGGGACTCCACTTAAAATGTGTGGGGTTTGCAATGAGTGGTACGTTGTTATGATAGTTTCCTCATTATGTACCGGTTTTGCTTCTTCTCTGCTTTGATTCGCCCAAAATTGTTGAATCATTTTTAGAATGCGTTAGAGATGAAGTGGTCGAAATTGTTGAATCATTTGTAATTAAATTAATTAAATTTTCATGATTCTTATTATTATCTTTAGATGGTTGAACTTTAAAATTTTATACAAATATATTTTTTTAATTTAAATGTAAGACGTTGAAAGTATATAAAAATTTTGTCATAATTTTCTAATAAAAAATATCACGCAACACACGATTGAACCCTGCTAGTCACATTCAATTTGGTTTGAATGGTTTCCTGTCTAGGTGCAGCACTATTTGATACAAGTTCAGTTATCTATACGAGGCCTAAGAGCATCCACAATGGTAGTACATTTAAGAGAACTTTTAAATTGTCACCTTATGGATTATTTTGATATAAATTAGGTAAGAAGCAACTACTAACAGTGGAAAATACTTCTTAATCACTTCTTTTTCATTTAAAATTATAATTAATTAAAAATACAAAATAAAGTGTCAATCATTGGTTGGTTTGCATTGCACAAATAAAGAGGCACCCACTCATTAGATAAAAAGCAACTCCTTATTAAGGAGTGGTTATTAAAGCTCAACAAAGATCTTTCTTAAATAAGGAAAAATGGTCCTCATTGAATAAGAAAAACTCCTTATTAAGAAAAGTAAAGTTAAGGAGCTACCATTGTGGATGCTCTAATGGATCAAGAACCCATCATTTTAATTAGTTGCTCTTCAAAATTTTATATTACTATTATAATTGACAAGCAATATTCTTAGAGTCCGTCTCTTGAAAGACAGTTTTTCCATAAGATATGGAAAGACCAAGGTTTAAAGTGCACATTAGAAAAAAATAAAGATAAAATTTTCGGGTTGCATGAATCGGGTTATAAACTTTATGTAAAGTCTAGATTTATCTAGTTGGCAATTTGTGGAAATTATGCAAATATGGTATTATTGAGTTGCAACATCAAAGAAGGAATTTTGGTAAAATAAGGAAAGGTTGAAGACTGAATCCGAGAAGGATACATCTAGTCCAAGTTGTATTTGAGTTGGAGAATATATCAGTTCCTATATATGTGGAATTAGATTAATGTAATCAGAATATTATGTGGAGAAGGAATTACATTTGCACCAAGATGATATTTACGCCAGAAGTTGTTGATTCTCCAAGAGCATATTTACGCTAAGATGTTTACGGAAAAAGAAGACAGAATATTATGGTATTTGTGATTTATGGAAATCTAAATATTCTGCTATATATTAGGCGTATGGAAGCATAGTTGATTTATGGAAAATCTCTATAAATATGGAGTTGTTATTATCGAATATATGGAGATATTGAGATAAGGAAAATCCCTTTATTTATGGGATTTGGATATGCTTCAAGAAGCAGATTTGGAATAGGAATATTGTGGAGATAGTCATGGAGAATTCAGATCTGTTCATGGACTATATATAGAGGACAAACACGGCTGCATTATTTACGAATTTAATAGAAAAATCTACATACAGATTTTGATCTTCCGAGAAGTGCAAAGAGCCAGAATTCTATGTTCCAACATACGAATATGTTGTTCAAAGTTCAGAATCGAATACCTTAATTCCTTGGGAGGAGGAGATCCAACGTCGACGAGTTTCGAGGTCAGAGGAAGTTTGTTCAAGGCGGATCGGTAGCTAGGGGAGCTAGCAGGATTCACGTTATAGTTAGATAAGATAAGTATAATTGTATGGTGTACTTTGTACTGTATCTTTCTGATTAGTGGATTCATTCTGAACAGGGCTAGACCCCGCAGATGTAGGTAGATTTCATCGAACTGCGTAAACAAGTCTTGTGTCTTTATGCTTTACTTTATTGCATACTTGGTTAGATAGGTTATGTTGGAACACAGTAGTGATAATTGAATTAATTAGGTGAAACCGAACTTCAATTGGTATCATAGCTAAGTCACTTGTTTTACCTTGGTTTTGACAAGGAAAGTGTGATCCGGTTTTACCAATGGCAACTAGAGAAAGAGCTTCTGTGTCTCGGCCACCACTGCTGGAAGGAACAAATTACAACTACTGGAAGGCGCGCATGCGGGTGTTCATAAATTTGCTGGATGAATTGGCTTGGTACTATGTTGAAACAGAATGGAAACCCCCTGTTGTTGGAAGTTGTGAAGGAGGAGAATCTAAGGCTAAAGAGTCATGGACACCATGTGAAAGAATGGGAAGCTTGCGAACTCTAGAGCATTAAATGCCATATTTACTGCAGTAGACGAAGATCGATTCAAACTCATCTCTACGTGCCAATAAGCAAAGAAAGCATGTGATATCCTACAAACTGTACATGAGGGGAAAAGTCGTGTACGTGAATCCAAACTACAGATGGTGGCTACAAAGTTTGAGGAACTGAAGATGGAGGAGGATGATACTATTTCTATATTCAATGGGAAACTCGGAGACATCTCCAATATGGCGTATCAACTTAGGAAAGTTTACAAGGAAACAAAATTGGTGAAAATGGCCTTGAGATCTCTTCCTAAAAGATTTGCTATGAAAGTAGCAGCAATAGAAGAAGCAAGAGATGTAGCCACCATGACCTTAGATGAACTAATGGGATCACTACAGACCTATGAGATGACAATGCAATAGCTTGCAAAGAAAATCCAGAAGGAGTTGGCTTTTAAATCCTCTTCATCAAGGGTCATCTATGAATCTGATAGTGATGATAGAATTGAAGAACGTGTTCCTATCTCCAAGAATTTCTCAAAAATACTGAAGAAGGTGGTAAACAAGAATTCACAGGAAAGATCTGGAGGGAATAAAACTCGTCCTCAAGATTTTGGTAATCGTGGAACTCAAATGGAACAAGGAAGTCAGCAATTCTCTAGAAACCAAAGTGGTGAAGGAAGGCAGTCTGAAAGAATTCAATGTCAAGAATGTGGAGGATACGGCCACATCCAGGCTGAATGTGCTAATACCCTAAAGAAGCAAGGAAAATCATACATCACCTCATTGAGTGAAGATGATAAAGAAGACGAAGAGGAACTTGTAAGAAATTATGTGGCATTTGGAGCAAAATTTCACGGTGGATCAGATGAGGTATGTTTCAACATCTCAGAGAAAGACGAAGCTGTATGATCCAACACAGGTTCTGATGACATGTCCAGTGATGATGGCGGACAAGTTGTGAGTGATGAAGAGATCTACACTGTATATGAGAAAATGTATGACATGTGGCTTAAAGTTGTTGACACAAATAAATCTTTGAAGGAAGATAAAAATCATCCGGCTGAGAAGGAAAAGAGGTTGCGAGCTCTAGTTGGTGAACTCAGAAGAGAGATTGAAGAGTTAAATTTGAATCTAAGCTTAACAACTAAAATAGCTGAGATGGCCGAAGCAGCTATTACCAAGTTAAACACTGGAAAGGTTAAACTTGATGACATTCTGATCATGGGAAAACACTTTGGAGATCGACATGGAATCAGGTTTGACAATTTATCAGGGAGCAAGGTCAGTCTCAAGTCGAACGTTCAAAAGGTAAAAAGAAAGTTTATCAAGACCCATCAAAGGAAACCTCTCATCTGTAGCTACTGCATGTATCAAGGTCATACAGGGGAACAATGCCAAAAAATGCTAAGAGATATCATGCCAGGGCGACAACTGTCAGTATGTTCCAACATAGACGATGTCCAGCGATCAAGAATTGTCAGAAAGGTATGGGTTGTTAAACGCATGAGTACTTGCCTTATTGCTCACACGTCTCCTATTGCACATTCTAGAGACTCGTGGTACTTTGATAGTGGTTGCTCTTGCCACATGGCTGGAACTCAGGAATTACTAACAAACATCCAGCCATATGATGGTGGTTTTGTTACGTTTGGCGATGGAAAGAAGAGTCGAGTGGTTTGAAAAGGTGAACTGCATATTGAAGGATTTCCCATATTCACTGGTGTTTTGTTGGTGGAAGACCTAAAGTCTAATCTCCTAAGTATCAGCCAGCTATGTGATGATAATATGACCGTGGAATTCCATAAAGAAAAGTGCATAGTGAAATATGACAACAAAGTGCTTACTGGTATTCGGTCATCAGACAAATGTTACTTATTGGAACAAGAAGTGAACTGCTACAGTGTCAAATGTGATGAAGTAGATCGCATAGCTGACCATGTTCCAACATCGGTTAATTTCTCAGATCAGGGACGTAATGATGTTGGAACATCAGATGAGACAGATCTTAAAGATGAAGCTGGTGACTCCTATAACTTCAACTATGTTGGAACAATCTTAAACAATGTTGGAACATCATCCTCTCCATAACTCTCCTATGTTCCAACATCAGTGCAGGGTGAATCAAGCAGAAGAAGGACTCGATCGAACCCTCAAATTAATTATAGGGAACTTGCTGGCCTACAATGGTTTCTCTCCCTTATCGAACCCAGTGATAATAAAGCAAGATTAGTTGCTCGGGACCACACTCAGGATGAAGGATTTAATTTTGATGGGACATTCGCATCAGTTTCCAGGTTAGAATCTATTCGCATTCTCCTTGTTATGGCGTGCACTATGAATTTTATGATGTACCAAAAAGTTGTCAAGAGTGTTTCCCTACATGGTGTGGTTAATGTGGAAGTATATCATAGACTCAAGAAGGCTTTGTATGGATCAAAACAAGCACCACGGGCGTGGTATAAGCGACTCACAACCTTTCCTATTCAGAAAGGTTCTCGTCGAGGGGGAGAAGATCGCACCTTGCTTGTTTTTCGAGAATCATCAAATACACTGATTGCTCAAATCTATATAGATGATATGATCTTTGGGTCTACCTCACCATCCTATGTACAAGATTTTGTGACTTTGATGCAAGCTGAATTGAAGATGAGTATGGTGGGAGTATTTGTAAGAATTCAGGATGATCTTAAGGAATCTTACTTGAATGAAGTCAAAAGGATAATTCGGCTTGAGAGAAAAGTTGTGGTAGCCTATGTTCCAACATCGAGACCATTTGCGGATATTTTCACAAAGCCGTTGGACACTGCTACGGTTGAGCTCCTCAGACAACACTTAGGTGTTTGACAGATTTGAGGTATTTCTTTAAAGCTTTTATTTAGCTGTAGGTTTTTATTCTTTTTTTGTGTTTATTGTGTTTGGCATGTTTATGGTCCCAAGGGGGGGATGTTTTGGATTTCTTGGATGACTTTATTAGCTCTGTTGGGTTGATGTTCCAACATGATCATTATTCCTGGATGTTGAGGGAATCTGAAAGTTAGGGGAGATGCTATGTTTCTATGTTCCAACATCCAAAGTGGTTTTCAAGGTTGATGTCTTTATTTGCATAAGCTCTTGTGATAAAATGCCAAAAGGTGATTGGTCCACAAAATGCCAAATGGGGAGATTGTAAAATCTAGATTTATCTAGTTGGCAATTTGTGGAAATTATGAAAATATGGTATTATTGAGTTGCAACATCAAAGAAGGAGTTTTGGTGAAATAAGGAAAGGTTGAAGACTGAATCCGAGAAGGATACATCTAGTCCAAGTTGTATTTGAGTTGGAGAATATATCAGTTCCTATATATGTGGGATTAGATTAATGTAATTAGAATATTATGTGGAGAAGGAATTACATTTGCACCAAGATAATATTTATGCCAGAAGTTGCTGATTCTCCAAGAGCATATTTACGACAAGATGTTTACGGAAAAAGAAGACAGAATATTATGGTATTTGTGATTTATGGAAATCTGAATATTCTGCTATATATTAGGCGTATATAAGCATAGTTGATTTATGGAAAATCTCTATAAATATGGAGTTGTTATTATCGAATATATGTAGATATTGAGATAAGGAAAATCCTTTTATTTATGGGATTTGGATATGCTTCAAGAAGCAGATTTGGATTGGGAATATTATGGAGATAATCATGGAGAATTCAGATCTGCTCATGGACTATATATAGAGGACAAACACGGCTGCATTATTTATGAATTTAATATCAAAATCTACATGCAGATTTTGATCTTCCGAGAAGTGCAAAGAGCCAGAATTCTATGTTCCAACATACGAACCTGTTGTTCAAAGTTCAGAATTGTATACCTTAATTCCTCGGGAGGAAGAGATCCAGCGTCGACGAGTTTCGAGGTCAGAGGGAGTCTGATCAAGGCGGATCGGTATCTATGGGAGCTAGCAGGATTCACGTTATAGTTATATAAGATAAGTATAATTGTATGGTGTACGTTGTACTGTATCTTTCTGATTAGTGGATTCATTCTGAACAGGGCTAGGCCCCGCAGATATAGGTGAATTTCACCGAACTGCGTAACCAAGTCTTATGTCTTTATGCTTTACTTTATTGCATACTTGGTTAGATGGGTTATGTTGGAACACGGTAGTGATAATTGAATTAATTAGGTAAAACCAAATTTCACTTTATAACTACTACATGTTGCACAATAAAATTTTATTATTGTAATTTAAATTTTTTACCTTTTCTTATTTTAATTTGTCTCTGTCTTAATTTATGAAAAGATGGTCTTTCTCAAAACTTTACCATATTCTTGAATATTACTCATCGTTTTAGTTTCCTAATTCAATTTGAGATGAATTTTGGGTAATTTGGTATTGATCATATACGTTAAGCAATCGTATATCTCTCACTACAAAAAATTGACTTGGTTGTCGTGCCTCGGTTGAAAAAGGTTGCGTGTGAAAGAAACGAGTACTTTGCGGCATATATTATTTATCAAGTAAATGGAAAAATAATCACTAAGGTGTTCATAGGTGGGCGGGTCGGGGCGGGACCCGACCTAAATTGATCATAAATTTAGGATTGAATGGATTGGGTCAGATCGTGTTAAAACTCTCGTAGTTAGGGTCGGGTTAGACAGGCTCATGGATCGACTCCCATCGACCCAAATTGAACAAAATCATATAAAAATAAAAATATTTTTTTTTTTTAGCTTTATAAATATATTATTTTTTTAAGAATGTTAAAATTGTTTATGAAGTATTAATGGTGGATATATTGTATTAAATTAATTATTTTTTATAATTTTTTCCAAGAAAATGAGGTAAATTGCAAACGGGTCAAAACATGACCCGACCCATTTTGACCCAACCCATTTTGACTCATATGGGTCATTGACCCGACCTGATGAGGTCACATGCATGTATTTTTTCCAAAGCATTTAACATCTCTTTTGTCATATTTTTGTTGTAAAATTGCTAGATTTTGGTAAGTTTACATGATAAGGGCTCTAGATGACCGCTTTTTATTTTTATATCTAAATCCTTCATTTTATAACTTATGTTTAGTCTGATGGATTTGTTGTCCTTACGAGCATCTAGATTCCATTTTGTGAGCTTCATTTGTAGATGTCTCGTGAGCCCTTTGGATTGGTTTAGTGAAGGTCACATGTCAAAGCGTGGTAGAAGATAGAAGGATCGAAGAACGAAGGCAAAGAAGCGGACGAATTGTCACCCGAAAGTTTGGACAAAGTTCTTAAAATTATCCGAGAAGAATCAACATACAAAGGTGGCGTCATTGGATTCGTTTTCTCAAGCACTATGAAATCGACTACAAGAACACCCAAAATGAATCAACGGTTTACTTGTGGGAAGCAAAACAAGAAGCCGCAAATTGTAGCTCGCCCGCGCGGATCATCATCCGCTCGGGTAGATGGATATGAATATTGGGCTGAAGCCTTCACCACTCGGGCAAGGCCATTTCCGCCCCTGCGATGCCATTTTTGCCCCGACGACGCCTACTGCGTTTTGACCTTCTTTTTTACTAACTTGGGCTATAAATAGCCCATTTTCTTTCCCATTTGCCCAATCCCGACTTTGGGGGCTCCAAAACCCTAGTTTTCCCCTTTTCTTCCATTTTATTCTTCTTTCTTTGTATATTTATGTTAGGTGTTATGGGTTTTGATTATCTAGCTTAGTTTTGTATTTGGGAGCAATTGATTAAGGCTTCTAAGCCATATCTTGATAACTCTATTCATCTATTTATTTCTTTTGCTATTGTGCATTTATGGAGCTTTGAATATGGATTGTTAATAGCATCAATGTTGTTGGTTGTTTGAGTATATGAATTTCTTGTATGATTGCTTGTTAGGGTTGGAAGAAAGTAGCTAAGTTTTCCCTCTTTTAATATGAAATTCAAAAGCATGAGTTAGAGCTTCTAATGATGTTGATGTGTTGATAATTTCTAGATGAATGTGATAATGTCAAACTCGTAGCAAATAGGAGAGGTCTATAAGCTTTGAGCATCCTTGATTAATCTTAAGTAAATGCATAAATTGGTTCAATGTTTAGACACGGTGTAGTGTTTATAAGTGTTATCAAGCTTATTGATTCTTAGTGCTCGACGCCATTAATGAGATACTTTTAGCCGTTCATCGACTAAAGGAGTCATTAGTGGGGTTTGACAAGAGATGTGGAATTCATTCTTGCAAACTACTATCTAAGAAGGATAGAAGATTTATCCTCACAACAAGTAGTTAAAGTAATGAATAAGTTGTAGATTCAATGCTAGATAAGAGGTTTGGAAGTAGAAATTGATAGAATATAAAACCCACAAATCATTGTGGATGTGTGTATTGATATATATATATATATATATAGTGAGTACAAAGGGTATACAAGACCTAAACAAATATTGGACATGATATACACAAAACCAATCAGAAAGGGTTTTCCTTTCTTATCCTGATTCTAATTTATTTACATCTCTATTACCCCTCTCAAGCGAAGCGCGGGACTGGTCGTAACGCAAAGCTTGGAATGTAGGGTAGACCCTTCGTAAAGATGTCAGCAAGCTGCAAGTCTGTAGAAACATTAGCAACCTTGAGCTTGCCAGAAGACACCATCTCACACACAAAATGATGGTCAATATCAATGTGCTTAGCTCTCTTATGAGAAACATGATTCTAAGCCAGGAAGAGAGCACTATTATTATCACACGCCAAGATGGACGGGGCGAGCGACGTCACACGCAAGTCCCAAAGAAGATTTATCAACCAAGCTAACTCCGAAGCAGTATTTTCCATACCATGGTACTCTGATTCTGAACTAGAACGAAAATTGTAGGCTGCTTCTTAGCACTCCATGAAACAAGGTTGCCACCAAGGAAAATTGCTACGAGTCTCTATACAACGACCCAATCAACATTAGAGTAACCCAAAGCTGGTAAAGCAGAGGAGTTTGCACGAAACTGAAGACCATAGTGGAGTGTACCACGAACATAGCGCAAAATTTGAGTGACAGCTTGGTAATGGTCATCAATAGGAGCCTGCATATATTGACTGACCGTAATCACAACATAGGACAAGTCGGAACGTGTGATCGATAGATACTAAAGTGCACCAATTAAAAAACGATAAAGTGTGGGGTTTCCGAACAGCTTACCGAAAGAGTTGGATAGTTGCGAAAAAGCCAAAAATGGAATATCAACAAGCACAGAGTTTTGCATGCAAACTCGTAGTAAAATGTCTCTGGCATATCTAGCTTGACCAAGGAATAAGCTTTCAGAAGTACGAACAACCTCCAATCCTAAAGATACTGCAGAGTGCCAAGATCGGTAATCTTAAACTCCTGATTAACTCGATCATTAAACTTCCAAATAAGATGACCATCATTCTCAGTAAGAATAATGTCATCAACATAAACCAATAAATAGAGTAAAGAGGCACCCTGTGAGAAAACAAATAAGGAGGTATCTGAAGAACTGCATACAAAACCCAAGCCAATAAAAAAGGAACTGAAACGCCGAAACCAAGCGAGTGGAGCTTGCTTCAAACCATAAATAACCTTGCGTAGACGAAAAACATATTCAGGACGCATGGGGTCTCTGTATCCAGCAGGTTGCTCCATGTAAACTGGAGACTCCGGAATGCTATTTAAAAAAGAATTCTTCACATCAAGCTGTCGCAATGGCCAATTGTGATGAACAACAATGGATAAAATAGTACGAATAGTAGAGGCCTTCACTACTAGACTAAAAGTATGATCATACTCAAAACAAGGCAATTGAAAAAAAATCCCTGAGCAACTAACCTCTCTTTGTGTCGATCAAGGGAGCCATCAGATTTATACTTCAACCGGTAAACCCATTTTGAACCAACAACATTTTCATGGGAAGGACAAGAAACCAGCTCCCATCTATGTTGAGTGTGCAATGTATCCATCTCTGAGTGCATAGCAGCAACCCACTTAGCATACTTGAGAGCCGAGTGACTCCAAGGCTTAGTCTTAGAAAATAAAGTACTCATTAAACCAGAGATATCATAATTAGAAAAATTCGTGTACTGTAGAGAACCAGTGTGCAGGCTAGTAGTTATCAGATGCCAAGGGGATGGACCCGTGACCGGTAAAGGCATAGATCCCGAGAATGGTGTGGAGGCCGAGGCTGCGGGCACAAAACTTGAGGCAGTCAGCGGTGGCCCAACTGGTGGCGGTGATTATGACACTGAAGAAGCAGAGGTGGCCAGTGAATTTGGTGAAGATGTCGGTGGCTATAGAGGCAATGCGTGGTGTACACGTGAGGCCAGGTTTGCAAGAGGATCAAAATATCGATAACCTTTTTACCGAGAACTTTATCCCAAAAATATACAAGACATACTCCGAAGGGCTAGTTTATGTGTAGTATAGGGCCTCAAATAAGGAAAAACTTGACATCCAAATGGATAAAAATTGGAGTAGTTAGGTGTAGTGCCAAAAATATCAGAGAGTGGAGACTGACCAGATAAAACCGGAGTAGGCAGTCTGTTGAACCGTCGTAGAGAAAGCATCATACCAAAATGAATTATGAAGGCCGGAATGAAAGAGCATCGACAAACCTGTCTCTGTAATATGACGATACTTCCTCTCTGAATGACCATTTTGCTCAGGAGTGTAAGGACAGGAAAACTGGTGATCAATGCCCGTAGACGCAAAATGAGTCTGCATGCGATGATTTACAAACTTGGTCCCACCATCACTTTGAAATACCTTGATGGTGGTAGAGAACTGATTCTCAACAAGAGCTTCAAATTGCATGTATGCCTCCACAAAATCAGACTTTTGTCGTACAGGAAATAACAAAGTAAACCGAGAGAAATCATCAATAAAAATGACATAATAAAGGTACCCGGCATGAGAGACAACAGGTGAGGATCCCCAGAGGTCACAATTAACTAAATCAAGTATGTGTGGTGCATGTTTTGAATTATCATTAAAAGAAAGACGCTAGCCTTTAGCCATCTCACAAGAAGAACACAAATGAGGCTTAAGCAGCAAACTACTAGTCTTACTTAAAACAGAAATTACATTAAAAGGAACATGTCCTAAACGACTATGTCAGAGCTCAAACAAGGGTTTGGCATTATTTGCATTAACAAAAGACACTAAAGTAGCACCATTATAATCTAAAATATAGAGACCTCCCTCACTGTGCCCTCTGCCCACGAGCTCCTTGGTAACCTTATATGAATAGTGAAAACATTGTCAGCAAAACAAACAACAACATTTAGATCTCTGGTCAACTTGGCAATAGATAATAAATTCTTGGTGATGTGGGGAACAACCAAGACATCATATAAAGTAAGGGAATTAGAAATTCGGGAATTGCCAATATGGGAAATATGCAAAGAGGCATCATTTCCAAAATAAACATGACGACCACTATTATAAGGAGCGAGGCTATCCAGGTTGGATGCAAAAGCAGTCATGTGATTGGTAGCACCAGAATTCATGTACCAATTCTGGAGTTGCATTATTTTGTTGATAGTACTATGGCTGATCTATGTCTGCAGTATTTGCAATATCATCGCGACCAAGATGAGAAAGCTTGTAACAAAATTCAACAAGATGATCGGGACGATGACACCACTGGCAGACGTAGGGGCCACCACCACGGCCACCCGATGTGGATGAAGGATTGCCGGTCGGCGATGGATTCCAACCACTGCCACGGCAACAGCCGCGGCCTCTCCCCCTTTCTCGTCTGTTACCACGGCCTCCCCTGCCGTTGTTATCCTGTCCGGACGCATGTTGACTAGCAGAAAAGGCAGCAGGTGCATGTCCAGAAGTTGACGAATGAGCTTTGAGATGAAACTCTAAAGCCTCGGCATCTTCAACAATAGAGTATAAAAGGTTGTAATGGATCTCTCAAGATGACATAATTGGAAAACTCAGAGAATTGTTGGTTCAAACCATGTTAAAAATAAGAGTAACATCCTCATCATGGAGAGGATGTTTGATCACACGCAGTTCATCAATAATGTCCTTAAAGCGATAATAATAATCCTGAACATAATGGTCATCTTGACGAACGCTGTACAGACGATCACAAAGAAAAAGGCGACGAGAACGAGAATTGTTATGGTACTTTGTAGCTAAAGCATCTCATACCTGAGCAGCAGTGACCATACTGTCAACTACTAACATTGCAGTTGGTGACAGTAGTTGACGGGGATGAGAAAAAAGTAGCCTGGACCAGTTGATCTTGTTGGATCCAAGCATCACGAGCCTTGTCCTTCTCAGAAGCCTTGTCATCGATTTCTTTGGAAGTCGAGTTTGCATGGAGATCAAAGCACTTGGCATATCCATCAACAAAACCAATCAAATTGAGAGTACAAAGAACCGAAGTAACCTGAGCACGCCAATGAGCATAGTTGGAACCATCAAGGTTGATGATGATGCAGTTTGTCAACGATGGAAACGTAATTGACGTCATCAGGAAAGCAGGAACAGATCCAAACACAAGAGAGAAATCAAATCGCACCAAACACACAGCAAGCTTGTGAATGATAGTGGACGATTGATTTAACTAATGTGCAAGGATGGATCAACAATGAAAAAAAAGCAGACTGCAGCACTTGAGAGCATACCGATAAGCGGGGCGTGAGATCACGACGACGTAGCGTGTGATCCGTGGCTGCCGGCGCGTGGGGCGGCAGAGCAAGTTCTGATCGGCCAATTCTGACGAGCAGAGGTTGCAGCGGTGGAGATCGGTGGTTGAATGCGGGTGGGCGTGGCCTACGATAGGAAAACAGGAAGAAAGTATTGAAATTTTTGGGAAAAGCCAGAGAATAGTTAGTGAAACCTTATTGATATCATGATAGAATGTAAAACCCACAAATCATTGTGGTTGTGTGTATTGCTATAAATAGTGAGTACAAGTGGTATACAAGACCTAAACAAATATGGAACAAGATATATACAAAATCAATCAGAAAGGGTATGCATTTCTTATCCTGATTCTAATTGATTTACACCTCTATTAGACATCAATTGCCCCCAAGGCTTTGTCTTTTGTAGTTTTAACCCCTCATTTTTCTTAGTTTGTTTGATGATTAGCATAGTTATTTGACTTTGCTAGTTGTTTGTCCCTAATTTCATAACTTAGGACCAAAACCAACCAACCCCCCCCCTCCCCCATTTACTTGTTTTTATATATCTACTTCTAACCTAATATCAATCTTATATGTTTAAATCCTTAGGAAAATTACTCTTTTTCATGGATACAGTAAGCATTTAAAACTTACAAATTTAATTTAAGAGGTATAATAATGACCTTCCACAACCCAACTCAAATGAACGGGTCGAAATGGATCGAATCGGGCAATTTGATTGCCCTAGTTTTTTATCATTAGGTACATACTCGGGTCGGAGTAGCTATTTGATTACAAAAATTATTGTGTGGTGTGACTTAAGATAGAGACATTGATATTCTTCGGATAGGCGTGTGCGACAAGCTGCAGCTTTCTCCCACGAATCAGCAATTGAAGTTTTGAACCCATAATATTTTTAGCAGTATCAAAAATTAACTATCGATTAAAAAAGGAATTTGCTCATTGCTCTTTATCTCTATGATTTGAAGATAGCTACACTATCCGCGCCATTTACGTTACGTAGTTCTATGAGAAGTCATACTTATTATACAATCAACCAGATAAGATCACTATACATCATAGTTGATCCAAAAAAAAAAAAACTATACATGTAATTTAACATAAAGGGAGTGTGTAGGTTGAGAGATAGGTTGCTAAACCATAGATATTCGCTTTAATTTTCTAATATCATCACTTTTATTATACCAAATAATATTTTAATAATGATATATTTTTCTTTTCATAAGGTCTTGTTTTGGACCGATAAATCGTTAGACAGTGTCATTTTATAACTGATGTAACTAATGAATTGAAGTAATTTGATGTTTGTTATTATTTATTACAGCCAGATTTCTATAACTTCAATTTTTTTAAATGCATCTCAATAAATAGAATAATTATTGTTTGACTCTAAAAGTTATTGAAACGAGTTTTTTCATTATTGATCTAACAGTTAGTCGGTCTAACCGGGGACTCTCTCTTTCTCTTTAGTAAAATTCCCTTTATGTTTAATCTATTTTTAAAAAAATATTTTATTATTTACTTAGTTTGACATTACATTCACTAAAGGAGTCATTTGATTTATGTGGAAATTTGATTTCTGCAATGATTTATATTTCATGAGAAGCTATTTTCGTGATCGAATTCATAGGATTTACATAAATGCACAGTCTTGGGAGAGACCGTATTTCTATAGGCTTATGAAAATACGGGATTTAATTAGAATAATAAAAGGTAAAAAGTCTTAGTTGCAATATTAAAAATTTATTATGCAACGTGTAGTAATTATAAAGTTTATTACCCAATTCAAGCAACCCAAAAATTTTATCTTCATTTCTTCTAATTTGCATTTTAAACATGGGTCTTTCCATAACTTATGGAAAGACCGTATTTCAAGAGACGAACTCTTACATAAAATATGATTGGTTGCACATAAAGAAATCAATATTTCCCATAATTTATTTACTTGGTGGTTGTTTGGTTTACTTCAACTACTTCCTGTGTACACACATAATGGAAGGAAATGAAAAAAATTTACACCAATTTTGTGAGATAAAATGCAATAACACGTTAATAACATGGGGAAATTGCAAAAATTGCGATCAAGGGGTTTTCAGTAAGATATTTACCATGTGTGGGAAGTTTAATTCTCTGCTTTATAAATTTCAACATTTTCAATATATTCCGTTAGACAAACAATTCTACCCATTATAAAATCATGAAATATTATAATTACCACATAACGACGGCTTGTGGAAAACTCAGGAAATGCGACATTTCCATAATCTTATAGATAATCCACAGGGGCTATTACCTTAAATATTGTAATTTTCATAAAATTTAAACATTGTATTTTATAAGTTAAAACAAGTAATAATATGTATTTAAAGATAAAAATATAAAAACATATGATATAGAAAAATATTTTCAAAAATTCTAAATTTTTTATGTAATTTAACAAATGCAGTGTATAAGATAAAAAATAAGTGTTATGTCCATAAGCTTATGGACAGAACTCCTGTCGGAATACCCGTCAAAGTATATAATTGGCAATATAAAGGAATTGAAGAGGGTAAATGGATATATATATATATATATATATATATATATATATATATATATATATATATATATAGATGGATAAATATGTTCACATTAAATATGTCCTCAACAAATTATATTCTTCCTCTTTGGGTTAACATACTTTCTTTTTTCAATTATTTTTATAGGAGTGACACATTTTTTAAACCAAAAATCTTTCAATTTCATCCACTTAAAAGATTTTTCTTTTTTAAAAGTCAATTTTATCTACTTCCTCCATCCCATTTGTATTTACAGTCTTTTTGGTAAACTTTTTCAAATCATGTTTTACCATAAATTTCAATTAATATATATGTTAATATGCACCATTATCACCATGTGAAATATTGTTAGATTTTTTACGTAATGTATTTTTAAATATCAAATTTTTATATCGTTTGTATATGTAACTAAAGTTATTAGTGATCAAACATGACTTGAGAAAATTGACCAAAAAGAGTGCAAATAAAGCTTCCGTGTCAAACCCAACGAGATGGAAGTAGTAATGGAACATACGATCACTTTATTCAGAGCATCCGCAATATTAGATTCTTAACCCTACTTTTCTTAATAAGGAACACTACTTATTTAAGGAGGAACATCGTGAAGTTTTAAGAATAACTTCTTAATAGGGAGTTGCTCTTTGTTTAGAAAATGCGGACACCTTTATTTATACAATGCTAATTAATCAATAATTGATACTTTATTTTATATTTTTAATTAATTATATTTAGAAATGAAAAGGAAGTTTTTAAGAAGTACTTTATTGACCGTCTGTTCTTACCTTATTTTTATCAAAATCTAGTGCCACTTCATTAGTGCTCCTAGCTCTAAGGGCATGGGCAGTGGTGGTCTCTTAAAATTAAAAGACCGCTTAAGAGACCGAAAACCACCACAGTGGTGGTCTCTTGAGTGGTCTCTTATTAAGAGACCACTCACCGGGCTCTTGGTAAGAGCCCGGTCAAGAGACCGAGTGGCCTGACATAAGCACATGGCTCCGCCCAGCCTTTGTGCGCCTTCTTTTTTTTTCCATGAGTGGGACACGTGTCGCCACCTGAGTGGGCCACGTGTCCCACTCAGCCACAAATTTTTTTTTGAATTTTGTTGCGGACACGTGTCGCCCATAGATTGGGCCACGTGTCCGCAACGGTACTTTTTTTGGAAAAGGCTGAATTTTTTTTAATGGGACACGTGTCCCATTCTGGTGGCGACACGTGTCCCAATCGTATTTTTTCTGATTTTTTAAAAATTCAAAATTTAATATATTTTTGATTTTCAAATTGTAATAATTGGTCGGACTAGATCAATATTTTATTTAGTATTGTCTGTAATTTTTATAGTTGTTATAATGGTTTTTATATAATTTTAAAAACATGGAATTATCTTATTATTTATTTTTTAATTTCATTTTAATAATTATATTAAATTTTACATTCAACTTATTTTTTGTGGATAAATTTATTTAAAATAATATTTAATGGTCAAATTAATTATTGTTATATTTGATTTTGCGCACTTTTTATGGTTCCATATTATTTTATAGAAAAAATGAATTCTCATAGTATTTATTTATTTAATTTCATTTTAATAGTTTCTTCAAAAAAAATTAAATTCATTTTATTTTTTTAGACTAAAGCATGGTATTGGCAAGAACGAGAAAAACAAATTATTTAACATATTTTTAAAAAACAAATTTAAATTTAAATATTTAAAATTATATTAAAATAATATGGAAACAAATATAAATTTAAAAACGAATTTAAATTTAAATTTTAAAACGAATTTAAATTTTTATTTTAAAACGAATTAAAATTTAAAAACGAATTTCAATTTAAATTTGAAAACGAAATTAAATTTAAAAACGAATTTTAATTTTAAAAACGAATTTAAATTTAAATACTTAGACTTATTTTTGGTGGACAAATTTATTTAAAATAATATGTAATGGTCAAATTAATGAGTAGGATAAAGAAAATTAAGTGGGTTCCATGAATTGTGTTCAGTGGTCTCTTAACCATTGTGGAGAAAAAAAGGGGTTGTCTCTTAAGTGGTCTCTTAATCTGAGGTGAAAGAGAGAGGGAAAAAAATAATATATTTAATTGATAAGAGACTGATAGTAATATCTACCACTGTCCATGGCCTAATGCCTGCCATCGTGGATGCTCTCAACTTCTTCCAATTCCAATCCTTCACCCTCGTAAATTTCACAAATAATAAATACCCTACTCCTCCACGCATCAGCCAAACCCCACGCACAAGCACTCACACAGTGACACGCCAATTAAAATAGCCCTAATTATTACAAACTAAAGGAAAAAAAAGAGTCCTCACCTTCACCTTCACCATCACCATCACCATCACCAATACAAACCCATTTACTCTCAACAGATAAGACCGCATCAGTCCTCATTACTCAGTAGCATGATATGAGAAGGTCATTGGGCGGCGGCGGCAGCAGCAGCAGCGGTGGCAACAGCATGGGCGGCGGCGGCGGCGGCGGTGTTCAAATGCTCAGGAGCGTCCAGAGGGCCGTGAGGGCGTCGGCGTCCGGCGAGCCCTTCTCTCACTCCACCTCCGGCTCCAAGAACCCTTCTTCCGCCGGCCGTAAAGCCGGGAAAAGTAAGGTCAGCGGCGGAGGTAGGGGCAACAGCCTCGCGCTTTCTTCCTCGTTAACTTCCGGTAACGTTCCCATTTCCGCGTCTTCGACTACCTGGCCTTCGTCCCCGACCTTTTCCGACGACTCGTTTGATTGGGTGTGCGTTGACGGATTGGAGGATGAGAGGGCACAGCCAGTTTACGATGATTATGTTTTCGGGTCGGTTCCATCGGTTGAGGAAGTCAATCTAGCAGTTCTTGCACTGAAAGAGTAATTTCCTTAAACTTTTACCCTAAATATTTGCAGTTTGGAAGGGAAAATGAAAAGGGGAAAACCCTAAGTGAATCCTACTGGGTGACTGTAAATGGAATATGGGCCATAGGATTGAAGCGTGAATGTTTTGACAAATTGGGTGATGTTTTAATACATCACGCATCTTGCTTCTTTAAATTGTTTGGACAGTTTTCCTTTATTTGTGGATGTAATTAATGGCTGACATGGACCCTTATGATTATTGGTAAGCTATTTTCCTCTGTTGGATTTCTTCTAAGGGATGGGGGATTTAATTAGATGAAGAAGAAAGATTTGGTTTTTATGTAATATGTATTCGTATTACTTACCAATTAGTGTTTTTAGACTGATAAAAGTTGTGGCAAATGGTATGGAAAGGCCACCACTCGTAGACAGACTATGTCTATTGTTTTTGGTGTTCTGCTTATGGTTGAATTGTGCTTGTGTGTCTCAGGGTCCTTGACCCGGGGTCTCCGACGAATATGGCTAAGGACAAATCTGTGGATGGAACTGATACGATGAATAGCTCAAGGTCGAGCTCTAGCTCAACTGGTACCATCCAGGTAGCAACCCCATTTGGGGCCAAGTTAGATTGGATAGAGCCCTCATCTCAACTATGGAGTTCGAGTTTGTCACAGGGCCGCGGATATGACATTGCAAATGATGCTATCTATATGCTGCAAAATGAGCCTTCAATTCAGGTTAAATTTGGATCCTGTTTTTATTCATAGCTAGAAGCTTGAACTTATCATTTGTCTCTGAGAAATATATGATGTGCAAGAACACTTGAGTGAAAAATGCAAGGGTGTCGTGTGATGAAGATAATGCATACACCTTAAGTTCTTTGAGTTAGAAATTTACCAGTCTTGACAAGAAACACTTGGATTTGACATCATCCACTTTGTACCTGTACTCTTCTTAAGTAAAATCTTGATTTACTATTTTTCGCCGAAGGCTAGTTCTGTGACTTAAGTTGCTTACTTATTAACTGTCCATTTGTAAGCAATACTCAGCAGGCTTTCTTATACATGTCCTTTCTAAAGACTTCGGCTCCTTGAATTTGTAGAGAATGGTGGTCGCATTATCCTCCGATAGAGCCGTTTGGGATGCTGTGTTGAACAATCAGGTAGTTCAGGAGCTGAGGGAGGCGTTCAGTCCAGGTTCGTAATGCACGTAAAGAGTAATACTATACTATCTTTGGATTGTGGTTAGTTCTTCCTCTTGGCCATTTTACTCGATAGGTTACCTCCTACTTGAATGTTTTTATGTTAACCTTTCAGCTGTCAGTTATATGTTCTACAATGTAGTAACAATCGGTTTGTGTCTTAGAATTGTTTGTTGATGGTAACTTTCCTGATGAGCTCAGCAGATATGGCCCCTTCAGAAAAGTCGGACGGTGGTGGTGATGCTTCCAACATAGCAAAAAGCTTTATCAGCTGGATAATCGACAACACGAAGGCAAGAGTCAAGGAATTCGTCGAGATGATCTCAAAGATCGTGAATGACATCTTCCATGCCGAAGAAGAAGAAGGGAAGACGACTGATAAAGGAGCAATGAATCCCTTTGAAGATAAACTCAGAGCCTCCTTCTTCCTGTCCATCGTGGTGATGCTCATTGTGGTGGTGGGGCGAGCGAGGGCATGACAGTAATTTGATGACATAACATTTCCTGCCGTGGAGTAACGGTCTCTCAATAAGTTAGAACGCTTTACATCGCCTTTGTTTATCACGTTGTTTCTTGTACAGTTTGTGTTTTGACTTGTTGGCATTTTCATAAGTTTATGGACAGTTTACATTTTTATAAGTTTATGGACCGTCCACATGGGCATTTACCTTAAATGTTGTAAGTTTTTTTAAAATTTAAATTTTTGTATTTTATAAATTAAAGTAAATAATAATATGTATTTGATGGTAAAAATATAAAAATACATGATATAAAAAAATATTTATAAAATTTTGTATTTAATTTAACAAATATAGTATATAAAGTAAGAAATAAGTGGTCTGTCCATAAACTTATGGACATGTCGCTTGTTACGAGACATACTCATTTGCTTAAGTTAATTGGCATGAGATCTACTCATTTGCTTAAGTTAATTTGTTTCTGTCTAGGTAAATTATCAAGCGGTATATAATAGCAATTAAATTGTGAAATTTGTCTAAATTTTTTTACATTAGGTTTACTAAGCTTAGTGCTCGCGGGACATGTTTGGTAATTACTACTTATAAACTCTAGTATTGGTCAAATTGGTAAATAATTAAGTTTATAGCTTCAAAAAAAATATAAAAAAAATCAATCCCTCGTATTGATAATCAAATTGAGGAAGCCTTACAATTTGATTGTGATAGAGGTTAAGCCCAAGCCCATTTAAGAGAATATTTAATACGCTAACTTAATTACCACATTCTTGGGTAATTAAGGACGATAATTAAGGAGAATGTTATTTAGTACATGGAGTATAAATACAAGGTACGCAGTTATATATGATTCATTATGTCTAAATCATATTTGGACGCTTAAACTGACTTAGGCATTGGAGTGCTGACCCCTGAAACCACCAGGGACAGTTTAATTGTAGGTTAGTATGAGAAGAACCCAAACCTAGATTAGTATGAGAAGAACCCAAACCCACGAACCAGTCGGTGGTCGAAGACGCATCAGATTGATCATTTTGTAGTTCAAGTATTAGGATACTCATTCTATATAAAAATAAAAGATAATAATTTTGACATACTTTTCATTTTTCTGTTTTATACTTCATTCAATTTTTATTTTCTAATTATAAGAGTATCTTGATCTTTTCATATGAAATGACATAGGGATATTTTGACCAATATTTCAGACGGAAATGAGGTTGTATTAGCACTAAAAGACTATTTTTGCACTTATGAAAGAATTGAAGGTTATATAAGTACATGGTTCAAAAATATATCGATATACAGGGTAAGTCTTAGAAAATGCGGCCATTCCATAAGCTCATGCACAGTCCACATAAACTTTTACCTTAAATGTGTAATTTTTTTTATAAAATTTAAATATTGTATTTAATAAGTTAAAACAAGTAATAATATGTATTTGAATGTGAAAATATAAAAATATATGATATAAACAAATATTTTAAAAAAAATTAAATTTTGTACCCCTATGTCACCAACCTATTATTCTACACGGAATTTTTTTTTATCAAAGATGCCAAACTTTGATCACATATTTAAATAAGTATATGAACAATAATTTTATTGTATGAGATATGGTTAGATTCGTCGTAAAATGCAGTTTCTAAATATCATTTTTTTTGTGTCATTATTGTCCGTAGATACACATATTTACAGTCAAAAATATTTATTGAAAACTGTGAAAAGATTTTATGCAGAATAGGCTGGGATGGAGGGAGTATGTAATTTAACAAATGCATTATATTAGGTAAAAAATAAGTGGTCTGTCCATAAAATTATGGACATGCCGCCTTTCAAGAGTAATTTTAAAAGTGTTAGAAACGCGATTTGGCATAATTGTTTAATAAAGAAACGCTTTCAAATAAGTATTATTTTTTGTACAAAACAATGATTATGGGTGTCAAAATGGAAATCATA
Organism: Rubia yunnanensis; assembly: GCA_037428765.1. Lineage (NCBI taxonomy): Eukaryota > Viridiplantae > Streptophyta > Magnoliopsida > Gentianales > Rubiaceae > Rubia > Rubia yunnanensis. The sequence continues at coordinate 155,128,758 of CM075061.1, read as the reverse complement.
ATTATATTATAAAAAAGAGTTCGTCTCTTGAAAGACGGTCTTTCCATAAGTTATGGAAAGACCAAGGACCGGATTATAAATTTTATAAATACTACATGTTGCATACTAAAACTTAAATATTGCAACTAAGACCTTGTACCTTTTATTATTCTAATTAAACTCCGTCTTTCCATAAGCATTTGGAAAGACCGTCTTTCCCAAGACTTTGCCTTATAAAAAATGATTAGAAATAAAATTACGTTACTTAATATTTTCCAAATAAAAATTAAAACTACGTTCTTTTCATTTAAACTCGCCTAAAATTAAACACAAAGTCATGTTTTATACCGACTAATTGTTAGACGAGGCTATTTTATAATTGATACAACTAATGTGGTGATTTTATGTTTGTTTTTATTTATTGTAATGATGTTTGGCAAAGTCTTGGGAAAGACGGGCTTATGGAAAGACGGGGTTTGATTAGAATAATAAAAGATAAAAGGTCTTAGTTGCAATATTAAAGTTTTAGTATGAAACATGTAGTAGTTATAAAATTTATAACCCGGTTCATGCAACCCGAAAATTTTATCTTAATTTCTTCTAATTTACACTTTAAACCTTGGTCTTTCCATAACTTATGAAAAGACCGTCTTTCAAGAGACGGACTCATGATGTTTATAACTTTGAAATTTTTTAAAAATATATTGCAATTTATAAATAATTATAATTTGACACTAAAAGTTATCGAAACCTGATTTTCATGAATCTAACCGTTACTAGATTTAACAGTAGACTTTCTCAAAATTAAATAAGTAAACGGGAGTACATTAAACTAAATTTTATCAAAATAAAATTAGCTAAACGGAATTGAAAATTTGAGTCGAAAAGAACCTGCCTAAAGCTCCATGCACAAGTCGCACAGATGCATCATAAAGTCAGATCATTTGCAGCAATGTGAGCAATAAAGTCAGATGAACTACACATCGTCCTCCTAAGTAGCCTTCTCATTCACACTAACCTAACCATTCACCACAAGGTCAGCCTAAACACAATCAGCAGGTTGATCATCAAACCTTATTCAGACGATCCAGTGCGCTGCATATACTATCAAACTCGGGCGTCACAGCAGCCGCCTTACTCATTCCTCCCAACACGCAGCACTCTCTATCCCGAGTGTTCATAATCGCGACATCCTGCGCGAATGTGCAATCCACGCCAGGAGAAACCTGAAACATTTTGCACGCAAAGTACCACGTTAAGTAGCAACTCCTCCGAATCAAAAGAAGCTCATGGTTTAAGGTTAGTTGTGCTCACATCGTACAGGACATCTCCTAGCTTCATTTTGACTGCGCCGCTCTTGTACACCAACATTTTGCCCATGTAAGCAGGCGGGAACTCCTTAACGTCTACAGAACTGGCACCAGTCTCTTTCCCCTTGGCAGAACCTGAACCTTTTGAAGGGGTTTTCTGTTTGGTGTCCGAGCCATTTGAAGCATTGCCTGGAAGCCGAAAGAGCATAGACGACTCCTTCTGAGCTGCCCTAGGTCGGTGATGGCCAAAGGGAAGATCAGAAGGAACCTTGAAAAACATCATCCTCGCGTCAACATCTTCCTCCTGTGCGTTGAATAAGTTAGCTTGGTGGAAGAAACTGACTCTAAAGAAACACACGCGTAATATACTTACCGTCAGACCAAGGTATGAAGCAGAATTTAGAGTACTTTCATCATAGTCTGGAACTTCGCCTTTCTCCCCAAATTCCTCTTCATCAAGAAGCTCTATATTTCCACATAACACACAATTATTACACATAATTACATGCAAAACTCAGATTATTGCTCATTAATACAATCCTGTTCCCTAAAAAGGAGTCTGTCTTCAACCTTTTCCATTTCATATTTGATTCTAATGTGGTCACTCATGGTGCAGACTCAGAAATTACATAACGCAGAACACTGGATCTTCAGACATTGAAGGGAGGTTTGGATGATTAAGGATATACCTGGATCACCAGAGCCAGGCCTTCTAAGAGGCAGTGTGATAGGGTAGTAGCTGTGTTGATAATCCTGATGATAATCGACAAACCTTATTAGCATCAACATGATATTTTCTTGACACAAGGTTAAAGAGATTCAACAAAATTCAATACCCAAGGCTCCTTGTACTTTTTCTTCGTCTTGGACGAGGAAGGGCCTGCAGCATATTGCGAGCTTTCTGTAGGAAGAGAAACGACATCCTGACAAGTATTTGCACCAGAATCTTTCGATACTATGCCAGCTCTTTTGATCCCGGAATAGCCTTCATTAGCACCACCAGCTGAGGCAACTCCATCGGCAAATGCAACTCGAACAGAAGCTGTAAAAATTAATTTGGGGCACGAGTTGGAAACAAGTGCATTTCAAGTAACCGGTGTTTTAACTGCATTTGCTCACTTGAGATACTGACCAATTGATATTAACAATGCAAACCCTAATCATCAACATCCTGCATAAAGTGTTTATGAACTTACATTTCTTGTTTGCTTGAGGACGCCCTCTTGTCAGATTGTCCTATAAGCACAATAAAAATAAGTCAATCTTAATTTAATAAAAAAATTTCTCACTATTCAACTCGGCTATATGAATTATGTTTTACCATCATATGATTGGATCAAAAAAGATATATGAGTACAACTCCTTCATGTTTTCTTAAATTTGACCCAATTTCCATTTTAGACTGTTTCTTTTGTGATTGTCCGAAAAGTTGATCATTCTCGTTCACTTACTAATTTTGTCTCTTCACACATTTCAACTTATCCAAAAGACACCACCTAAGGCTACCATGCCAAGTAAAACAAAGGGTGTATAAATATCTTTAATAGCATTTATCAATCTTTTTAGGACAAAAATAGCTTTAGCCCATTAGAATAAGATAATGTAACAGAGTATGAAGGCAATCCTCCACATGGTGTTGCTATAACGACTAAAAAAGGGCGCTGATCACAATTTCTTAAGTTTGCTAGTTTAAAAAAAAAGTTTTAAATAATGCTCCCGTCCTAACCAAAGATTCATACTTTTCATTTTTATCGGTCCCAATCAAGTGTTCCTATTTCAACCATTTCCTTATTTGAATTGGAATGTGTGATTGAAATTTTAGCCAACTCATTTTATTCCCCGATTTCTTTTGCCATATCAGCAACATAAGTCGTACAAAACAATACTTTAAGGAGGACACCTTACAACAAAAATTAATTGAATGAATAAACAGAGCAAATACGGAGTAATAACATATTCAACCAAAACTAAACAAAGGTTCGTTCAAAAAAATAAAATAAAGGAGCTCGTGATAAATTATCACATGAAAAGGAGAGGGCGAGAATTATACATTAATTTTACGAAGAAGAGCTCTGTTAGCCTCCTCGTCGTCATCGCTGACAGCTTCAACCTCTCTGCAGTCCAGAAATTGTTGAGTACTAAAAGGGAAACACACACACAAGCACACAGTAGCGGAAGAGAAAAATAGTGTACCTTTTAGGAACAAGGCGCCTCTTCCGAGTTTTAGGGGAAAATTTAACCTGTCGAGTTTCGTACCAGAACTAATTTGTGAAAACAGAGCTAAAACTTTCCGATTAATCGGAGGAAAATGGAAGGTATGAGTGGAATTTGAGATAAACAGAATTTTGGGCGGCGGACCTTTCTGGGAGGAGACGAGCGGGGCAGATCTGAGTCCATGGCAGCCTTCAGGTGAGATTTCGGAACGCTTCTGTGACGGGGAACAATGCTTGTGCGAAGATCGGACGGGAGGTGACCGGAATTCTGCTGCAAAATTTAGGCGGAAGAAGATCGGAGGAAAAAGTCGGGCAGGGATTCGAACCCTAGTCCTTCGGAGAAAAAGGAAACTTGGTTTTACCACTGAGCCAGTAAGAGTTTTGTTAGGGCTTGCTAAGTTATAATATATACTCTAAGTAATCAATCCGATGTGTCAAGTAGAGCTTTTGTAGAATATGGCTGGGTAATTTATTATTTTTTACTACATCAAAGTATTTCATTTATTATTCCATTAGAGTATCCGATGGGTTCAGTTAAAAGTAAATTCGCATTAGATTGAAGGGTTCAACTTCAAATGACTCCCACATCAGAGACATTATTTTAGTTCAGGAGTCTCTTTGCATCATGTGGCCATCGATATTCACTCGTCCCACATTAGGGATATTGTTAAGCATACATCATCGAAAAATGCTATTAAGCATACAATCATCGAATAATCTCTTGCACCCTTACATTTAACCATAGAACCACTCAAAACCTAAGAATAAGCTGAGTATAATCATGCATAACTGAAAGACAGGTTTTCTAACAGTCTAACCAAATTTGAACCCTATACCTGACTAGGGTTCAAACGGGTTTGGATTCCAAATTAATCCAACAATAAGATGCCGGAAAAGTTCGAACGGTTTTGGATTCCAAATTAATCCAACAATAAGATCCCGGAAAAAGTTCGAACAACTTTGGGTTCCAAATTAATCCAACAATAAGATACCGGAAAAAGAATGCAAATCACAATTCTAATATTCTTGAAACCCATTACACCCATTACAGCTGAGAGAAACAAAAAATATGGGAAAGTTCATTTTTTCATAGGTTTATTAAATGATAGGGTAAAGGGAAAAATATTTTAGTTGCAATATTAAAAATTTATTATGCAGTGTGTAGTAGTTATAAATTTTATAACCTGATTCATACAACCCAAAAATTTTATCTTCATTTATTCTTAATTTACACTTTAAACTTTGATCTTTTCATGACTCAAAAAAATAGAAGCATTCATATTTTTGTAAATTTTAATTCAAACTACTAAAACATCAAGTTAAAGATCTAATTTCTAAAAATAAGAAACATCAATATTATAATTAAAACAATCGATTCACACTATTGAAACATCAAGAATATATTAAATAAAAACATAAGGCTGGAAAACCAAATTAAGAATTACCTATATTATAAAAAAAAATCACACTATTGAAACATCACGAATACAATAAATAAATAAAATCTAATGTTCAAAATTAGAAACATTAATATTAAAATTAAAAAAATCAATTCACATTATTGAAACACCAAAAATACATTAAATAAAAATTTAATATCTAAAAATAAGAAACATCAATCTAAACTTTTAAAATGACAAATTGAAAAAATAACACATCAATCAAAATGAAAATATAAAATATAAAATCAAAAGGTAAGATGTAAAATATTACAAACTAGTGTCAAAATAAGTAAAATGCGAAAACTTTAACATATAAACATGATATTTAACTTCAAACATATGACTTTGGTATAACATCACAATATTTCTTTGAAACATCAGTTACTAGAAATGAAACATCAAACCTGATATTAAAACCACGCGCATTGAGTGGAAATGGGTAAAAAGATGGATTCACGAATTTCTTCGACCTAGATTGTTGATCCACGAGATTCTTATGACCCAATATCATTAATTCCTCAATTATTTATGTTCATCACTCTTCAAAGTATGGTATTTGCACTCCTCTTCCAAATTTTCTTTAATTATATTTAGAACTCCATCTTTAATTAAACTTTATTAAATTACATATTAATCATTGGTGTCGCTATGAGACAGACTTATACAAAACCTTATCAATACCTAAATATATGTGCGAAATCTGAACACTATTGCATGTGATAAAATTTGATCACTATTATTTGTGCCAAAAATATGTGTTGAAAGTACTTAAATATGGCTCTATTTGACAGGGCTGACCTTTTAAGCAAAGTTGACTTATGCTTATGTGCTAACAGATATTTAGAAGATATTTAGAAGATATTCAGAAGTTAGAGTTATAATACTATGAAAGAATATAAATCTCGATGATAACAGACGAAAATATGTAGAGTACAATGTGAGTTATATTAGAACTCTAAGACTAGAACCCCTGAATATCTGATATAATCTTTGGCGAATCTGTAATCCTAACAAATATAATTTCATTCATACAAAACTATATTTTTATTAGACAAACTTTTGGAATACACCTTCTTATATGCGTATGGATAAATGAAATTTAATTAGAATAATATGAAATTAGATATTTATACTTTGTAGTAATATAAAATTCAAATAAACGTGTGAGTTTACTTTAGCTTGTAAGTCTGCAACAATGTTATCAAATAGGTGTGCGCCATATTTAGAGATTTTTACTCTAAATATTTAATGTTTATAACCAAAACTCAAAGAGGCATGTGAGTTTGCCAGCTGAATTCAACCCATATTTAAATTTTTTAACCCACAAATTTTTCATCGTTTTGTGGTAAAGTTGCACTTGAGTCCCCCCGTTTTTCTATAACTTATGGAAAGACCGTCTTTCAAGAGATGTACTCTTTTTACTATCCAAAATGAACATATAACAATTTAAAAGTAGAGATTTTTACACTTTTAACTCTAACTTTAGGCTGAAAGTGTCAATCTAACCCTGCAAAATGAAAATGTGTCATTCTAACCCTAAACTTTAGGCAAGAATTATGAAATGATGAAAATACCCCTTACTGTTAAACTGAATTATGGTTCCCTGTTTTACCCATTTCCTTTTTCTTCTTCAAACCCCCCTTACCCAGCCACCACCTCACGCTACCCCAAAACCCCATCTCCACCCCTAAAAACCACACCCACATCGTATCGTTGCCTTGGTGCTCCTCTTCCAAAAACCGTCTACGGTCCAAGACCAAAGCCCCACATGTTCTCAACAACCCTATCACAAAATCCTACAAACTCCGCCGCCACTCCGCCGATTGCCTCACCACCCGTTGAACCACTCATCGTCTTTGAGTTCAACATGGTCAACTAGGTCCTTCGGTCATAGTCCCACCACCTCTTCATGAGCTTCGACTACACGCTTCGACAACTAGAAATGGGTTGAGACCAAAGCCCCACATGTTCTCAACAACCCTACCACAAAATCCTACAGACCCCGCCGCTACCCCGCTGCGTGCCTCACCACCCGTTGAACCACTCATTGTCTTTGAGTTCAACAGGGTCAACTAGGTCCTTCGGTCCCAATCCCACCACCTTTTCACGAGCTCCATTTACGTGATTTGACAACTAGACATGGGTCGAGACCAACAATGCTACGGAGCTCGCTGAAAACGTCAGATCCATATGCTCTTATTTTTGGAAATCAAAACTTCAATCCACATATCTGATTGCTCCAATTCACATCACTGGATTCACAAGCTCCAAATGCTCCGATTGAAGAGATCGGCATCTGAACTAATTTGCCATGAAAGACCACCACTGGTGATATGCATCGTTATGCGTGTGTTAACTGATGCATTCAACGTAATAATTGGCTTGTTTTTCATGTTGGAATGCTAGTATTAGTGAGTTTACGTTACAAGGGGTTTGGACGGCCATGTTTGGTTTTCATGTTTAAATCTCGCATTTTGTATACTTAATTAGCACCAATGGACACCTTGTATCCATGATCACCTAGATCTTCATTTTTTATCATCCTTATTAGGTTTCTCGTGGGTACTTTTCGTCACATTTGGTATTAAAGGCCGTGTACAAGGACGGTAGATGATATTGAAGGCCATTCACATTATAATGGTAGTAGATTAAGGCCACAAACACTACATCGTGGTAGTAGAAGGATTAAGCCAAAATAGGCGGCATTGAAGTTCAAAATGACCAAGGAAGAAAAGGAGGATTGTTTTCCGGGAGTTTTGCAAAGTTCAGAGAACGATCTGAGAAGAATTAACCCTTGGGATAAGTTCCATTGGACTCTTCTTCTCGAGCGCTATGAAGTCGACTACAAGAACTCTCAAATCATACTAAGAGTTCATATGTAGCGAAGCAAAGAAGTCAGCCGGCCGAAGCAGCAACGGGTGGCGCAGACCGCTCATGTGAGGCACGAGACCAAGCATATACAACCCGTGCCAAGGACCAAGGGCACGAGCTGCGCCAAGCCACACTGCCTGTGCTAAAATCCAACACGAGTCGTGCCAACACCGGCGGGCCTCGTTCTCGCCTTGTCATTCTTCATCCAATTTTTGGCTAAGTATGGGCACGAACCGCGTCGCTCCAAATCCGAAATGTCAAAATCAGCCAACAGGGTGCAAAGAATGAGGCGACCCGTGCCAAGAAACTAAGCAAAACAAAGAGTCGATTGATGGCCCGCGCCAAACGACACAGACCACGGTTCAGAGATGCTTGAAACCAAGTTCTAGATAATGGGCCACGCCGGACAACACGGACTGCGCCCAGCACGATCGCGCTAGATCACATAGACCGTGCTAACACGAGGCATGCGACCACGTCAGCGGCGTGATCCGCGCCATCCACAGAAGCTTGTGTCAGGCGGCGACTGATAGGGTTTTGGACTTATTTTTAGGCTCAATCCCTACTACTATAAATATAACCTTAGTCTACTGGGGTTAGAAGTTTGGGATCATTTTTCTAAGTTCATTTGTAGATTGGAGAGCAACTTAGAGAGAGAAACACTCTCTCTTCTCTCTATGTTCTTTCTCTTTTCCCTTTTTATTTTGCTTTTGACCAAAGATGTGGAATTCAATGAAATACTTGAATTCAATGTCTAGGGAGTAATTTCTATTGCTTGGGGATAAATTTTTATTCATGTGTTAATTATGTTTTTGTGAAATTTATTTGATCATCCTAATTTTATGTGCTTGTGATATTATTATGGGTTGTTCTTGAATGCTATAATTGCATGAATGATACACTCCATTAGCACACAGTCTAGTCTACATTCATGTTGGGTGCAAATATTGGTACCCCCCGAGGAAGAGAAAGCTAGATGTGATATGGGTATCGGGGTCTGGGTCCACGTGGGTGTGTGCACGTAGGTCTTTTTTGAGTTTTACCATTATAATGATAGCAGACAAGTATTAGCTAGCGAGTTGGTCCGAATACGTGTAGAGATAGCATATGATAGCAAGATAAGGTTGTAAGAGGTCCTAGTGTCATCGATGAGGTGCCTACATTCCTTTGCATCTTTATAGGCTTAGGGGGTAGAGCATCTGTAGTGTAGTGCCCATGACGTAATCATACGAGGGAGAAACCGATCTGCGTAACGGTTGGACCGTTGTTGCACTCCCCTAATCACGGAGGCGGTGCCAATGGAAGATTGCAAGAGCACCCTACGTGACAGGTATGGGGTAGTGTTAACCATCGACCACACCACGTGTTATGAGCATTAGATTAGGTTTTTTATGTCTTACATATGATTGAATTGAGGATCGGAACATTTAATCAACCATATTACACAAATATTCCCCAAGTATATGTTAATATAGTTTACTTGCATTTTATCTTTCATGTTTGTAGTTGTTAATTGAAAAAACCCAAAACACCCCATAATCTTACTATACTATCCATTCCTATCACACGGTGGATTGACAACCCGTTCGTGGTTGTGTTTGATTGACTATTAGACTCTAGCATATCCGTGGACATACCCGGACTTGCCACAAACTACCGCATAGGTATCTTAGTAGTGAGTTGGGTGCAGAATATAAATTTTGTCTTTGACCAACCCATCCATTGCATCCCCCCCTCTTTTAGAGGGACTTGCTCTGTTTGACTTACAACGCCTTCACTCGGGTTAATTTAGCTACGAATTTAACGACCCCAAGTGGAGGCAGGTTAGCTGGAATAAACGGCATTGCTGAAATGGACGGAAACCATGGAGAAGACAACTTGGAGAACAATGTCGTGAATGGAAGAACCCGTTCGGAGATGATGTTACAGAGCCGACAACTGGTAATGGAATCAAGGAAAAGAAAAATGAGGAATGGAAACGATGAGAAGGAGGAAAAAGAAATAGAGGGAAATTTTCTCTCTTCCTTTATTTTGTTTTTCCTTTTTAGGGGTAAAATGGTAATTTTAGTAAATTCTGACCAAAAATCACATTGATAATCAAAGTCAACACCGTCCAATGTTAGATTGACACATACATAAAAAAATTGTGATTATTTTAACATTTTCTCACTCTGCACGGTTAGATTGACACTTTCTATTTAAAGTTAGAAAAACACGTAGGTAATAGGATTAGGTTTTCAAAACCCAAAGCACTGATGTGTAAATTTTTGATGAGGTAAAGGGAAAAATAGAGATATGACCCTATGTTTTGGTCATAAGTGCCAATATGACTCTGTGGAGTTAGAAAGTGCTATTATAACCCTATCTTTTGCATCAAAAGTGCCGATGTAATCTTTTGGCACTATTCTTGCATTGACTTGACGTTTTCTGACATTGACCATCACTAAAAAGACTAAAATAACCCTATCCTTAATACTAAAGTTGTAAAGACAAAAATACCCATGCTCTTTTTCTTCTCCATGACACAACCACTGCTGCTTCGCCATCTCCGCCGCTGTCCGACCACCACATCCGAAATCTCCCAGCTTGGTAATCTTGCCAGAAACCTTGTCAATTGCAATCACATCTCCACTATGGACTTTCTCCTTTCCAGGGCCTCAATCATCTTTGCACCCAACTCATAAATAGTCTCCATCTCCATAGTCTTCACAGTCATCTTCCCGGTCTTTGACGCTGCTCCAGCCACCGCAATGCGTTCAATCTGGATCTCCACCACCTCCCATTCAATCACCTCCATCTCTTCTTTAAATAGAACTCCAATGGCCTTCCTAAAAGCCTGCATAAGGGCCTCCATTTTGGACATTTCCAGGAAGAAAAGCTCGTTGCCGGCAAGCATAGAGAAAGGGGTTTCCTAGCCTATGGATTTGGCCATCCCCATGGCCAAGGCGGTTTTACCGGTGCTTGGTTTTTTGGCAAGGAGTACCGCTCTTCCAACGATTTTTCCCTCCTGAACCATCTTCATGATGACTCCGGCGGCTTTCCGAGCAGAGGTCTCCGCTCCCTCTCACCAACAATTCACCACAGCGCCACCCCCTGCCCGTGCCAAAATGAAGAAGAAACTACGTCAGTAGCACCGCCGTCGAAACCCTAGCCCTAGAACGAATTCACTGGTGGTGTTTAGCCACCATCCATCCGCCACAATTTTCCGGCGTCGCTCAGCCAAGCGCTGGAAAATGGAGACCTTCGCTATGAAGAACAGAACCCAATTGATCGGCTTGGGATCTGCGTGAAGAAGGAGGGATTACATAAAGAAGAAGGTGGAATTGAGATGAATCACCGTCCTTTCATATTTATGAATTTTTAATTTTTTAAAAATAGAGTATAATAATCAATTCACACAATTTCGGCCAAATTGAGCTGCTAGGGTTAGATTAGCACTTTCGAGCAAAGCATAAAGTCATATGGACACTTTCTAAATTTACAGGATTATATTGACACTTTCAACCAAAACATATAGTCGTATCCGCACTCTAACGTAAAATATCAAGCAAATCCAAATTCAGCCAGTATAGCCGCCGACTAAATCCAAATCCCCTCCCACAAATCCATCCCTATAAATACTACGCCGCCGCACGCTTTTCTTCGATCCCCAATCTGTACCCCTGAATCTACAGTCGGAATCCTGTTCTCCGATTCTCCATGGACGCGCTTCAGTCCACTTACATGGAAAACTCCCATCCGGATCCGCCCTCCGAAACCCTAGATTCATCTCACCAAGCTCACTCCGCCTACAAAAACCCCCAATCTTACGACGACGCCCCTCACGAAAACCCTAATTCTTCCGTCCAGAATAACACTAATAGCAAGCTTGATAATCCCGACGCGCCGCCGTTGAAAGCCGACAGCAACCCGATTCTGAAGCCCCTGCTGTCGGAGAATGGATTGACGAAGACGCACAGCGGCACCGACAAGGACCAGTCCGGCGGGGAGGAGGAGACATCCAGCAGGAGGCGGCGGAAGAGCAGGTGGGACCCTCCTCCGAGTGATTCGGGAAACGACGGGAGCGGGACTGGAGGCGGTGAGGGAACTGGCGGGAGGAAGAAGAAGTCCAGATGGGCCGACGAGCCTCAGCCGATGATTCTTCTGCCGGATTTCATGAAGGATTATACCGGAGGTATTGAATTTGATCCTGAGATTCAAGCTCTTAATAGCAGGTTGATTGAGATTACTAGGAAGTTGCAGTCTGGTTTGCCTCTAGATGATCGGCCAGACGGCGCTAGGTCTCCTTCGCCTGAACCTATTTACGATACCCTGGGGCATAGGATTAACACTAGGGAGTATCGCGCACGTGAGAAATTGAATAGGGAGAGGCAAGAGGTTATATCCCAGATGATCAAGAAAAACCCTGCTTTTAAGCCCCCGGCTGATTACAGGCCACCAAAGCTTCATAAGAAGCTTTACATTCCGATGAAAGAGTTCCCGGGGTACAACTTCATTGGGCTGATCATTGGGCCGAGAGGGAATACCCAGAAGAGAATGGAGAGAGAGACGGGTGCCAAGATTGTTATTAGGGGTAAAGGGTCTGTGAAAGAAGGGAGGCTGCAGCAGAAGAGGGATTTGAAACCAGATCCGTCTGAGAATGAAGATTTGCATGTTCTGGTGGAGGCTGAGACTCAGGAGGCACTTGATTCCGCGGCTGCCATGGTGGAGAAGCTTTTGCAGCCAGTTGATGAGGTACTTAATGAGCATAAGAGGCAGCAGCTCAGGGAGCTTGCTGCATTGAATGGGACTATTAGGGATGAGGAGTATTGTAGGCTGTGTGGTGAGCCTGGACACAGGCAGTATGCTTGTCCTTCAAAGACTTCCACCTTTAAGAGTGATGTGTTGTGTAAGATATGCGGTGATGGTGGGCATCCTACCATTGATTGTCCGGTTAAGAATACCACCGGAAAGAAGATGGATGATGAGTATCAGAACTTCTTGGCTGAGTTGGGAGGGACTGTTCCTGAGTCTTCTACCAAAACAAGCGGGCCTACTCTTGCCCTTGGTCCTGGTAGTACTGGAAGCAACCCTCCTTGGGCCAGCTCGACAAACGGCGGGGGTGCGACGACAACCACTCCTGGATTAGGTGCAGTCAAGACAAAGGAATATGATGAGACCAATCTCTATATTGGGTACCTACCCCCTACTTTGGAAGATGATGGTTTGATCAGCTTATTCGCCTCCTTTGGTGAAATTGTGATGGCTAAGGTTATCATGGACAAGGTAACTGGGTTGAGTAAAGGTTATGGCTTTGTCAAGTATGCTGATGCTCAACAGGCTAAGAATGCTATTGCTAGCATGAGTGGCCATCGCTTGGATGGAAGGACAATTGTTGTGAGAGTGGCCGGTAAACCTCCTCAACCTGCCGTACCTCCAGGCCCTCCAACCCTTAATATGCCTTCGTACCCTGCTCCTCCTCAACCAGCTGGTGCTTATCCTTCACAGCAACAGTATGCTGCAGGTGGTCCAATGGTGAGTGCACCTCATGGGAGCTATCCAGGAAGCTATCCTGGTGCTCCATGGGGTCCGCCTGTACCTCCTCCTTATGGTTCTCCTTACCCGCCTCCCCCTCCAGGCTCATCCATGTATAGTCCCGTTCCTCCTTATGGGGCTCAGTATCCTCCTCCCCCAGGTCAAACAACAACCCCCAATGGCTCATCCCAAAATGTGTCTTCTGTTGATACTCAGCAAGCCTATGCTTCAACTGTTGATTCTCAGCAAAGCTACCCTCCTGGTGTCCAATCTCAGAGTACAACCCCTGTTCAATCTGCTCCTACCTATGCTTATGGAAATTCTGTCACTGCAATGCCACCCGGTGCACAATATTCCACATCTCCATATGCTTATCAAGGTTACTATGGTATGGTACCACCCCCTCCACCTCCTGCTGATCAGTCACAGATTCTCAGCAATGCTCCCTGGGCATCCAATCCACCTGTACCGCCACCACCACCTGCACCATCATCCGAGAAGAATAATGGCGACTCAGAGTATGAGAAGTTTATGGCTGAGATGAAATAATGGCTTAATTCACATTGTCAGTGATGGGAGGTAAGATATTTCCTGACCCTTTTCTTGATTGGCGCATTATAGATCATATGGTAATTTGATGAATGAACCGGACCTTGTTATCTTACCTGCACATGTATATATGATTTAGTTAAAGCTAAGTTAAGGTACTGGTTTTCATTATTTATTTATACCAATTATTGGTGTCCACTAACTACTAATGGGCTTGTGGAGAAATTTTCTACAGATGGAGGCATTTTTGAAATATCTGTCAAAACTAATGGGCTGATCTTTGTTGGGGAAAATTGTTTTAATGTACCTGAAATGTTATGATAGAGCCAATTCTTCTTGCCAGCATGTGTACTGCAAATCCTTTTGCGGGTAATTATACCTAGTGAAGTTGTCCAGTCTTCCTTCTATTATCCTTGCTGCTGTGTCTATTCGCGTATGCTTGTTTTTTTGTGAAAAGGTCTATCCAGATGAAATGCTGATGTTGGAGACTTGGAGCCTTAAGTTTCAAACTCATGAAAGTTGTAATTTCCGAAAGTGACCTTTAACAAGTTAATTTTCACCATGACTAGTTCAAGTTGTTCAATAATCTGGGTTTGGTGCTTCTAGTCTACCCTTTCTCCTTTGATGTAGCTGATTCTCTTATGTCTAACCTTGCAGTTAAGAGATTTCCCCTTGGATAGAATTATTGATTGTCTGAATTTGGTTGATGCATCATTTTGATCATGTGTGAAACTGTCTCATGTTCCTGGCTTTTGTCTTGTTTACACTGTCAATTATTGTACGAATTTTATCCATCTTAACACTCCTCTATGCTTTACATTGTAACATTTCTACAGGCTGATTTGTTGGGGATCTTGTGAACCTGATTTTTACCCCATGCCATGACTTTGTTGTTGGAAGTTTGGGACTCACCTCTTTAACCTTGCAGTGCTCATTTGCAGAGAGAGATGGCAATTCGGTTCATTCGGAAGTCGTGGAGTATCTATTCAAACTTTTGATCCGTACTGATTACTCTTTTTGTAGGACTGTCTATGGCGCTTGGGTGGTGATTGATTCCTGCTATTCAGCATATGTTTTACGGATGTTTTTAAATTGATTTTTGGTTTTTTGACTAATCTCTGACATTCTGGTGTTACTCGTGTTGATTTATGGGGGTGTACTCTGTTGGTTTTGCTTCTAACGTACTCTCGTACTGAATACTCGTGCATGGATATTCTCATTAATGATCATCCAAGGTTAGCTCATTTGTTTTAAAAGCAGCCTGGTTAGTCATTCCGCACTTCCTTCCAGTCAAGAAGGCGACCTTTTTGTGGTTCTTGAAGTTGCTGGGTATGTGAGCCCTTAAACCGTGCTAGCTGCAATGCTATGCAATTGTATCTTTAACTGCAACGGTTCATACTGATGCCCTTTTTTGGCATGTCAAAGCACCATTCAAACGGAGGAGGGGGGTAGCCACTTGGGGAGCACTCTGTGATTTGGTTCAACAGATGTAGTAGAATACTTGTGTTTTTGTCAGCCTAATCCATTTCGTTATGTATGTCACGACTGCAAAAAACAGTCTTTTTGCACAAATTGAAGGCTTCACGTTCCAGTGTCTTTTGGGGTTTTTCCCCCTCCGTTTATGAGTCTATACTCGTCTTTCTCAGCCTAATACATTTCTTTATCTTTGTCACAACTGCAAAACCAGTGTTTTCGTACAAATTGTAAGCTTCAAGCTCTTGTCTTTTGGGGTTTTTTCCTTTGTTTTTTTTGTCGGTGTGTAGGTTTGAATTGTTCTTGGAATGAAGAACTGTTTTATAAAAATATAACAATACTGTATGGCTATGTGCGGTGACATCCCCTCGGGCTATATAAGCCAAATCGTCGTGATATTGAGCAAGTTTGGCAATTAGTCCTCCCTGGTATCACTTTGAAACTCAATTATTGGTACAAGAGAGGGGGAACGTGAAGGGAAGAAAAAGGGGAAATACGGAATGGAAATAAAGACACTTTAAAAAATTACTCCCTCCCTATTTTTTTTATTGGCACATTTACTAAAAGTGGTGTTTTTTTTAATTGGCACTTGCTAGTTTGGGCAAGTTTAAGGTTTTTACATCCACTCATTTTACTTTCTCTTCTTTCAATTTAATTCCATCCACTCATTTAGCATCTCCTCAATTCTAACACCAAAAGAGATGTGTCAATAAAAAAACAATGGAGGGAGTACTATCATATGGAGGATGGAGTGTAAACTAACTGAAAAAAACGTAAAGCGTATGAATCTCATTTAAAAAGACAGAATTTGATTAAAAGAAACTAAAGACAGAACTAGTACCCCTCCGTCCCATTTCTATTATCATGGAATCTTTTTTACGGTTATCAAGAAATATATTTGACTGTTAATATGTTTAACAATGTATAATAACTGCAAATAAAAAATTACTTTTGAGAAACTACTTGTTACTACGAATCCAATCATATTACATACTCCCGCCGTCCCGGATTAATTGCAGAGAATTTTTTCATGGTCTCCAACACACACATTTGATCTTTAATATATTTAACTACGTATAATATCGGCAAAAAAAATTACTTTTTAGAAACTACATATTATGGCGAATCCAACGATATCACATACAACAATTTTATTTTTTATATATCTAATTAAATATGTAGTCAAATCTTTCTTAGTTTGACTGAATTTTTTTTGTTGCAATTTATTCTGGGACGGAGGGAGTATGATAATATTATTGTTTATATATCTATTCAAATATGTGGCCAAAGTTAGACAGTGAATAGTAATATAAAGTGAAGTAGGGAGTTTGAGCTGGGATAGAGGGAATATACTTTGAAGAGTTTGGTGGAAAGCATGTTAGTCCCTCCTTCAACCAACTGGGAATAGCCCAGTGGTCAGGGCTCATGCCCGCCCCAGGAACACCCCAGGTTCGAATTCGACCTGGGGCAAGTTTCTGGGATTCACTCTCTAATTACACCGTGTTGGGTGTAGGAGCCTCACTTCGTGTGAGTTGTGTGGGAGTCTCACCCCACCTTTGTGTGGGGCACCATGAATTTATTTAATGAGAGGGGGGTACGAACATTTGTTTCAAAAATAAAAATGTTAGTCCCTCCTTCCAACGTATATTACCTACCAATCAATATGACAAGTGTAGAAACATATTTAATCGTTAATACGTTTAACTACTAAAAAATGTAAATGTTCAGAAAATATTTGTTACAACGAATTCATCAATATCAAATAAGATAATATTATTGCTCGTATATTTATTTAAATATGCATGCAATAGTGTCATAAACGAGTAATTTAAGTGGATCGCTATATCTCGCCCTGTATTTTACTATTCTCGCCCTAATACGTATACAGTATTTTTTATTTTTTCATTTTCAATAGGTAAATTACCTAATACGTATACAGTATTTTTTTTTTCAATAGGTTAGCGCGCCGCCGCCGGACCGCCGGCGCCGCCGCCGGACCGCCGGCCGCCGCCGCCGGACCGCCGGCCGCCGCCGCCGGACCGCCGGCCGCCGCCGCCGGACCGCCGGCCGCCGCCGCCGGACCGCCGGCCGCCGCCGCCGGACCGCCGGCCGCCGCCGCCGGACCGCCGGCCGCCGCCGCCGGACCGCCGGCCGCCGCCGCCGGACCGCCGGCCGCCGCCGCCGGACCGCCGGCCGCCGCCGCCGGACCGCCGGCCGCCGCCGGACCCGGCTCGCCACGGCCTGGGCGCGAGGCGCCGCCGGTCGGCTCGCCATGGCCTGGGCGCGAGCCGGCGCCGGTCCGGTCGCCGCGGGCTGGCCGCGAGCCGCCGCCGGGCCGGTCGCCACCGACAGGCCGCGCGCCGCCGCCAGTCCGCTCGCCACCGGTGGACCGCGAGCCGCCGGCGGGCCGGTCGCCACCGACAGGGCGCGAGCCATCGCCGGGCCGCTCGCCAGGGCTGGGGCGCGAGCCGTGGCTCGCCGTGCGGTGGGCGCGAGCCGCGCGCGGTCCGTTCGCCAGGGCTGGGGCGCGAGCCGGACGCGCCTCGGCTCGCCGTGGGCTGGGCGCGAGCCGTGCCAGCCTGCTTCCAAAAAATGAACTGCTATAAATGAGCTCGAATTCTTACTCATTCAAAGGGCACTCGAATCCTTACTCATTCAAAGGGCACTCGAAAAATATTGCTATCCAAGACGAGCAAAAATTACCCCGAAAAGGGTGTTAGAAATTCCATGTCTTCGGAGGTAATTTTACTAATTAGCTTTCTGTCCGTAAGTAGTTGTTAAATTTAATAATTTTTGCCGTACAAATTTATGCTCGTCTTTGTGTTTTAATTTATTAACTGTTACGATGAAATTATTGCACATTTATCTCCTATGAATTTATCTCCTGTTAATAGCAGTAACGTTAATGTATGTCCTATTAATTATTGAAGCAGTTATTTTTGTTGTTTTGTTAATTTTGTGATTTTGTTAATTATTGTACCGTTAAGTTACGTATTTTTACGTTATTTTGATATTTTAATTTGTTGAACTGTAAGAATGTTATATTAATTCTAGCCACGATGTTATTGCATTTTTTCCCACTACATGTATGTTTTAGCTGTTAATGGGAAAGAAATTTATGCTCATCTTAGTTTTTTAATTTATGCTCATCTTAGTATTTTAATTTATTAATCGTAACGTAAAAATTATTGTAACGTTAATTTTATTTATTGTAACGTTAATTGTAATTATTGTAACGTTAATGTTGTTGTTTTGTTAATTTTGTTATTTTGTTAATTATTGTGACGTTAATGTTGTTGTTTTGTTAATTTTGTTATTTTGTTAATTATTGTAACGTTAATTTACATTTTTTTACGTTAATTTTGATATTGTAATTGGTATAGCAATTGAGTGTAACTAATTACTTGATGTTTATTGCTGTTTAAGGATGACAATCAGTCATGTGAAGCTGCTGCAGGGCGGAACGGATACTCTCCATTTGCCACCTCAGCTGTGTTCCCAGACGTTGCCGAGGCTTACTCCTACCTGCAACGGATTGCTCTACAGGTGGGATTTGAACTTGTGACGAGGTCCTACAAACAGAATAGGAATGGTCCCCTGAGGTTATATTGCATTTGCAATCGGGGCCGAAAGGATAAGGATGTAGATACGAGCGAATCTGATGTAGTCCGACGGAGTAGCAGCTCGACCAGCAGTTGTGGCTGCCCGTTCGCGATTGTCTTGAAACAGAGCATCACGGGGAATGGTTGGAATGTAGTGTCGTGCAAGGATCCTAGACGAGGGATGCACAACCACCCTTTCTCAGTGTACCCCGAGGGTCATAGACAGAGCAGCAAGCTCCATGCGGACGCGAAGCAAATGATCAGAGACTTGACAGATTCAGAAACTGCCCCAAGGCATATCAATGCCAGCCTCAGTAATTCGTTTCCGGACCTGCATCAGAACATTAGGCAGGTGTACAATGAGAGGTCGGCATATGCAACAGAAAGGCGAGGCGGGCGCAACACAGCGGAGAATTGTTTGCATCTGGCCACCGCGAAAGGGTATGTCACTAGTCACCGCTCAGCAGGTGATGGTACTTTGACTCATTTATTCATGGCCAATCCCGATGCTGTTGTGGCATTTCGCACGTTTCCGTGGGTGGTGGCCATCGACTCAACGTACAAGACCAATCGCTACGGCATGCCATTCATTGAGATGGTTGGGATGTCCCCTTGCAACACAAACTTCCTGATTGCCTACGCAATTGTCGTTGACGAAACGGCAGATACCTATGAGTGGGTGCTGAACGCGCTGAAGAACTTGCTTGTGGATGGACCGTTCCCTGAGGTTGTGGTCACCGATCGGGAGATGGGACTGATTAGGCCACTTCGGACTGTGTTTCCGGAATCGAACCATTTGCTCTGCACCTGGCATATTAACAAGGATGTGGAGGCACGTGTCACTGTGCTGACAGGGAATAAGAGGAACGGGGCAGCGTTCAAGAATGGTGAATGGTTCCGAGTTTGCAATGCGTCCACCGTTCCAGAGTACGAAACCGCCTTGGTGGATATGAGGACTGGATGGTCTTGGAGCGAGGCTGTTGTTAGTTACGCTGAGACGACGTGGCTCACCCCCCATAAGGAGAAATTTGTGAGGGCATGGACGAACAGATTTCTGCATTTCGGGAACACAACTACATGCAGGGTCGAAAGTGCACACTCGTCATTGAAAGGGTGGTTACATACGTCGACTGGTTCGCTGGACACGGTATGGAGGCGTGTCGACCTGCAGATAGCCCAGCAGATTACTATGATCAAGACCGGCCTGGAGAAATCAAGAACTGTCGTTGGAAGATTGCACCGTAGGGCCCTTTTCAGCAACTTGATCAACAATGTGTCCAAATACTGTCTGGATAAATTGACGGTCGAGTCCGGGAGGATTGATGCACTCGGAGCACAGGTATATGCTTACTGTGGATGTGTGCTGCGCTCGACACACGGAATACCGTGTGCATGCATCATGGCAGGGGCAGTTGCTGAAGGAATCCCCTTGTACTTGGACGACATTCATCCGCTGTTCAAGAGCCTGGCATTGGGTGATCACGTGCGGAGCACGGACAACATTGCGAGGGCCGAACAAGATCAGTCGCGGTTCAACACTCTGTTGGAGGAGCTGGCACGCAGCGACCCTTCGGTCCGCCGACGAGTTTCATCCTACATAGATGCGCAGTTGCGTCCGGAGGAGAGCGGCATTGACGAGCCGGACAATTGCACCAGTGCACGTGGGAGACCAAGCGAGCAGGTCCCCCGATCAAGATCAACCCGACGTTCACCGAGCTACCACGAGCACGTGAACAGGCGATACGGGAGTAGTTCACGGTCCCCGGGGCGTGCTTCAGGGAGCGGTCGCCGGCACGGTGAGTACAAGCACCATTCTTCCTAATGAACGCCTCCTGCGCAAGATATTTATCTTAATGTGTTCTCCTGCAGCGACATTCCCGTTCCTCGAAAGTGTCCCCCACATTGTCCGGCGCTACATCGAAGGCTGGAACGATGTCGCGAGTGATGGAAACTGTGGCTTCAGATGCGTTGCTGATGCGTTCCACGTAGACGGTGAAGGTGAATGGTCTACAGCGCGTCGGGCGGTATTTAACGAGATATCAACTCATTGGCCTGACTATGTTCCCATATACGGTTCGCAAAATGACGTTGAACTCGCCAGAGCCCGTATACACCACACCAGCGGTCCATGTGGTCCGGAGCATTGGTTTACGGTCATTGCAGACATGTTTCCTGTGGCCACCTACTACAACGCGGTTGTAGTTCTATATTACATTTTAGAGAATGGGTCGGCGGACCATTGCTGTACGGTCCTTCCACTGAGGGCAGGCGGGGGCGAGGATGGAACAAGTAGGGAGCTACACATTGTATACGTTCGCAGTGCAAGCCATTTCGTCCGGGTACACGTGAAGGAAAACTGTCCCATGCCCCCCGTGGTTAATATGTGGACCACGTTGAGGAAGGCTGATGTCGTAGGTTGGGAGTTACCCTTTCGTAGGAGGCTAAGGGCTTGGAGAAGAGCATACTCTGAGAGTAATTAACTGTTGTAAATCGCCAGAAACAGTTTGGCATGCACGCAACCGTTACAGTTACTATTGAAGCATGGAGTAATTATTTTGATAGCATTACTGTTGCAAAAATCGATGACTTATGTATTTGATATGCACAAACAGTTACCGATTACATAAATGAGCAAACTATGGCAAAACTGTGGGTTCATACATAAGCAAACGTCCGACTACGGAATGGGGCCATAACCGAGCCTGCGGTACTCATCGCGACGACTGACAAAAGTCGTCATCAACTGCCTCACGCGGGGGTCGGCGGCGAGTCCATCAACGGTCGCCGAGTCAAACGGATCCAGGTCGCCCATCATGTCACTCAGCATCTGTTGCACAGGAAACAGAGTTTACAATAACGAAACAGTAAAATGTAATAGAATTACTCGAAGCAAACAGTACGGGAAAACTTACCGATAACTGATGATGTATCCTGTCCGGTCCACTCGCGGCAGCATGTTCAGGATTTGCGATCAATGGGTGCGAATGGGTCGCGTACCAGCCCTCGTAATCCATGGTACACTCTGATGGGCTCGTGGCTATCGGGAACGCCACAAGCTGACCGTTGTGCCAACTGTGTGCCATCTCCCATAGGGTCAACTGCAGCCTCCCTGGGTAGGTCACTGAATAGCCGGCTGGATCAGCCGGGCGGGAACAAGGCTCGGGCGCAATTGCAAGACCCCGCGGTATACCCTGTAGGAGACCGAACTGCCGCACAACGCGATCTGGCATGTACGCCTCCATTGCGTCGAGGTGTCGAATCACGCCGCGGTAGTGAGTCCTCCCCCCCGCAGCCCTAACCACGTCCACTCCATATGGCAACCAATCCACCTGCAAAAAGTTTCACAGACATGTTACGTTTCTATGGAATCCGATCTATCTACTACTGTCAGAATAAGAGTAAAAGCATGGAATTCATACCTGGTCGGGCTGTAAGGCATCCAACTGTCGCCTGATGGCACCGAGCCTCCCCGTACCCCTCCCCGATCTATCCCCTGTGTGTCACCGACTGGCGCGACCCGGAAGAGCTGGCAACGTACTCGGTCCCGGCCGAAACATCGGAAAGTACTCGTATATCCATGCTTGAAGCAGCGTGCAACATCCGCATAGGCCGCGCGCCTTGGACCGGGACGCAATTCCCAACTGCAGATACAAACTGGCCAACGTCGCCGAGCCCCACGACAACTGCGAATCAAGCAGGGGTAGGAGGTTGGCTCTAACCTTATTCCCAGTTTTATCCACAAAAAGCGTGGATGAAAACAGGGTCAGCATGTAGCACATAAATTGGAAGTTCTGGCTCTGCCCCGCCGCTACACACCTCGCCATCAAAGATTGGGCATCTATGTTACCCCCGTTCCAGTCTTCCGCGATAAAGGACTCCACGTCTTTCCCAAACAGTTCAGCGCACGCTTCCTCAATAGTCTCCGCCGAAATGGTACTCGCAACAGCGCCACCATCGATGGGAATGCCAAGAATCATCTCAACGTCATGCATCAAGATGGTCATCTCCCCAAACGGCATGTGAAACGTGTTCGTGTCCGGCTGCCACCTCTCGACAAAAGTGGATATCAGTGCCATGTCAAGGAACTGGAACATAATCGCAGGCAGGTGGCCCAACCCGGTCGCATGTATCCGGGCCTGTGCAACATCGCTCAGTTCGGGGAGCGTGTCGACTAGCTGCTTGCATAGCGGCGACCGAGCATGGCATCTCAACACACCTCGCTCTATACCATTCCAAACGTCAAGCGCGACGTGTCCTCCGAAGCTTGGTATGACGAGGTCATCCTGCGGGCCACCAGCCATCGGTCCCCGCACTAGCCACGTCTCATCGGCGGGTCGCTTCCTCCTATTCCTCGGTGCCATTCCGGTGCTAGGCTCACCGGCATTGCACGATCCACCAGAAGACTGTGCGAATTGACCAGCTCTGTTCCTCACGGTGTGCCTGGCTCCAGCTTCAGCATAACGTTCGATCCCGGCATCCAATGGAACACTCGAACCAGGTTGGCCCACCGGGGGGACATCTGCGGGCAGGTCATAATTCATCTGCCAATCACTATCATGACGGATACCACCGGACGCGAGGATGTTAATCTCCGGACCGTCCCATGTCGGCATGGGATCGAATGCACGAACGCTCGGTGGAGAAGGCTGCTCCGCTCCTACATCAAACTCCCGCGGGCGAGGCGACGGTTCATCCTCGACCACGCGGCCTCTAGCCTGTCTCGCCGAGGCACTAACACATCTTCGTCGTATGGAACGACCATGACCGTCAGGTTGACCACCAGTGCTCATCTACGACACAAGATATGTAATTAGTATAACAACAAGTGAATCAAACTGATATGATAAGATAAATTAACATACATTTCAACAACGTGTGAACTAATATTTTCGAACAGTGCATCAACGAACTGGAACATTTTTTTTAGTTACAAATTGGAGATTACATAACTAAATAATCTTATTTTCTTACCACATCGCACTATTATTAACATTCAAGGAAACAATAGTTAAAACATATCGTAACAGTTTACTACACAATTGTTTACATCGGATTACTAAAGTTTATTTACATAGAACTATATTCTATTATGTCACATAACTAAATAATTTCCAAAAAACACAATTCCTAATCAATAATTTCTGAATAATTTCTATTACGTCACATAACTAAATAATTACTAAATTACCCAATTTCTAAAAAATACAATTTCTAAAACAATATGTCCAAATTTAAACTAAGTAATTTCTACAAAACACAATTTCTTCGTTTTAATTCCAATTACGTCACATACCTAAATAATTTCTAAATTGCCCAATTTCTACAAAATACAATTTCTAAACCATTATGTCCACATTTAAACTAAGTAATTTCTACAAAACACAATTTCTTCGTTTCAATTCCAATTATGTCACATAACTAAATAATTTCTAAATAACCCAATATCTAAAAAATACAATTTCTAAAATATTATGTCCGAATTTAAACTAAGTAATTTCTACAAAACACAATTTCTTCGTTTTAATTCCAATTATGTCACATAACTAAATAATTTCTAAATAACCCAATATCTAAAAAATACAATTTCTAAATAAATTCTATTATGTCACATAACTAAATAATTTCTAAATAACCCAATTTCTAAAAAAAACAATTCCAAAAATATTATGTCCAAATTTAAACTAAGTAATTTACACAGAACACAATTTCTTCGTTTTAATTCCAACTATGTCATATACCTAAATAATTTCCAGAACAACACAAATTCTAAACAAATAATTCCTAAGTAATTTCTATTATGTCACATAACTACATAATTTCTAAAAAACCCAACTTCTAAAAAATACAATTTCTAAAATATTATGGCCAAATTTAAACTAAATAATTACTAAAAAACACAATAAGCTTCCAATTATGTCATCACGTCCAATTATGTCATTATGTCATTAATTCCACATATGTCACATAGCTAAACAATTTCCAAAGAAGCACAATTTCTAAAAAATCGTTTCTCAATAACTTCTATTATGTCACATAACTAAAATCCTAACAATTCCGACAAGCTCAACAAAATTCTAACAATTCCGACAAGTTCAACAAAATTCGAATAGATCGGGCAACGATTCCCACGAAAAGAAAAAAAAAATTTCTCAAAAACTTACATTTTCCGGCGGGATTCCGGCTGCGGCGGGCGGCGGCGCCGGGCGGCGGGCGGCGGTCGGAAGTTGAGAGGCAAGGGGGAGAGGGCAGGGGGAGAGGGCAGGGGGAGAGGGAAGGGGAGAGGGAAATGGAGAGAGGGGAGGAGTATTTATAGTGTTTTTAATAGTGTTTTATATATTTTTTTTTCTTTTTTCTTTTTTTTAAAATTCAAAATTATTTTATTTTAATTCAAAATACGTGTATTTATACGTATTAGGGCGAGGATAGTAAAATACAGGGCGGGATATAGCAAGACCCGTAATTTAATCTAAGGCAGAGATACGTTCCACCCTGGTTACGTGCGTATATATTTTAGTTCGTGGTCATTTGGAACGGGCCATATCCCTTCTACAATTGTCCAGGACAGCGGTCAGCTAGTACCGTGCTAGCCACTGGTCCACGAAAAGCCGAGATTGGCTGCAGGCCCAGTGCAGATGTCCACGCTTCCTCTATCGGAGTAGCCGTGGTCTGGGCCCATGAGGCTCCGATCTCTCAGATTAGGGATCCATATCGACCAACCTCTGAACCCGACTTTAATGACACTTCCCGTTTGTACTCATTCTGCATCCGCAACGATTGGCTAAATTAGATTGATATGCGTATATATATTGCAGATTAATAACAATGATTTGTATCTAGAATGGAATGTTCAATCAGAAGAAAAGGCATGGCTCTACGGGGAGTCTAAAACAGTTCTACTTTGCAAAAAATTGCAGAAGCATTGGCTGCCCTAAAGGGTTGTGATACCCATAATCTACCCCCTGACATAATCAGGGGAGAAAAGCGCTGTCCACAATTTAGAGAAAGATAGATCAGATTTTGGTCAATGACATTAAATCCAAGCTAGATATGGTACAAAATCCAATTATGAAATGGATATCTGGACAGAGAAATCTGATAGCATATAAATTGGCTCAACTTCTTAAATCTTCGGACAGCTTATCTTGGAGCATAACCCCAAGTTTTGTAACTCTTCCGCATGATTAATGATGCACAATTTCTCTTCTTTTTTTTATAGGAAAACACTAATTTGTAAATTTATGAGAAAAGATTGGTAATGCGGCGTGTAACAGGATGAGAATGGAGAAGGCGGTGAAGTGGCGGGTGGTCATCTTTGGATGCAGTTTGTGGGGTATGTGATGAGGTAAAGCTTCCATTAATAGAAGGTGATGGAAATGGATCAAATGACAGAAATATGCAAACTGGTACTGATGCTTTCCCTTGGTCAAGATGCGGAACTCATTTCGTTACGGGTTTAATCAACAAGCTTTGCACTTATTACAAGTGTCAAATGATGTTCTTTTTCTCAAACCAACGCTGATTCAGCTTAGAGTTGGTTTTGTGCCGGGCTGTACATTCATCATTAATAGAATGGGTAATATGCAGATATAACCATATATGTTGAGAAAAATGCAAATAAAATGCTCAATTGTTTTTTAGTGCAAATATAACCTTGACTATTGAATGAAAGTGCAAATATACCCCCCGACCATGATTTTGGCCATTGACCAACTTGAAAAGACTAAATTACCCTTTTGACCCAAGCCTTAAATGAGAAGGACAATTTTGCCCTCTCCGCCAACCACCACCACCCCCACCCGCTTGGCTCCACCTCCATCGCTAGGCCACCACCACCGGCCAACTCGGCGCTCGTCCACCACCAACATCCAAAGCTTTTGTTCATCTTCACCTACCACCACCACTAACCTCACTCGACCACCAACACAAGGGAATCACAACCAAAATCTAACAACGCAAATCAAAGGACAACATTATACGGGGAAGGGGAATTTCCCTCCACCGGAATCATAACTTCATTAGTCCTCAACGGCGGCAGAGTCCACGGCGGATTGTACCTCCCCAATTCAAACACTTCGGCCACCTTAAACCCATCCCTCTCCAACCACGCCTTCAATTTCCCCACCTTCTCATAAACGACGTCGTTGCTAGCCACTCTACTGAACTTCACCACCGCAAATTTCCTCTCCCCTTCATCCCTCACCACCGGAATCAATTCTCGACCACCGCGACTCCAAGGATGATTGTCTTGACTCAAATTTTGACTTTGTGGCCAAAAGGATGACTTCCTAGACTGAAATTCTGAATTCGTGACTTAATTCCAACTCAAATCCACCGGAAATTGATCGTATCTGAAGGACCTTACGAATACGATGCGCGTCCTCTCCACCACTTCCAATTCTACGAATTTTGTGGTCAGGCGTGTGCCAAATCGAACCGGCGAGTAGCTGCCTCGAATCTAGACAAAATCTGACTTTGATTTTGACTTCGACGGTTGCAAAATCTGACGAAATCTGACCACCGCCACCAATCCCAGGCCACCACCAACATCAATCCCAAGCCACCACCAACACCAATCCCAAGCCACCACCACCTTCACCCCGCAACGAATCGCATCCCTAAACATAGCTCAGCCTTGCCCCAACTCAGCCACGCCCCGCGCCGCTATCACCTGCACCTCCACCATCATCGTAGTTGCCTCCACCCGCAATCTTCATAACCGCCTCCCGTCAAGCCACCAGAGAACAGATCTTGCTCTTAATCAGAGCCCCAAACCTCGGTCCTTCTGCATTAGGGTGATGGCGGCGATGGTTGGCATTGAGAAGGTGGTTAGGTGGAGATGAGTGATCAGAAAGACAAAAAACGAGGAGAAGAAAGAAGAAGAACAGACAAAAAATGAGAAGAAAGAAGAAGAAGAACCGACAAAGAAATAAGAAGATGCAGGTGGTCAAGGGTTTGAAGGAGACGAAGGGCAATATGATCATTACCTTATTTGAAATTTTCAATTGTTTTTAAGCAGGTTAAATTTGCCTTCTCACCTAATTCCGGCATTAAATTACCGAAAAATGTTATATTTGCACATAACCTGAATAGATAGGTTATATTTGCACTTTCAATTAGTGCAAAGTTAAATCTGCACTTTCATCAATTATATAGGGTTACATCTGCAATTTTCTCTAATATAATTTAGAGAAAAATGCTTATATAACCCTATACAATTCACACAAGTGCCAATATAATCTTCTGATAATTGAAAGTGTTAATATAACCCTTAATAACAAGTGAAAGGACAAAAACACTCTATCCGATAACTTTTCGTCGGAAGTCTACGAAAAGTCATTTTTGCCCCTCAGGGAAAAAACCAAAAAATAAAAACTAAAAAAAATAGGGAATGAAGTTATCGCCCTTAGCATCATTAATACCCCAGTTATTGTTGTGGCACCACTGCTAGAACACTACCGTACCACCGACCACCACCGCCACCGTAACAGGTGAGTTTATAGGGTTATATCACAACATTCGTAAAAAGTGCAAGGTTATATCAATACATGCTATAAAAACAGAGGATTCTTTCTTAAATATAGGGTTCTCTCATAATTTATGCCTCTATGAGTCATTAAGCTCGTGTCGTGCCATGCTCAAGCATAGATTTCTACTCAAATGGCAACCGAGAACCGGTAGTTTAAGTTCAGGCCTTAAGTGAGATCGTGTCGGATGGGCCAAATTTTGGGCCTGGACAGGTCGCCCAACCCAATTACCAACTGTAATTGAACTCTTTTCGTTGTCTCAATATAAAACCACCTCACACGATGCGAGAAAAAAATAAGTAAAATAAATTGTACACACAAAAAGAATTAATAGAGCATTATTGAGCCGAGGCTAATATAATCGTTGAGTTTGTGGGGCGATCGTTTATTGGTCCAGACTCACTGCACATCAGACACTGTCGAGAAATGAGGAGATATGTTGGAGTTTCATTGAAGAAAAGCCCTTTTCTTCTTCATAACAATGACGTTGGAAAAAAAAAATCTAAAGTAAGATCTTATGGCAAGTGTAACGATATGGACGTGTGTGTGTATATATATACATTGAGCGTTCTTATCGTGCAGGAGGGACGAAATTTCTGGGTTAAATTCATAGGTTGTCGAGGGGAGATAAGAATTGTAGGGAGGAGGAAGAAGCGGGGGAGTGAAGAAGAATATAAGGTGGTCATTGAAATATCAGTTTTGACCCAAGGATATTTTAGAGATATTGACGGTGAATCATAATTATTGAAAATTGTAAAAATATAAATATGACGATACTCATGAGAGGGAAAGAGTAAATGTTTAAGGTTGGCAGGGGGTGGTGGGGTTGGGGAATACAAGGTGCTGTAGAAGCGTAATTTGCACCTTTTCACCCTTTAGCATGAATAGGAGTATAGCATGGTTGGTTGCTAACCTCGAGCTAACCTCGTTTTTAGCACTAAATTCAATTGACTCCTACTTCCGAATGCTGATGATTCCAAGAGACTAATTCCTCCGTATTCTCAAAAAACAGGACAATCAATCCCTTCAAACTCACAAGTATTCCCAGAAAGGTAAAAGTGGATAACAATGGCGAATTGTTGGGACTTATGGGTCGAAGAGGCGCTCTCAAAGCTCCACTCTTCAAAGATTCTTCGATCCCTGAGGCCCATTCAACTCACACCATCTCCCGACCACATCGTACCAGAAAATCTCCACTTTTACGACGGCCTCCGCCATTGGGACAGGGCCTCTGTGGAGGTTCAAATTTCAGAACCCACTTTCCGAAAATGGCTCCAAGACATCCCCAGTTCAGGTTTGCTCTTCCAAAGTGTTTTAGGCCTGAATTACTGAAAAGGGTTTCGTTGTATGTCATTGTGTTCATTGGTTTTGCTATTTTGAATAGGGGATGACTTGAAGTATGGCAATGTTGCTGAGGCTGATGAGGGAGAAGGAAAGTTGAGGACTTTATTGATTTTCTCTGGTAATGATTACTTGGGGTTGAGTACACATCCATCAGTCATCAGGGCTGCTGCCAAGGTTTTGCATTTGCTCCAGCTTAATCTTGGTTTTCTCATGGCTGAATTGGGGGATTGTTGTTTTCATCTTTTTGGTTTTTCTTGGACTATCAGGCTGCTCAGGAGCATGGAATGGGACCCAGGGGCTCCGCGTTGATATGCGGGTATACGAATCACCATAGATTGTTGGAGTCATCCTTGGCTTCCTTAAAGAAGAAGGAGGTATCACACGTTTGTCCAGTACTTTGAAATTGTCTGTTAGACCTTGTACAAGTGAAGGCAGTCCTTTTTACATGGATTCATTGGATTCAGGGAATTCATTCTGTTTCCTATTTGAAGCTAGAATTTAATGAAATGGATATAGTCAGGGAATTATTACTGGTTGATTCCCCACTCTGTTGGTATGGATGCTGAAATAAAATAACTTGTTGATTGATCTGACATTTGTTGACAGTTCATTAACAATATAATATATCTCTTTCTAAGATATGAACCCTTTTCATTGCATGTTTGAACTTTGTTTCTCTAAATAATTTTGATGACACCGGAGGAGTGCATGCCGGGATCTAAGCTGATAAGTTGTTCTGATGTTTCATAGGATTGCCTTCTTTGTCCCACAGGCTTTTCAGCCAATATGGCATTCCTGACCACACTGGCAAGTGTTGGTTTACTCTTAGCTGAGGGAGGGAAACCAGTTAACGATGATAGAATCGCTATATTCTCAGATTCTCTTAATCATGCCTCGATAATTGATGGTATCCGACTAGCTGAGAAGCAAGCGAATTCGGTCACCTATGTCTACAGACATTGTGATATGCTGCACCTGGATGATTTATTGTAAGTTCTGGTACTTTTTAAATTTTTTTGGTTTGTTTGTGCTGCTATCTCCTAATTTTTTTCACTCAATGATTGCATCTCACATTGTTGAAAATGTACTAACAGATCAAGTTGCACGATGAAGAGGAAAGTTGTAATTACTGATAGGTCAGTCACTTCACTTGGTGTGATGATTGCTTATGCTGGCTGTTGCTCATTTTTTTTGTAAAGTCTGATACTTAGCATTCTCGTGCAAAAGTAGTGGCAGTTTGATGAATCTAGTTATGAGTTTTTGGTGCAATGTCTCACCTTATGAGACATACAAATACTCATGCATATAACTTTATCTGTTCGGATCCACTCCATGTTTATTATTTATGGCATAGAGTGCGAAAATGTCTCACCTTGCTCGTTAGTCACTTAATAGTGACTAATGAAAGAATATAAAGTTCTCCATAGGTAATCTGTTGTGTTTTCTTTATCAGCCTGTTTAGTATGGATGGAGACTTTGCACCAATTCTTGAGCTTGTGCAGCTACGGAAGAAGCATGGATTCTTGTTGGCAATTGATGATGTAAGTATGCTGAAATCGGATGTGTAATTTACTAATGTTTACGACATGCCTAGTTAAGATATTATTTATGGCTCTAGATGGATTGGGGACCGACCTTTCTCCCAAATTTACCGATAGTTCACTTGGGTAATTCTTTTTTCTTCCCTCATTTGGGTAGTCCTCATATGCGCACACACTTCTGCATATTAATTTGTATACTCCAGACTCTGTTTTACTTAAATCATTAATAAATTTAGATGGTTTTCGGCCATGAAATCAAGTTACCGGAACTACTTTTTTGTCACTAATACACAGGCTCATGGCACGTTGGTTTGCGGGACAGCTGGTGGGGGTGTCGCTGAGAAGTTCAATTGTGAGAAAGAAATTGATATTTGCATAGGCACCTTAAGTAAAGCTTTTGGTTGCCATGGTGGATTTATAGCATGCAGGTGAATATTCTGTGAACATCTGTTCCTGTATTCTTAGTTGATGTTATTGGAATTTGATTGTCGAGAGGAGACCACGTGAAGGTGATAAAAAAAAAAAATTTAAAAATAGGACTTGAATTGCCCTGTCGTGCTGACTGCTGAGCTCAATTATTTCTAATTCCTAGTAAACAAAGATGTATTGTGAGGGAGTCAGAGAGTTGCATATGGTACTAAATAGCAGAGGGCAGAAAGAATATAGTGTACAAATGTAGCTTGAATGGACTAATTTACCTGCAATCACAAAAGAGAAACTCATTGTTTCTTGATGTAATCTTGATTAAACCATGTGTTTTCTTGTCATTGGTGCATTATCTCCGTATTTACAAACCTCCCCTGTTTTCAAAATAAACAGTAAAAAATGGAAGCAGCTTATTCAGTCGAGGGGTCGCTCTTTCATATTTTCAACTACTACACCGGTGCCAATTGTTGCAGCTGCCCATGGTAAGCTTAGATTACATATATAGAAGTTCCGTGCACTATACATCATTAATGCTTTGATTGTACTTTCTACTTATTCCGTTGGATGAAAAATACCATAAATGAGGCTGTTAGGGAGGTTTAAATATCTTTCTGTTACCATGTACCTCGTACTTAGTTTATTTACGATGCAGCTGCTCTCACTGTTGCAAGAGAGGAGACGTGGCGTAGAAAGGCCGTATGGAATCGTGTTCTGGAATTCCGGGCCATGACAGGAATTCCCATAACAAGTCCCATTGTTTCTCTTGTGGTTGGAAGTGAAGCGAAGGCCCTGGAAGCTAGCAGGTTTACTCCCCACTCCCCAAACAACATCCCTCTTTCAGTTACATGTGTCGTGTGTTTTCGAGGGGCTAGCTTATACTCGTAAGTTCAGAACCTTATTACTTTGATGAAACAGGCATCTTCTGAAATCAGGTTTCCATGTCACCGCTATAAGGCCTCCAACAGTGCCTTCAAATTCATGCAGGTTTGTCATATTTCTGAACTTGGTGATCTCTGAGGTCCTAACTCCTAACTTCATTTCCATTTGAACAGTGTTTTAGAAATTAACTCATGTTGAGAGGAATTTCTGGATTCTGTCACCCGTGCTTTCTTGTCTTTTAGTGAATGTTGTACTACTGATAAAGTTTTTTGTTCATGCCATTCATAGGTTAAGGATAGCTCTGAGTGCTGCACACACACAGGATGATCTGAAGAAGCTTGTAACAGCACTGTTTGATTGCATTAATTTTCAGGAGTTGGGCTTTTCTTGTTGGAATTTGTCCGCAAAACTGTGATCGAACTGTACAGTTCAATGGCTGGCTAGATCGCCAGAACATGAATTGCAGACCAGAATGCTTCAGTTTAGATGGCTAAGTTTAGATTTGAGGTATTGTTTATGGTATAGCAGCACTTCAGGTGCGCCACATTTCATAATTTGTAGCAGTTCATCATCTTTCCATTTATTGGTAGATCTAAACTCCTGTTAGCCAGCAAAAGAACGATTCAAGATAACGTGCTACAAAAATCATAAATGAATCACAGTACTGCAAAATAAGGTAAGCTAGTATTTGTTCTTCAAAGCCCAGGCAACGCATTCTGTGTGCAAGTATACACGTGGACAACGTCATAACATAGTGCCCTCAAAAAGTTTTAAACAAAAAATGAGATTTGTGGAATGAATATCCACAATCCCATATAGAGGCATATGTTTTAAACTATGGAATGATACTTAACCATAAACTCCAGCAGCTCTGAAGTTCCATGGCCTTATTTACAGAAGTAGTTTCTATTACCGTCGTAGTCAACATACCAATACGAAACAGAGTCAAGCGTTAAAAGGACAGAGCTCCAAATTCTGAATCACTCAGTTCCAAATTCCTTAGCAGGAGTCTTCAGTGCAGAATTTGTAGTTCCCAGAGCAAGCCATGTGCCCAAATTCTTTTCTGAAATGCATGAAGCTGATAAAGATGGGCATTTCCTCAGTTTCTTTTGGACTTGTTCAGTGTCTGTCTCTCCAGTCAACACCTCCCAGTAGCCATTTCCAGTCTTTTGCATTTCATCAGGGATCACCTGGAACACAACATCTCAGATATAAGCCATTTTTACTGCAAATCATTGACACAAAGTGATGATATATGTACACCACTCACCTGAGGCACCACTGCATTTGAAGCCACAGAAAGTGTAGGGTTGGCACTCTGGTTGATCTTAGGACTACATATCATCGGGCTTTTATCGCCACCCTTGTCATTAGAGATGGTGGAAACTGTGACGGTAACAGCCCGCCTTTCAGCTACGGGCTTCACTGGAGAAGCTGGACGATAAGGCGGGTTCGGAGGAGCCATGGTAGTGGAGGAAGATACTGAAGGTGGGGTTGGGACAGCAAAGAGATCCTCAAATTGGACCACAACCTGAGAAGAAGCCATGTTGGTACTTGTAGTAGTAGTTGTTGTAGTGATAACTGTGTCACTAGAGTTGTTGCTGGACATGTTAGGCCATAGAAATGTCCCCTGGGGCTTGCAGAGCCTGAAGCCACTCTTCATCCTTTCTATCTTTGCTCCTTTTTCCTCTGCCCGTGCCATTGCTACTGCCTTTTTAGCCGAGTCCTGATCTTCCCTACCATTTACCACCTGTACTTGCTTTGGGGTCACACACTCCAGTTCAACAGGTGCTATTTTTTCTTTACCATTAGGATCACTTACCACCATTAATGCCAGTTCAGAAGTTTCCTCTTCAAGGTCTTTGGACACAGAGTTCTTTAGTTCAGCCTGAACAAATGCATTCCATAGTCAGACAGTTCCGATGGTCATTTGTAGAAATTGTCCCTAGCTACTGAAATCTGAACTAGAAAGTTTTTGCTGTTTGAATGCATTGAATAACATATGTGCATATATAGCATGCTCAATAAATTAAACAAACAATTTATGAGGGAATGTTTAGCAACTACAAGTAGTTCATCAAATTCCAGGCGTAAGTATGGTGTCAACTTTTAAGGGAAACTTTACCTGTATCCCTGTAAGAACATCTTGAATAACCAACAGCTGTTCATTGTACTTCTCCTTCTGCCAGAGTAAAAACAATAGGGTCAGAGTAGTGTCTGATCTTTAAATCAAATTTATTGATGCAGAGACTAGTTAATTTGATATTATACCATAGAAGCAGTTGCCTTGGCTACATCAGATTTCGAACCAACCAGTAAGCTTGTAAGCTGATTCAATTTCTGACCTATATCAGAAGGATGCGAAGAAACCTCAATAGCTAGATTTTGCTCTTGCTGCTTGCCGGATGCAATCCTGTCCATCTCTCTGATCATATAAGCAGGTAGAGATACATCAAGGTGAGGAATAAACACAGATGGACTTCAAGCAAGACAATATGTTCAGTTCTAAAAGAAGAATTAAACAGGAAGATCTCTGTACATATAATTCACCTTCTTAGCTTTCGAAGTTCTTGCTCCATCAGCTTCCTAGGTACCATATCCCTCACATTTCTAATCATCAAAAGAACACACCAAGAAAAGTTAAAAGCATATGGAGCCCAAGAATCAAGATAAAATGCTGCCATAGATCAAACAAGCTAGAAGACTATTTATTCACCTTTTAAGTTGATGAACCTCTTGTTTCAGTAGCTTCAATTCCTTGGCAAAAATAGGATCCTGTGTAGGGCAGTCACCTGGTTCCCACCCAGGCGGTGGAACCCAATAGGGATCATCAACTCCAGCCTCCAACCTGATGTTGACAAGATCAGCACTTTCCAACCAATACTCCATCGCCCCATCAGCATTGTGCCTTCTCCTGAACCTTACATCCCCATCTGGTGCAAGCTCACCAGCCATGTGCTTGAGGAGATGATCCAACAGCCCAGTGTCTCCAATCTTCTTCCTTGCCTCTTCCCTCAGATCAGGCCTGAGAATGGGGTTACTTGCTGTGGCCCTTTTAGCTTTCATCACTGCCAAAAGGTTTTCAGTAGCTGCTTGGTACCTACAGAAGATTAGACACAGAGAAACAACAGTTCAACAGTAAATAAATGGATATGTTGAAACTGAAAACACGATGGCCTAAAGAAAAGTAGTGTTTTTTTAACCTCTCAGCAGACCATCTATCCTTGGGGTTGTCAACCAGTACCAGCTCTCCGCATCTGACCCTTTTGTGGCTTCTCTTCGTGGTCTTCTTCTTCTTCTTCTTTTGATGCCTTTGCTTTTTCTTCACAAGCTTAGTCTTCCCTGTATTCTGTCTAGTGCTCTTTCTCAGCATATACCTCTTTCTTTTGAGGTTAAAATCCATTTCTTGATCATCATCTTCTACCAGTTCTTCATCCAGAATATCGACCGCCTCTTTGTCGTCCTCCCTTTCATCATCCTCTTGTTCATCATCATCATCCTCTGTTTCATCCTCTGTTTCATCTGGGTTTTCACCGCCTCCAATTTCAGTCTTCTTAGCGTACAAACTGGAAGAAGACTGGGCATTATCGTTCATGGTGTCTTTATGCTTCTCCAGAAACTTTACCTGTCTTCTGGTACCCCATCGAACCATCCCACCCCCTTTGATCAGCTCTGTCAAAAGATCCCCTTTCTTGTAACTGCCGTCCGATTCACTGGTCAATGCATCTGTTTTCCCGGCATTTTCACCGGCCAACCAGAACTCCTTCAAGTGCTTATTCTCAGCAAACTGCTGAGAAGGGACCTGCCGGCGCAGCACTTTGGATGCAAGAGCGGTTCCCATCACAAACTTCTCGTCCAGAGCAGGGTACATCTCTCCAATACTGTTGCAGAAGAAGGTTTCGAGAGAACCAGAGCTCGGATATCTCACTGCCACGTTCAGCTGCGTCTTCTCGCTCACCTGGGGACCATTATCGATCGCGGATAAAAATTCAGTAAAGGTTCATGCAGTTGGTTATCAAAGACTGGTCTTTTATGTTGGAAGGCGGTTATTATTTATCAACTCACCATGGCAACACGGATAGACCTTAGATGAACTGGGGTTCTGAGAGGCAAGTGAAGGTGATCGATCTCGAAAACAGAGCCCACTTCCACTGGATCAGAATCAAAATGATAAACAGCCGGAAGATCGTAATCCACATTTCCTGGGTACCAATAGTCCAGCAAGTCATAAGAACACGATATGAGTTCTTTCAAGCCACAAAACACAATGAGAATGAATTTGGAAGTGTAATCAGAGAACTTAAACAAGAGAAATGAAAGAGGAAAACTAAGCCCTCGGTTTTCTGGAACATATCAAGAAAATGCATCACTTAATGTATACTAGTAGATTACCAGTATTTCTGATCAGCTGATAATCTGGACGGTGATCAGAAACCGGTAAACCTTTCTTGAAAACTGGCTGCTCCAATCCCTGGAAAAGTTAATGCACCGTTCATAACAATACACAACACGCGCGCTATGGATACCAAACGAAACCACGTACAGAAGGCCGTCAATCTACCTAAGTAAGTTTGAAGCCATTCACATGTTTCGTATCAACAGCAAGAAATCATTTACAACAGGAAAAGAGAGAAAGAAATAGGATATTGACAGTTTGACAGTCTTTTTTAACCGCAGCAATGCGTAAAATTTGATCCGTGATTTTTATTACTAGCAAAAAGCCTTAGCTAGCCACTTTATTTACTGTACAACAATTCCTCCTAGCCTATCAGATTCAACGATCATGGTTTTTGTCTTCTTTTTTTTTTCACTTTGAGCGCGTGAACATTATGGACACCATCAGCTTGCAGAGAGCGCGTGTGCTTGTGAAACAAGAAAAATAGACAGTAAATAATGAATTTACCGAAGCGGCTTCCTTGCATTTTCTGAACCGCCTCCTTTGGTAGGTCTCCATAATCTATCAGTCTGCCAAAAAAACAGGCAATTAAAATTACCGAAAAGAAGGAAGCCTTTTTTCGGATATGAAAGGTACAAAATGGAGGAAAGATACCACGATAATATATCAAACTAAGCTCACAAACAAGAAACCACGAAATTTTAGTAAATCTGGAAAGAAAAAAGGTCAACGAAAAGGCAGAGGATCGTGTTTCATAATTCAGATCGAGTACTGTGTGACTAGCGTGTTCAAAAATGCCATAAATGCAAGTATCAGAATATGCAATAATCCCCAGACAAATTTTAACTACTCTCAGATACTGCTAGTACTGTAGTACACACCACCGATTCGCAACAGATACTGGAAAAGGAAAAGTGCACACACACACACACACACTCCACCTTCCAAAATTCTCTATAAATCGCTGTACTCGTGTAATCTAAAAACCAGATGAATCAACAACACTAAAATGGCGGAATCAGCAGAATCAAAGGACCGAGCAAAAATCAATTGAAAAACCGAAGGATTAAAAACGGACGAAAACGTGTTCCCTCACTCATCGAGATCCACAAGCATCGTTAAAAACCAAAACACAGCAAAAAAGCAGAGTACGGAATCCGGTTGAAAATGACGAAGGAATGTAAGATCAGAGCTTCAAAAAATCCAACGCTGAATCGGAAGTGCCTCTTCTCAAATCCGCAAGCACAGAAGAAGAACAAGTAAGACGAAGCCAAGAAGGATGCAGTTTTGGAAGAGCGGGAGAGATAATTAGCTCACCGTTTTCTGTTGATCAATATCTAATAATAATT
This sequence comes from Rubia yunnanensis, assembly GCA_037428765.1. Lineage (NCBI taxonomy): Eukaryota > Viridiplantae > Streptophyta > Magnoliopsida > Gentianales > Rubiaceae > Rubia > Rubia yunnanensis. The sequence goes on along the minus strand of CM075061.1, from coordinate 155,090,346 downwards.
ACGACAATAAGTGAAATATAGAGAGGAGCACTTGGCCGGAAAATATATTCTCTCTGTAATTTTCTGAGGTTCGTACTACTGCTGTGAGAGTAATGATGATATAACAGAAACAGTGCCATTTCCATTACCCTCACCAGTTGTCGCTGCTTACGTGCTGCGTATCTTTCTGGTCCCCCACCCTCTTAATTACGGTTATGCCCCCACCATTCCATGCAAAAAGAGTTCCATTTCCCTCTTCAATTTCCTGAATTTTCAAACCCCTCTTTTGTGCTACTACTGATTCTATTTGCATGCAATCATGGTGAATACTTTATTATTCCACTAATTAAATTTACGTAGTTTGGGTTATTGGATTTACAATCTAATGAATATTGTATTTACTGAAATTACATCTTCATTTTGGATATGGCAAATCTCACAATTAATTATACCGTTCATATACATTTCACATTTGCAAATGCTCACTGATGAAAAATTGGGATCCATCTTTCAATTTTGTGTTCTTTCTTGTTAAGCCCAGCTTTCATTCTTCTTAACCTCCGAACTTGTTAAATTAACACTACACACAAAGTTTTATACTTTCTCTGCCCCAGTTTAAACTACTCACTTACTTTATGACATTATTCTCTATCAAACTTTAACCCACACATTTGAATAGATACATGGGGTATAATATGATAGTACGTGATTGTGTTGAATTCGTCGTAACGAGTAGTTTTCAGAATGTAACTTTTTGTTTGCCGTTATGATACGTAACTGAACATATTAACGGTCAAACATGTTTGTCAAACGATGTGCAATGATTATGCTGTAATTTAAGATAAGGCGGGGGAGTATGTCACTGTAATATGATGAGACCGGAATTTATAGTGGTTTACATAATCTTTTGTTGGATGTGAAGTTAAAATAAAATTACTCTGATTCGGAGTTGTATTTTAAAAGATCATGAAAGTTCAAGGGATGAATTACAATAAAATTGAATATTTGTCTTTTCAAACGAGGACGTCTGCTCTGGTCGACTTGCCGGCAATCGTTTTTATGCAACCTGAATCTTTGTCGCCCTTAGCCTCCTTTCTTCACCATCGATGTCAGCCTCATTCTATCGTTAGATTCGTCGTCTCAGATTGAAGAATTTCGTTGGACCTGGGCGTCGGAGCTCGGGTGTTTCATCCTCGAGAATCGCAAGTTTTACAGTGGATTGAAGTCAGGACGTCAGAGCTACACGATGGAGAAGAGAAATCGAAGATAATGGGAAGACGTTAGTTGGATTTTCGGGTTTGAATTGGTGTTTCATATCTCAATTCCAGCAGCGGTGGATCGCGAGTGCAGCGGTGGATCGCGAGTGGAGCGGGGGTGGGGTAAATTGAGTAGGGTTTAATTTTTCCCATTGGTCCGGTAAGTTTTTCATGTTTTTTTTTTAAAATTTATTCCAAATTTATATATTTACTTGAGTTTAAAACTTCTTAGCCCTGGAGTACTCTATGTTTTCCCATTTGTAACTTAGTCATTGATTTCATCACGCGATGGTCTCACAAAATATGGATTCAACACCAAAATATTAACTCTATAATTATTGATATTATATTTTGAGTCCCTCTTGAAAGACGGTCATGGAAAGACCAAAGTTTAAAATGTAAATTAGAATAAAAAAAAGATAAAATATTTAGGTTGCATAGGTTTTAAAAGTCTTGGAACAACCGTCTTTCCATATGCTTATGGAAAGACGGGTTTAATTGAAATAAAAAAGATAAAAGATCTTGGCAAAGTCTTGGGAAAGACGGTCTTATGGAAAGACGGGGTTTGATTAGAATAATAAAAGGTAAAAGGTCTTAGTTGCAATATTAAAGTTTTAGTATGAAACATGTAGTAGTTATAAAATTTATAACCCGGTTCATGCAACCCGAAAATTTTATCTTAATTTCTTCTAACTTACACTTTCAACCTTGGTCTTTCCATAACTTATGGAAAGACCGTCTTTCAAGAGACGGACTCAAAGATCTTAGTCGCAATATTAAAATTTTATTATGCAACGTGTAATAATCATAAAGTTTATTACCCGATTCATGCAACCCGAATATTTTATCTTCAATTCTTCTAATTTGCACTTTAAACATTGATTTTTCCATGGCTTATGGAAATACCATCTTTCAAGAGACAGACTCTATTTGAGTTCTCAAATTTTTTTATATATGTAAATATCAATAATTTATGAGTTCGTCTCTTGAAAGACGGTCTTTCCATAAGTTATAGAAAGACTAAGGTTTAAAGTGTAAATTAGAAGAAATGAAGACAAAATTTTTGGGTTGCATGAACCGGGTTATAAATTTTATAACTACTACATGTTGTATACTAAAATTTTAATATTACAACTAAAACCTTTTACCTTTTATTATCCTAATCAAACCCGGTCTTCCCCTAAGCTCATGAAAAGACCGTCTTTCCCAAGACTTTGCCATAATTTATAGTTAGTTATATATTTAACTAAAAATAAGATATTAATTCAAGACAAAGTCTTGGGAAAGACGGTCTTTCCATGATCTTAAGGAAAGACCGGGTTTGATTAGGATAATAAAAGGTAAAAGGTCTTAGTTGCAACATTAAATATTTAGTATGCAACATGTAGTAGTTATAAAATATATAACCCGATTCATGCAACCCAAATATTTTATCTTCATTTCTTCTAATTTACACTTTAAACTTTGGTCTTTCAAGAGACGCACTCTTAATTCAACTGCATGTAACTGTTGAAAATATTTTCCTCAAAATTGTTTTGCACTCAAGCTCTAACTAGGGCTAGCCCACTTTCTTCTTACGGGCCTCTTAAGGAGCCTGTAGATGGAGAGATTTTCCTTTTCAATTTTCATCAAGAAATCATGTCACCACAGTATTATAATGATTGACTAACCAGATCAGTGAGAATGTAAAATTTGTTCCCTTGAAATTTTTTAGGTATACACAAAGCCATGAAATACAGCAATATGATCCATCTTTTATTCAGTTTGCAGTTTCATTAGATGTATTACTGGAAGATACACAGAAATTGAAGTCAAGTCACAATACAAGGCATTCAACACAGGATTACCATCTACTACCATGGTATCACTGATCCGCACTCTTTGGAACAAGAACAACTGAACCAGCCGTTTTTCTACTCTCGAGATCCGCGTGAGCTTGAGCAGCCTCCGATAAAGGATAGGTATGATTTACCCGGACCTTTAGTACGCCGGAAGCAACATTTGCAAACACTTCTCCAGCAGCTTCCAACAGTTCATCTCGAGTTGCAGTGTAGCTCATCATTGAAGGTCGTGTCAAGAACAGAGACTTTGCTCCAAGAACCGGCAGAGGTACTGGGTCTGGCGTCCCAGATGACTGTCCAAAGCTGACCATGTATCCACGAGTTTTCAGGCACGCTAATGACCCCTGATCACCAGAAAGATCAAAATCATGGATGGAACAGATATCAATGGAAACAGTTTCAAGATCAGCATATAAAAGGAAGTTTAGTGGACTATCAGATGCATGAACCAAAAGATCCAAACGTTTGTTAAAATCCCATTCCTTAGGTCATCGTATTCAAATGTTCTGCTCCATTGAGGATCAATTTTACCTCATGTACCTGAATATATAAGAGCATTCAATGACTCTTACCTCAAAGGTGTCTTTTCCAACAGAATCATAGACAACTTCAACTCCTTTGCCTGATGTTATCTCGTTAACACGAGTGACAAAATCCTCCTCCTTATACAATATGGTATGGTGACAGCCATCTTCTTTTGCTTGGGCAGCCTTCTCTTCAGTAGAAACAGTACCAATGACAGTTGCACCTAGTGCACTTGCCCACTGGCATAACAAAGACCCGACTCCACCAGCAGCTGCATGGACAAGAATTGTGTGTCCAGGTTGGACCTATATATATATACTTACAAGTAAGACACGGTTGACAAAAGTAATAAATCTCTGCACATTTTGAAAACCTCAAACTCAAAACAAGCCATTACATGACACACTATTACTTCACTAAACTTCAGCTCAAATGTTCTCTTCATGTAAGAAAGACAGTGAGACAGCTAAGAAAAGGAAAAAAAACTTTAAAACCAGTCTCATACACACAATTCAGGTAGAGGCAGAAGTTTATGTGACAAGAAGTAAAGACAATCACACATAAGGAGTAGATTCCTGCTAAGGATTTTTGATGTGCGAAAAGTGGAGGTGTTTTCAATCACCACCTTACCACTTTTTTCTCTACAAATAATTGAAGTTAATATGATAATATCTATCAACTGCACATACAGAATGCTAGAAGGAATAAAGCTGCTCGGTAGGAAAATGGCCTAATTTCTTCTACAACATGTTTAATGCACGCAACCATATTACTGATTTATATGTCTTATAACCCAATCCACATGCATCGACAAGCAAGGTGGTAGTCCAACATACTCCACAGTTCTAACCGGAAACATAAAAGGAATCAATTACTTCATTGGAAAGATATCTTCATAGACAACAAAAGTAGCGAGGATTAAGAGTGAGCGAGCTCAGGCTAACCTACTTTGAAACACCGGCGCAGTAAGAACTGGGCCGTCATTCCCTTAAGCATAACAGATGCTGCAACAACGGGATCAATCGAAGGAGGAACAGGTACAACTTTGTCAGCAGGCAGAATTTGCTCTTCCGCATAGGCGCCCATCGGACTGCCAGCATAGGCAACGACATCTCCAACTTTCCGACCAGTCAGACCCGGCCCCACAGCCACCACAACACCAACTGCTTCCATACCTGTACGCAAACTCCGGGATCATAAAAAATAACAGCCAACACAAACGAAGTAATTAGCAAGCTTTACACCATTAGATCACATAAAAATAGCAACACAATCGCAAATCAGACCTGGAGTAAAGGGCAGTGCGGCAGCCTTGTAAACCCCTTTCCTGAAATACACATCGATGAAATTAACTCCAATGGCCTCATTTCTCACTCTCACCTCTCCATCCTTGGGCTCTCCTACTTCCACATCTTCCCATTTCAGAACCTAGGAATGATTATTCAATCATTTTCAAATTTCAAGCAAAATTAGGATTAATTCAATCATTGTCAGCTGACCTCAGGACCGCCGAGCTGGTGAACTCTGATAGCCTTGACCATGGTTTTGGCGTCGGAGCAGGAAGCGGCCGTGGCTGATTCCGACTGAGCTCTTGTTGCCGATGGCGAAATTGTAATACTAATACCTCTGGTGCTGAAAAAGCAGGGGCTTAAATTGGCCGGGTTGAGGCGGCGGAGGGGAGACTTTTCTGGAAGATGGTGGTGGTGTCGGATCAATCGATGGGAAAATGTAATGAATTTAGTAGTGGGTAGTGTGACTGATGGCATAATCAGGCAGCCGGCCCCTTTCTGAATACGTAACGAGTGACACAATCACTTCCTCATTTCCTCGTCAAAATCATTAATCAGCCGATCCTAGATTCACTAAAAATGCTGCACCTTTTTTTTTTTTTGGACTATCTTGTTTTTTAGTCCCCTACAAAGTATCTTATACCCAATAAATTCAAAATAATTTTTTGATCCCCAAAGATGGGTTTCAGGGAAAGTCAACGGTGAAATTGGCCAAAATATGTAAAATGACCATTATACCCCTGAGTTCAAAGAAATAAAAAAGAAAAAGAAAAATGTTCGTCTTCTTCGCGCTTCGTCTCCGCCGCCGCCGCTTCTTCAATACACGCGTGGATCGCGCCTGACGGAAGAGGCAGCAACGTCGTCGCCGTCACCTCGCCGTAAACAAACCGTAACGCTGCAATTTGAATGTAGAAGAAGAAGGTGCGACGCCGCTGCAATTTGAATGCTCGAGCACGCCAGCTTCGCGATGAAATCCGCCGGAGAAGACTCGAGCAATGCCAGAGACAAAGCATCTGAATCCGTCGGAGAAAACTCGAATAAGAGAAGTAAGAATTCGCCGAAGAAGACTGAGCGATGAAAACTAAGGTTCTGGCGCTCTCTGCAATGAAGGCTAGGGTTTCAGAGGTGCGGCGGCGGTGGAGACGAAGCGGCGGCGACGAAGCGGTGGCGGAGGTGAGTTTCGTGTCTCAGAGGTGCGGCGGCGGTGGAAGGCAGTGGCGGTGGGTACGTCGGTGGAAGGCAGCAGCGGTGGTGGTGTAGCGACGGTGGAAGGCAGCGGCGATGGCGGAAAAAATAAAGAAAAAGAGAATATTAAAATTATGAATTTTTAATTGAAAATACTTTTTAATTAGTAAAATTACCATTATACCCCTGGCTATACCGGAAAACCATTTGAGCTTATTGGAAAATCACCTTTGGGGACCAAATAATTTTTTTTGAGTTTGTTGGGTGCCGTCTAAGGGTTGATTTGCAAAAGGAGACCAAAACATGGTATAAGATACTTTGTAGGTGACTACAAAAATAATTTAGTCTTTTTTTATGTTGAGAAAAATGCTTTTATAACCTGTCTAATTTACGTATGTGCCAATATAACTCTTCCATAATTGAAAGTGTAAATATAACTCTATATAATTAATGTAAGTGCAATTTTACCCATTTCGTCAGTTTAAGGTTGAATTTGTTTGAAAAGACAAATTTACCCCTCTAAAAAATTATTTAAAAACTAAACAAAATAAAAATTACAATTAAACCCCAAAAAATTCAAAGGGCCTAAAAGCAATTTCTAAAATTTCCTAAACCCTAACTAACCTACAATCTCATTTCTTCCCACCTAACACTCGACACCAGTCCACTCCCCCCACCCAATTGAACACCATCCACTGCCGTTGTTTTAAACCCAGCACCACCAACCTTTTTCTTCGGTCTCCTCCGATCCTCCACTGCAACTCCAAAAGCCCCCGGACCACCCGTTCCAGCCATGGTGCCACCACGAGAAATCCGTCGGAGATTCCATGCTATGGTGGAGGCACCTACTCCAGCTGTGACGTTGCCGGAGAGCACCAAACAGACGGCGAGCAGAACAAAAACAAGTTTAGGGTGGCGGCGAAAGCCAAACAGGCGGCCGCGAGCTAAACGGATGACACCAACTCTAGTCATGACGTCACCGGAGAATGCCAAAAGGACGATGAGCAGAACAGAAGCAGGTTCAGGGTGGCGGTGAAAGCCAAACGAGCAGCGAGCAGAACGGAAGGCACCCACTCCAGCCGTGACGTCGCCGGAGAACACCAAACGGATGGCGAGCAGAACAGAAGTAGGTTTAGGGTGGCGGCAAAAGCCAAACGGGCGGCGGTGAGGAGAACGGAAGACACCAACTCCAGCCATGACATCACCGGATAATACCAAATGGGCAGCGAGCATAACATAATCAGGTTTAGGGTGGCGGTGAAAGGCAAACAGGCAGCGAGTAGATCGGAAGGCACTTACTACAGTCGTAACGTTACCGGAGAACGTCAAACGAGCGACGAGCATAACAGACGGAACCTATGCCAAACGAGCGGGTTGCAATCGGCGATCGGCGGTGGCGGAGCTCCTATCTTCGGTGGAACGACTAGAATTTAGAAAGAAATAATAGTTAAAAACAAAGTTACAGTGGGAACCATGCACATTAAGGGTAATTTTGTAAACTTAATTTCAGATTTTAGTGTAAAGGATATTTTGGTCAATTTACATATAGTCAACATTGGAAATTAGGAGTCAATGTCGGAAATAGGCTCTGAGGGTTATATTAGCACTTACACTAACTAGTTAGGGTTATTTTTGTACTAAAAATTATCCGAGGGTTATATTGGCACATATGCAAGTAGACAAGGTTATATTAACACTTACTCCTTTCTTTTTTTCTTTGGTATTTTAATATTGACACATTCCCCTTTTTTGGAAAAATCAAGATTAATTTCACCCGCTCAATTTACTTTCTACCCTCCCTATACAATTTTCTCCACTCATTTTACTTTTTTTTAATAAAAAGTGTGCCAATTGTAAGAGTGCAAATTATTCTAGACCAGAGGGAGTAAGTGAATCTTTATATCATGGCCTATATTTTACATAATCATGCCATGCATTTGTGCTATTGAAATACTATACTATGTATTATGAATTTAAATTAAAGAATTAAATTAGGATATAATTGATATTAAATAAAAAGTATTTTTAAACCCTAATTCAAAGATCACCGCTGCTGTAGGTGTTTGCCGGTGGTAGAGGATGGCGGCCGGAGACGGTGTTTGCCGGCGGTGAAGGACGGAAATCGGTAGATAGTGTTCGCCGATGATGGAGGTGGCCATCCATAGGGGTCCGTCTTGGAGGTGGGTCGCCATCTCTGGCCTTTCTCGTCTTAGATCTTGCCATCACCAGTCGCCATCTCCGGCTCTCGTTTCCTCCAGCTCCACAACTCTCCTTTCTCCTGCCCGGTTCCAGCTCTCTTTGCCCTGCCCAGTTCCCGCTCTCTTCGCCCCGTTCAGTTCCCCCTCTCGTTTCACTAGCCCAACCCATCTCTTGTATTACCATCCCGACCCGTTGCTCATTTCACCAGTCCGCCCGATTCCCGCTCTTGTTTCACCGGATCTCTTTTCTCTCATCCTGTTCCCGCTCTCGTTGCCCTGCCCGGTTCCCGCTCTCGTTTCTTTACCCAATTCCCACTCTCGTCGCCCCTCCCAGTTCCTGCTCTTTTAACCAGCTCGATTCGTCTCTTGTTTCACCAGCCCACCCAGTTCCCGCTCTAATTTCACCGGCTCTTGTTTCCTTGCATTTCAAATCACTGCCTGAAGGGGTTTTCGTCGCCACAAAAATGAGGAAAATGAGGGGACAAGCACCGAAAAATAAGGACGATGGGGCTTTGGTTGGGATGGGCTTGGTAGATTCGATTCCCACCGGTGGAGGTGGCAGTGGCGGGAGGTGGCAAATTTGATTCCTAGGAGAAGGTGGCAGATTAGATTCCGGCGGGTTGCATATTCGATTCCCGATGATGGATGTTTCTGGCAGTGGTGCCGGCTGATAAACGACGACGGTAGTGGCGCTAGCAAGAGAAAGCAAGGGAAAGGGTTGGGGTGTTTTATCTTTTTTTTTCAAAGTCAAAATTAGTATTATACTCATTTATACGTATTGTGGCGTAAACTAGTAAAATACAATGATATAACAACATTCTTTTTATAATTGAGTAAGTGCATTAGTACCCGGAGTTCTTTGTTTGGCGCACATATACCTCTAGTTTTTCAAAACAGCACATAATATTTAAGGATGTCAATGGGGCAGGATGAGTGTGAATTTTGTACATCCATACCCAAGCCCACCAAAAATTTTCATACTCATACCCGTCTCACACAACTTTAAAATCCACCCCGCCCCATCAGGTGTTACTATACAAAATCTATACCCCCCATCACCCACTTGGGTCTCCTACCCACTTCATACCCATTGTACCCATCCCACTTATATCTCAAAAAAAAGAAGGTAAAATCCACTCTTTTATAGTACTTTTACATTAAAATATAGAGAAAAGTGCGTCTTTAACCATATGTTTTGGTCGAAAGTGCAGAAATGACCTTGTAAAATATGAAACTGCAAAAATAACCCTGAATTTTGTTAATCAAAACGTCAACTGTCAAATTGGCCGGAAATCATTAAAATGATCGTTTTACCATTCTATTAATAAAATCAAATATGGTAAAAGATAGTTTTATCCTCCCTGTTTTTTTTGAAAATGATCCATTAATATTTACTCCTTCAAAACATCCAAACATTATCCAGATAAAAAAACTCCAAATCTATCTCTACAATTATTTTTAGATTCTTAACTACTCGATGAAGAAGATTCATCAGCGGATGATCCAAATATCCCGACATCTTCTTCCATCGCCAACCCCTTCTTCTTTGCCACCGCCATTCTTCGCACTCCATTCATCGGCCTCCTCAACCGGCCGACATCCTGAATGGACACATAGAGCACATGTAGTGAATGCGCAACCACTTTTCCACGCACGTGCTATGAAACATGTGCTTGCAGGGCATCTCCTTCGCAAGTTCACTGACTTCAAAGTACTCCAAGCAGATCACGCAGTTTTTTTTGGCCTCGGTTACTTCCACCTCCGGCATTGCTTCCATAAACGCCTTTGACAATGGCGGCTGGCCCAGTTTCCCGCCAACCAAATCTTGCAACGTGGATTCCAACCCAGATCCGAACCTGGGGCTTAAATTGGATCGATCGGTGCCTCCAGTTACCACCGTGCCTAGATTACTTGGGCTCACGATGGCGGAATGGCGGAGTAATGGTCTCGACATGTGTGTTCAGGATTGAGACCTAGTTACCAGATTTAGAGCAATGGCGCCGACACGTCGTCAGAGCAATGGCATCGTGGTGGAGCAACAGCGACAGAATGGAGACAACATGTGTGTTTAGACCTCCCAATTCAACCTCAATATATTTCTAAGAATCTTCCCCTCAGCCCCTCCAGATATCACCTATTTTCCCACAAAGTTCATCAAGATTTTCACCTGTTCTGCAAAACCTAAATCTGACCCGACAAGATTTTAGCAGTGAAATGATAGTGCAACAGTAGTAAGAAATGACATGTGTATTCAAGATTCAGACCAGGTTACAAACGGAAAAGGTGGTGGTGGGTTGTTAAGAAGGAAGGTAAAATGGTCTACACATTTTCATCTTTAAATTTAGGGGTATTTATATCTTTCATGTTTGGTCAACAATTGACTTTTTGAGTCAACGTCGGAATTGAGCAAAATGGGTATAATTGTACAATTTTACAAAAACATAGGGTTAGTTTCACACATTCAAATTTTATAGGGTTATATATGCACTTTCTCAATTTCAGATATGTGCAGTATGCATAAATAATAATTTATTTTATATTAAATTAGTGGGTATATAGTGGGTTTAGTTGGGCGGGGCGGGCGGGGATGAGGCATGTGTGAACTAATATCCACACCCGACCCACTAGCCATGCTAGGTATGATTTCATACCCATACCTGCCCCACCCCTATCAAGGCTACATCCATGCCCACCCCAATGCGAGGAGGACCTGCACCAAAACCCATCCACTGCTATCCCTAATATACCCTTAATTTTTTGATAATTCGGCAGTTTTTGGCGTTTTCAGAGGATATGTGAAAACCCCAACCGTAATGGTTGAACTTTATTTACAAAACTAACAATTTACTGATGTCACTGTCTAATAGGGAAATAAATTAATTTATTGATTGTAATTTGAAATACAAAAGTCTATGAGGATTGCGAAAAATAAAAGGTAATAAATGAATCCAATGATTACCGAAGAGTAACAAAATTCTTTCGGAGTAAGATCTCCAGTGAGAATACTAACATGTAGTACACCGATAATTACGACAACAAAGACTGACATTAGTCTCGACATGTTAGCAGCAAATTGAGAGAAGATATGGTTAGAAGGATATGAGATAGAAGAGGAAATGTGGTTTTGAAATGTTGGATAATTTCGTATATATATATATATATATATATATATATATATATATATATATATATATATATATATATATAGCCGTTTATAACTGATATATTACCGTTAGGAATATAGCCGTTTATAGACGGTATATTACCACTATATATATATTAACTAATTGTAGTTAAATACTAAGAGTTAATGTTATTAAAGAAGATGTAAAAATACATAGTAAGAATAGTACCATCAATAATTGATTCTTTTAAACTTTCAAATACTTTCTAAATTGAACAATATATATATATGATAATGATAATAGATATGTATATATATAATAAGTAAATGAATAAATCAAAAGGAATTACCAGGAAGAAGATATATATTTTATGTATAGATATATATATATATATATATATATAATAGCAATAAATTAATGAATAAGTAAATGAGTAAAGGAAACTAAGGGAAAGAAGGAATGGACGGCTAATAGCAATAAATAAATAAATAAGTAAATGAGTAAAGGAAATTAAGGGGAAGAAGGAATGGACGGCGGACATGAGAAAGTTATCCAAAGTTATTTTTGGCAAGTAGACGTAGGATTACAGGATAAAATTCCAGGTAAGTAGGTGTCAGAACCTATGTTTTTATCTAGCATAAATACTAGATCCCTAGTTCTTACCTTCTCACACAGCCTTGAGAAAAAAATTTCTTACCAAAGAATAGTGGTGAGCAATGGTAAAACAGGAGACGGAAGTTGCCCAAGCCCAAGTCCAACCAAAGTGAGTGTTTGCATTGCCTTAGCATGAATTGAAGTATATATATATTGTCTTATACGTGTACAGGCTGCCAAGAGAGCTTTACCTCTCGAACCCCTGTTGAACAGTAACCTCTCAAACCCCTGCTCTCAAACCCCTGCTCTCAAACCCCTACTGAAACTACCCCTCGAACCCCTCCTCTCGAACCCCACTGAAACTACCTCTCGAACCCCTCTGCATCTCGAACCCCTACTAAACCTTTACCTCTCAAACCTCTACTGAACCTTTACCTCTCGAACCCCTGCTGAACCTTTACCTCTCGAACCCCTGCTGAACTTTTACCTCTCGAACCCCTGTTGAACCTTTACCTCTCGAACCCCTGCTGAACCTTTACCTCTCGAACCCCTGCTGAACCTTTACCTCTCGAACCCTTGCTGAACCTTTACCTCTCGAACCCCTGCTGAACCTTTACCTTTCGAACCCCTGCTGAACCTTTACCCCTCGAACCTACTAAAAACTTCACCCCTCGAACCTACTAAAAACTTCACCCCTCGAACCTATTGAAATCTTCATCTCTTGAACCTACTGAAACCTTCACCTCTCGAACCTTACCCGTCGAACTAGTACTACTAAAACCGTTACCCCTCAAACTCACCTCTCGAACCTTAACTCTAGAACTAGTACCACTGGAACCTTACCTCTCGAACCTCACTAACTGAACCTTACCACTCAAACTGGTAATACTTACTGCTCGAACCTTACTACTCTAACTGGTAATACTTACCTCTCGAACCTTACCACTCGAACTGGTACCACTTACCACTCGAACCTCACCACTCGAACTGGTACCACTTATCACTCGAACTAGTACAACCCAATACCCGTATCAATTGAACCTTTTCCACTCAAATTCTTTACTCGAACCCCTCCTGTACTTGAACACCATTATAGCCAGACATACCTATTAAACTTAAATTGATGCTGACTGTTAAACTGAGTGTGTATTTTACTGTGTTCAATTATCGTGAAACCAAGTTATGAACTGCTTTGATATTTTTCTATGAATAACTGACTTGTACTTTATCTTGCCGTATCAAACTTGAATCATATACTGCTCTGATATGTTATGTGGATGACCGACTTGTACTTTATCTTGCAGTGTCAAACTTTGAAATATCTGCTACCTGATTACCTATCTATGAGACACGATTGTAGTTTGGTCGAAGTTGGCGGGGAACGGTATTGACCGGACCATCTGATTAGACTGGCTACTCGTAGAGTTTCTGGTATGCTAGCATTACCCACTGTACTGTACTGATTGGGCATGGTTGTCGAGACTGAATTATGAACCAATAGCCTTCGGGCACTACTGAAAGGTTGTGCTCTGTATGTTAGTGAGAGTTGCCACATAGGCACTTGACAACAACTTGGCACTAACCACCCGTATCCTTTTACTATATGCTAGGATATATGTGGCTATTTGTTATTTGATATTCTGTGATCACTAAAACTCAATTGGGTAAATACTGGCAATGAAACCTCACTAAGCAAGGAGCTTACCCTAGTTAAACAACCCTTTTCAGGTGAAGAGGAACTGTAAGAGAAAAATTCTTTGATGTCTTTACTTCCTTTGAGAAAGATCCTGGCTACTTGAATTTTAATGAGGACTTTGATGTTGTAACGGTTAAGAAAAACTTTCATTTGACATTTTATAATAAATCCTTTTCATTGTAATAGTAAAGTAGGTTTTTTAAAATTATTTAAATCGCTTCCGCATAAACTTTAATTGCTCGTTATTACTGGCCCTTTTGATAGCATGCTCAAACCTGACCCAAAACTTGTGTTAGGGTTTGGGGGTGTTACAGATGTGGTATCAGAGCATTCTCAAACTAATTAAAGGCAGATTCATACTTACCTTAATAAAAGATTCAAGAGGAAATTAAATGAACTGTGACTAAAGTATGGAGGGCTAGTTGTGTATGAATTATCAAGCTAATAAGTTGTTATGTCGATAGATGGACAATAATGTAGAGATTACGAACAATGCCTTTCAAGACATTGTTGAGGTGAAAAGACATTACGGAGCATTCCCAGAGACATTTCTTCCTTGGACGAAAATAATAAACAATCCTCAATGGGTAGAAATTCACGCTTACCCAAATTGGATTGTGCATGCGTTAATCATGGAGCGGGAGGAATTGATGGGCATGGTCCTCAGCCTCGAGACTTAAGAACAATTAATGAGTGATGCAATGTGGGAACAATATCTGCGTGCTAACGCAGAAGAGACAAGGGCGAATATGGTGGTCATAAAAAACAATCAACTGAGGAATCAAAGAAGTAGGGAACTTGGACAATGGGATGTAGAGCGGCAAGAAGTCTTTCAAAAAGTATACTTAGCCCTGGTAAACGCCCAAGAACTAAAGGGAGGTTTGACCACCTATCGTCGACAACCAATGGGATCAGGTTTGAGGCACATTAGAGACACTCGAGGCATGATGGAGCAAGCTCTTGCCACGTTGCGGGATGATTTAATGGACCGAGCATACCCTGGAGTGGAGCAAGAAGAAGGAGGTGACTCCACCAAGGATTCAAGAGTCGATTAGAATTGGAAGCTGGCGTTTTGGGGGAAAACTTACAGCTAAGATACTAACAATTTGCAAGATAGGTAATAGAACAAGAAGTGAGTCCCAAAATTTTGACGTCGAAAGATGACGCTAGAGGACTATAAAATTATCGCAAATATCTTATAATGAAGCTATAACTGCTGTAAAATTTTAGTGATGTTATAAAAATATTTTGTGAATTATATTTGGTTAGGAAACTAAATGAGGATTGGTTCAATCCATGGAACTAACTTATTAACTATAGGACAATGGAAAGGGACCAAGGAGAAAGTTCAAACTCACCCGTGGGACAGAATCCCCCAATCGCTGGGATGGAATTTTTTGCAAGTCAAGTTACCAAAATTTTGAGCCGCATAATAGAGAGGGACAATCGAACTCAATCCCCGATCAAGGATCGAAGTCATAGACCAGAGACAGAGGATGCGACCATGGAACGATTCCAGAAGTTTCATACACCCGGGTTCAACGGCGGCCCAGATGATGAAGTCGCAAAAAATTGGATCGAAACAATGGCTCAAACCTTCCGAGCCTTGGGATATACGGATGGACGGAAGGTGATTTTCGCTATATTCCAATTAGAAGGCGCCGCACTAGATTGGTGGAACATAATACAAAGGAAGTGGGACATGGAAAAAACTCCCAGAACTTGAGAGAATTTCGAAAGTGAGTTAAGTATGAATGAAATGAGAAGACTGAATCCAATTTTCAAGAATTGAAGAAACGTCTGACCTCTGCCCCAATCCTTACCCTACCTGAGGGAAATGATGGATTCATAGTATATAGTGATGCTTCAGGAGATGGTCTAGGGTGCGTATTGATGCAAAGGGGCCACGTGATTGCTTATGCATCCCGAAAGTTGAAACTTTATAAAAAGAATTACCCCACCCATGACCTAGAGCTAGCTGCAGTGGTGTTTGCTTTAAAGAAGTGGTGACATTACTTATACGAAGTCACGTTTGAAGTAATGTCAGATGATAAGAACCTGAATTACCTATTTTCCCAAAAGGACCTGAATATGCGCCAACGTCGGTGGATGGAGTTTTTGGGGGATTATGACTGTGTAATCAATTATCATCCTGGCAAGGCGAATGTGGTGGTAGACGCACTAAGCCGGAAGGTGAATTTGGCGCATATCTGGATAAAGGAGACAGAAATGTTATCACAGACAGAGAATTGGGAATGCGAGACTAAACCTGACTGACTTGTATTCTTCAATCTAAGGGTAAAAATAGTTTTGCCCACAGAGATTAAGAAGGCTCAAGAGTCGGTTGAATCATTGCTAAAGAAGAAAAAGCTTATCGCTGAAGGGAAGTTGCCAGACTTTGAAGTGAACAGTGAAGGAATACTGACATGTAGAGGTAGACTTTGTTTACCCCAAAATTTAGCAATCACCCAAAGAGTGTTGGAGAAAGCTCACCGATCCAAGTATACGGTGCACCCAGGAGGGACCAAAATGTACTAAGACCTGAAACAATGGTACTGTTGGGATAATATGAGGAGGGAAATAGCAGAATACGTGGCACGTTGTTTGGTGTGCCAACAGGTTAAGGTCGAACATCAGAAACCATCAGGGTTGTTACAACCATTGGAGATTCCCGAGTAGAAATGGGATCACATCACGATGGACTTTGTGACAGGACTACCTTAAACACCGAAGAATTTTGACGCAATATGGGTGGTGGTTGATAGGTTGACCAAGTAGGCTCATTTCCTACCGATCAACGTTAAATACTTCTTAGAAAGACTGACTGTCCTATACATCCAGGAAATTATAAGATTGCATGGGGTGCTGATAACTATCGTGTCCGATAGGGACCCAAGATTCAACCCTGTTTCTGGAGGCAACTGCAAGCCGCATTGGGGACCAAATTGAACTTTAGTACGAGTGCCCACCCACAAACAGACGGGCAGTCGGAGAGAGCAATTCAAACCTTGGAGAACATGCTCCAAAGATGTGTTATGGATTTCGGGGGAAGTTGGGACGCTCATTTACCTTTGGTAGAATTCGCTTATAACAATAGCTATCATTCATCCATTGGTATGGCTCCATATGAAATACTCTATGGTAGAAAGTGTCGAACACCCCTATTTTGGGATGAAGTGGGAGAGAAAAATACTTTTCCAATTACCAGTATACATTGGGTTGAAGAATCCATGGATAGGGTCAAACAGATAAAGCAGCGCTTACAGATGGCTCAAAGTCAACAGAAGAGCTACGCGGATCATCGGAGGAGGGATTTGGAGTTTGGAGTTGGTGACTAGGTGTTCTTGAAGGTAACCTCTCACAAGGGTCTCGTCCGGTATGGTAAGAAAGGAAAATTGGGCCCTAGGTACATTGGCCCTTTCGAAGTTGTTCAACGAGTCAGGCCAGTTGCGTATCAACTTAACCTACCTAGCCAGTTGGGGAAGTTACATGATGTTTTCCATGTGTCACTTCTGAAGAAGTACTACCCTAACCCCGAACACGTGTTAAACCATGAAGATTTAGCAGTGAACGAAAAACTGATGTATGAGGAAAATCCCATAGAGATATTGGATTGGAAAATTAAGACATTGCGAACCAGGGAGATTCCTATAGTTTTGGTGTTGTGGAGAAATCATAAGGTCGAGGAAGAAACTTGGGAGCTAGAAGCAGACATGAGGGATGCTTACCCAGAGTTGTTCACGGGAAATGGGAATTTCAGGGACGAAATTCACTAAGGAGGGGAGATTGTGAAAACCCCAGCCATAATGGTTGGGCTTTGTTTACAAAACTAACAATTTATTGATGTCACTGTCTAATAGGGAAATAAATTAATTTATTAAATGTAATTTGAAATACAAAAGTCTATGAGGATTGCGAAAAATAAAAGGTAATAAATGAATCCGATCATTACCGAAGAGTAACAAAATTCTTCCGGAGTAAGATCTCCAGTGAGAATAGTAACATGTAGTACAACGATAATTCCGACAGCAAAGACTGACATTAGTCTCGACATGTTAGTAGCAAATTGAGAGAAGATATGGTTAGAAAGATATGAGATAGAAGAGGAATGTGGTTTTGAAATGTTGGATAATTTCATGTGTATATATATATATATAAAGCCGTTTATAACTGATATATTACCGTTGAGAATATAGCCGTTTATAGCCGGTATATTACCACTATACATATATTAACTAATTGTAGTTAAATACTAAGAGTTAATGTTATTAAAGAAGATGTAAAAACACATAGTAAGAATAGTACCATCAATAATTGCTTCTTTTAAACTTTCAAATACTTTCTAAACTGAACAATTTATATATATGATAATGATAATAGATATGTATATATATAATAAGTAAATGAATAAATCAAAAGGAATTACCAGGAAGAAGATATATATTTTATGTATAGATATATATATATATATAATAGCAATAAATAAATAAATAAATAAGTAAATGAGTAAAGGAAACTAAGGGGAAGAAGGAATGGACAGCTAATAGCAATAAATAAACAAATAAGTAAATGAGTAAAGGAAATTAAGGGGAAGAAGGAATGGACGGCGAACGTGAGAAAGTTACCCAAAGTAATTTTTGGCAAGTGGACGTAGGATTACAGGATAAAATTCCAGGTAAGTAGGTGTCAGAATCTATGTTTTTATTTAGTATAAATACTAGATCCCTAGTTCTTACCTTCTCACACAGCCTTAAGAAAAAATTTCTTACCAAAGAATAGTGGTGAGCAGTGGTAAAGCAAGAGACGGAAGTTGCCCAAGCCCAAGTCCAACCAAAGTGAGTGTTTGCATTGCCTTAGCATGAATTGAAGTAAATATATATGTATATATATTGTCTTATATGTGTACATGCTGCTAAGAAAGCTTTACCTCTCGAACCCTTGTTGAACAGTAACCTCTCGAACCCCTGCTAAAACTACCCCTCGAACCCCTACTGAAACTACCTCTCGAACCCCTGCTCTCGAACCCCTACCTCTCGAACCCCTGCTAAACATTTACCTCTCGAACCCCAGCTAAACCTTTACCTCTCGAACCCTTGCTAAACCTTTACCTCTTGAACCCCTGCCGAACCTTTACCTCTCGAACCCCTGTTGAACCTTTACCTCTCGAACCCCTGGAACCCCTGCTAAACCTTTATCTCTCGAATTTACTAAAAACTTCACCCCTCGAACCTACTGAAAACTTCACCCCTCGAATCTACTGAAAACTTCACCCCTCGAACCTACTGAAACCTTCACCTCTCGAACCTACTGAAACCTTCACCTCTCGAACCTACTGAAACCTTCACCTCTCGGTTCAAGAGAATTACCTTGAATGACTGATAAAATTTTCCGTGCTATGCTTGCCAAGCATAAGATTGGGTTCATTGATGAATTCATTACCAAAACCCTGGATGGTAGCTCCCCTTGTTTGCAGCAGCGGCCTCCAATGGTAGCTCCCTTACCCGTTCTAATTTTGGCCCTACTATGTCTGATAACCAATGGAGCAAGACTATACATTTATTTAATCAATTTAATTCTCCATCTAACCATGGGTCAGGTAGGTCTAGTTTACCTTGGATTCTTGATTCAGGAGCCTCATATCACATGACCAGTGACAAGGGTTCTCTTACTGATATTACTACTGCTATCAATACTGTGAATGCTATACTGCCAGATGGATCTGTGTCATCTACTACACAATATGGTTCTACCTGATTTGGTGGTGTCACCTTTAATCATGTGCTATACATACCTACTTTGCGATGCAACTTATTATCATGCTCTAGATTGTTATCTGCCTTAAACTGTTTAGCTTTGTTTACATAAAATTATTGCATTTTGCAGAAAATCAGTACGGGGACTGTGATTGGCGTGAGTGAATAACAAGGGGGGTTTATTGGCTTTGTCTGCTGGATAATCGTGTCCATCCTCCTCCTGCAGTCTTTTTCGACAGTTGCTGCCGTGTCTACTTCTGATTTATGGCATCAGCTTGGACATCCTTCCTCTACAGTATTGAAGATCGTAAGAAAGCAATTAAGCATTTTTTTGTGGGATGAGGGGGGGGGGGTATATAATAATTTCATACTGATCTCTCCCCAAAGTCTAGACTGTCTAAAATAAGACTTCGTGTTTCATTTTATGTTTAACCATTCTAATTTGATATTTATTTTTATATTTTTATTTGATGATTAACTACTTTTAGTTTATATGTGTAGTGTTTTATTTGAACTTTAACTATTTTCATATGTTATATTATAATGTTTCTATTTGATGTTTATTTATTATAATTTGATGTTTTATTATTTTTATTTGGTAGTTATAGTTTTTATTTGATTTTATTGAATTTTAGTTTGAAGGGTAATAGTTGAATAAGATTTTGAGAGCCATTAAATTCAAATACATCAGCCCAATAACATTCTCCTATTTTGGTCCAAATTTGATCCAATTTAGATCCATACTCGATATAGGGGTGGGCAAAAAAATTGAAAATCAAAAACCAAATCGAAAACTGATTATTTGAATATTGTATAAACTGAACCAAATTTAATATTCAAATATTCAAATATCTGAACAGATTAAATCGAATTGTGAATATGGTTTACGGTTTGGTTTTTGGTTTCAAAACACAAACCGAAAACCGAATTACAAGTATAATAAATAAATTAAATTTAGCAAATAAAATATAAAATAACATTTAATTTTACATTAGTACTTTAAAATGGAGAAAATAATTGGGCATTTTAAGAAAATTTAAGCTAACTTAGTCTAATTGTATATCTTAATTTCTAATAGTTCTATTTAGTATTCCTTTCAAAACTATTTGATTGAATAATTTGGCAATTTAATATGCATAGATTGTGATTCAGGATGTTTAGATTTTGATGGATTTTTAATTTTTTAATAAGCATTAGCGGAGTACCATCGCGCGTTGCACGATATCATTAATTAAAATAGAGATTATGTTTTATTTAAAATTTTAAAGTTTAGTCATCTAAGGAAAATTATATGAGTTATGAAGTGAAATAATTAATTTAGTTAAAAAATGATAAATATTGAATACAATAAAAATGGGTTATTTTCATAATATTTCATTCAAATTATATAAAAAGTAATTATTTATAAGTTGAGATTTATTTTAAAAGGTTATCATAATTATATGTATCCAATTGAAATAAATAAAAGTAAATATCGAATGACCTTATTAGTCTCACTAATTATAAAATCCTCATTTAACAATTAGTCAGTCTAAACCAAGACTTTGCCATACATAAATTTTAAAAAAAAATGTATACATATTTCTATAAAAAGTACTCTATCATTGTATAAAAAAATTAGAATATTTTGTTATTTTAGATTATGTGTTTCTTTGGATTTTTTAGTGATATATATATACATATATATATATATATGGTACAATAAGATATTTATGATTTTAAATATATCTTTAGAAGTTATACATTTTATGTAGTAAAGAATTAAAATCAAAATATTAGTATGTTAACAAGTTATGATTGATTATATATAGTAGTAAAGATTTAAAATTAGTAGACAACTTAGGTTTAGATTAGTCAAAATGACTTCAATATCCCTGGTTGACAGCACCATCCAACCAAACCAGAAAGAAAACAATTTCTATTATATGGTGCTTGGGATAAATTTATGAGTTCATGTTGTTTAGGTAGGAAATGTCATGTTCTGATTTTTTCAGTGATATATATATGTGTGTGTGTGTGTGTGTGGTACAATAAGATATTTACAGTTTTAAATATATCTTAAAATTTATATATTTTATATAGTAAAGAATTAAAATCAGCAACAAATTATAATATTAGTATGTTAACAAGTTATGATTGATTATATATAGTAGTAAATATTTAAAATCAGTAATATATTATAATATTAGTATGCTATTTTTAGACAACTTAGGTTTATTTAGTTAAAATGACTTCAATATCCCTGGTTGACAGCACCATCCAACCAAACCAGAAAGCAAACAGTTTCTATTATATGGTGCTTGAGATAAATTTATGAGTTCATGTTGTTTAGGTAGGAAATGTCATGTTTGTTTTTTCTACATTTTTTTCTTCTAAAAATATGCATCGATTATGATTGTACGTAAAATGCTTAAGTAGTTAGTAGTTTACGTTTATTTATTGTCTTTTTTCTAATTTGGTTTATTCAAATATATTTGAATAAAACCAAAAATCGAAAATTGAATAAATCAAATTTGATTTTGCTAGATATGGTTTGGTTTTTGGTTTTGGGATTGTAAAAGGTCAACCCAATTAAACTGAACCAAATAAACTAAAATATTTGAAAACCAACCTGATGCCCACCCCTAACTCGATCTCTCCTCATCTTCCCATTCAACCCTTTCCCATCGGAATCATCTATGTGCTTCGCCCCCAAACATGGAGTTGTTGCACCATCGCCCCCATGGATTCTGTGCCACCCTTGATTGAAACCTAAATCACTGATCTACAACCACCGAACTACCATCAAATTTCCCTCCCCGGGTCTGTAAAAATGGATCCAGCCATGGAAAGCAACTGAAACGACAAAGAAATGCCGTTAAGCACACAACTCGACAAGAAATTGGAACACTATGAAACTGAATCAAAACAACAACGTAATGACAAAAAAACACTACAAAATCAGACCGAATTGGAAGTCTCCGAAGAGTATTCCCTCGAGTGCCAAATAAGATTTGGGATTTTCTTTGTTTTTCAAAAAATTCTAATTCGACCACTTAACTTTCCAGCAATTTTTATTTTGACTCCAAATTTAAAGTATTACTCCCTCTATCCCAGGGAAACCTGCAAAGGGAGAAAATGCTTCTCAAAATGTTAACCATCTGAAAAGACTAAAATGGCCATGGGTTGAAGTCTTCCCATTCCGCCATCTATCCGTTGACTGGGATGCCTCTCACTACTTCCGCCGCCTCCCTTGCCTCTCACCACCTCTGTCGACTTAGACGCCTCTCACCACCTTCGACACTGCCTCCGTCTCTCCACGTCCCCCTCTCTTCGCCTCCGCCCAGACCCGCCTTCCCTTGCGCTCCCCACCACCATTGCCCATCTCTAGATCTCCACCACCACCGCCCCCTCTTCCTCCAGCTCCCAACTCCATTTTTGTTGACCCATTTTTTGACTTCATTTCCACCGAACCCCCCATCCCCTTCCGACCAATCTCCTCTTTCATCAGGAAGTCTTGTCTCCTCCTTCAATTTCTGCTAGGGTGAATAGATTTGAGCAAAGGGAGGGGAAGAAATTTGAGCAGAGGGTGAAGAAATTAGGTTCACGGGTGGGTGAAGAAATTTGGGGAAAAGAAAGAAGAAGTGGTTGGTTGGGCTTGGTGGGTGGGGGTATGGTTTGGGTGTAAAATTTTATTTGTTTAAGGGTAAGTCTTTTGTTAGGTTAGTTTTTTCATACATTGGAAAGTGTGCAGATTTGCCTGAAAAAGACTAAAAAGAAAAGTGTGCATATTCCCCTGAGATCGGGGAATATATATTATTGGTCCCCTGAGATCGGGGAATATATATTATTGGTCCTTTTATATCGGGGAATATAAAAGGAAAGTGTGCATTGACCCATTTATATTTTACTTTTCCTCTAGTTTATTATATATTATTGGTCTAACGTACCATAAAACAGTCTCGTGGGAGATAGACTCTTCATACATACGTTTATCAAGTGATCCAACATATATGATTGCAGTTGCGGAGGTAGCCCTGGGCATCCCAGGGCAATTGCCTCACCTTTTAATTTTTTTAAAAAATTACTTTTAGTTAGATAAAATATAATTTCCTATCAATGCCCTAGCTTATTTTTAAATTTAAACCTACAATATTTTCATTTCACTTTTACTGTATTTCTCCAAATTTTAACAATTTTCTAAATTTCAACAATATTTCTATTTGATATTAAATGTGACCCACGAAAAATTATTTTCTAGATCTACCCATGTACAACCGACTAGCTTACAATGGATCACCATCAACTGTCTGTCTCCGTTTAGAGCTCATGAAAATTTGTTCCCACTTCCATCTATGTGAAAAGACAATTTTTTCCTTGAGTTAAAAAAAATTTAAAAAGAAAAAGAGGCCTTCCATCGTTTTCTTTAGTTTATTCTCCTCTGCCAACCTTCCTTCTCACCCCTTGTCGCCCGTCTTTTCATCTCATCCTCCGATCCACCACCGAATCGAAGCACCACCCATCTCCCGCCCGCACCAAACGCCTCCACTGAACCCTCCTTCTTCCTTTATCAAACACCTCCACCGATCTGGAATGTTATCGTTCATTCAATTGCCTCTGATTTGGAATTTAGGGTTTTGGGGGTTGTGGCAGTGAGGTAACAGGGAAGTAACGAGGTGGGGGAGGTGGCATAGGGAGGTAGGGGTGTTCAAATGCGATTACCAGTACTTTCGGGTCCCGGATGTGCGGCCTGTGACCCGGTCCAGAATAATAGGGTACCCGCAATGCGGGTACCCGGATTGTTTGTCGGGTAACAGGGTACCCGCTGAACCATTTAAAATTGATAATTTTGAAATAATTATCATTTTTATGTAACGTAAATTTGTATTAGTGCAAGAAAAATGTCTTTACAATGATGGTAATGTATTTTAACAATTGAATTCTCGTGACATTTTTTTGAACAAATAATTATCACCTTTTCTCGTTAAAAAAATCATCATGTAAGGATTACTAAGAGTAACATGTCCGTCATCATCACAATTCCTTAGTTTGGATGAACATAACAAAATATGCTGAAATGACGAGAATAAGATCATTGCATGTTAATAAATTTTAATTTAGTGGAGACCTTATGAAAGTTTAATAGAAATTTGTGATGGAAAATCAGATATTTTTTTTATCAAGTTGACGTAGTTGTGACCGGGGTTATAAATAAAAATTTGAGGCTGAAAGGGAAGGGCCATAACTTAGAAGGAACGATTGAGAATTCGGAGTTTAAAGAGAATGATTGAAAATTTTCACTTAAATACTAAGTAAATTTGCATTACCTAATAATTAATATTACATAGATATGGAAAATTGAGAATTGAGAGTAGATGTGTAGAAAAATATTGTTTAAAATTGAAAGTAATTAAATATATTTTAATTTTACCGGGTATCCCTGGTACCCAGAAATTGCATTTTTGCAGCCATGTCCCGTTAAAATGTAAAATTCTAAGGCCGGGTACCAAGCCCAAAAATATGAAAAATACTCGGTTATTTTATACCGGGCCGGTGGTTGGATGTGTCAGGTATTACAGGCTGGGTACTTTTGAACACCCTACAGGGAGGTGGCTGGTGGAGCAGTGGTTGAGATTCTGACGGCGGCGGCGAGTGGGAACTAGAGGCGGCGAAGGTGCTTTCTGGTATTGGCTTTTCCATGGGCGGAGGATGAATTTGAAAAATGGAGGCAGTGTAAAGATTCAGAAGCTTGGTCACACTAGGAGGTGGTGTTTAATCAGTGGTGGGGGGAGACTAAGAGGTCGGTGGTGATGTGGCAAAGTTTCTGGTGAATGTGGTGAATCGGGGGTGGTGGGGCCGGTGAATCAGGGGTTGCGGGGGTGGTAAACCACCATTGACGTGGTCAAGATGGTGGATTTTCAGTGCTTGCCTGAGCGGGGCTGGGGTTTGAGCAAAGATGAGGTGGAGCGGGTGGCTGGTGGTGGCAGAGGTGGTGGGTAGGCTGGCGGTGGTGGTGGTGGCTGGCGGCGATGGTGTAGCAGGTGGTGGCGGAGATGGTGACAGAGGTGGTGGCGGTTGGTGGAGGTGGGGACAAAATTTTCAACTTCTAGATCAAGGGTATTTTAGTCATTTCAGTATTTATCATTGCCGGAATTGAGAGGGTCAACATCGAAATAGGGATTTTGGGTATATCGGCACAAAATTTTAGAAAGTTATGCTTAGATTGACACTTAATAATTAGTTAGAGTTAAATTGACATTTTTTTAGATTGCAGGATTATATCGACACTTTCATCCTAAAATTAGGGTTATAAATGTATTTATCCCCTAAAAGTATTACTGTTAAGCCCCTTATATTTGGGTCTGGTTCTATCGCTGTCCAATGGTGCCAATAACTCCCTCAGCGTAAACAAGTGCACATAGCACCATTTAAACGTGTATTCCTTCCGTCCCATTTGTTTTTGCACTTTTACTTTTTGCACACTATTTTCTATCATTTGTCTTTATTATACGTAGGTAAAGATATTAATGGTCAAATATGTGTCTCAGACATCGTGCAAAAAGAAAAAGTGGAAAAACAAGTGGGACGGAGAAAGTGGCTATCTTTTATGGAAAAAAAACATGTAACCATCCAGAATTTTATACATTAGTTACATATGCTATCAACCGATCCTGCGTAGCTTTAGAAAGGATCAGCTTCCTGTCTCAATTTCCAGCTCAAAACTACAAGAATTCACGTCATAAAAAACCGTTCCCCCCTCGGCCGAGGCTCCACCACCATCAATGCGCGCAGACTCCACCGCCACACATTGTGCTAAGTCTGTCCAGACACGAGCCATTGTTGGGCGCCCAGAAGAAGTGCGGGAGGCGCATGCCATGGCTACTTCCAGAGCTTTCCAGACGGAGTCAACCTCATACTTTCCCTCCAACTTTGGGTCTATGATGCTCGTGATGTCCCCCGTCTCACGACAACAGATAACCTGCTGCACTATGTGCAGCCGGTTGTCATTACTCCCCGTTATCACAGGCCAGCCGGTGATTAGCTGCAAGATCACGATACCCAAGCTGTATACGTCACTTTTCTGGTGCAACAATCGTGTCTCATTGTACCTGATAAACTTAGAGATTTTTTTCATGAGTATAGGATCATGAGTTACCCAAATAGCACCAATTGATTTCATGATAGATGCCCATGATTTTAACATGCAGAAACTTATGAAAACCATCATGAAGCACTAACTTACTCGGGATCAATATACCCTTGGGTGCCAATAACTCTAGTATCCACGAAGGAGCCGTCTTCACGTATGTAGGCTCGGGAAAATCCAAAATCCGCCAACTTGGCCTCATAATTTTCATTTAGTAAGATATTGTCAGGTTTTACGTCTCTGTGAATTATTGGTGGTTTGCATTCTGTATGCAGATAATTCAGTCCTGCAAAATCCACATTTTCCAGTCCTGAATATCAGAATGTGTAGCATTGGATATGACTTTAAGAAGATCTGAGAGGATTTTTTACCATGGGCTGTGTCTCGCGCAATCAGAAGCCTATGTAACCAGCTCAACACAGTGCCATCATCACCTGCAACATACATTTGTTACTGCAGGAATACTTAAAACAAGGCATTTGGGATGGCTGTTAGAATAAAACAAGAAACATATATAGCTAGTGCTAATTGACCTAAAAGACGCTCTTTTAAGTTTCCTCTAGCCATATACTCGTAAACCAACGCCATGTGGGAACCTTCACAGCAGTATCCAACCAGATTGGTTAAAGTATGATGACGAGCTCTTGTTAGCAGTTTAGCCTGCGGGAATGGAAAAAAGGTCATACTTATCTATATATATGGATGATTTCGTTAACATTTTTGCTGTTCATCTACTTTCTGCTTCGAAATATAGTAGTTTTACCTCTGTCTGAAACTGAGTTTCCATGCCAGAACCCTGTTTGAGTAACTTCACAGCTACTTCTTTACCATCTTCTGTGACACCGTAGTAGACATTTGCGAAGCCTCCTTTTCCAATAAGCTTTTCTAAATTATTTGTTATCTTCAGAATATCTGAGAAGGTGAACTCGGGTTTTTTCATCTTGAAAGACCCTTCCTTTCTCTTGGAAAAGCTCCCCAACTTTATTACTAGAGAATATCAATAAATATAGTTGGTATTGATCAATTACGATGCCAATTTTCATCTTGTAATAATGAAACCGTATCATCCATGAAAATGCAGATGATTTCTCTTATTTAGCAGCAGGTAGACTAATACCTTTGGGTTTCGCCCTTCTAAGCCACCAGATCAGAATAAAGGCAGCCACGATAACTATTATGCCAGGAACGATCAGAATTACCAGTAACTTTTTCCACTTGTTGCTCTTACACTTGCCCCCTTCACATTTATCAGATATTCCAGACGCATGTCCATCAGCTCTATCCAAACCATATATCCAAGACAAAGAAAGAGTTAAGTTGGAACGATCTCCTGAAGAGAGACATATATAGTAAGCATGAGTCTATCAAACCTTAATTGCAGACTGCCACTGTTTGCCTTGTCAAGAAGTTTTTGAGGAATCGAACCTGAGAGATTGTTTCCTGCTATGTTCCTACAGAACAGAAGATAAACTGTGATAAATGTATGAAATTACTGTAAGTAAGGATTCTACATATGCTGAATCTAAATGCTATGCCTCAATGATTGTTTGGTTCAGTTGCTAGCTTACAGGACTTTCAATTGTGGAAGCTCGGCAAGAAAATCTGGTATGGATCCTTCCAAGTTGTTATTTGACAAATCCCTGAGACATGATCAAATGCAATAACTCATCACATAGTTACAAGAAACAATCAATCGCATCTTAAACTCTTCGGGTACAGTTGAAACAAGAATATATTGAGCAGACTCACAGGTTCTCTAGGAAAGTGAGGTTTGAGAAATAGGAGGACATGGTGCCGTTGAGTCCACTGGACGACATATTCCTGCATCCAGATTGAACAAACTCATAAGTGGAAAGCATTTTGGACAAAGGGGTCATATGAAGATACAATCATACAGGGATCGGATGCGAGGTGAAATGCTAATGTCATCATAGATGATGCAACCAAGACCATCCCAAGTGAAGTTTTTGGGTAAACAAGGATCCCCTTGCCACCCCCTTCTCACTCCATATGCTGACTTGATAAGAAGCATTGCCACTACTACAACATTCAAGAGACATGTAAGCAAATTAGGATGAGAAAAAACAGTAGTCAATCACACATTTTGAGGTGCGCACCATCATTTTCATCGGTTTGTGAGAGCAGCAGCTGCTTAACCATGTAAGCCTCCAAGGCGTTTATGATGGGAGGAAGAGTCGAATTCTCGGTCTCCACGAGCGAGAAATCGAAGCTTGACCTTGCATATCCTCTACTGGAGAAGACGGCGTGGGCTGAGAGATAATAAAGACGCACAGCTTCATTCATCCACCGAATGCCATTCAGATTGATGTACATTGCTCTATATTCATCACTACGCAGCTTTACCAATTCCGCAAAGTGTAAGTACACATAGAACACCGATTTCGGATCAGGAGGGATCCAAGTGAATCGCAAGGAATCGTTAGGGTTCCGCGGTGTGACGGCGGATTGCATCACCGTTCCCGGTGGTGCGTAATCGTTGTCTCCCACGACGGTTAATGTAGTATTCAGTGGAATCCACCAGTCGGGGGAGCCGTAGGGTTGCCATAGCCTATCGTATTTGTCGTCCGGGTACCTGAAAACACCACAAATTCAAATTGCATTCTATCGGTTAAGAACCAGAAAATTTTGTACCTCAGGGAATTTAGTACGTGGCAGTGGGTGCAGTAAGATTTTGATAAGTGTAAATGGATCGAGAAGTAAGGTAATTTTTTGCATCAAATTTTGTTTTCTCAAAAAGACGGACTTTGAAGATGCTTATTAAAAATTTATTATGCAACATATAGTAGCTATATAGTTCATACAATATTCATACAATATGAAAATTTTATCTTCATCTCTTCTAATTTACCCTTTAAACCTTGGTCTTTTCATGAGGCATGGAAATACGATTTTTCAAGAGACGGACTCTAAACTATTTGACATTTATTAAAATACTGTTGGACCCTTAACCCCACATACTTAATTCTTTAACATACAATTTTTTTTGACCTAATAACACCTCAAATTCACTATAAAATTTGAGTAAAGTGCAAATATAACCCTGACATAATTGAAAGTGCAAATATAACCCTAAATATTTAGGTTATGTGCAAAATAGCTTTTTCCGGCAGATTCAGGCTGAAAATGAGTGAAAAATCTATTTTACCCCTCTGAAAAAAGAAAAAAACAAAAAAATGATGCATTTACTATTTTAACCCCAAAACTCACTGCCCTAAGGCCTCTTCTTCATTTATCTGCGCTTTCAGGCCCGTCACGAAGGAGAAGACTTCCAATGCTTCATGCCTTCTTCTTCTTCCGCCGAAGAAGAAGATTCACTTGCCGGAAGTTGCAAGGAGAATCGAATTGGTGTACGTTGGAGATGGACGAAACTGGTGCACGGCGACGGGACTCTCATATCTGGATGGTGCCGTCGGAGAACTCCGAGAATTTTTCGACGCCGGTGGTGGTCATCAACTGACCGGCGGTGACGATGTCGTTGGCCATCCATCCTTCGAACAGAGCGTTCCAACCTTATCTGATCCTTTCTCCCTTTCTCCCATCCCATCCAGACCATTTCCACCCCAGCCCACTTCACCGACTCATTCCTCCCCCTTCTACAACCTGTTTCTCCTTTGCCGACCCCTCTCTCTCACCACCAATGCGATGCCGCCACAGCCCAGCCAACCGTTACTGTAGCCGGAAGAGGACATCAAGGGGCTCGCCACCCTCGACGCCCCAGATCCCCGAGTCTTGCTTCTGGACTCGACCCACAACGTCCACAGTGTCGTGAACAGAGATGTGGATTCAGTCATATTGGGACAAGTTTGGGCACTGCCAGCTGTTATCCTAGACGGAGGCAGAAATACGGTGGCTATGTTTGGACTGGGCGAAGGCACCGCAACGAAACTCATGCCCGAGGTGTGGCTGGAATTGAGGATACAGGTGAGGTGATACAACTGTTTTTGATTATGTGTTTTCCATTTGTGTTTTTGATTCTGTGTTTTCCATCAGTGTTTTTGACCATCTGGGAAATCGTTTCTTTTTCCATCTAGGATTTTGAAATGATGATGTGGGAAGCTGGAGGATCCATCATCCGCTGGAAACGGTGCGGTGGCCAGAATTGGTGTGTCGAAAAGATCTAGATGGTGTTGGAGGTGGTGGAGCAAGACTATGTTTGTCTTTTAAATTTTTGTGCTTAGTCCAAAGGACATTTTGGTTATTTTCTGTCGGTCAATGGCAGGAAATGACCAGTCAATGCCAAAATAATGGATTTAAAGTTGCATTTGCACTTATATATAATAGTTAGGGTTATATTTACACTAAAAAATAACCTAGGGTTATATTTGCATTTTTTCCAACATATGGGTTGCATATTAGCCATTAAATTTTGTATACACTGGACAAATCTAACTCATGAATTTTTTGGAAGTACAGATTCTAAGTGCATTATAATTTAATTTACTATATTATTTTTAATGTAACTACATTTGGGATTTCTGTATTTGTAATTAGAATTAGAATTTAATTATATAACTTTTAATTTTTTTACCAATCAAGTTTTAATTTTGAAGAAATATCATTTAGTTTCAATATATTTATTAACTAGTTCAAATTCTTTTCACACATTTCTTTATCATCCACGTACACTAAGGAGGAAGGGGCGATTAAAGGTGGTTCTAGCGAAAAAATAATCCTTTAACAGGTTCGAAATAGATTCCGAACTCGGAATCTATTTCTGCCCTTCCAAAAAATAAGCTGTCGAAAACCCATTGGTTTCCGGCAGCACAGAGCAAACCCAGATCTGGAAAACACAAGAACTCAGGCGGAAAACTCAAGAATACAATCAACACAAGAACACAACCAACATAAATCAACACAAGAACTTAAGCGAAAAACTCAAGAACCCAATCAACATAAATCAACACAATCAACACAAGAACTCAGGTGGAAAACTCAAGAACACAATCAACACAAGAACACAATCAACATAATCAACAAGAAAACTCAAGAACACAATCAACGAGGCTTCGACGGCAGTGCCCATCTCCAGGGGCGGAGGCTTCACCGACAACATTCATCTCCCCGAAATCGGCTTCTATGGTGGTGGCAAGCTGCGTCAATCTCCAGTGGTGGCGAGCGACATCGATCTCCAGCGTTGGCGAGAAGAGGAGGGAAGACGAACGGTGGAGGAGGAACTTAATATTTGTGAAGATTTGAAGTTAACCTATTCTGGCCCTTAAAAAAAAGAAATTTTAAAGGCAGAACCGCCTTTAAAATGGCTTAGGAGAGACTTCTGAACTTGGAACCCATTCTAGACCTCAATTAAAGGAGGTTCTGCATTAAAAAAAAAAACCTCCTTCTACCACCGCTTTTAGTGGGCTGGTCTCTACTGGTGGTAACATATAAAATACTATATAAAAGTACAACTCTTTTCTAACAACATTGTATGTTTATATATGTTAATTGTTTTGCATGATTGTTAGAACAAATAATTCTTTGCTCAATTATTTGTGAGTGTTGAATAATACTCCACCGTTCCATTTCAAGTTTCACCTTTTGGCATTTAATAGTTGACTTAAAAATTGTATGATCCTGAATATCTTTCATGAGAGACAATTAAAATTTGTGAAGAGATAATTAAAATTTGTGAAGATTTGATATTTTGAAAATACATGTTATAACGAATTTAACAATTATCACACAATCGTATTTATATTTATACTCCAATTCAATTTTAGGGTGAAAGTTAGGAAGTTTTGACTCAATGAATACTAATTAAATTGCACCTTGAAATGGGACAAAGTGAGTACTTTGTATTTAGAGAAATTTCTCAATATTTTTTAAATATAATTTTATGTAATATTTAATGAAATAAAATAAAGAGAAAGTCTCCCGTTAGCCGTCTAACACTCAGATTAATTATGAAAATTCTTGTTTCAATAATACTTAGGGTCAAATAAATAATTATTAATATACAGCGATACATTTTTAAAAAAATTGAATTTATAAGAATCTCATTGCAATAAATAAAAACAAACATCAAATCACCCAATTAGTTACATCAATTATAAAATGAACCAATCTAACAGTTAGTCGGTTTAAAACAACAGCTTATGTAAAATTAATATGGATTTTAAATGCATAAATTACTGTTTTAGACTGACTAACCATTAGATGGAGTGATTTTACAATTAATGTAATCAATGAGATGATTTGATGTTTGTTTTTTTTTATTACAACAAGTTCTTATAACTTTAAAAAAAATTTAAAATGTACTGCAATGTGTAAATAATTATTATTTGATCCTAAAAATTTTGTTTGTAGGGAGGTGAGTGCCAAATCAAAATTTGATATGTGTTATTTAAAATTTAAATTTAAATCCATCCTTATTTCTCTCTATTAATTTGTCACTTGAATTTAATACTTGTCAAGTTTTGATTTGATCCTCACATCTCCACATATAAAACCTCCTCATAAAATCTTAAGTTTTTTTTTCAAAAAAAAAACCCACATAAAGAATTGTCTGGACACAGAAACTTTATAGGGATTGAAGGAGATATTTTGAGAAGTAAAAATTGATTAATATTAAATTTAAATAATTAGAGATGGATTAGTATTGAAACTACACTAATGATATTATAATAGATTTTCATTAAGCTTAAAAAATAAAAAATCCTCTAAATGAAATCCTCTCTCTTCTATTGCCGATAATGTCTTTTTCACCTAACTCCGCCGCTCTATGGTGGAGCCACCGCCTACTACCGCTGGTGGATCCAAGTCCTATGTCCAAACGCTTACCTCTCGACCACCACCTCTCTCCCATATGTTCCCCTCTAACCCTAATCTCTCCCCCATCACTGAACCCAAAGGGGATTTGGTTTGCCTCCACTCCGATCCGGAAGTTCAACAATTAGCCTCACACTACAGTAATGCTCTCATTGGCAAATTCGTGAAGGGCCGTCCAACTATGGAAATCCTCCCAATAGCTTTCAAAAACTGTGGGCTTCAAAGGGAACTACCAACTGGGAGAAATAGACTTCAAGCACACATTGATTTGGTTCGAGCTCAGAGACGACTTCTAGGGATGCTGGATTAAAGGAGGTTGGATAATGAACGGTAATCCAATGAAAGTGCTGCAGTTGACTCCAGACTTTTCACCAAATTCGGAGTCCACCATCGTGCCGATTTGGGCAACCATTCGCAATGCCCTTCTTTATTATTACAATACTACTTCAATTCAATCAATTGCAACCTTATTGGTAGTTATTTGAAAATGGATGTTGCTACTGAAGCTTAGACTAGGCATTCGGCTATAAAAATCTCTGTAGAAATTAACTTAGTTAATAAGCTACACACTTCAATTAAACTGGGCACTCCGGATGACAACAAAAGATATGATATTGAATATGAAGATATTCCATCACACTGCACACACTCAGACCCGACCTCATAGTTGAGGCATATGAAGTGCTCGCCTCAGGCCTCCAAATTAGCAATTAAATAGGGGCCTCATTTTTAAAAATTTTAAAAATATATGGAGAGAGAAAATAGTAAATATTACATGTTTTAATTATTTTCCTTAATAAAAAGAATTTCCCATCCTATGTGAGGCCCCATTTTATAGATATTGGATATTAAATATCATATGGGGGCCCTTATTTTTCTAATTTTCTTTATACCCCAAAATATTATGGCCGGCCCTGCACACACAGCTCTAAATTAGGATATGACATACTTAAGTGCATGATTAAAACCCCCAATTTGATGCCTAAACATAACTGGAAACCAACTGGTCAGTTATTTAGTGAGCCACGCACTGTTTTAGTTGATGAAACTGAGGAAAAAGAACAAAACATAAGTGCAAAACCCCAGGCTCCTATTGAGGTAGTTGCTATTAACAAGGTATTAGGAAATGAGAATCAGACCTCACCTAATAAAGTCACAGCCAAAGGCAAGGTTGTTATGATTAACTCATCCCCAACTCTCTCCCAGCGTGAAACGAAATGCTCCCAAAAAAAAAACCTTCTAAACCCTAGTTGGGGGGCCACCGCCGCCACCGACGGTTCAGCGACGTCATTCCTTCTCTTTTACTGTTTTATGTTTTCCTCTTTTCTTCTATCTAAGTAGATCTGTGGCTGGGGGGGGGGGCAGATCGTTGCAATCGCACCACCTCATCTCCGTCTCTGATTGGCACCACTGCCTAGCTACGCTACCACACTAAGCTGAAGACGCTAAGAAGGTGAGCCGATGCCGGAGAAGAAGACCCGCAGATCTGGTTGGCTTACAGATGAAGAAGAAGCTCAGGTCAGTCTGCGCCGAAGCTTGATTGGCGTCAACCGGGCGGATGGCGTTTCCCTTCATTCGATCGAACTGGCTTGTCGAGACGGGCCGACGATGAGTGGAATAGGAGAGAGGCTCGGTATGGTAACGTAGAATGTACTGCGGTGGTAGGTGGCCCGAGCAGGGGTTACGAGTTCCAGGCGGGGAGAGGGGTCTCCCGACGGTAATTCCTACCGGTCAACGGGGTCGATGGTCAAAGGTAGTCAATGATAACCTGCTAGTCAATGGAGAGTCAACGACCCCGTGATCAGTCAACGACGGTCAGGGACAGCAGCACGGTTGTCCGATTCCCTCGCACCTCGTCCCTCCCAAAATTCAGGCATAAAGCACATCCTACATAACTTTTCTTTTAGTTCCATCCCAAAAATCTATCCTCACCCCACTTATTAACTCATTGTCTTATAATATCCATTTCATCCAACTGTAGCTACAGCAGCCTCGTGGTGGCCGTGGCAGAGAGATAATGTGAATAGATGGTTGACTGACTTTGTTAGTAGTGGAGACAGTCAAAATAGGGTATGGTCGGTGGAGGTTACATGTTCTGGTCCATTGAAAATGGGTCTTTATGTAGTAGTTTGTAGTCATCGAACGGAGCCTTCTAGCTTACAACGGAGCTCACACCAACCTAGCACCACTTCTACGGTGGGATGGAGGGCAATGCTCCTAAGCCGAGACCTACTAATGGGTTATAGAGAAGTTACGTAGTAGCATGACTTCCAGGATGAAAGGAGGGCTTAGGTTAACTTTAGTTTTTGTTTTTTTTTCAATTCTTTTTAGGCATGTTGGTTATTTTGCGACTCCGACAAGATTTAAGTAACTCCTTACTAATGATTGGAGAAATTCAGCTACAACCTCCAAAAATTTTCTCAAAAACAAGAACTACGGAGTTGTTGCAATCCAGTGGGGAGGAACTTGGCCAATGATGAATAATTATGGAGGCATGCAGTACCAGACTGCTCCAAGACAAAATGGACATGCGATCGAAATTACCCTACGACATATTGTCAAACTGCATATTGTCATATGGCGAAATTGGGTTGAAAGGTCTATTGTGGGAGATTCACCCCACATTGTGTGAGCCAACTAGGTGTTTAAGCATAGATTAGATAGATTAGTTATAATTATTTTCTAGGGGTTGTACGACTTTAACCTAACACAACATTGTAACAATCTTATATTAATGAGAAGGAGAACACATATTTTATCAAAAAAAAATTAACTCCTCCCCAAATAGGTCTATACACTCCCAAGAAAGAGCATTAAATTCACTCTTTTATAGTACTTTTACATTAAAATATAGAGAAAAGTGCGTCTTTAACCATATGTTTTGGTCGAAAGTGCAGAAATGACCTTGTAAAATATGAAACTGCAAAAATAACCCTGAATTTTGTTAATCAAAACGTCAACTGTCAAATTGGCCGGAAATCATTAAAATGATCGTTTTACCATTCTATTAATAAAATCAAATATGGTAAAAGATAGTTTTATCCTCCCTGTTTTTTTTGAAAATGATCCATTAATATTTACTCCTTCAAAACATCCAAACATTATCCAGATAAAAAAACTCCAAATCTATCTCTACAATTATTTTTAGATTCTTAACTACTCGATGAAGAAGATTCATCAGCGGATGATCCAAATATCCCGACATCTTCTTCCATCGCCAACCCCTTCTTCTTTGCCACCGCCATTCTTCGCACTCCATTCATCGGCCTCCTCAACCGGCCGACATCCTGAATGGACACATAGAGCACATGTAGTGAATGCGCAACCACTTTTCCACGCACGTGCTATGAAACATGTGCTTGCAGGGCATCTCCTTCGCAAGTTCACTGACTTCAAAGTACTCCAAGCAGATCACGCAGTTTTTTTTGGCCTCGGTTACTTCCACCTCCGGCATTGCTTCCATAAACGCCTTTGACAATGGCGGCTGGCCCAGTTTCCCGCCAACCAAATCTTGCAACGTGGATTCCAACCCAGATCCGAACCTGGGGCTTAAATTGGATCGATCGGTGCCTCCAGTTACCACCGTGCCTAGATTACTTGGGCTCACGATGGCGGAATGGCGGAGTAATGGTCTCGACATGTGTGTTCAGGATTGAGACCTAGTTACCAGATTTAGAGCAATGGCGCCGACACGTCGTCAGAGCAATGGCATCGTGGTGGAGCAACAGCGACAGAATGGAGACAACATGTGTGTTTAGACCTCCCAATTCAACCTCAATATATTTCTAAGAATCTTCCCCTCAGCCCCTCCAGATATCACCTATTTTCCCACAAAGTTCATCAAGATTTTCACCTGTTCTGCAAAACCTAAATCTGACCCGACAAGATTTTAGCAGTGAAATGATAGTGCAACAGTAGTAAGAAATGACATGTGTATTCAAGATTCAGACCAGGTTACAAACGGAAAAGGTGGTGGTGGGTTGTTAAGAAGGAAGGTAAAATGGTCTACACATTTTCATCTTTAAATTTAGGGGTATTTATATCTTTCATGTTTGGTCAACAATTGACTTTTTGAGTCAACGTCGGAATTGAGCAAAATGGGTATAATTGTACAATTTTACAAAAACATAGGGTTAGTTTCACACATTCAAATTTTATAGGGTTATATATGCACTTTCTCAATTTCAGATATGTGCAGTATGCATAAATAATAATTTATTTTATATTAAATTAGTGGGTATATAGTGGGTTTAGTTGGGCGGGGCGGGCGGGGATGAGGCATGTGTGAACTAATATCCACACCCGACCCACTAGCCATGCTAGGTATGATTTCATACCCATACCTGCCCCACCCCTATCAAGGCTACATCCATGCCCACCCCAATGCGAGGAGGACCTGCACCAAAACCCATCCACTGCTATCCCTAATATACCCTTAATTTTTTGATAATTCGGCAGTTTTTGGCGTTTTCAGAGGATATGTGAAAACCCCAACCGTAATGGTTGAACTTTATTTACAAAACTAACAATTTACTGATGTCACTGTCTAATAGGGAAATAAATTAATTTATTGATTGTAATTTGAAATACAAAAGTCTATGAGGATTGCGAAAAATAAAAGGTAATAAATGAATCCAATGATTACCGAAGAGTAACAAAATTCTTTCGGAGTAAGATCTCCAGTGAGAATACTAACATGTAGTACACCGATAATTACGACAACAAAGACTGACATTAGTCTCGACATGTTAGCAGCAAATTGAGAGAAGATATGGTTAGAAGGATATGAGATAGAAGAGGAAATGTGGTTTTGAAATGTTGGATAATTTCGTATATATATATATATATATATATATATATATATATATATATATATATATATATATATATATATATATATATATAGCCGTTTATAACTGATATATTACCGTTAGGAATATAGCCGTTTATAGACGGTATATTACCACTATATATATATTAACTAATTGTAGTTAAATACTAAGAGTTAATGTTATTAAAGAAGATGTAAAAATACATAGTAAGAATAGTACCATCAATAATTGATTCTTTTAAACTTTCAAATACTTTCTAAATTGAACAATATATATATATGATAATGATAATAGATATGTATATATATAATAAGTAAATGAATAAATCAAAAGGAATTACCAGGAAGAAGATATATATTTTATGTATAGATATATATATATATATATATATATAATAGCAATAAATTAATGAATAAGTAAATGAGTAAAGGAAACTAAGGGAAAGAAGGAATGGACGGCTAATAGCAATAAATAAATAAATAAGTAAATGAGTAAAGGAAATTAAGGGGAAGAAGGAATGGACGGCGGACATGAGAAAGTTATCCAAAGTTATTTTTGGCAAGTAGACGTAGGATTACAGGATAAAATTCCAGGTAAGTAGGTGTCAGAACCTATGTTTTTATCTAGCATAAATACTAGATCCCTAGTTCTTACCTTCTCACACAGCCTTGAGAAAAAAATTTCTTACCAAAGAATAGTGGTGAGCAATGGTAAAACAGGAGACGGAAGTTGCCCAAGCCCAAGTCCAACCAAAGTGAGTGTTTGCATTGCCTTAGCATGAATTGAAGTATATATATATTGTCTTATACGTGTACAGGCTGCCAAGAGAGCTTTACCTCTCGAACCCCTGTTGAACAGTAACCTCTCAAACCCCTGCTCTCAAACCCCTGCTCTCAAACCCCTACTGAAACTACCCCTCGAACCCCTCCTCTCGAACCCCACTGAAACTACCTCTCGAACCCCTCTGCATCTCGAACCCCTACTAAACCTTTACCTCTCAAACCTCTACTGAACCTTTACCTCTCGAACCCCTGCTGAACCTTTACCTCTCGAACCCCTGCTGAACTTTTACCTCTCGAACCCCTGTTGAACCTTTACCTCTCGAACCCCTGCTGAACCTTTACCTCTCGAACCCCTGCTGAACCTTTACCTCTCGAACCCTTGCTGAACCTTTACCTCTCGAACCCCTGCTGAACCTTTACCTTTCGAACCCCTGCTGAACCTTTACCCCTCGAACCTACTAAAAACTTCACCCCTCGAACCTACTAAAAACTTCACCCCTCGAACCTATTGAAATCTTCATCTCTTGAACCTACTGAAACCTTCACCTCTCGAACCTTACCCGTCGAACTAGTACTACTAAAACCGTTACCCCTCAAACTCACCTCTCGAACCTTAACTCTAGAACTAGTACCACTGGAACCTTACCTCTCGAACCTCACTAACTGAACCTTACCACTCAAACTGGTAATACTTACTGCTCGAACCTTACTACTCTAACTGGTAATACTTACCTCTCGAACCTTACCACTCGAACTGGTACCACTTACCACTCGAACCTCACCACTCGAACTGGTACCACTTATCACTCGAACTAGTACAACCCAATACCCGTATCAATTGAACCTTTTCCACTCAAATTCTTTACTCGAACCCCTCCTGTACTTGAACACCATTATAGCCAGACATACCTATTAAACTTAAATTGATGCTGACTGTTAAACTGAGTGTGTATTTTACTGTGTTCAATTATCGTGAAACCAAGTTATGAACTGCTTTGATATTTTTCTATGAATAACTGACTTGTACTTTATCTTGCCGTATCAAACTTGAATCATATACTGCTCTGATATGTTATGTGGATGACCGACTTGTACTTTATCTTGCAGTGTCAAACTTTGAAATATCTGCTACCTGATTACCTATCTATGAGACACGATTGTAGTTTGGTCGAAGTTGGCGGGGAACGGTATTGACCGGACCATCTGATTAGACTGGCTACTCGTAGAGTTTCTGGTATGCTAGCATTACCCACTGTACTGTACTGATTGGGCATGGTTGTCGAGACTGAATTATGAACCAATAGCCTTCGGGCACTACTGAAAGGTTGTGCTCTGTATGTTAGTGAGAGTTGCCACATAGGCACTTGACAACAACTTGGCACTAACCACCCGTATCCTTTTACTATATGCTAGGATATATGTGGCTATTTGTTATTTGATATTCTGTGATCACTAAAACTCAATTGGGTAAATACTGGCAATGAAACCTCACTAAGCAAGGAGCTTACCCTAGTTAAACAACCCTTTTCAGGTGAAGAGGAACTGTAAGAGAAAAATTCTTTGATGTCTTTACTTCCTTTGAGAAAGATCCTGGCTACTTGAATTTTAATGAGGACTTTGATGTTGTAACGGTTAAGAAAAACTTTCATTTGACATTTTATAATAAATCCTTTTCATTGTAATAGTAAAGTAGGTTTTTTAAAATTATTTAAATCGCTTCCGCATAAACTTTAATTGCTCGTTATTACTGGCCCTTTTGATAGCATGCTCAAACCTGACCCAAAACTTGTGTTAGGGTTTGGGGGTGTTACAGATGTGGTATCAGAGCATTCTCAAACTAATTAAAGGCAGATTCATACTTACCTTAATAAAAGATTCAAGAGGAAATTAAATGAACTGTGACTAAAGTATGGAGGGCTAGTTGTGTATGAATTATCAAGCTAATAAGTTGTTATGTCGATAGATGGACAATAATGTAGAGATTACGAACAATGCCTTTCAAGACATTGTTGAGGTGAAAAGACATTACGGAGCATTCCCAGAGACATTTCTTCCTTGGACGAAAATAATAAACAATCCTCAATGGGTAGAAATTCACGCTTACCCAAATTGGATTGTGCATGCGTTAATCATGGAGCGGGAGGAATTGATGGGCATGGTCCTCAGCCTCGAGACTTAAGAACAATTAATGAGTGATGCAATGTGGGAACAATATCTGCGTGCTAACGCAGAAGAGACAAGGGCGAATATGGTGGTCATAAAAAACAATCAACTGAGGAATCAAAGAAGTAGGGAACTTGGACAATGGGATGTAGAGCGGCAAGAAGTCTTTCAAAAAGTATACTTAGCCCTGGTAAACGCCCAAGAACTAAAGGGAGGTTTGACCACCTATCGTCGACAACCAATGGGATCAGGTTTGAGGCACATTAGAGACACTCGAGGCATGATGGAGCAAGCTCTTGCCACGTTGCGGGATGATTTAATGGACCGAGCATACCCTGGAGTGGAGCAAGAAGAAGGAGGTGACTCCACCAAGGATTCAAGAGTCGATTAGAATTGGAAGCTGGCGTTTTGGGGGAAAACTTACAGCTAAGATACTAACAATTTGCAAGATAGGTAATAGAACAAGAAGTGAGTCCCAAAATTTTGACGTCGAAAGATGACGCTAGAGGACTATAAAATTATCGCAAATATCTTATAATGAAGCTATAACTGCTGTAAAATTTTAGTGATGTTATAAAAATATTTTGTGAATTATA
The DNA here is from genome assembly GCA_037428765.1 of Rubia yunnanensis. Classification (NCBI taxonomy): domain Eukaryota; kingdom Viridiplantae; phylum Streptophyta; class Magnoliopsida; order Gentianales; family Rubiaceae; genus Rubia; species Rubia yunnanensis. The sequence continues at coordinate 155,048,620 of CM075061.1, read as the reverse complement.
TTTGGTTAGGAAACTAAATGAGGATTGGTTCAATCCATGGAACTAACTTATTAACTATAGGACAATGGAAAGGGACCAAGGAGAAAGTTCAAACTCACCCGTGGGACAGAATCCCCCAATCGCTGGGATGGAATTTTTTGCAAGTCAAGTTACCAAAATTTTGAGCCGCATAATAGAGAGGGACAATCGAACTCAATCCCCGATCAAGGATCGAAGTCATAGACCAGAGACAGAGGATGCGACCATGGAACGATTCCAGAAGTTTCATACACCCGGGTTCAACGGCGGCCCAGATGATGAAGTCGCAAAAAATTGGATCGAAACAATGGCTCAAACCTTCCGAGCCTTGGGATATACGGATGGACGGAAGGTGATTTTCGCTATATTCCAATTAGAAGGCGCCGCACTAGATTGGTGGAACATAATACAAAGGAAGTGGGACATGGAAAAAACTCCCAGAACTTGAGAGAATTTCGAAAGTGAGTTAAGTATGAATGAAATGAGAAGACTGAATCCAATTTTCAAGAATTGAAGAAACGTCTGACCTCTGCCCCAATCCTTACCCTACCTGAGGGAAATGATGGATTCATAGTATATAGTGATGCTTCAGGAGATGGTCTAGGGTGCGTATTGATGCAAAGGGGCCACGTGATTGCTTATGCATCCCGAAAGTTGAAACTTTATAAAAAGAATTACCCCACCCATGACCTAGAGCTAGCTGCAGTGGTGTTTGCTTTAAAGAAGTGGTGACATTACTTATACGAAGTCACGTTTGAAGTAATGTCAGATGATAAGAACCTGAATTACCTATTTTCCCAAAAGGACCTGAATATGCGCCAACGTCGGTGGATGGAGTTTTTGGGGGATTATGACTGTGTAATCAATTATCATCCTGGCAAGGCGAATGTGGTGGTAGACGCACTAAGCCGGAAGGTGAATTTGGCGCATATCTGGATAAAGGAGACAGAAATGTTATCACAGACAGAGAATTGGGAATGCGAGACTAAACCTGACTGACTTGTATTCTTCAATCTAAGGGTAAAAATAGTTTTGCCCACAGAGATTAAGAAGGCTCAAGAGTCGGTTGAATCATTGCTAAAGAAGAAAAAGCTTATCGCTGAAGGGAAGTTGCCAGACTTTGAAGTGAACAGTGAAGGAATACTGACATGTAGAGGTAGACTTTGTTTACCCCAAAATTTAGCAATCACCCAAAGAGTGTTGGAGAAAGCTCACCGATCCAAGTATACGGTGCACCCAGGAGGGACCAAAATGTACTAAGACCTGAAACAATGGTACTGTTGGGATAATATGAGGAGGGAAATAGCAGAATACGTGGCACGTTGTTTGGTGTGCCAACAGGTTAAGGTCGAACATCAGAAACCATCAGGGTTGTTACAACCATTGGAGATTCCCGAGTAGAAATGGGATCACATCACGATGGACTTTGTGACAGGACTACCTTAAACACCGAAGAATTTTGACGCAATATGGGTGGTGGTTGATAGGTTGACCAAGTAGGCTCATTTCCTACCGATCAACGTTAAATACTTCTTAGAAAGACTGACTGTCCTATACATCCAGGAAATTATAAGATTGCATGGGGTGCTGATAACTATCGTGTCCGATAGGGACCCAAGATTCAACCCTGTTTCTGGAGGCAACTGCAAGCCGCATTGGGGACCAAATTGAACTTTAGTACGAGTGCCCACCCACAAACAGACGGGCAGTTGGAGAGAGCAATTCAAACCTTGGAGAACATGCTCCAAAGATGTGTTATGGATTTCGGGGGAAGTTGGGACGCTCATTTACCTTTGGTAGAATTCGCTTATAACAATAGCTATCATTCATCCATTGGTATGGCTCCATATGAAATACTCTATGGTAGAAAGTGTCGAACACCCCTATTTTGGGATGAAGTGGGAGAGAAAAATACTTTTCCAATTACCAGTATACATTGGGTTGAAGAATCCATGGATAGGGTCAAACAGATAAAGCAGCGCTTACAGATGGCTCAAAGTCAACAGAAGAGCTACGCGGATCATCGGAGGAGGGATTTGGAGTTTGGAGTTGGTGACTAGGTGTTCTTGAAGGTAACCTCTCACAAGGGTCTCGTCCGGTATGGTAAGAAAGGAAAATTGGGCCCTAGGTACATTGGCCCTTTCGAAGTTGTTCAACGAGTCAGGCCAGTTGCGTATCAACTTAACCTACCTAGCCAGTTGGGGAAGTTACATGATGTTTTCCATGTGTCACTTCTGAAGAAGTACTACCCTAACCCCGAACACGTGTTAAACCATGAAGATTTAGCAGTGAACGAAAAACTGATGTATGAGGAAAATCCCATAGAGATATTGGATTGGAAAATTAAGACATTGCGAACCAGGGAGATTCCTATAGTTTTGGTGTTGTGGAGAAATCATAAGGTCGAGGAAGAAACTTGGGAGCTAGAAGCAGACATGAGGGATGCTTACCCAGAGTTGTTCACGGGAAATGGGAATTTCAGGGACGAAATTCACTAAGGAGGGGAGATTGTGAAAACCCCAGCCATAATGGTTGGGCTTTGTTTACAAAACTAACAATTTATTGATGTCACTGTCTAATAGGGAAATAAATTAATTTATTAAATGTAATTTGAAATACAAAAGTCTATGAGGATTGCGAAAAATAAAAGGTAATAAATGAATCCGATCATTACCGAAGAGTAACAAAATTCTTCCGGAGTAAGATCTCCAGTGAGAATAGTAACATGTAGTACAACGATAATTCCGACAGCAAAGACTGACATTAGTCTCGACATGTTAGTAGCAAATTGAGAGAAGATATGGTTAGAAAGATATGAGATAGAAGAGGAATGTGGTTTTGAAATGTTGGATAATTTCATGTGTATATATATATATATAAAGCCGTTTATAACTGATATATTACCGTTGAGAATATAGCCGTTTATAGCCGGTATATTACCACTATACATATATTAACTAATTGTAGTTAAATACTAAGAGTTAATGTTATTAAAGAAGATGTAAAAACACATAGTAAGAATAGTACCATCAATAATTGCTTCTTTTAAACTTTCAAATACTTTCTAAACTGAACAATTTATATATATGATAATGATAATAGATATGTATATATATAATAAGTAAATGAATAAATCAAAAGGAATTACCAGGAAGAAGATATATATTTTATGTATAGATATATATATATATAATAGCAATAAATAAATAAATAAATAAGTAAATGAGTAAAGGAAACTAAGGGGAAGAAGGAATGGACAGCTAATAGCAATAAATAAACAAATAAGTAAATGAGTAAAGGAAATTAAGGGGAAGAAGGAATGGACGGCGAACGTGAGAAAGTTACCCAAAGTAATTTTTGGCAAGTGGACGTAGGATTACAGGATAAAATTCCAGGTAAGTAGGTGTCAGAATCTATGTTTTTATTTAGTATAAATACTAGATCCCTAGTTCTTACCTTCTCACACAGCCTTAAGAAAAAATTTCTTACCAAAGAATAGTGGTGAGCAGTGGTAAAGCAAGAGACGGAAGTTGCCCAAGCCCAAGTCCAACCAAAGTGAGTGTTTGCATTGCCTTAGCATGAATTGAAGTAAATATATATGTATATATATTGTCTTATATGTGTACATGCTGCTAAGAAAGCTTTACCTCTCGAACCCTTGTTGAACAGTAACCTCTCGAACCCCTGCTAAAACTACCCCTCGAACCCCTACTGAAACTACCTCTCGAACCCCTGCTCTCGAACCCCTACCTCTCGAACCCCTGCTAAACATTTACCTCTCGAACCCCAGCTAAACCTTTACCTCTCGAACCCTTGCTAAACCTTTACCTCTTGAACCCCTGCCGAACCTTTACCTCTCGAACCCCTGTTGAACCTTTACCTCTCGAACCCCTGGAACCCCTGCTAAACCTTTATCTCTCGAATTTACTAAAAACTTCACCCCTCGAACCTACTGAAAACTTCACCCCTCGAATCTACTGAAAACTTCACCCCTCGAACCTACTGAAACCTTCACCTCTCGAACCTACTGAAACCTTCACCTCTCGAACCTACTGAAACCTTCACCTCTCGGTTCAAGAGAATTACCTTGAATGACTGATAAAATTTTCCGTGCTATGCTTGCCAAGCATAAGATTGGGTTCATTGATGAATTCATTACCAAAACCCTGGATGGTAGCTCCCCTTGTTTGCAGCAGCGGCCTCCAATGGTAGCTCCCTTACCCGTTCTAATTTTGGCCCTACTATGTCTGATAACCAATGGAGCAAGACTATACATTTATTTAATCAATTTAATTCTCCATCTAACCATGGGTCAGGTAGGTCTAGTTTACCTTGGATTCTTGATTCAGGAGCCTCATATCACATGACCAGTGACAAGGGTTCTCTTACTGATATTACTACTGCTATCAATACTGTGAATGCTATACTGCCAGATGGATCTGTGTCATCTACTACACAATATGGTTCTACCTGATTTGGTGGTGTCACCTTTAATCATGTGCTATACATACCTACTTTGCGATGCAACTTATTATCATGCTCTAGATTGTTATCTGCCTTAAACTGTTTAGCTTTGTTTACATAAAATTATTGCATTTTGCAGAAAATCAGTACGGGGACTGTGATTGGCGTGAGTGAATAACAAGGGGGGTTTATTGGCTTTGTCTGCTGGATAATCGTGTCCATCCTCCTCCTGCAGTCTTTTTCGACAGTTGCTGCCGTGTCTACTTCTGATTTATGGCATCAGCTTGGACATCCTTCCTCTACAGTATTGAAGATCGTAAGAAAGCAATTAAGCATTTTTTTGTGGGATGAGGGGGGGGGTATATAATAATTTCATACTGATCTCTCCCCAAAGTCTAGACTGTCTAAAATAAGACTTCGTGTTTCATTTTATGTTTAACCATTCTAATTTGATATTTATTTTTATATTTTTATTTGATGATTAACTACTTTTAGTTTATATGTGTAGTGTTTTATTTGAACTTTAACTATTTTCATATGTTATATTATAATGTTTCTATTTGATGTTTATTTATTATAATTTGATGTTTTATTATTTTTATTTGGTAGTTATAGTTTTTATTTGATTTTATTGAATTTTAGTTTGAAGGGTAATAGTTGAATAAGATTTTGAGAGCCATTAAATTCAAATACATCAGCCCAATAACATTCTCCTATTTTGGTCCAAATTTGATCCAATTTAGATCCATACTCGATATAGGGGTGGGCAAAAAAATTGAAAATCAAAAACCAAATCGAAAACTGATTATTTGAATATTGTATAAACTGAACCAAATTTAATATTCAAATATTCAAATATCTGAACAGATTAAATCGAATTGTGAATATGGTTTACGGTTTGGTTTTTGGTTTCAAAACACAAACCGAAAACCGAATTACAAGTATAATAAATAAATTAAATTTAGCAAATAAAATATAAAATAACATTTAATTTTACATTAGTACTTTAAAATGGAGAAAATAATTGGGCATTTTAAGAAAATTTAAGCTAACTTAGTCTAATTGTATATCTTAATTTCTAATAGTTCTATTTAGTATTCCTTTCAAAACTATTTGATTGAATAATTTGGCAATTTAATATGCATAGATTGTGATTCAGGATGTTTAGATTTTGATGGATTTTTAATTTTTTAATAAGCATTAGCGGAGTACCATCGCGCGTTGCACGATATCATTAATTAAAATAGAGATTATGTTTTATTTAAAATTTTAAAGTTTAGTCATCTAAGGAAAATTATATGAGTTATGAAGTGAAATAATTAATTTAGTTAAAAAATGATAAATATTGAATACAATAAAAATGGGTTATTTTCATAATATTTCATTCAAATTATATAAAAAGTAATTATTTATAAGTTGAGATTTATTTTAAAAGGTTATCATAATTATATGTATCCAATTGAAATAAATAAAAGTAAATATCGAATGACCTTATTAGTCTCACTAATTATAAAATCCTCATTTAACAATTAGTCAGTCTAAACCAAGACTTTGCCATACATAAATTTTAAAAAAAAATGTATACATATTTCTATAAAAAGTACTCTATCATTGTATAAAAAAATTAGAATATTTTGTTATTTTAGATTATGTGTTTCTTTGGATTTTTTAGTGATATATATATACATATATATATATATATGGTACAATAAGATATTTATGATTTTAAATATATCTTTAGAAGTTATACATTTTATGTAGTAAAGAATTAAAATCAAAATATTAGTATGTTAACAAGTTATGATTGATTATATATAGTAGTAAAGATTTAAAATTAGTAGACAACTTAGGTTTAGATTAGTCAAAATGACTTCAATATCCCTGGTTGACAGCACCATCCAACCAAACCAGAAAGAAAACAATTTCTATTATATGGTGCTTGGGATAAATTTATGAGTTCATGTTGTTTAGGTAGGAAATGTCATGTTCTGATTTTTTCAGTGATATATATATGTGTGTGTGTGTGTGTGGTACAATAAGATATTTACAGTTTTAAATATATCTTAAAATTTATATATTTTATATAGTAAAGAATTAAAATCAGCAACAAATTATAATATTAGTATGTTAACAAGTTATGATTGATTATATATAGTAGTAAATATTTAAAATCAGTAATATATTATAATATTAGTATGCTATTTTTAGACAACTTAGGTTTATTTAGTTAAAATGACTTCAATATCCCTGGTTGACAGCACCATCCAACCAAACCAGAAAGCAAACAGTTTCTATTATATGGTGCTTGAGATAAATTTATGAGTTCATGTTGTTTAGGTAGGAAATGTCATGTTTGTTTTTTCTACATTTTTTTCTTCTAAAAATATGCATCGATTATGATTGTACGTAAAATGCTTAAGTAGTTAGTAGTTTACGTTTATTTATTGTCTTTTTTCTAATTTGGTTTATTCAAATATATTTGAATAAAACCAAAAATCGAAAATTGAATAAATCAAATTTGATTTTGCTAGATATGGTTTGGTTTTTGGTTTTGGGATTGTAAAAGGTCAACCCAATTAAACTGAACCAAATAAACTAAAATATTTGAAAACCAACCTGATGCCCACCCCTAACTCGATCTCTCCTCATCTTCCCATTCAACCCTTTCCCATCGGAATCATCTATGTGCTTCGCCCCCAAACATGGAGTTGTTGCACCATCGCCCCCATGGATTCTGTGCCACCCTTGATTGAAACCTAAATCACTGATCTACAACCACCGAACTACCATCAAATTTCCCTCCCCGGGTCTGTAAAAATGGATCCAGCCATGGAAAGCAACTGAAACGACAAAGAAATGCCGTTAAGCACACAACTCGACAAGAAATTGGAACACTATGAAACTGAATCAAAACAACAACGTAATGACAAAAAAACACTACAAAATCAGACCGAATTGGAAGTCTCCGAAGAGTATTCCCTCGAGTGCCAAATAAGATTTGGGATTTTCTTTGTTTTTCAAAAAATTCTAATTCGACCACTTAACTTTCCAGCAATTTTTATTTTGACTCCAAATTTAAAGTATTACTCCCTCTATCCCAGGGAAACCTGCAAAGGGAGAAAATGCTTCTCAAAATGTTAACCATCTGAAAAGACTAAAATGGCCATGGGTTGAAGTCTTCCCATTCCGCCATCTATCCGTTGACTGGGATGCCTCTCACTACTTCCGCCGCCTCCCTTGCCTCTCACCACCTCTGTCGACTTAGACGCCTCTCACCACCTTCGACACTGCCTCCGTCTCTCCACGTCCCCCTCTCTTCGCCTCCGCCCAGACCCGCCTTCCCTTGCGCTCCCCACCACCATTGCCCATCTCTAGATCTCCACCACCACCGCCCCCTCTTCCTCCAGCTCCCAACTCCATTTTTGTTGACCCATTTTTTGACTTCATTTCCACCGAACCCCCCATCCCCTTCCGACCAATCTCCTCTTTCATCAGGAAGTCTTGTCTCCTCCTTCAATTTCTGCTAGGGTGAATAGATTTGAGCAAAGGGAGGGGAAGAAATTTGAGCAGAGGGTGAAGAAATTAGGTTCACGGGTGGGTGAAGAAATTTGGGGAAAAGAAAGAAGAAGTGGTTGGTTGGGCTTGGTGGGTGGGGGTATGGTTTGGGTGTAAAATTTTATTTGTTTAAGGGTAAGTCTTTTGTTAGGTTAGTTTTTTCATACATTGGAAAGTGTGCAGATTTGCCTGAAAAAGACTAAAAAGAAAAGTGTGCATATTCCCCTGAGATCGGGGAATATATATTATTGGTCCCCTGAGATCGGGGAATATATATTATTGGTCCTTTTATATCGGGGAATATAAAAGGAAAGTGTGCATTGACCCATTTATATTTTACTTTTCCTCTAGTTTATTATATATTATTGGTCTAACGTACCATAAAACAGTCTCGTGGGAGATAGACTCTTCATACATACGTTTATCAAGTGATCCAACATATATGATTGCAGTTGCGGAGGTAGCCCTGGGCATCCCAGGGCAATTGCCTCACCTTTTAATTTTTTTAAAAAATTACTTTTAGTTAGATAAAATATAATTTCCTATCAATGCCCTAGCTTATTTTTAAATTTAAACCTACAATATTTTCATTTCACTTTTACTGTATTTCTCCAAATTTTAACAATTTTCTAAATTTCAACAATATTTCTATTTGATATTAAATGTGACCCACGAAAAATTATTTTCTAGATCTACCCATGTACAACCGACTAGCTTACAATGGATCACCATCAACTGTCTGTCTCCGTTTAGAGCTCATGAAAATTTGTTCCCACTTCCATCTATGTGAAAAGACAATTTTTTCCTTGAGTTAAAAAAAATTTAAAAAGAAAAAGAGGCCTTCCATCGTTTTCTTTAGTTTATTCTCCTCTGCCAACCTTCCTTCTCACCCCTTGTCGCCCGTCTTTTCATCTCATCCTCCGATCCACCACCGAATCGAAGCACCACCCATCTCCCGCCCGCACCAAACGCCTCCACTGAACCCTCCTTCTTCCTTTATCAAACACCTCCACCGATCTGGAATGTTATCGTTCATTCAATTGCCTCTGATTTGGAATTTAGGGTTTTGGGGGTTGTGGCAGTGAGGTAACAGGGAAGTAACGAGGTGGGGGAGGTGGCATAGGGAGGTAGGGGTGTTCAAATGCGATTACCAGTACTTTCGGGTCCCGGATGTGCGGCCTGTGACCCGGTCCAGAATAATAGGGTACCCGCAATGCGGGTACCCGGATTGTTTGTCGGGTAACAGGGTACCCGCTGAACCATTTAAAATTGATAATTTTGAAATAATTATCATTTTTATGTAACGTAAATTTGTATTAGTGCAAGAAAAATGTCTTTACAATGATGGTAATGTATTTTAACAATTGAATTCTCGTGACATTTTTTTGAACAAATAATTATCACCTTTTCTCGTTAAAAAAATCATCATGTAAGGATTACTAAGAGTAACATGTCCGTCATCATCACAATTCCTTAGTTTGGATGAACATAACAAAATATGCTGAAATGACGAGAATAAGATCATTGCATGTTAATAAATTTTAATTTAGTGGAGACCTTATGAAAGTTTAATAGAAATTTGTGATGGAAAATCAGATATTTTTTTTATCAAGTTGACGTAGTTGTGACCGGGGTTATAAATAAAAATTTGAGGCTGAAAGGGAAGGGCCATAACTTAGAAGGAACGATTGAGAATTCGGAGTTTAAAGAGAATGATTGAAAATTTTCACTTAAATACTAAGTAAATTTGCATTACCTAATAATTAATATTACATAGATATGGAAAATTGAGAATTGAGAGTAGATGTGTAGAAAAATATTGTTTAAAATTGAAAGTAATTAAATATATTTTAATTTTACCGGGTATCCCTGGTACCCAGAAATTGCATTTTTGCAGCCATGTCCCGTTAAAATGTAAAATTCTAAGGCCGGGTACCAAGCCCAAAAATATGAAAAATACTCGGTTATTTTATACCGGGCCGGTGGTTGGATGTGTCAGGTATTACAGGCTGGGTACTTTTGAACACCCTACAGGGAGGTGGCTGGTGGAGCAGTGGTTGAGATTCTGACGGCGGCGGCGAGTGGGAACTAGAGGCGGCGAAGGTGCTTTCTGGTATTGGCTTTTCCATGGGCGGAGGATGAATTTGAAAAATGGAGGCAGTGTAAAGATTCAGAAGCTTGGTCACACTAGGAGGTGGTGTTTAATCAGTGGTGGGGGGAGACTAAGAGGTCGGTGGTGATGTGGCAAAGTTTCTGGTGAATGTGGTGAATCGGGGGTGGTGGGGCCGGTGAATCAGGGGTTGCGGGGGTGGTAAACCACCATTGACGTGGTCAAGATGGTGGATTTTCAGTGCTTGCCTGAGCGGGGCTGGGGTTTGAGCAAAGATGAGGTGGAGCGGGTGGCTGGTGGTGGCAGAGGTGGTGGGTAGGCTGGCGGTGGTGGTGGTGGCTGGCGGCGATGGTGTAGCAGGTGGTGGCGGAGATGGTGACAGAGGTGGTGGCGGTTGGTGGAGGTGGGGACAAAATTTTCAACTTCTAGATCAAGGGTATTTTAGTCATTTCAGTATTTATCATTGCCGGAATTGAGAGGGTCAACATCGAAATAGGGATTTTGGGTATATCGGCACAAAATTTTAGAAAGTTATGCTTAGATTGACACTTAATAATTAGTTAGAGTTAAATTGACATTTTTTTAGATTGCAGGATTATATCGACACTTTCATCCTAAAATTAGGGTTATAAATGTATTTATCCCCTAAAAGTATTACTGTTAAGCCCCTTATATTTGGGTCTGGTTCTATCGCTGTCCAATGGTGCCAATAACTCCCTCAGCGTAAACAAGTGCACATAGCACCATTTAAACGTGTATTCCTTCCGTCCCATTTGTTTTTGCACTTTTACTTTTTGCACACTATTTTCTATCATTTGTCTTTATTATACGTAGGTAAAGATATTAATGGTCAAATATGTGTCTCAGACATCGTGCAAAAAGAAAAAGTGGAAAAACAAGTGGGACGGAGAAAGTGGCTATCTTTTATGGAAAAAAAACATGTAACCATCCAGAATTTTATACATTAGTTACATATGCTATCAACCGATCCTGCGTAGCTTTAGAAAGGATCAGCTTCCTGTCTCAATTTCCAGCTCAAAACTACAAGAATTCACGTCATAAAAAACCGTTCCCCCCTCGGCCGAGGCTCCACCACCATCAATGCGCGCAGACTCCACCGCCACACATTGTGCTAAGTCTGTCCAGACACGAGCCATTGTTGGGCGCCCAGAAGAAGTGCGGGAGGCGCATGCCATGGCTACTTCCAGAGCTTTCCAGACGGAGTCAACCTCATACTTTCCCTCCAACTTTGGGTCTATGATGCTCGTGATGTCCCCCGTCTCACGACAACAGATAACCTGCTGCACTATGTGCAGCCGGTTGTCATTACTCCCCGTTATCACAGGCCAGCCGGTGATTAGCTGCAAGATCACGATACCCAAGCTGTATACGTCACTTTTCTGGTGCAACAATCGTGTCTCATTGTACCTGATAAACTTAGAGATTTTTTTCATGAGTATAGGATCATGAGTTACCCAAATAGCACCAATTGATTTCATGATAGATGCCCATGATTTTAACATGCAGAAACTTATGAAAACCATCATGAAGCACTAACTTACTCGGGATCAATATACCCTTGGGTGCCAATAACTCTAGTATCCACGAAGGAGCCGTCTTCACGTATGTAGGCTCGGGAAAATCCAAAATCCGCCAACTTGGCCTCATAATTTTCATTTAGTAAGATATTGTCAGGTTTTACGTCTCTGTGAATTATTGGTGGTTTGCATTCTGTATGCAGATAATTCAGTCCTGCAAAATCCACATTTTCCAGTCCTGAATATCAGAATGTGTAGCATTGGATATGACTTTAAGAAGATCTGAGAGGATTTTTTACCATGGGCTGTGTCTCGCGCAATCAGAAGCCTATGTAACCAGCTCAACACAGTGCCATCATCACCTGCAACATACATTTGTTACTGCAGGAATACTTAAAACAAGGCATTTGGGATGGCTGTTAGAATAAAACAAGAAACATATATAGCTAGTGCTAATTGACCTAAAAGACGCTCTTTTAAGTTTCCTCTAGCCATATACTCGTAAACCAACGCCATGTGGGAACCTTCACAGCAGTATCCAACCAGATTGGTTAAAGTATGATGACGAGCTCTTGTTAGCAGTTTAGCCTGCGGGAATGGAAAAAAGGTCATACTTATCTATATATATGGATGATTTCGTTAACATTTTTGCTGTTCATCTACTTTCTGCTTCGAAATATAGTAGTTTTACCTCTGTCTGAAACTGAGTTTCCATGCCAGAACCCTGTTTGAGTAACTTCACAGCTACTTCTTTACCATCTTCTGTGACACCGTAGTAGACATTTGCGAAGCCTCCTTTTCCAATAAGCTTTTCTAAATTATTTGTTATCTTCAGAATATCTGAGAAGGTGAACTCGGGTTTTTTCATCTTGAAAGACCCTTCCTTTCTCTTGGAAAAGCTCCCCAACTTTATTACTAGAGAATATCAATAAATATAGTTGGTATTGATCAATTACGATGCCAATTTTCATCTTGTAATAATGAAACCGTATCATCCATGAAAATGCAGATGATTTCTCTTATTTAGCAGCAGGTAGACTAATACCTTTGGGTTTCGCCCTTCTAAGCCACCAGATCAGAATAAAGGCAGCCACGATAACTATTATGCCAGGAACGATCAGAATTACCAGTAACTTTTTCCACTTGTTGCTCTTACACTTGCCCCCTTCACATTTATCAGATATTCCAGACGCATGTCCATCAGCTCTATCCAAACCATATATCCAAGACAAAGAAAGAGTTAAGTTGGAACGATCTCCTGAAGAGAGACATATATAGTAAGCATGAGTCTATCAAACCTTAATTGCAGACTGCCACTGTTTGCCTTGTCAAGAAGTTTTTGAGGAATCGAACCTGAGAGATTGTTTCCTGCTATGTTCCTACAGAACAGAAGATAAACTGTGATAAATGTATGAAATTACTGTAAGTAAGGATTCTACATATGCTGAATCTAAATGCTATGCCTCAATGATTGTTTGGTTCAGTTGCTAGCTTACAGGACTTTCAATTGTGGAAGCTCGGCAAGAAAATCTGGTATGGATCCTTCCAAGTTGTTATTTGACAAATCCCTGAGACATGATCAAATGCAATAACTCATCACATAGTTACAAGAAACAATCAATCGCATCTTAAACTCTTCGGGTACAGTTGAAACAAGAATATATTGAGCAGACTCACAGGTTCTCTAGGAAAGTGAGGTTTGAGAAATAGGAGGACATGGTGCCGTTGAGTCCACTGGACGACATATTCCTGCATCCAGATTGAACAAACTCATAAGTGGAAAGCATTTTGGACAAAGGGGTCATATGAAGATACAATCATACAGGGATCGGATGCGAGGTGAAATGCTAATGTCATCATAGATGATGCAACCAAGACCATCCCAAGTGAAGTTTTTGGGTAAACAAGGATCCCCTTGCCACCCCCTTCTCACTCCATATGCTGACTTGATAAGAAGCATTGCCACTACTACAACATTCAAGAGACATGTAAGCAAATTAGGATGAGAAAAAACAGTAGTCAATCACACATTTTGAGGTGCGCACCATCATTTTCATCGGTTTGTGAGAGCAGCAGCTGCTTAACCATGTAAGCCTCCAAGGCGTTTATGATGGGAGGAAGAGTCGAATTCTCGGTCTCCACGAGCGAGAAATCGAAGCTTGACCTTGCATATCCTCTACTGGAGAAGACGGCGTGGGCTGAGAGATAATAAAGACGCACAGCTTCATTCATCCACCGAATGCCATTCAGATTGATGTACATTGCTCTATATTCATCACTACGCAGCTTTACCAATTCCGCAAAGTGTAAGTACACATAGAACACCGATTTCGGATCAGGAGGGATCCAAGTGAATCGCAAGGAATCGTTAGGGTTCCGCGGTGTGACGGCGGATTGCATCACCGTTCCCGGTGGTGCGTAATCGTTGTCTCCCACGACGGTTAATGTAGTATTCAGTGGAATCCACCAGTCGGGGGAGCCGTAGGGTTGCCATAGCCTATCGTATTTGTCGTCCGGGTACCTGAAAACACCACAAATTCAAATTGCATTCTATCGGTTAAGAACCAGAAAATTTTGTACCTCAGGGAATTTAGTACGTGGCAGTGGGTGCAGTAAGATTTTGATAAGTGTAAATGGATCGAGAAGTAAGGTAATTTTTTGCATCAAATTTTGTTTTCTCAAAAAGACGGACTTTGAAGATGCTTATTAAAAATTTATTATGCAACATATAGTAGCTATATAGTTCATACAATATTCATACAATATGAAAATTTTATCTTCATCTCTTCTAATTTACCCTTTAAACCTTGGTCTTTTCATGAGGCATGGAAATACGATTTTTCAAGAGACGGACTCTAAACTATTTGACATTTATTAAAATACTGTTGGACCCTTAACCCCACATACTTAATTCTTTAACATACAATTTTTTTTGACCTAATAACACCTCAAATTCACTATAAAATTTGAGTAAAGTGCAAATATAACCCTGACATAATTGAAAGTGCAAATATAACCCTAAATATTTAGGTTATGTGCAAAATAGCTTTTTCCGGCAGATTCAGGCTGAAAATGAGTGAAAAATCTATTTTACCCCTCTGAAAAAAGAAAAAAACAAAAAAATGATGCATTTACTATTTTAACCCCAAAACTCACTGCCCTAAGGCCTCTTCTTCATTTATCTGCGCTTTCAGGCCCGTCACGAAGGAGAAGACTTCCAATGCTTCATGCCTTCTTCTTCTTCCGCCGAAGAAGAAGATTCACTTGCCGGAAGTTGCAAGGAGAATCGAATTGGTGTACGTTGGAGATGGACGAAACTGGTGCACGGCGACGGGACTCTCATATCTGGATGGTGCCGTCGGAGAACTCCGAGAATTTTTCGACGCCGGTGGTGGTCATCAACTGACCGGCGGTGACGATGTCGTTGGCCATCCATCCTTCGAACAGAGCGTTCCAACCTTATCTGATCCTTTCTCCCTTTCTCCCATCCCATCCAGACCATTTCCACCCCAGCCCACTTCACCGACTCATTCCTCCCCCTTCTACAACCTGTTTCTCCTTTGCCGACCCCTCTCTCTCACCACCAATGCGATGCCGCCACAGCCCAGCCAACCGTTACTGTAGCCGGAAGAGGACATCAAGGGGCTCGCCACCCTCGACGCCCCAGATCCCCGAGTCTTGCTTCTGGACTCGACCCACAACGTCCACAGTGTCGTGAACAGAGATGTGGATTCAGTCATATTGGGACAAGTTTGGGCACTGCCAGCTGTTATCCTAGACGGAGGCAGAAATACGGTGGCTATGTTTGGACTGGGCGAAGGCACCGCAACGAAACTCATGCCCGAGGTGTGGCTGGAATTGAGGATACAGGTGAGGTGATACAACTGTTTTTGATTATGTGTTTTCCATTTGTGTTTTTGATTCTGTGTTTTCCATCAGTGTTTTTGACCATCTGGGAAATCGTTTCTTTTTCCATCTAGGATTTTGAAATGATGATGTGGGAAGCTGGAGGATCCATCATCCGCTGGAAACGGTGCGGTGGCCAGAATTGGTGTGTCGAAAAGATCTAGATGGTGTTGGAGGTGGTGGAGCAAGACTATGTTTGTCTTTTAAATTTTTGTGCTTAGTCCAAAGGACATTTTGGTTATTTTCTGTCGGTCAATGGCAGGAAATGACCAGTCAATGCCAAAATAATGGATTTAAAGTTGCATTTGCACTTATATATAATAGTTAGGGTTATATTTACACTAAAAAATAACCTAGGGTTATATTTGCATTTTTTCCAACATATGGGTTGCATATTAGCCATTAAATTTTGTATACACTGGACAAATCTAACTCATGAATTTTTTGGAAGTACAGATTCTAAGTGCATTATAATTTAATTTACTATATTATTTTTAATGTAACTACATTTGGGATTTCTGTATTTGTAATTAGAATTAGAATTTAATTATATAACTTTTAATTTTTTTACCAATCAAGTTTTAATTTTGAAGAAATATCATTTAGTTTCAATATATTTATTAACTAGTTCAAATTCTTTTCACACATTTCTTTATCATCCACGTACACTAAGGAGGAAGGGGCGATTAAAGGTGGTTCTAGCGAAAAAATAATCCTTTAACAGGTTCGAAATAGATTCCGAACTCGGAATCTATTTCTGCCCTTCCAAAAAATAAGCTGTCGAAAACCCATTGGTTTCCGGCAGCACAGAGCAAACCCAGATCTGGAAAACACAAGAACTCAGGCGGAAAACTCAAGAATACAATCAACACAAGAACACAACCAACATAAATCAACACAAGAACTTAAGCGAAAAACTCAAGAACCCAATCAACATAAATCAACACAATCAACACAAGAACTCAGGTGGAAAACTCAAGAACACAATCAACACAAGAACACAATCAACATAATCAACAAGAAAACTCAAGAACACAATCAACGAGGCTTCGACGGCAGTGCCCATCTCCAGGGGCGGAGGCTTCACCGACAACATTCATCTCCCCGAAATCGGCTTCTATGGTGGTGGCAAGCTGCGTCAATCTCCAGTGGTGGCGAGCGACATCGATCTCCAGCGTTGGCGAGAAGAGGAGGGAAGACGAACGGTGGAGGAGGAACTTAATATTTGTGAAGATTTGAAGTTAACCTATTCTGGCCCTTAAAAAAAAGAAATTTTAAAGGCAGAACCGCCTTTAAAATGGCTTAGGAGAGACTTCTGAACTTGGAACCCATTCTAGACCTCAATTAAAGGAGGTTCTGCATTAAAAAAAAAAACCTCCTTCTACCACCGCTTTTAGTGGGCTGGTCTCTACTGGTGGTAACATATAAAATACTATATAAAAGTACAACTCTTTTCTAACAACATTGTATGTTTATATATGTTAATTGTTTTGCATGATTGTTAGAACAAATAATTCTTTGCTCAATTATTTGTGAGTGTTGAATAATACTCCACCGTTCCATTTCAAGTTTCACCTTTTGGCATTTAATAGTTGACTTAAAAATTGTATGATCCTGAATATCTTTCATGAGAGACAATTAAAATTTGTGAAGAGATAATTAAAATTTGTGAAGATTTGATATTTTGAAAATACATGTTATAACGAATTTAACAATTATCACACAATCGTATTTATATTTATACTCCAATTCAATTTTAGGGTGAAAGTTAGGAAGTTTTGACTCAATGAATACTAATTAAATTGCACCTTGAAATGGGACAAAGTGAGTACTTTGTATTTAGAGAAATTTCTCAATATTTTTTAAATATAATTTTATGTAATATTTAATGAAATAAAATAAAGAGAAAGTCTCCCGTTAGCCGTCTAACACTCAGATTAATTATGAAAATTCTTGTTTCAATAATACTTAGGGTCAAATAAATAATTATTAATATACAGCGATACATTTTTAAAAAAATTGAATTTATAAGAATCTCATTGCAATAAATAAAAACAAACATCAAATCACCCAATTAGTTACATCAATTATAAAATGAACCAATCTAACAGTTAGTCGGTTTAAAACAACAGCTTATGTAAAATTAATATGGATTTTAAATGCATAAATTACTGTTTTAGACTGACTAACCATTAGATGGAGTGATTTTACAATTAATGTAATCAATGAGATGATTTGATGTTTGTTTTTTTTTATTACAACAAGTTCTTATAACTTTAAAAAAAATTTAAAATGTACTGCAATGTGTAAATAATTATTATTTGATCCTAAAAATTTTGTTTGTAGGGAGGTGAGTGCCAAATCAAAATTTGATATGTGTTATTTAAAATTTAAATTTAAATCCATCCTTATTTCTCTCTATTAATTTGTCACTTGAATTTAATACTTGTCAAGTTTTGATTTGATCCTCACATCTCCACATATAAAACCTCCTCATAAAATCTTAAGTTTTTTTTTCAAAAAAAAAACCCACATAAAGAATTGTCTGGACACAGAAACTTTATAGGGATTGAAGGAGATATTTTGAGAAGTAAAAATTGATTAATATTAAATTTAAATAATTAGAGATGGATTAGTATTGAAACTACACTAATGATATTATAATAGATTTTCATTAAGCTTAAAAAATAAAAAATCCTCTAAATGAAATCCTCTCTCTTCTATTGCCGATAATGTCTTTTTCACCTAACTCCGCCGCTCTATGGTGGAGCCACCGCCTACTACCGCTGGTGGATCCAAGTCCTATGTCCAAACGCTTACCTCTCGACCACCACCTCTCTCCCATATGTTCCCCTCTAACCCTAATCTCTCCCCCATCACTGAACCCAAAGGGGATTTGGTTTGCCTCCACTCCGATCCGGAAGTTCAACAATTAGCCTCACACTACAGTAATGCTCTCATTGGCAAATTCGTGAAGGGCCGTCCAACTATGGAAATCCTCCCAATAGCTTTCAAAAACTGTGGGCTTCAAAGGGAACTACCAACTGGGAGAAATAGACTTCAAGCACACATTGATTTGGTTCGAGCTCAGAGACGACTTCTAGGGATGCTGGATTAAAGGAGGTTGGATAATGAACGGTAATCCAATGAAAGTGCTGCAGTTGACTCCAGACTTTTCACCAAATTCGGAGTCCACCATCGTGCCGATTTGGGCAACCATTCGCAATGCCCTTCTTTATTATTACAATACTACTTCAATTCAATCAATTGCAACCTTATTGGTAGTTATTTGAAAATGGATGTTGCTACTGAAGCTTAGACTAGGCATTCGGCTATAAAAATCTCTGTAGAAATTAACTTAGTTAATAAGCTACACACTTCAATTAAACTGGGCACTCCGGATGACAACAAAAGATATGATATTGAATATGAAGATATTCCATCACACTGCACACACTCAGACCCGACCTCATAGTTGAGGCATATGAAGTGCTCGCCTCAGGCCTCCAAATTAGCAATTAAATAGGGGCCTCATTTTTAAAAATTTTAAAAATATATGGAGAGAGAAAATAGTAAATATTACATGTTTTAATTATTTTCCTTAATAAAAAGAATTTCCCATCCTATGTGAGGCCCCATTTTATAGATATTGGATATTAAATATCATATGGGGGCCCTTATTTTTCTAATTTTCTTTATACCCCAAAATATTATGGCCGGCCCTGCACACACAGCTCTAAATTAGGATATGACATACTTAAGTGCATGATTAAAACCCCCAATTTGATGCCTAAACATAACTGGAAACCAACTGGTCAGTTATTTAGTGAGCCACGCACTGTTTTAGTTGATGAAACTGAGGAAAAAGAACAAAACATAAGTGCAAAACCCCAGGCTCCTATTGAGGTAGTTGCTATTAACAAGGTATTAGGAAATGAGAATCAGACCTCACCTAATAAAGTCACAGCCAAAGGCAAGGTTGTTATGATTAACTCATCCCCAACTCTCTCCCAGCGTGAAACGAAATGCTCCCAAAAAAAAAACCTTCTAAACCCTAGTTGGGGGGCCACCGCCGCCACCGACGGTTCAGCGACGTCATTCCTTCTCTTTTACTGTTTTATGTTTTCCTCTTTTCTTCTATCTAAGTAGATCTGTGGCTGGGGGGGGGGGGCAGATCGTTGCAATCGCACCACCTCATCTCCGTCTCTGATTGGCACCACTGCCTAGCTACGCTACCACACTAAGCTGAAGACGCTAAGAAGGTGAGCCGATGCCGGAGAAGAAGACCCGCAGATCTGGTTGGCTTACAGATGAAGAAGAAGCTCAGGTCAGTCTGCGCCGAAGCTTGATTGGCGTCAACCGGGCGGATGGCGTTTCCCTTCATTCGATCGAACTGGCTTGTCGAGACGGGCCGACGATGAGTGGAATAGGAGAGAGGCTCGGTATGGTAACGTAGAATGTACTGCGGTGGTAGGTGGCCCGAGCAGGGGTTACGAGTTCCAGGCGGGGAGAGGGGTCTCCCGACGGTAATTCCTACCGGTCAACGGGGTCGATGGTCAAAGGTAGTCAATGATAACCTGCTAGTCAATGGAGAGTCAACGACCCCGTGATCAGTCAACGACGGTCAGGGACAGCAGCACGGTTGTCCGATTCCCTCGCACCTCGTCCCTCCCAAAATTCAGGCATAAAGCACATCCTACATAACTTTTCTTTTAGTTCCATCCCAAAAATCTATCCTCACCCCACTTATTAACTCATTGTCTTATAATATCCATTTCATCCAACTGTAGCTACAGCAGCCTCGTGGTGGCCGTGGCAGAGAGATAATGTGAATAGATGGTTGACTGACTTTGTTAGTAGTGGAGACAGTCAAAATAGGGTATGGTCGGTGGAGGTTACATGTTCTGGTCCATTGAAAATGGGTCTTTATGTAGTAGTTTGTAGTCATCGAACGGAGCCTTCTAGCTTACAACGGAGCTCACACCAACCTAGCACCACTTCTACGGTGGGATGGAGGGCAATGCTCCTAAGCCGAGACCTACTAATGGGTTATAGAGAAGTTACGTAGTAGCATGACTTCCAGGATGAAAGGAGGGCTTAGGTTAACTTTAGTTTTTGTTTTTTTTTCAATTCTTTTTAGGCATGTTGGTTATTTTGCGACTCCGACAAGATTTAAGTAACTCCTTACTAATGATTGGAGAAATTCAGCTACAACCTCCAAAAATTTTCTCAAAAACAAGAACTACGGAGTTGTTGCAATCCAGTGGGGAGGAACTTGGCCAATGATGAATAATTATGGAGGCATGCAGTACCAGACTGCTCCAAGACAAAATGGACATGCGATCGAAATTACCCTACGACATATTGTCAAACTGCATATTGTCATATGGCGAAATTGGGTTGAAAGGTCTATTGTGGGAGATTCACCCCACATTGTGTGAGCCAACTAGGTGTTTAAGCATAGATTAGATAGATTAGTTATAATTATTTTCTAGGGGTTGTACGACTTTAACCTAACACAACATTGTAACAATCTTATATTAATGAGAAGGAGAACACATATTTTATCAAAAAAAAATTAACTCCTCCCCAAATAGGTCTATACACTCCCAAGAAAGAGCATTAAATTCATCACCATTAATTCTAAATTTAGAAACAATCAATAGTGCTAGGTTTGTTCAAAAATCTGATGTTGATTTACCTCTTGTACACCATGATAACAATTCATTGGATAAGATACCTAGCCAGATACAAGCTGATGAAAACAACAAATCAATTATCACTGAGAGTTACTATTCTATACCTGAGCATGATGATTCTGTTCTTAACAAACTACATAATGTTGCTGCTTCTAAGAAATATGCAAAAATGATTTATTTCTGACAATGCACTCTGCACAAGTAATCCAGTTCGCTAATGATTTTCATGCCCCCCTTAGACAGAGCATCACCTATTTTAACAAATAGATTCCTCATATTGAGTGAAGATTGAGTATAGGTTGGAGGCAAAAATGATTCAAGTACAGAAGACTTTCTGCAGGAGCAGGTAAGTGCCACTCCATCTGCAACTGATACTAACCATAACAAATCCAATTTTTTCTCTCAACTGAACAGGATGACTCTTAGATCTCCTTCTAAACGCTCAAAGAACAAAAAATATAGATTATAAAAAAACATAAACACCAAATGTTAGTCTGGAATGTTACAGGCATAAACACTTCTTTACTTAGACTTAAAAAGCTTAAGGCTTTGCATAAACTGAACCTTATCTGTGTCATAGAACCTATGCATGTTAAAACCGAATGTGATGATTACAGACAAAAACTTCAGTTCAATCAATGTTTCTCATAATAGTAAAATCTAGCTTACGTGGCCTGGCAAAATTCACATCCAGGTTAAACAACAATCTAACCAATACCTTATGATTGATTTCTCCCACCCTGA
The DNA here is from genome assembly GCA_037428765.1 of Rubia yunnanensis. Classification (NCBI taxonomy): domain Eukaryota; kingdom Viridiplantae; phylum Streptophyta; class Magnoliopsida; order Gentianales; family Rubiaceae; genus Rubia; species Rubia yunnanensis. The sequence goes on along the minus strand of CM075061.1, from coordinate 155,026,586 downwards.
ACTTAATCTTGAAATGGAAATCATATTTATATATGATCTGACAAATAGAGTAGGTAGACATGTACTTTGGCCTGACATAAATAATTTACCAGATAATAAAAGGTTGATGATCAGAGATTTTAATGTTATATCTTCAATCAGTGAATACAAGGAACCTTCAACTCCCAACTCTGGGAGTATTGCTAAATTTAATGATTTCATGGCAACTAATGGACTAGAAGAGGTTTATACAGTGGGTAATTTATTTACCTGGACCAATCATAGACTCCATAACCCTAACTTCAAAAGACTGGACAGAGTCATTAACACCCAACTATGGAGAGAAGCTTTCCCTGCAACCTCTATAGACTTTAAATAGGCTCTTCTCTGATCACACTCCTCTCTTGGTATCTATTAGTAGCAAACTAGAATATTTCCCAAGGCCCTTCAGATTTATTCATAGCTGGTTGCTCAGACAAGACTTTAAGGATCTTGTAAAGCACAACTGGTCATTACCTACCTTCCAGCCAACCCTCTTAAGCCTTTTTTATCAAACTAAAAAGGCTTAAACTGATATTGAAAACATGGAATGCAGAAAAATTTTGCAATATTGATGATAATGTCATCAAAGCCGAAGAGTACCTTAGACAAATGGAACTTCAGTTCCAAAACTCAAACTCGCAGACTGATTTCAGTCTCACTAAAGCCAAGGTAACCCTTTTAAGGGCCCTAAAAGAACAGGAGCATTTTTGGAAGCAGAAAGTAGAGTTAAATGGATCACAGAACGTGACCAAAACACTGCATACTTCCATAAAACAGTAAAAGAGAAAAGATCTAGGATGCAAATCAATAAAATTAAAAGCTCCTAAGGGATTTGGCTAGACGACCACTCTCAAATTGGCTCAAAAGCCGAGGGGTTTCTCAAAAACCTCCCTACTGATAACCAAGATATTACTGCTGGTTCATACTACAAACCATTTTCAAACCACATTCCTTTACTGATAATAGAGGATCAGAATGGCCAACTCATAAAATCTGCCACTATAGATGAGGTTAAAGCAACAGTTTTTAGCCTCAATCAAAATGGTGCTTTAGGTTCGGATGGATATAGCACTCATTTCTTCACAGCTTACTGGGACATAGTAGGATCTGATATCCTCAATGCCACCAATGATTTTCTATCTGGTTCTCAGATCCCAAGAGGCATAACTAGTACTTGGGTTACTTTGATTAAAAAAAAAACAACTCCTTCAACCTTTAATGACTGTAAACCCATAAGCCTGTCTAATGTGGTTAACAAGATTCTATCAAAGGTTTTGTTGGAGAGATTAAAACCCCTTATACCAGCCATCATATCTCTACAACAAACAACATTCATGAAAAACAACGAGATCTCTAATAATGTAATTTATTTACAAGAGATTATGAGATTTTGAATTTAAAAAGGAAAAATACAAACTGTATTATCAAACTTTATCTTACCAAAGCTTTTGATAGGGTCAGTTGGGGGTTTTTAAATATCATACTTCTCGAGTTTGTTTTTCATGGTGCTTTTGTTAGGAACATTATGAATGGTATAACCAATGCTTGGTTCTTCATTCTTGTAAATGGCAATCCAACTGGGTTATTCCAACCGTCCAGAGGGATAAAGCAAGGTGACCCACTCTCACCCTTCCTTTTTAACATATTCGCAGAAGCATTTGCTAGAAGCATCAGTTTCATTTACCTCAACGATAAAATTCACCCTTATCAACTGCCCCACAATATCATTCCCAGCTCTCACCTAAGCTATGTCGATGACACGGTCATTTTCATTAAGGCCACCAGACTCAACCTCATTAGAATGATGGCCTTTCTTGAAAATTTTGAAATAGCATCGGGACAAAAGATCAGCTACAAGAAGAGTAGTTTTTATGTCAGTAAATATGATACCCAGGCTCAGTCTAATATGATAGCTGCAGTTCTAAACATGTCTCTGGGATCACTCCCATTCACATATTTAGCAGTTCCCATCTTTCATGGGAAGATTAAATCAGCTTATTTCCAAAAGCATAAGGAGACTTACGATTCTAAACTCCTTAATTGGAAGAATAGATGGCTAAGTGCAGGGGAAAGATTAACACTTCTGCAATCATCTCTTTTCACCATCCCACAACATATATGAGCAGTGATTAAACCACCCAAAGTATTAATTAAGAATCTCACTCAAAAAATGAGTAAATTCTTTTGGGGTGAAACTGAAGACAAGCAGAAACGAGCCTAAAGGTCATGGAAAGGCTAAGTTTTCCTCAACCTGAGAATGGGATGCGCTGGAGAAATATAAACCACATAATTGAAGCTTTTTCAATTAAGTTATGGAGGAATTTCAGCAAGGAAAAACTTTGTGGTCATAGCTAATATGAGAGCTTCCAACACAGAATAAGACTTCTCAAAATTATAAGAGGATTCTTAGTGTTGATCAAATAGCTCAAACCAACTCAATGGTTATCCATGGCCATGAAAGAGCTAATTTCTGGAATTCAAAACAATGGTTCTCTGTCTGATATATGTAACAGGGAGTTGACAAACATAGCAGCAGATTGTAGCATCTCCCAATTCATCATTAACAAGTCTTTTTTTCATGCCCTCTATTATTGATTTAGTTCCTAATCAGGTCTCTCAATTTTTGAGCAATGCTCAGATTGAGAATAGAGAGGATATATTGATCTGGAAACCACAACCCAATGAGAATTTCACATTTAAATCGGTTTATAAGTGTTTGAGGTATAGATCAGGAACTTCTACATCTCTAAAACCGGTCAGGAATTTAAGAATTCCAAGAAAGATTAGCATCTTCATGTGGAAATTGATGAATTGCTTGTTGCCCTTTGATGACACATTGAAATATATGAATATTACACTGGTGTCTAGATACTATGTATGTGCCAGTACTTCAGTTTCCATAAATCACTTCTTTAACAACTGTCACATTGCTTTGAATGTTCAGAATTGCATGCTTTCTAATTTGGCTGTCCCTTATCATAATTTCTCTAATATTTGGGGTATATTATTAGTGTTGCGGACTTGTGTTGGTATTACTAGAATACACACTCAGCTAGTAAGATTTTTTCCATCCTTTGTGTGTTGGGCTCTCTGGAAATCAAGAAATTCTCTAATTTAAGATTGCAAAAGCCTTAACATAACTCATATAATAAAAACATCACAAATGATCTTTTTTTGGCCTTCTTCTGTAAACCTATCCATTAGAATAATCCTTATGATCTTACATGGTATGAAAGAGGTTTTATTCCAGTTCCAAAACCACCTCCTAAACCTGCAATCAGTGTGATTAAATGGTTCAAACCTGTAATGGGTTTTAAAATCAATATAGTGCCTCATGGGTGGTATCAGAAAGCTTTTTTGGTATTGCTATTCTGTCCAGGGATACAAATGGTGATCCGGTACAGGCTCGGGTCAAAAGAGGAACAGCAACTTCAAGTCTCCATGTCGAAATGCTAGCAATACAAGAGGGATTAATTTTGGGGAAGTCTCTTTCTGCTTCTTTTACTTTAGAATATGATTGTTTGTTGGCTGTAAATTGTGCTAATCATCCACTAAAGTCACCTTGGAACATCTATGATCTGGGTTTTAGAATTAATGTTCTCATCTCTGAAACTGACTGCTCAGTGACTCATATTAAAAGAGAAACAAATCATCCAGCTGATAGGTTGTCCAAAATTGCATTGTAACATGATTCCGACCAAGTCCTAAACTAGAACTCTTTAAATCAAGAAATAAAAAGATTGATCTTGTTAGATAAACAAGAATTTCCTTCTATTAAAATAGATCAAAGCTACCACTGATCCTTGTATGCTTTCTATTTCAGGTCAGCAGATGTACATACCTATTAATGAAGATTAAGACCTTCCATGAAGAACAAAGCAACTTTGTTGTCTCTTCTTTTCAAGCACTCCAGATGATCAACCTTACATGAAATCTCGAAACCTGCTTTCTTGGAAATTAGGAGATGCCCGACCAAAGTTAGGAATTAACACGGGGGTGGAGATTACTAGCTCTGGAACGCATCTCCTAATCCTTTTGCATCATATATGTATAAATTCAAAACCTAGATCTAGATCCAGCTTTCTCATTTTGGAGGTCAACTATGTTGCCGCAGCCATTTGGCCTCAAATTGATTTGTATCTACTCCTTCCGTCCCAGCTATTTTGGCACTCTTTCCTCTTTGGGACGTCCCACCTATTTTTGCACTCTTACCATTTTGGGCAAACAATTATAATGTTAAAGACTTCAATACCCCTAACATTCTAAACATTTTCTCTTTCCCCCATTTTGGCCCTTCCTTCTCCCGCCCCATCCCATTCTTTCTTCTCCCTTCTCTCTTCTCCCTTCTCTCCTCTCCCTTCTCTCCTCCTTCTCCTGCCACTGATTCTTTCTTCTCCCTTCTTCTTCTCCAATTTTGATGTTTTTCAATTTTGGCGGGGGCTTCAATTTTGGTGAGTTTGGAATGAGGGTTTCGATTTTGGAATCGATTTAGGGTTTGATTGAGGGTTTTGATTTTGGTTGTGTAGGTGAAAGTGGTGGTGCGGTGGGTGTAGGTGATGGTGGTGGTGCAGTGGGTGTAGGTGATGGTGGTGGTGCGGTGGGTGTAGGTGATGGTGGTGGTGTGGTGGCGGTGGTGGTGTGGAGAAAGGGGAGGCGGTGGTGGTGTAGAGAAGGGGGAGGCAGTGGTGGTGGTGAGGAGAAGGGGGTGGTGGTGTGAAGAAGGGGGAGGCGGTGGTGGTGTGGAGAAGGGGGTGGCAGTGGTGGTGTGGAGAGAGGGGGGGGGGAGGTAGTGGTGGTGTGGTGAATGTAAAGGCGGTGGCGGTGGTTGTGTGGTGGCAGTGGTGTGGCGGGGGTGGTGTGGTGAAGGTGGTGGCAGTGGTGTGGCGGTGATGGTTGTGTGTTGAAGGTGGTGGCAATGATGGTGGTGTGGTGAAGGTTGCGGCAGTGGGGTGGTGGCGTAGGTGGCAGTGGTGGTGTAACGGTGGCAGTGGTGGTGGTGGTGTGTTGAAGGTGGTGGCAGTGGTGATGGTGGTTAAGGAGGTAGATGGAGAACATTGTTGTCAATTCACATGGTCACTATTTTGAGATGCATTATCTCCCTCTGCAGAAATAGCTGGGACGGAGGGAGTATTTTTTTTATAAGGTTGGGAACCTAATAATATAGGTTGGGACCTAATAATATCCCCTCACCCATTGGGTGGTTTATTTTTAAAAAAGAAAGATAATATAATATGTTTTGCTTTAATTAATTACCTGTTTTGTCTGCTAGGATCCGTCGGAGCGAAATTCCAACGGCCGAAAGATGCCAGAGATTCACCAGCATTCTGAGTTACGTAAGTGGTTTGACTCAATATCCGAAGCTCCAAGGCTGAGATAAAAGGCGTTCCGGCTCCAGTATAAACAAGACACACATAAAGGTAATTCGACAGAGGAACATGAATGATCTCCTTCGTAACGACCGAAGTCGAATCATTGAGCTCCACGGTGTCCCAAAGCTCAACCCCCAAATAAAGGTCGAATGCCGGGGGATGATTCCGGCCGTCGTAGTTTCCGTACGCAAATGTTGCCCTAATCAGATACCGCTTGTTTGCCGCCTGTAGTGAAGCAAGGTCGTAGCAGCTCCTGTTGCCCTGATCCCGAGGGAAATACCTGACGGTCTGCAAATGCCGAGGAACAGAGTCATCAATGTACTTGGCATCTATGGTGGAATTCACGCCTCCGTCTATGTATGCGTTTTGATCGGTGCTGTAAGTGATGCCAGATTCGGAGTCCTTATAGTTGGATGACTCCAGCGGCAATCCACAATCTATGCTTGTAAAACCTGCAAAAAATATAGCACGAGCACCTTTTAAATTCGGAGTTCTGATAGGATCCGGTGCGTTAGCGCTAGTACGATAATACACCACTGGTGCTGTGTTGGGTTTTTACCTGGCTGACTCCCTGCATGAATATATAGGAGCGAAAATGCGAATGCAAAGACGCAGAGCAGAAATAATGGGCTGAGATTGAAATGCATCTTCTTGTTTGTGAGGTGAGAACCCTGAGAGCAATAGTCTTACAATTAGCGTACATCTTGTCCGGGCTATATGGTTTCCAGGAAATTATTGGAGCTGAATAATTGAAGAACACGGCGAGTGGGTCTGAGTCTGGCAAGTTGGGATGGGTCAAGATTTGTGTTTTTGTCACTCTCTATGGAGTCCAGTAGTTTTGTCTTTTGATCAAATGCCAGAATGTTGAGTACTATACAACATTGAGTTTTTCTCGTTGGAGAAATCTGTGCCTCAGGCCAAACAAGTGAGGATAAGACTCTCTGCCGGAAGGGTTGAAGGGAATAAAACATGCGTTTCGTGTCAGGTAAAGTTGGTGATGCCTTATATCAATGAACAAAGTTAGTTGTGTTATTTGAATATTTTGATACAAAACAATAAGTGTGTTTATACTATAGTATGATATTTACCCTGGTCAAGGGCTACATGAACAATTAATTTCTTTTATGGGTTTTCATTCAAGCCATCAAGGATATTTATATCATCGACATTGCCAATCTGTCAGATATATCCAAGTCAACGCCGATCAACAGTTAGACTTATTCAAATCAATGTCAGTCAAGAGATATAACACTTTTAAAAAATTCAGAGTTATACTAGCACATAAGAGCAATATATAGGGGTCACTTATGCGTGGCAGAATAATTGTGGAAACGTAGGGATATTTTGGGAAATCAGTGGGTTAATTTTTTTTTCATTTTCCGGATAAGGTTAAGGTGTTAGAAGTTGATGTTTGTAACTTTTGGGTGATATATATATATATATATATATATATATATATATATATATGTTGATATTTTTAGTTTTTTTTATTAAAAAAATTGTTGATGTTTTATGATTTTTAGAGTGAAGAATTTATACTCTTGAAGTATCATAGCTTTTTGGTTGATATTTTTAGTTTTTTTTTCCATGTTGAAGTTTTTCATTTTTTTGATGAGTTTTAGTTGATATGAGTCGATGTTCTGTAGTTTTTTTTTGGGTTATATGTGCTAATATTTTAAGCTTTTCCCCCCTCCTATATTGATGTTTTTCATTTTCTAGGTAATCTAGGTGATAGGAGTTGATATTAGTCCCCTTTGTTTTGGTGATATAGGTTTAATGTTTTGTAGTGTTTTTTTTCATCTTATTTGACGCTTTTCATTTTCTGGGTGAAGTTTAGGTGATATGAAGTGATATTTTTGGCTTTTGAGTGATATAGATTGATGTTTGTATGTTTTTTTTTTATATAATTTAAACTTTGTTGGTGTTTTTATGATTTTCACTTTATGATATTTATGATTTTTAGTTGATGTTTTATTAGTTGTAGTTGATGTTTATGATTTTCAGTTCGATGATCATATTGATTTTTTTGTATTTTAAAAATATATTTTTAAATTTTTTTTTGTAGATTGCAGTTGACGAGAAAATGATGGAAAAAATTGGACAAAAAAGCCCCAAGCAAAATATTAGAGATAAGTCTACAATATTATTAGAGAGAGGTCCTTAGAGTTAGAGTATAGTTAGAATTACATAAAAGCCCATGCCTAAAGTTTAGGTTGCCTTATAGGAGACCTTCTAAGATGAATCACATTATAATATCCTTACTCATTATATATCAATAGAATTTTATGGTTAAATTTAGTCAATTTTGACTAAATGAATAGTGCAATTATAAGTTAGTCCGGAATAGAGGGGGTGCGAATTTAAAAGAAAAATGTGCAAAAATGACCTTATATATTTTCGAAAGTGCTAAAACAACCCACAATTCCTTGAAAGTGCCAAAATGATGCTTCACTTGCTGAAATTGCTAGAAACGACCAAAATACAGTTCTAATTAAAACATGTAAAATGTTCGTTACCCTCTGATTTTAGCCAAATCATAAATTCATTCTTCTTCATCTTCCTCGTTCCTCGTTCTTCCGAACTTGTTGCTGATGCCAGGTTTCCGCTGAAATGCCACAGTTGTTGCTTACCACCAATACCACTAACCACTAGGGGAGGAAGGCCTATTAAAGACGGTTATTTCGGTTGATAGAAGACACTTTTGTAGTGCCTTCTCTGGATGTGCCTTTGATCAATTTCTATCAAAGGCGGTTCCGAGAACCGCCTTTTATCAAGGTCAGAAGCAGTTGTGAATTCGGAACTTGTTTCTGATGTCCGGAAAAATCCGCCGGAAATCAATTGCTTTTCGACGGGAAATCAAACCCAGCTATGGTACCCTAAACACTAGTACAACAATAACATCACAAAAACATAGATTTGAAAAACCCTGAAGCACATAAAAAAACAAAACAATATCTGTAAACACTTCCGGCGCGGTGGAGCAAAGGGCGTAGTGGCGGTGGTGACAATGCGGCCCTCTATGCGGCGGAGGAGGAGATCTTCAGCGGCGGATGTAAACTTCGTCAGCAGTGGAGGGAATCACCGGCGGAGAGATTATCGCGGTAGAGGGATTCACGCGGCGGAGGCGGATGCGTTCGATGGTGGATCCAAATCGATGCAGATGAGGGCTTTATCGGCGGTAAGGAGAGGAGAGCGATGGATGTGAGCGGCAGAGGGAGAGGAGCGCAGTGGAGAGGGGAGACTCGATAGGGTTTACTGTGTGGAGGGAGAGAGGAGGCGGGACTAAGGGGAAGAAAAGAGGAGGAATTTTTTTGGAGAGAAAATTTTACTAAGGGAAGAGAAGAGAGAAAATAGGTATTTATACTTGGCCCCAAAAACACTTCAAAGTCACCCCTTTAAAATCAGAAATGTCTTCTATTGATCATTTTTAACCACCTTCTATTAAGATCCGAAAGTAGTTCTGACTTCGGAACCCCAGTTCCGATATCGAAACTCATTTAGATCTCAATAGAGGGCAGTTCCTCAAGAACCGTCTTTGATTAGGTGTCTTTAATAAGAGCAAATCGATCTACGAAAACAGAAATAAATGCATCAAAAGCTTCATCTGTACCGGCCATGTAGAGTCCCTGTCACATCTAGCCATGGAAATTGGAGTTGCATCGGAATGTTTGCAGTTAATCCCCTTCGACTAGGCTGGAGAATCTAATCACCAACGACGTCGTATTTGACCTTATTTAGATGCAATGTGCTGGGAGGAAGCTCTAGTGAAGTGCAACCACAGAAATTCCAGAATCTTTGAATGTTAATCCTTATGATGGGTTTCGTAGGACAATGCTTTTTCTGTTGATTGAAGAAAAACATACGGTAGTATCACCCATCTTTTCATTGTCAGATATTTTAGTGGAATTTTTCAAAATATGACATATAATGCTTGTGTCTTTAATGCGAATCAATCCTTGTTGGTAGTGATTTTGGAAATTGTGTAAAAATTTCTAATCCAGACCTAAAATTTTAAAATATGAGTTGATATAGCCCTAAAATTAAAATTAAGTGCTAATATAAAGCTAGATTCTTGTTAAAATTTGACAATGGGGCAGACTTCCGAGGGTAAGATCGTTCAATTTTTCTTAAAGAAAACTAAGAAGGGGTATTTTTTTGTCATTTTGAGGATGGTCAATGCTGGAATTTGCCCCATCAACGCCGGCCTTTGATTTGCTGGGTATAATGGTAACATTTGATGAATACTCGGTGTTGTTTCAACGCTTTCGAAGAACTCGGGGTCCTTCCACCACTTTTAGAAAAAGTTTGGTCATCAACGCACCGTTACAATGATGGTGATATGGTTGTTAAGAGCCTTCATGGAGAGAGAGACCGCTAGAGTGTTGTGGGGTGTACATGTTAAAGGCTGGAAAGCACAGGAGAGAAAATAGAAGGGCTGATGAACATGTAATTAAGAATGCCAGTGAAGCTGAATACGAATTGGAGTTTTGAAGGCCAGTGTTCTATGGAAACCCAACTTGTCAAATGCAAGTTGAGGCTAATTCAAAGTGCACATGCATTGGTTAAAAATGCAAGCGCAAGCACTCTCAGAAAAATGTATGGTCACACACTATTCATTTCAATCAAAAAACTGTTGCCGACAAACTCGAACACGGTGACAAAATACAGTTAATCATACACTCAAACCCCTGAACTCAATAATTGATGAAATAAGAAGTAACAACCTTCTTACCACAAGTCAAGGTTAGCCGAATGTGCAATATCAACCGTTGCATTACAGATGGGAGCTTTAAATATAGCTTCCTTCACCTGAAAGATGTACACGAATAGTGGTGGAGAGCTCTTGATTAAACACATTCAATCAAAGGCAGTTTTTGAAAAACTGCCTTTAATGAGGATCCCAAGAAGTTGCGAATTCGAAACTCCTTCCCAAGTCCCAATCGAAAATTTTAAAGTCACTTTTCTATTGATCCTTTGATTGACATCAAATAAAGGCGGTTCTACATAGAACCGCCTTTAATTGAAGATTTCAAGGAGTTCCAAGTTCGGTAGTTCTATCTCAGGCCACTCTTTTGTTCACTACAAGAAAAAAAGCTATTAGTTGCAGACTGATTTTGGTCACTAAATGTCAGGAATCTGTCATTAATAACTTTTGGTGACCACAATTGGGTTGTCACTGATTGGTCACATTATCTCCATCACAAAAAGTTCTGATGACAACTTTTTCCAGTTGGTCACGACGACTGGTTTTAGGGACCAAGTAATTTTGGTCATAAATATTAGTGACGAAATATATTCGTCAATAAAATAGTTACCAATAAACCAGAAATGGTCACTAATTTATTGCATTGATGACTAAAAAAATTCGTCAAAAGAAGCTTCAGTGACAAAAATAATTTAGTGCTAAATATTTAATGACCACTCACTTTTAGTCAATAAAACATTTGATGACCAATAATTTATAGACACTACAAAAAAAATGACCAAAAACTTATACTCTCTCCGTTTCAGCCTATTCTACACAGAAAGTTTTTTTAGCCGAAGATGCCGAACTTTTACCACATATTTAAATGTGCATATGAATAATAATTTTATCGTATGTGATATGGTTAGATTCGTCGTAACATGTAGTTTCTAAATATCAATTTTTTGTGTATCGTTATAGTCTGTAGCTACACACATTTACAGTCAAATATGTTTATTGGAGATCGTGAAAAGATTCTGTGCAAAAATGGCTGGGATGGAGGGAGTAGTCACTAAAGAATTGATGACGAAAAAGTTTTAGTCACTAAAATTTGATGCCCAATAGTAATGGTCACTGAATGGGTCACTAAAGTTAGTTTCCATCCAATCCCTTTCAGTATTTAGTGACGAAAAAAGTTACAGGATTTTTTTTAAAAATAGTCACCAACTGTGACAGCTAGTGACCAAACATAAATAAACAGCTGACTAAATATCAGCTATTTATTTGGTATTCATTCTATATATACGGTATTCATATGGTTGACTGACTTAATCACTAGAGATTTTTTTCCCCGTAACTTTCTGGGTCTTGTTTCTTTGCAGATTGTGGTCATGGGTAAAGTCGCGATTCCTTACGCAGGAGATGCAGAGGGAGATGGTGGAGCCGAGGCTGGCATTGGTGCGAACCACTGCATCGTAGAGTGGCCGGAGAGTTAGAATGTATTTGGGGATTTTGGAGGGTGGACCGCTGGCTGAACGTTGCAAAAGTTTTGGGAACGGAAGTGAGAATGATTTTGGGGATTAGGGCTTTGGGAGAAGGTAAAATAGTCAATGTACATTTTATGCTTTTAAAATTATTTTGTTAGTAGGGTACATGTCACTTCATTTAATTTTGATTTGACCGAATTTTTAGATGAGACTAGGATTATATATATTAGCACTTTTAAAATTCGGTAGTTACATTAGCACTTGTCAAAAAATCGAGGATTAAAAAAGCATTTCTTTTCAATAAAATATTTAAGTTTTTGAACGCGGGATCATCAAAAATGAAAGGAGCGCTAATAAATTAATAATCATAATTAAATATAAGAACTAAAAATCTTGGAGTAGGCCTCAAGAAAGACGATTTGTTCATAAGTTTATGAACAGTGCACGTATTTTTTATTTTATATACTACATTTGTTAAATTACATACTAAATTTAAATTTTAAAAACAAAATTTTTATATTATATAAATTTATATTCTCATATTCAAATACACATCATTACTTGTTTTAACTTTCAAAATATAATAATTAAATTTTATAAAAAATTACAACATTTAAGGTAAAAAGTGTATTGTAGTGTTAATAAACTTATGGACAGACAGCATTTTCTGAAACTTTACAACATACAGAGTCATAGTAACAAAAATTATATAAACTAAGAGTAGGAAAACCCTTTTAAAACGAATCCAGTAGTACTCCCTCCGTCCTAACTATTTTTGTGGAGAGAGAAATAACAAGTTTTTTTAAGAGTCTAATATTATATCATTTCTTACCCATATGCATGCAGGGCATCTCCAATTTTATTTCCTTTTCCATTTGATTTCATTATGACTTAGTGTATTTTTTGGGATTATGGTGGGCCAACCCAGCATAAAGAATGAATAAAAACTAGTCAAAAGGAGAAATAAAGTGAAGAGTGCAAATGTAGGTGGACGTCCCAAAAAAGAAAGAATGCAAAAATAGTTGGGACAGAGAAAATACATCTTATTCCCAAATGATTAGACATTGTCAAAATGTAGAAAGTCCTTCTATATGAAGAAAACCCTTACCCCTGCCTGACATCAAAGCCATCTCCTGTGTGAAAAACTCAAAATCGTTGTCGATGAATGTCAAGACCTATTGTTCATCTCAGCGGATACCCAGCTCCCGTCCGCTGCCCCCATCACTCAAATCACCACCCTTAACCCCATCACATAAATGATATACTTTAGGCCAGAAGCTTTTTACCAAAAGAATATTTTGGTAAAAATGGAAAAGAGATTAAATGCAGAGGGAATGTGAAATATTTTGTAATTAATTACTAATTTTTAATTAATTTATTGGATAAATATTTATTGTGGAGGTGTCAAAAATGTTACTATTTTAGTTATATCCATAGATGATCAGCAGATTCAGCAGCCTGTAACTAACTGTTCTGCTATGATGATATTTAGCATTAATTTCCTAATCTAGGATGAAAATATCTTGTAACTAACTTTCCCGCCAAAATTAGTTTGACTGAGAAAAGTTGACTGTGCTGAGCTGGTAAATTTCAGTGTATTCACCTGGCTCCGATTCCGGCGTCAAGAATACCTGAATTAACCTCAAGCACATCGTCTCCACCTCCTCCAGCGATCCGTGATTTCTCCGCAGCCACACATTCTGCTAACTCCGTCAAAATGTGAGCCATAGTTGGCCGCTCAGAAGAGGTAGGGGAGGAGCATACCATGGCTAATTCCAGAGCTTTCCAGACGGAATTAACATCGTACGCTCCTCCCAGCTTTGCATCGGCGATGATGTCAATCTCCCCTCTCTCCAGAAAGAAACCAACCCATTGCAATAAGTGGCACTGCATGTCATGAGTGCCGGTTACTACAGGCCTTCCTGTAATTAGCTGCAAGATCACGATCCCGAAGCTGTAGATGTCACTTTTACTGTGCAGCCTACGAGTCTCATAGTACCTGGATCATGATCAGGAAAAAATTGATCAGATGCAAGCTTGCAAAAACTAATGAAAGCCGCCGAGCATGAACTCACTCGGGGTCGATGTATCCAGTGGTACCGATTACTCTGGTTGATATGAATGAGCCATCACTGCTTAGGCAGGCTCGAGATAGTCCAAAATCAGCCAATTTTCCCTCAGAATTTTCATTTAGTAATATGTTGGCGGATTTTACATCTCTGTGAATGATTGGTGGTTTGCAGCCATTATGCAGATAATCAAGTCCTGCAACAACATTCATATTTTTCGAGTTCAGATTTCAGAATATGAGTATATTATTGTGGAATGGAAGGATTAGATGTCACCTTGAGCTGCGTCGAGGGCAATCTGAAGCCTAGCTGACCAGCTCAAGACACTTCCATCCCCAATGCCTGCATTCATACAATACATATTTTGGGAGATGCTTTTAAAAAAATGGTACATAAATGTCCAAATTCAAGCGCTGATTCACCTAAAAGACGCTCTCTTAAGTTCCCTTCAGCCATATATTCGTACACGAGTGCCATGTGGGAGCCTTCATAGCAGTATCCAACCAGACATGTTAGATTACGATGATGAACCCTTGTCAGCAGCTGAGCCTGCAGTGGGAAAAACAGCGCGTATATGATAAGTATCTATGTCAAATATTTTTGTGATTCCTAGAAATGGCATTAGTGTTACCTCTGCCTGAAACTCGATGTAGCCTTGGGATGAGCCCCTCGAGAGTAACTTCACAGCTACTTCTCTGTGATCTGATGTGATGCCGTGATAGACTGTTCCAAAGCCTCCTTTTCCAATAACCTTGTGAAAATTATTTGTCATCTTCAGTATATCTGCGTAGGAAAACACAGTGTTTTTCGTCCCCAAAAGCCCCTCATTTCTGTTGGAAATGCTCCCCAGCTTTTCAACTGGGAGTAAAATATGGATGTGGTAAGGACTAAGGATTAGACAAGGATGCATAAACAGAATAAAAGAAAAGGATTATACCTTTGCGTTTTCTTCTTCTTAATCTGCAGGCCACTATAAAGGCAGCCAAGATAACCAATACGGATGTTGTTGGGAGGGCAACGATAATGACTAACTTATTCGACCTGTTGCTGCTCTTACACTCGTCAGCTTCACATTGATCAGTGGTTCCAGCTCTGTCCAATCCACTTTACATGACAAGAAAAGAGTACAGTAAGGATGAAGCCACATTCTAAGACAACCAAAATTCATGGATCTGTCAAACCTTAATCGCAGACCGCTCTTTACTCTGTCAAGAAGTTTCTGAGGAACCGAGCCAGTAAAATTGTTTCCTGATAAGTTCCTACAGAACAGAAAGTTAACTAAGCTATAAACAAACCAGTAATGCACTAAAGTCCGGATTCCGTGAATCTGAGGTGGCTAGCTTAAGCCTTACAGGACATTCAATTGTGGCAACTGGGCAAGAAACTCTGGTATATATCCACTCAAGTTATTGCCAGACAAATCCCTGAGGTATAAAATGCACTGGCTCCTCAGATTTGTTGCAAAAAAACTGGACAGAAATCATAACAGCAGTATAACTCACAAATTTTCCAGGAAAGTAAGGTTTGCGAAATAGGAGGATACACTTCCATTCAGTCCATTCGAGGACAAATCCCTGCATGTAAATCAAACAAAATCAGAAGCTGCGAATTTCCTAACGAAGGAATCACAGTTTATATGCACAAACATACAATGATCTGATCCTGGGTGGAATGGTCGGATCATCAGAGATGGTGCAGTCTAGACCATCCCACATGAACGGTTTGGGTAAACAGGGATCTCCTTGCCAATCTCTCTTAACTCCATATGTTGACTTGATATTAAGGATTGCTACCACTACAAAATCCAAGAAACTCAACAAAAACAACTGCAATAACTGTCATTTTCATTGCACGGGGGAAATGAAAGTACCGTCATTTTCACTGGTTTGAGACTGCAAGTGCTGCTTAACCAAATAAACCTCCATGGCACTAATGGTGGGAGGGAGAGTTGTGTTCTCGGTCTTCACGAGTGAGAAATCGAAACTTGTTCTTGTCACTCCTTCCGTGGAGAAGACGGAGTACGCAGAAAAATTCAACGGAACAACCGCTTGAAGATGCCATCGATAACCATTAAGATTAATGTACAGTCTTCTGTATTCATCACTTCTCAGATTCACAACTTCAGCGAAGTGCAAGTAGAAATAGTACTCCGCGTCGGGATCCGGAGGATCCCAGAATAACTGCAGCGACTGATTAGGGTTCCGGGGACTCACGGCGGACTGCATCACCGCCATAGGAGGATGGAAGAAGTCCTCCTCCACCTCGACCGGCGATTCAGTTCTCAACTGAATCCAATCTCCCGGGGAGGCGTACGGCCACCACAATCTGTCGTAAATGTCATCCGGATACCGGACTACCCCGTCACCCGCCGGAGCGAAATTCCGACGAGTGACGGATGCGAGGGATTCACCGGCTGTCTTAGTTTGATAAGCTTGCAGGTTCAGCAGCCGGAGCTCCAGCGCCGAGATAAAAGGCGTTCCGGCGCCGGTATCAGCCAGGCACACGTATAGATAATTCGACGGAGGAGCATGGATGATCTCTTTTACGACGGCCGAGGTTGAATCGTTGAGCTCCACCGCGTCCCATAAATCAGTCCCCAAATAAAGGTCGAATTTCGGGGGCTGATTCCGGCCGTCGTAGTTGCCGTACCTGAACGTTGCCCTAATCAGGAACCTTTTGGACTTCCCCTCGAGTGAAGTAAGGTTGTAGCAGCTCTTCCCGCCCTGATCCCGAGGAAAGTATCTGACCGTCCGCAGTCTCCGATCGACGGAGTCGTCTGTATACTTGGGATCTATGGTGGAATTCAGGCCCGTGTCTATGTACAAATTGTGGTCGGAGCTGTAGACGATTCTGGTCTCGGTGTCGGAATATTCAGGTGATTCCGGCGGGAGTCCGCAATCTATGCTTGTGAAACCTGCGCAAGGAGTTCAACTGCATTAGCCCTGAACCGAAGCGCCAAGGAAAAACAAATGATTGGATGAGTGGTACCTCGTTGTCGCTGACTTCGAGCATGACTAAATAGGATTGCGAATGCAGATATGCAGAGGATGAACTTGAAATGCATCGCCATTTTCGTCTGGTTTGTGCGTTGAGAATTCTGATGCCGGTGATAAATACAGGCTTCGTGTGGTTTCTAGAAAATCGAAGACTTAAGGTCTAGGTCAGTCAACTTCCAAGTCGCGGCCATGGATGAAGACCTGCTTTTCAAGCTCAACCCTGTACTTACGGAGACGGCCAAAATTTGTAGGACACGGTTTCGCGCCTTTTTTCGACGTGTGGAATATGAACGTTGGCAAATGATGAAACTTTACTCTCTCTTTTCTTGCCAAAATAACTCGCAGCCCGTCGGTAGAATGGATTGTTAATTTTTTCACCCATTTGAACATGAGTAAAATGGACCGTGGAAAAAATAGATATACTACTACAAAGGATTAGTCGCTTATTTTATGACGGGTAAGGAAATGTCATATTATTTGTCCCACCTTGAGCTAAGCCGAATTACTACCCCAATTTGTGTCACAAAATTTAATGATACTTCTAAATTGAACAACATCTTAAACCGTCACAAAAATATAACGGTACTTCAACTCGTCACAATATTGTAGTGACACGCTGAATAGAGATATTTCACAAGATGTCACTAATAATTTTAGCGACGCCTTTGAGTGTCACGAATGCTCCAAAATCGTCACAACTGGAAGGTTTTTTTTTGTAGTGATAATTTTAAAATATGAATTTGACAAAGTGGATATATATTTTTTTAAAATCATCATTCATAAAATGCTGGAAAATTTTCATCCAATATAATTAGCATCTAGCAATAATCAACGTATTACAAGGATAACTATAGTACATGTCAACCAGACTGATCGTCTGTACTATTACAGATTAAATATCTAATTAAAAAATATAATGGGATATTAACTTGCTTCCCCAAAAATCATACCACTTGACAGAGAGGAGCGTATCAAACATCAATCACTGGGCCAAACATGGATCTTTTTCAACTGTAAGACGACTTGATCTAAACCACGATATAAACACCTTGGAAAATACAAATCGACGAATCAAAATAATTGGAACACAAAAAGGAAAACACAAGGAAAATCACAAACACACAATCTGTACAATCAGATTGAAAAAAAAATACATTAGCCCAAACAACTAAATCGATTATTATTGTGACAAAATGATATAATCGATCGTATCGATCAACAAAATAACGTAAGAAAAAAAATTTCACAAATTTTCAAAAACACAAGAATATCAATCAAAGTAAATGATTATTTTCCCAAAAATGGGGAGAAGGGGAAAAAGAAGATAGGAAGAAAGAGGGGGTTTTTCCGAGGAGGAGTGCGGCGACAGACGTGAAGAGAGGGTTTGGGATTGTCTTCTAGGCGTTTATTCCTTCTTTGGTTGGATGTAATAGTTACTTGACTAGAGACTCTATACAATGGTTAGAATAACCATTGTCTATACATTTGTTGAATTATTCTCTTTTCTCCTCTTTCATCCTGCGAGTTGATATTTACGAAAAAAAATAATTTAAAATATAGAGTAAAATGTTAAAATAAGCTTTATTTTAAATTAAAAGTGTTAATTTAATACTGTAAAAGTGGTCGCCGATGGTGGTGAGGTGGTGGCCGGTGGATCGACGACGAGGAGATAGGGTGGTGCTGGGAATGGCTGGGCCGAAGGTGGTAGTGGGTGGATGAGAGATGGTGGTGAGAGGGTGTTTGGAGAGGGTGGCTAGTGGAATGGGAGGGGTAAAATGGGAATTCTTTTAAGCTGAAATGATCAAGGGCATATTTGTCATTTTAAATTCGGTCAATAGCTCAATTGATGAGTCAACAGCGGAATGTGCCCTGAAGTTTATATTGGCACAATTCATCATTAGGGTTAGTTTGACACCTTTTTTATTTTACAGGATTACGTAGGCACTTTCAGTCTAAATGTAGTGTTAGAAAAGCATTGAACCAACAAAATATAAATGCTCTCCAATTTCAGAAAATCTTACTTCAAAATAACTAATTGTTAAATAAGGTTATTTTATGATTAATATGATTAATAGGCCAATTTGATTATTTATTTATTTATTACAACGAAATACCTATAATTATGAAAACTTTTTAAAATGAACCTCAACATAAGTAATTATGATTCGACCTTAAAAATTATAAAAATGAGATTCTTTATGATTTGTCTAATATGAAACTTTCTCTTATTTCAATGTTTATTCTTTCCTTAATCGAAGAGTTGATATTTACGAAAAAAAATAATTTAAAATATAGAGTAAAATGTTAAAATAAGCTTTATTTTAAATTAAAAGTGTTAATTTAATACTGTAAAAGTGGTCGCCGATGGTGGTGAGGTGGTGGCCGGTGGATCGACGACGAGGAGATAGGGTGGTGCTGGGAATGGCTGGGCCGAAGGTGGTAGTGGGTGGATGAGAGATGGTGGTGAGAGGGTGTTTGGAGAGGGTGGCTAGTGGAATGGGAGGGGTAAAATGGGAATTCTTTTAAGCTGAAATGATCAAGGGCATATTTGTCATTTTAAATTCGGTCAATAGCTCAATTGATGAGTCAACAGCGGAATGTGCCCTGAAGTTTATATTGGCACAATTCATCATTAGGGTTAGTTTGACACCTTTTTTATTTTACAGGATTACGTAGGCACTTTCAGTCTAAATGTAGTGTTAGAAAAGCATTGAACCAACAAAATATAAATGCTCTCCAATTTCAGAAAATCTTACTTCAAAATAACTAATTGTTAAATAAGGTTATTTTATGATTAATATGATTAATAGGCCAATTTGATTATTTATTTATTTATTACAACGAAATACCTATAATTATGAAAACTTTTTAAAATGAACCTCAACATAAGTAATTATGATTCGACCTTAAAAATTATAAAAATGAGATTCTTTATGATTTGTCTAATATGAAACTTTCTCTTATTTCAATGTTTATTCTTTCCTTAATCGAATTGCTAGTAAAAGAGTAATTGCATATATAAACTTTTCACAAGATCTTGTTTTGGACAACCTAAGTGTTAGACTGAGTCACTATGTAATAGAAATTCTTAGTGGGAATTGTCCTTTTTTAAAGAAAATTAAGCAGGGGTTTTTTTTAAAATCATTTTTGGGATGATCAACGCGGAAATTTGTCGTATCAACGCAGCCTTGGATCGGCTAGGCATAAATGTAACATTCGACGAATACTAAGGGTTGTTTCAACACTTTCAAAAAAATCAAGGCTCTTTCACCACGTTTAGAAAAACTTAGGGTCATTTTTGGGTTTATTCTAATTTCAAAATTTTATGATTTCAAATGATTAGATCACAATTATATATATATAGAAATGGACATCATCAATTCACTGTTACAATGATGGGGATATGGTTGTTAAGAGCCTTCATGGAGAGAGAGA
Source organism: Rubia yunnanensis (assembly GCA_037428765.1). Taxonomy (NCBI): domain Eukaryota; kingdom Viridiplantae; phylum Streptophyta; class Magnoliopsida; order Gentianales; family Rubiaceae; genus Rubia; species Rubia yunnanensis. The sequence continues at coordinate 155,006,525 of CM075061.1, read as the reverse complement.
CCACTAGAGCGTTGTGGGGTGCACATAAAGACCGGAAAGCGCAGGAGAGAAGAGAAGAGCTGATGAACATGTAATTAAGAATGCCAGTGAAGCTGAATACGAATTGGAGTTTTGAAGGCCAGTGTACTGTGGAAACTCAACCTGACAAATGCAAGTTGAGGAAAATTCAGAGTGCATATTGCAAGCTGTTCTGTATGGTACCCAATTGATTTTATGATAGAATTCAGGACGATCGCTCCAGAGTCATGACAGACGGGCCAATAGCGACCGGGAAGATTACTTGCACCAAACGAGGTTGCTATTTAATGAAAACCATACACTCCATTTGGATCCACAGAAGAGAAAGTATGCACTCAAAGTTTATGCTCTGCGTCTTTGCATTTGCAGTCCTGTTTAGTCATGCACTGGGTCAACCAGGTAGCTACTAATTCTTAACTTCTGTAATCATTTAAATGTGAAGTCAGTACTAGACTGTTGTTTCGCAGGTTTCACAAACATAGATTGTGGATTGCCTCTGGAAGATTCCGGCTACAGCGACACCTCCACCGGCATTATCTACGCCTCCGACCAACATTTGTACATTGACGCCGGCGTTACATCCGCCGTAGATTCCAGTTACAACGATGATTCCCTGCATCGTTATCTACGCACTGTGAGATATTTCCCTCAAGATCGGGAACACGGCAGTCGGAGCTGCTACAACCTTACTTCATTGCAGGCAGCACACAGAAGGTATCTGGTCAGGGCGAGATTCAGGTACGGCAACTACGACGGCAAGAATCAGCTGCCAACATTCCACCTTTATTTGGGGGCTGATTTTTGGGACACTGTTAAACTCAAGGATTCGGATTCAGTCTTCTCGAATGAGATCATCCATGTTCCCGGTTCGAACAACCTTCATGTGTGTCTGGTCGATACTGGTGCCGGAACGCCGTTCATCTCAGCGTTGGAGCTTCGGCAGTTGCATAACATCACTTATGTCACTCAAAATACCGATGAATCTCTAGTACTTTCCGGTCGTTGGAATTTCGCACCGTCGGATCCCAAAAAACGTATCAGGTAATTATCTATCAGACACAATCACGAGTTCCATCATAAAATTGATTGGTACGTGATCCACGATTTTACACTACAAAAACAATTCAGCAGAACGCATTTTTTGTGGCAAGTACAGAAGTGTCTCGAAATTTACTTCACATTTAGGTGTCACTAAACTATAGATATATGTCACTAAACCAAATTAGTACATCCGTTAATGTCACAAATGTTACTGACATTTGTACATATCAGCACGCCACAAAAATATAAAGACGCTTTAATGCATCACCATATTTTAATGACATGCTGAATGTCACTACTAATTTTAGTGACGCCTTTGAATGTAACTAGTATTCCAAAAAAGAGTCATTACAAGAAGATTGTTAACCACCAACATTAAACTCTAATTGTTGTTAACATGTTATGGTTAGGTTCCCTGATGACAAGTACGACAGGCTATGGTATCCTTACCCAAACCCTGACTTCTGGGTTCCATTGAATACCACATCACCTATTCTTGAAGACAACCGCGACGAGTATGCTCCTCCGAATGTGGTCATGCAATCCGCCGCGGCGCCTGAAGATCCTGATGCTTTCCTGGGATTCCAGTGGGATCCTCCCGGTCTCAACTCGCAGTACTATTTGTACTTTCACTTTACTGAGGTTGTAAGGCTGAGTACAGATGAACACAGAAGATTGAAAATCAATGTCAATGGCGCTCCGTATCGGGATGAAGCCGTGGTCCCTGGCTATCTGGTGAAGGAAACAATCTTATCCAATAGAGCAGTATCAAGCGTCAATTTCTCACTCGTGAAAGCTGAGAATTCAACTCTCCCTCCCATCTTAAACGCCTTCGAGTATTATTTGGTTAGGCAGACGTTGCAGTCGCAGACGGACGAAAATGATGGTAACTTTGCTTTCATCTAACATTTCATATGCTGCATGTTAAGAGTCCTACATTGATGGTAGATAGTTCTACACAGTACCAATTGATTTTGTGATAGAAACCCGATGACTCTAATACTACTCTTAATCTCGTAGCTTTGGCAATCCTGAATATCAAGTCGGCTTATGGAGTGAAAAGGGATTGGCAAGGGGATCCTTGTCTACCCAAAGCCTTCATTTGGGGTGGTCTTGATTGTGTCACCAATGGTGATATGAGTATTCCACCCAGGATCAGATCTCTGTACGTTTCTTACTAACATTAATCCTTCCTGAGAAAAGTTTCGTGCTTTGATTTTGTTCGAATCGCTTGCAGGAATTTGTCCTCGTATGGCCTGAACGGCACTGTGTCCTCCCACTTTTCAAAACTCACTTCTCTCGAGAGCCTGTGAGTCATATACTTTCTCTGTCTCACTATAATTTTTGTCATAGTTTTTTTGTAACAGTTGGAGTAGCTAATGAATTTGATTTCACCCCAGGGATTTGTCGAATAATAACTTGAATGGATCCATACCATATTTTCTTGCCGAGCTGCCTCAGTTGAAAGCCCTGTAAGAATCTTCACAAACCAATTTTTGAGCCATATACAGCATGCAGATTCAGATCATTAGTTCTTATGTAACACAGTTTTGTCTAATTGTGGCCTGTAGGAACTTATCAGGAAACAACTTCTCAGGTTCGATTCCTCAAAATCTTCTTGACAAGGCGTCCAGTGGTGATCTGCAATTAAGGTTCGACAGATTCATGACTTTTTTGTAAAAATGAATTCATCCTCGCTTTAAACTCCTTTGTCTTCAAAAATGGGTAGAACTGATGGAAGTCAATCTGAAACACCTGATAAATGCGAAGCAAACAAGTGTAAGAGCGGCAACAAGCCAAATAAGCTGGTGATTCTGATCGCTGTCCCCCTGGTTGCATCCATATTGGTTATCTTAACCGCCTTTCTTCTGATCTGGAGGTTTAAACGTAATAAGCCCCGAGGTATAAAACCAGATGGTTTTTTTTGCAGCATTCAGAGTAATTTGCATCATGAAGTAACTATACCTAGTTAAATTAATCTTTCGCAGTTGTAAAGCTTGGATCCTTATCCCACAAAAGAGATGGATTTTTGCAGACGAAAAATATCAAGTTTAGTTACTCTAATATCTTGGAAATGACAAGCAATTTTCAGAGGATTCTTGGAAAAGGAGGTTTTGGAACAGTCTACCACGGTATTACAGCTGATGGCAGACACGTTGCTGTGAAGTTGCTCTCCCAGTTTTCTGACCAGGGATACGATGAGTTTCAGATCGAGGTAACTAAAGAGAGAGCTGTCGAAACATTTATGGTAAAATGTATTCGTGGTATATATTTATCTCAATGATGGGAATAAAATATTCATGCACATATAACTTAAGCATGGCCTAACACGAGGAGGATGTTGGACTGCAGGCTGAGCTACTAACAAGAGTTCATCATTGTAATTTGACAATTCTTGTCGGATACTGTTATGAAGGCACACACATGGCGCTTGTCTACGAGTACATGGCTCACGGGAACTTAGGAGAGCGCCTTTCGGGTATATCCAACGAATGTTTCTCATCATTTTCTAGTAGCGCACTAAGACTCTCGCCTGTTTACTTTGCACAGGTGATGGCAGCGTGTTGAGTTGGTCAGAAAGGCTTCGCATTTTGTTGGATGCCGCACAGGGGTTGGACTATCTGCACAATGGTTGCAAACCGCCAATAATCCACAGGGACATAAAATCTGCAAACATCCTATTGAACGAAAAGCTTGAGGCCAAGTTGGCTGATTTTGGGCTATCTAGAGCATTTACTATCGATGATGGCTCTTATGTGGCAACCAGAGTTGTTGGTACCCCGGGATACGTTGATCCCGAGTGAGTAATCTATAGCTGTTTCCAGCTGTTCATCTTCGTAGATAGATAGTTTCTAAATGTTTTGGGTGGCCCTCAGGTACTGCCAGGTGCAGAGGCTGCACGAGAAAAGCGATGTCTACAGTTTTGGAGTTGTGATGCTGGAGGTGCTCACAGGCCGGCCGGTGATCACCGGGGCGGATCAAGAGAGGCGCCACATAGTGCATTGGGTTAGTAATGTGCTGGACACAGGGGACATTGCAAGAATAGTTGACCCCAAGTTGAGGGGTTCATACGATGTTGGCGCGGTGCGGAGAGCGTTGGAAATAGCCATGGCGTGTACCTCTCCAACTTCTTTGGAAAGGCCGAATACTGCTCGTGTTTTGGCTGAGTTGAAAGACTGTTTGGTTGCGGAGAGGGCGCGCTCAGGAGGACAAGATACAGATGATAGTTATTTACCCAGAGCGAGCCCCAGCCCTCTTGAATTTGAAGTTGGGGCGAGATAGAAGGAATGAAACCTCCTTCAGTTCCTTTTATTGTGTCGGTGGTGTTTGATAATAGCAGATTAGCAATAAATCAGAAAATTTGTGCTTGTTCATGTTACACGATGCAGTATTTACTGCTACTCCGAGTTCCATTTACTGGAGTTTTTGTTGCTTATCTGATGGAAAATATCATTTCCCTATTTGCTTGAATTTATGAGGAGCCAATCGACCTATCTCAAACATCTTCATTAATTAATAAAGAGTATTATAAGATCCTCAACAGTCAGCTATTATTAATTTATTATTAGCATAAGTCTAACGGTCGGATACTGGGATATTGCAATTCTACGCAAGGTGTGTTTAAAAGTGTGAAAATCTCCTTTTACCCATTTTTGAGACCTTTTTCTCCCTATTTTGCTGTTCTTACTTCATTTCACACACTGAAAAACTCAGTCACATCTCTAAGAAAACCCTACTTCAATGCCCTTTAAGTTTGAGTCAAATTTCGGACTATCTGGAACCTGCAATGGTGATTTCTTAATGTTAATAAATCACCCAGTGGTTTCTTAACTTTCTCTCATCTGATAGGATTTCTTAGCGCACTCATTTCATAATATGTTTTTGTTTTCTTAATTTTCTGTCTACGATAGTACTTGGAAGTTCAAAATAAATTTCAAAATTTATAAAAAAAAAAGTAGTCTGTCTCTTGAAAGATGATGGTATTTCCATAAGTCATGGAAAGACCAAGGTTAAAAGTGCAAATTAGGAAATAAAGATAAACATTTTGGGTTGCATGAATTGAGTTATAGACTTTATAAATACTACATGTTGCATAATAAAATTTTAAATATTGCAACTAAGACCTTTTACCTTCTATTATTCTAATTAAACTCTGCCTTTCCATAAGCCTATGGAAAGACGGTCGTTCCCAAGACTCCACCTTCAATTTATTTTGGTTGGACAAATTTAATTAAATTAAATATTAATGTTAAAATTAATGAGTATGATAGAAAAATTCAAGTGAGGTACATGAATAATGGAGAGAAATTTTTTTTTGGTTTTTTAGGGTGAGATGGAAGAAAAAGAGACTGTGAGAAATAATATATTTAATTGGTAAGAATTCACAAGTGGTTTCTCCCATTGCACTTGGTCTAGCAATGATGACTCATTCATATCAACACGAGTTGTGGCAAAAATTATATCATTTTCGATAACTTATGAAACTTTTTACCATCTTCACTCAATTCTCTCAACACATTTCAATCCTATTGTTTTTGTGCAAACATATTGTGACATTTTTAATTAATTATGTTATTTTAATAGTACTTGAAGATGCAATAACATTTAAAATAAGAGGAAGTAGCAGGAAATGTGACATATCCATAAACTTATATATAGACCCCTGATTGGGTGTATTTTATACATATATTTTTTGTACTTTTATGAGCTTCTTTTGTCATTTGATGTGCACGTAGGTGTATTTTTGTGCAGAAAATCAATAGTTTGTTTGCTGAAGATGAAGAGCGATACATTATACTCTTTTTCCCTTAACTGTGATTTTTTCCCACAACGTTTTCCCAATAAGGTTTTTAGTGAGGTGTGCTCCAATCGAAAATGTACTTAGAGACATTGTTCCAGATTACAAGCCCAAAAGCAATTGAATCATGCTACGAAGAATTTGGGATCAATTGAATTTATGTATAGAATGTTAAATTAAAGAATAAAAGGTCCAACATGAAAACCAATTTAATTAGTCTAATAATATTTTCCTCTTCTTCTTACTTGGATTTGTAATTAGGGCCACGGTAAAGGCAAAGTCTTGGGAAAGACGATCTTTCCATAAGCTTCTAGAAAAACGGGGTTTGATTAGAATAATAAAAGGTAAAAGGTCTTAGTTGCAATATTAAAATTTTAGTATGAAACATGTAGTAGTTATAAAATTTATAACCCGGTTCATGCAACCCAAAAATTTTATCTTAATTTCTTCTAATTTACACTTTAAACCCTGGTCTTTCCATAACTTATGGAAAGACCGTCTTTCAAGAGACGGACTCCACGGAAAAAATAACTATTTTAAAAAAAATAAAAATTAAGACTCCTCCCAACCGAAAATAAAAATACCGGTAAAAGTAACTATAAAAACACAAGCCGTGGTTTTAGATTCCGTAAGCAGTCGCACGGTTTTCCTTCCTGTGTTCACATCAAACACAATTATTCACGCATGAACATCAGGAATCAATCCAGGTGACATTTGTTTTGGTTATATTTTTCTAGTTATTATGTTTTATTATTTTACTAATTATTTAATGTTTATTATGGATATGTTTAGTAGTTAAATCTCTTTTTCGGTTTAGGGTAATGAAGCATTAACTATGATTTATATGTGAGAACTAATTGTTCTTGATAATTGATTTGTATGAATTCTTAAATGTTCTCTGTGTATATTTTATTTCTAAATTTCTTGAGATCTGATCAACCTTGAGTTATTTGGAATAGTGCCGATTAAATTTCGCTATTTATCTTTATCTAGTGGGTAGATTCAATTAGTGGCGAAACTTGCAGCAGATAGTGGGAACAATGGGTGAATAATTTGTGACAGGTGATTTGATTATGAATTATCTAAATTGGGTTTCTTTGGTTCTTAATTAATATATAAAATCTAGTTTATAGTTGATTCTTGCTAAATTATATCTCAATTAGAGAAGTAGTCAGTTTATAGCGCTGACTATCGAAAGTAAGAAGAAATTGGATTGTATCTTGTAGTTGATTCTCAATCTATAACTCGTTGGTTTATGTGAATTTATTTGTAATTGCGTCTGTGATCACATAAATTATGAGTTAATGTAGATTTACCTGTTACCGGAATTCATTCTCATATTGATATTGGTGTTTATTTGCATTCGTAGTTTAGTTTAATTATCTTCTTAGTTAATAGATAATATTTTCCTCAAATTAAGGTGTGGTAGCTAATCAACATTTGAATCTTTAGACGTAAGAATTTGTTTACACTGATCTCCGTGGGATCGACCATACGAGTACTTACTCTATACTTGAATTTAAATCTGATAAGTTAGCAGAATTACTTGGTAGAAAAACAACCTATTGGCCCCTAAATTTCTTACCTTAAATGTTGTAATTTTTTTATTAAATTTAAATATTGTATTTTAAAAGTTAAAACAAGTAATAATGAGAGTTTGAGAGTGAAAATATAAAAATATATAATATAAAGAAAAGACTAAATTGTTTTTTGGTCCCGAACATATGATGCAATACCATGTTTTGGTCCCTAAGGCCAATACTGTGTTTGTTCAGCAACAAACAAATACAAAATGATTTGTTTGGTCCCCAAGGTTGTTTTAAATGTGGTTTTCAGGTGATTTTGGAGGCCAAAAGATGGTATAGGATCATATGTTAATGACTATAAAACAATTAGTCTAGTAAACACCACCTTGGGGACCAAACAAATCATTTTGAATTTGTTGGGTACTAAAAAGAAGCGGTATTGATTTTGGGGACCAAAAGATGGTATAAGATCATATGTTAAGGATCAAAAAAATAATTTAGTCTAAAGAAAATACAATTTTAAAAATTACTCCCTCCTATACCCCCCCCACAACCAAGACCAAACACAGAAACCCTAGTTGGGGAGCGATCGGTCCGGTGCCCCCCCCCCAAATTTTTTCCCTTTTCGTTTCTTTTCCTACTTTCAATCTCTTTCTTTTACTAGATCTGAGGTAGGGTAGACGATCATCTCATCTGCATCGCCTCAGCCACCACCGCAGCTAGCTTCTGTCCCTCACGACGGCGCCGGGCCATCATTGCACTGAGGTAAATGAGTCGTGCGCAGGTGACCTCTATCGGAGAAAAAGCCTCCCGGCGACGGAGGCCCAACATTCGGCCGTGTGCAGGTGACCTCCACAGAAGAAGAAGCTCAGCCAACCCTCTCGGTGATGGAGAGTCCAACTCCTGGACGATCCAACAAACCAAAATGCAGCCACCGTTGCAGAGGTGGCAAACAATTCTGGGTCAAACCGAATCTGACAAATTTGATTGATAACCAGCGATCCAAAATGCAACACTAGTCGGAAAAATAAAAGGTCCAGAAACATATCCGACAAGGCAAAAACTTAACATTTCAGTTGGTTAAATGACTGGTCAATGGCGGTAAAAAACCGTGGCAGTGACGGCTAACGGTGGTCACCATCCCGGTAAGCGGCGGTCAACAGGCGGGGCAATGATGGTCAACGGCTCCGGTCAACGGCAAACAAAGTCCCGGTCAACAGGGTCTCAGCCGGTCAATGGCAGAGAGTGGCGGCACACAACAACTTCCCACCTCAGCCTTTCCGAAGTCCAGGCCTAAAGCACACCCACCACATTCTTTATTTTAGTTGATTCATAAACCTTATACCCACTTCAATGTAGTCTCGTCATTCGATAAAATCCATCATGGCCAGCTGTAGCCACGACAGCCTCATGGTGGTCGCGGTGGAGGAATTTCTTCGACTAAGCTAGTAGTGGGAATGGTTTCTAGGCAGTAGTAAAAATAGGTCGTCCTGTAGCGGGGACATGGTCTGGCCCACTAAAAAAATAGGAAAATGGGTTTTTCTATAGTAGTTCATATTCATTAAACAGAGCCTCCTGGCACATGACGGAGCTCCCATCGGTTGCAGCACCACATCTATAACGGGTCGTGAGGGCAATGCTTCATAAACAATACTTAATTATGGGCTATTAAAGAGCTACGTTTTAGCATGACTCCCCTGGATGAAAGCGGGGTTTTAGATTAACAAGTTTTAGTTGTTTTATGTCTTTTTAGGTGTTCAGTTGATGCTCTCGTAACTCTGGCAAGATTTAGATATTGTCATGTTGCGTTTATTGGAGAAATCCAGTGAAAACCTCCAAAAAATTGACATGATAACTACTGAGTTGTGCCAACTCAGTGTGGATAAATCTGCCCAACATTGAATAAAGATGGAGGCATGCAGTACCAGAATGCTTAAAAAAAAAGAGACCTGCTCTCAAAAATCCTTCAACCGTACTTCTCATCACTGATTGGAGAAATCCAGCTACAAACTCTTCATACTACAAAGCTGTCACAACCCAATGAAGACAGGGATTGGAGGCGTGACTCGAGTAGCAGATCACCAGTATGGCACATGAACCTAATAATAAGTCCATTTGTAAGAGGCTCACCCTACAGTGTGTGAGCCAAGGTGTTTAGGATGTTTTTTTTACGGATTAGTTATACTCCATTTGTCCCAGAATAAAGTTCCTAATTTTTGGTCAACTTTCTCAAGACATGTTTGACCACCGATAACTTTAGTTACATATTCTAATAGTGTATAAAAATTTGATCTTTAGAAAATACATGTTGCAAGGAATCTAACAATCAATATATCACATGATGATATTGTAACCTATATACTAGTTGAAATACATGGTCAAACATAGCTTGAGAAACTTAGCAAAAAATTAGGAACTTTATTTTGAGACGGAGGTAGTAGTAGTTAGCTAGGGATTGTGCGGTATAAATCAAATACGAATTTGTAACGATTTAATTGTTAATGAGAAGACTAGATTGTTTTTTGGTCCCCAACATATGTCACAAAACCATCTTTTGGTCCCCGAAGTCAATACCGCGTATGTTCAGCAACCAACAAACACAAAATGATTTGTTTAGTCCCCAAAGATGGTTTTTAGGGGGTATTTTTTTTAGTTTCACTAATTAAAAAACCTCAAAAACACAATCTAGAGACTGTTTTTTAATTAGTGAAATTACAAAAATACCCCACGAAAACCACCCTCGGGAACCAAACAAATCATTTTGTATTTGTTGGTTTCTGAACGTACGCGGTATTGGCCTAGAGGACCAAAATGTGGTATTGTGACATATGTTGGAGACCCAAAAAAAATAATTTAGTCTAATGAGAATGAATGCTTCTTTGTTTTTTTTTAAAGTGCATAAAATTATGTGACGCTCTCTTATTGAGAAAATGTCTAGAATGGTATCCGTTTCTAAGTGAATGGTACCAGCTTCTAAGAGAAATTCACAGTTTGGTACCCAATTTTTAAAATATTTAGAAAATGTACCCATTTTTCATTAATGTCCCAAAAAGGTACTTTTTGGTTAAATGTGGGTACCATTTTTGTATAATTTTGATCCAAATTGGTACCCATTTTTTGCTGAAAGGTACCTATTTGGGACATTAATGAAAAAATGAGTAACTTTTTAGAACAACTTTAAAAAATGGGTACCAAACTGTGAATTTCGATTAAAAGAGAGTATCATTTTGGACAATCTCTCCTTCCTTATTTGTCATCAAATTTGTGTCACTACTTGTTTGTATTTGTTTTTTTGTTTGTTGTTGCCATGACTTGTGCTATACTTTGTGCTAAGACCATAATTACATTCACTAGAAATAGACTACTCTTTTTGTCCCTGCTTAAATTACGCTGCAATCATTAACTGTTAAAGAAATATGTTTGACCATTAATATGTTTACATATGTATGATTTACTACCTAATCAGGTCTCTTAATTTTTTACCAATGCTCAGATTGAGAACAGAGAGGATGGGTTGATCTGGAAACCACAATCCGATGGGAATTTCACATTTAAATAAGCTTAAGAGTGTTTGAGACTTAGATCAGGAACTTCTAAATCTCTGAAACGTGTCTGGAATTTAAGATTCCAAGAAAGATTAGCATCTTCATGTAGAAATTGATTGATATGAATCCTCTTACGATGAATCTGGATTGCAGAATTAAGATCTTTGACAAAACAAGGGAACTCGCAAACCTTTCAATGTCGCATCAAATTCAACGTCTAGCCCTCGGGTTACACTCAATTTCGACTCGCTCTCTAACTAGCCCTCAGGATCAAATTACAAAGTTTTTTGACACTTAACTATGGAATAGCTCGCAAGCAAAGAGTATGAACTCAAAAAGTTGTATTTTGATTGATAAAAAATGGTGTAATGTAAAAATAATGTTGAAAACTACCCCTATTTATAGTACATAGGTATGGTCTTCAAAAATACAAATAAGAAACTGAAAAGGATTATGGTTGCTTTAAAAAACTAAAACCATATTTAACTAAAATACCTAAAATAAATTGTAATCTAAGGTAATCTAGTTGAATTCTTCAAGAAGTAACTCTTGAAGAATATTACCTTATCTAATTTTACCAAATCTAATTCTAATCAGAATAAAACTGAATGTACTAAACTCTAATGGACCATATTTTTGAAATTCAGCTTTTCAAAGCCCACATGGCTGAACTATCAGTCACACTATATTACAATATTTTACAATATTTTACAATGATCACACTACCTCATTAAAAAAAACCAGTGGAAAAAAGAGTATAGTGTTCTTTATGATGTCTTTAGTTCTTCGACAGTCTTGAACAATAAATCCAAAAATGTCGATGATGACTCTTTCTTCAATTCTTTATCATAAAGTTGATCTATCAAAGCATTTAAAGCACATCAAATCATTTGATAATCATATCATTATCTAATTCTAATCAGAATAAAACTGAATATACTAAACTCTAATGGACTGTATTTTCAAAATCCAGCTCTTCAAAGCCCACATGGCCGAGCTATCAATCCAATAAACCCAAAATGACATAAATTTACAATATTTTACAGTGATCACACTACCTCATTGAAAAACCCAGTGGGAAAAAGAGTATAATGTTCTTCATAATGTCTTCAGTTCTTCGACAGTCATGAACAATAAATCCAAGATGTTGATGATGACTCCTTCTTCAATTCTTCATCATAAAGTTGATCCATCAAAGCATTTAAAGCACATAAAAGCATTTGATATTCGTATTATTGATGAATTGCTTGTTGCTCTTTGATGACACATTGAAATATATGAATATTACATTGGTGTGTAGATGCTATGTATGTGCCGGTACTTCAGATTCCATAAATCACTTCTTTAACAACTATCGCATTGCTTTGAATGTTTGGAATTGCATGCTTTCTAATTTGGCTGTCCCTTATCAGATTTTCTCTAATAAATGGGATAAATTATCAGTGTTGTGGGCTTATGTTGATATTACTAAAATACACACTCAGGTACTAAGAATTTTTCCATCTCTCTAATTTATGATGGTAAAGGCCATAACATAACTTATCTAATAAAAACCATCACGGATGATCTTTTCTTGGCCTTCTTCTGTGAACCTATCCATTCAAATAATCCTCATGATCTTACATGGTATGAAAAAGTTTTATTCCAATTCCAAAGCCACCTCCTAAACCTACAATTAGTGTGATTAAATGGTTTAAACCTGTAATAGGTTTTAAAATCAATACAGATGCCTCATAGGAGGTATCATAAAGCTTTTCTGGTCTTGCTATTCTGTGCAGGGATACAAATGATGATCTGGTACAGGCTCGGGTCAAAAGAGAAACAACAACTTCAAGTCTCCATGTTGAAATGCTAGCAATAAAAGAGGGATTAATTTTGGGGAAGTCTCATTCTGCTCCTTTTACTTTAGAACCTGATTGTTTGTTGGTTGGTAATTGTGCTAATCATCCACTAAAGTCACCTTGGAACATCTATGATCTAACTTTTAGAATTAATGTTCTTATCTCTGAAACTGGCTGCTCCGTGACTCATATAAAAAGAGAAGCAAATTATCCAGCTGATAGGTTATCCAAAATTGCAATGCAACATGATTTCGACCAAGTCCTAAACTGGAACTCTTTAAATCAAGAAATAAAAGGATTGATCTTGTTAGATAAACAAGAATTTCCTTCTATTAGAATAGATCCGGGCTACCACTGATCCTTGTATGCTATCTATTTCAGGTCAGCAAATGTACATACATATTCATGAAGATCAATGTCTTCCATGAAGAACAAAGCAACTCTGTTGTTTCTTCTTTTCAAGAGCTCCAAATGATCAACCTCACATGAAATCTCGAAACCTGCTTTCTCGGAAATTAGGAGATGCCCGGCCAAAGTTAGGAATTAACACGTGGGTGGAGATTACTAACTCTGGAACGCATCTCCTAATCATTTTGCATCATATATGTATAAATTCAAACTCTAGCTCTAGCTCTCTCGTTTTGGAGGTCAACTATGTTGCCTCAGCCATTTGGCCTCAAACTGATTTGTATCTATTTCTTTTATTAAGGTTGGGGACCTAATAATATCCCCTCACCCAATGGGTGGTTTATTATTATTTTTTAAATGTTTACATATGTATAATAACAGCAAATAAAAAAATTGATATTTAGATTCTGCTTGTTACGACAAACTAAACAATATCATGTATGATAATATTGTTGTTCATATAACTATTCAAATATGTTACTCCCATGCCCCATCTTAAATTACAGCCTAATTATTGCACACCGTTCGAGAGACATGTTTGGTCATTAATATGTTTAGCTACGTATAATAACAACAAACAAACAAATTATTTTCTAGAAACTACTTGTTACGACGAATTCAACAATATTTCATACGATAATATTATGTCTCATATATCTATTCAAATATGCGGTTAAACTTTGATAGAAAATAGTGTCATAAAGTAAGTTGGTAATTTAAGGTGGGACAGTGGGAGTATCAAACTTGGAAGCGAGAATAGTGTAAAAAAAAATAAGAGTGCCAATTCCAGGTTGACAGAGGATACTATTAATGTGTTTAAACATAGAGAAATTCTGGTTTATAAAGTCTGAATTTTACTGCCCTCAAAATTGCGAAAATGGAGTAGCAGTTACCTCAAATTTCAAACTAGCTCGTAAATCTCCTTTCACAAAAACAATTGAACCTCAATATTTAGATTGATGGTGATGGTGCCACCGTACCATGATATAGCTGTGATTGAAAGGAGCATTTATTGATGCAATCAATTGGGAGAGTAGAGAATAGAAAAGCTGTGAAACCATCAACCTCTGAAGAAGATGTTAGGAGCACCGACGCCTTTCGGATATGATGCATTTGAGGCTTAAAACATTGCTCCACTGCGTCCTTGCTATTGCAGTCCTAGTTAGTCATGCATGGAGTCAACCAGGTACTTTAACCATAGCTCGATAACGAGATATGATTCATATAGCCGACTTGATGCGATGCAATGTTGTTGTTCAATTAACAGGTTTCACAAGCATAGATTGTGGATTGCCCGCCGAATCGAACCACTACAACGACACCAAAACCGGCATTACCTACACCTCCGACCATAATCTGTACATTGACAAAGGGGTGGTTTCCGCCATAGATCCCAAGTTCATCAATGACTCCCTTGATCGCCATTTACAGACGGTTAGATATTTCCCTCGGGAAGGCGGTGGCGGCAATAGGAGCTGCTACGACCTTACTTCACTACAGGCCTCCAACAAAACCTACCTGATCAGGGCAACGTTCAGGTACGGCAACTACGACGGCCGGAATCAGCCGCCGCGGTTCGACCTTTATCTGGGGGTTGAGTTTTGGGAGACCGTGGAGCTAAACGATTCGATCTCGGTGGTTACGAAAGAGATCGTCCATACTCCCTGCTCCAGTTACCTTTATGTGTGTCTGGCGGATTCCGGTGCCGGGACGCCTTTTATCTCTGCTCTGGAGCTCCGGCTGCTGAATCAAGATGATACTTATCGAACTGGCAAACCTGGCGAATCGCTAGCATTTTTCTGTCGTTGGAATTTCGCGCCGGCGGATCCCAACAGAATAATCAGGTAAGCAATTGGAACAATGATAGATTGCGAGATTCGATGAATTTTCAATATGAATTGGGGATTTTTTTAGGTATCCGGATGACGAGTACGATAGGCTATGGCATCCCTACGTCACCCCTGGCGATTGGATTCCAATGAATACCGAATCGCACGTTTGGATAGATAACGGCTACAATCCGCCGGAGGCGGCGATGCAATCCGCCGTAGCACCCAGAAACCCCAACGACTCCCTGCAATTGCTGTGGAGCCCTGCGCCGGACGATCGCAAAGCGGATTTCTTTGTATTTCTTCACATTGCGGAAGTTGTGAAGCTGGGTAGTGGTGAATTCAGAGGAATGTATGTGGATCTCAATGACTTTCGGTGGTGGGATGAAGCCGTGATTCCGGAGTATCGCTCACTGAACACAATCTCCTCCGGCCATGGATACACCGGAGCAAGGTTCAATTTGTCGCTCGAGAAAACCGAGAACTCTACTCTTCCTCCCGTCATCAACGCCATGGAGGTTTACATGGTTAAGCAGCAGTTGCACTCCCAAACTAATGAAAATGATGGTACTAATTGTTCTTTTATTTAATCTTGCATTTCTCATGGCTGCATAATTAGAGTTTGCTTTTTGAATTTTGCAGTTGTGGCCATTCTTAACATCAAGTCAAACTATGGAGTGAAAAGGGATTGGCAAGGGGATCCTTGTTCACCCAAAGTGTTCACTTGGGATGGTCTTAATTGCATCGTCTATGTTGATTTGAGCATTCCACCCAGGATCACATCTCTGTATGATCGCACGCGACGATACTGTTACCTATATATCAATGAATATATGAGTTTCAATTTAGTCCATTTTAACTGGATGGAGTTTCAATTTAAGAGATGATTTTGTTCATTATTGCAGGAATTTGTCCTCGTATGGCCTCAATGGCACTGTCTCGTCCTATTTCTCGAAACTGACGTTCCTAAAGAGCCTGTGAGTAATATTTATGTTGTACTAGAAGTGATATATGGTTTGTTGCAACAATGTGAGTAGCTGATCCAATTGATGATATTTTAGGGACCTGTCAAATAATAACTTGAGTGGATCCGTACCGGAATTTCTGGCCGAGCTGTCACAGTTGAAAGTCTTGTAAGCTAACTCAACAAAACAATCATTGAGGGAGATTCACTGAGTAGAACTGTTAGTTCATAACATGGATTGCTTTCTGTAGGAACTTATCAGGAAATATGTTCTCAGGTTCAATTCCTCATAAACTCCTTGACAGGGAAAACAGTGGTGATCTGCAATTAAGGTTTCACAGATTCACGACTTTCTCGGTTCTTTGAAATAATGGATTCATCCTTACTTTGTTGACTCTTGCTTTCTCTCGAAAAATGGATTGGACAGGGTTGATGGAAATGAGATTGGAACACCGGAAAAATGTGAAGCGGGCGAGTGTAAGAGCAGCAACAAGTCAAATCAGTTAGTAATTCTGATAGCTGTGCCACTGACAGCATCCATACTGGTAATCTTGGCTGCCTCATTTCTGATATGGAGGTTTAGAAGGAAAAAACACAAAGGTCTAGCAGTTCCTGCAAACTGAAACATTGCCATTATTACATGATCATTTTTGCATTCAATTTGGGACATCCTTGGCTAAATTCTATATATAATTATATATTTTGATTTTTTTTTTCCAGTTGCAAGGTTGGGGAGCATATCCAACAGAAGAAATGGCTTTCTGGAGGCGAAAAACAAGAAGTTCACCTACTCGGATATTCTCCAGATGACAAACAATTTTCTAAGGGTTATCGGAAAAGGAGGTTTTGGAAGAGTCTACTATGGTACCACAGCAGATGGAA
Source organism: Rubia yunnanensis (assembly GCA_037428765.1). Lineage (NCBI taxonomy): Eukaryota > Viridiplantae > Streptophyta > Magnoliopsida > Gentianales > Rubiaceae > Rubia > Rubia yunnanensis. Next base: position 154,989,673 of record CM075061.1, on the reverse strand, counting down.
AACAAGTTGCAGTGAAGTTGCTGGCCCAGTCTTCTGCTCAGGGGTACAACGAGTTTCAGACCGAGGTAATAACTGAATGTGACAAATGCCTGTTAATTGTATTAGTTAATGACAGAAATGAAACTTATACATAACTGTAAGTAACGTTCTTCGACCACAGGCCGAGCTATTGACAAGAGTTCATCATTGTAAACTGACAATTCTGGTCGGATATTGCTACGACGCCACCCACATGGCACTTGTCTATGAGTACATGGCTCTTGGAAACTTAAGAGAGCATCTTTCAGGTACATTGACTAATGTTTCATATCTTTTTCCACTGAGAATTGCTTTGTTGCTTGTAAGAATCTATTCAGTTTATATGCAGCAGGTGACGACGATAATGTGTTGACTTGGTCAGAAAGGCTTCGCATTTTGTTGGATGCAGCACAAGGGCTGGATTATTTGCACAACGGCTGCAAACCACCGATAATTCACAGAGACATAAAATCCACCAATATCTTATTGAACGAAAACCTTGAGGCCAAGCTAGCTGATTTTGGACTGTCGAGAGCATTTACTATTGACGACGGCTCTTTTGCATCAACCAGGGTTGTGGGAACCCCTGGATACCTTGATCCTGAGTGAGTGCATTATAGCTGTTTCCAGTTCTTGCATTTGTTCAACAAATGACAGATTATTTATGTGTTTTACATCGATCCTAAGGTACTATGAGACACAAAGGTTGCACGAGAAAAGTGATATCTACAGCTTTGGAGTGGTGATGTTGGAAGTAGTCACAAGCCGGGCAGTGATCTCCGTGCCTCACCAGCACAGGCGCCACATAGTGCATTGGGTTAGCTGTTTGCTCGAAACAGGCGACCTTGCAAGTATTGTTGACCCCAAGTTGAGGGGCGTTTATGATGTTAACACGATGTGGAGAGCTTTGGAAATAGCCATGGCGTGTGCAGCTCCAACTTCCGTGGAAAGACCGGACACAGCTCATGTTTTAGCAGAGCTGAAAGATTGTTTGGAAGCAGAGAAAGCACATTCAAAAGGCCACGAGACTGATGATATTAGTTATTTGCTCGAAGCTAACCCCGACATTCTTGAAGTTGAAATTGGGGCGAGGTAAATTCGAGATCAGATCCTTCGTTTCGTTTTATCAGTGTATCATTAGTATGTTTACAAGTATATGACAAAGTCTGCACTCTCTCCATTCGGCATGCAATGAACAATACAAATTTTCTGATTTAGTTTGCTATTATCATACATCAATGATACACTAAAACGAAGTGAGGGAGGTTTGATGCCTATCATCTCGCCCCAACTTCAAATTCAAGAGGGCTGGGGTTCGCTTCGAGTAAATAACTATCATCTGTATCTCGTCCTTCCGAGCGTGTCTTCTCTGCAGCCAAACAGTCTTTCAACTCAGCCAAAACACGGGCCATGTTTGGTCTTTCCGAAGAAGTTGGAGAGGTACAGGCCATGGCTATTTCCAATGCCCTCCACACCGTGCCAACATCATAAACACCCCTCAACTTGGGGTCAACTATACTTGCAATGTCCCCCGTGTCCAACACATTACTAACCCAGTGCACTACGTGGCGCCTCCCGGAGATCACCGGCCGGCCTGTTAGCACCTCCAAGATCACAACTCCAAAACTGTAGATGTCACTTTTCTCGTGCAGCCTCTGCGTCTCATAGTACCTGAGGGCCAATCCAAAACATTTACGAATCATCAGTTTTGTGTTATCTGCTAAGATGAACGATTGCAAGAATGGGAGAACATAAATTACTCACTCAGGATCAACGTATCCTGGAGTTCCGACAACTCTGGTTGACACATATGAGCCATCATCGACAGTAAATGCTCTAGATAGTCCAAAATCAGCCAGCTTGGCCTCAAGATTTTCGTTCAATAAGATGTTGGTAGATTTTATGTCTCTGTGGATGATTGGCGGTTTGCAACCATTGTGCAAATAATCCAGCCCTTGTGCTGCACCCAACAAAATGTGAAGCCTTTCTGACCAATTCAACACACTGTCATCACCTGCATTGCAGGTATAATGTGTAAACAAGGGAGAATCTTGTACTATAGAAATCAGACACGAGCACCAAATAGGGAAAGGGATGTGCAGAAAGCCAACACATAAGCCAGCCCAGTGGGGTTCCATCCTAAAATCAATTGGTAATAGGAGAAGTAACCCTCCAAGCTTATATGTGAGACATCTAGCCTCTCCACTTTCAATGTGCGATACTTTATCAGCTACTAGCGAATTCTCGTGGAGAGGATGAGAAGCATTCGACAAATATACCTGAAAGACGCTCTCTTAAGTTCCCATGAGCCATGTACTCATAGACAAGCGCCATGTGGGTGCCTTCGTAGCAATATCCGACAAGAATTGTCAAATTACGATGATGAACTCTTGTTAGCAGCTCAGCCTGTAGTCCAACATCCTCCTTATGTTAGGCCATAAGTTATATATGTGTGAATATTTGATTCCTATCAGTATATGATAGAGATGAATATATACCACGAATACATTTTACTATAAATGTTACGACACTTCTTTTTTTAGTTACCTCGATCTGAAACTCATTGTACCCCTGGGCAGAAGACTGGGAGAGCAACTTCACAGCGACGTGTTTGCCAGCAGCTGTAATGCCGTGGTAGACTGTTCCAAAACCTCCTTTTCCAAGAACCCTCTGAAAATTACTTGTGATCTTCACGATATCAGAATAACTATACTTGACATTTTTCGTTTGCAAAAATGCATCTCTTCTGTAGGATGAGGACCCAAGCTTTGCTTCTGTGAAAGATTTAACTAGGTATAGTTACTTCAGGATGCAAATTATTCTGATTGCTGCCAAAAAGCCATGTGGTTTAATACCTCGGGGCTTGTTCCGTTTAAACCTCCTGACCAGAAGCAAGGCAGCCAAGATAATCAATATGGATGCCATCAGGGGGACAGCGATCAGAATCACCAGCTTATATGACTGGTTGCTGCTCTTACACTCGTCTGCTTCGCATTTATCAGGTGCTTCAGATTGACTTCCATCAGTTCTATCCATTTTTGAAGACCAAGAAAGGGTTTAGAGTAAGGCTGAATCCATTTTTATGAAAACTAGAAGTCATGAATCCGTCAAACCTTAATTGCAGATCACCGCTGGACGCCTTGTCCAGAAGTTTTTGAGGAATCGAACCTGAGAAGTTGTTTCCTGATAAGTTCCTACAGGCCACAATTAGACAAAACTGCGTTATACAAGAACTAGTGATCTGAATCTAAATGCTATTTATGGCTCAGTAATTGGTTTGTGAAGATTCTTACAGGACTTTCAACTGAGGCATCTCGGCAAGGAAATATGGTATGGATCCATTCAAGTTATTATTCGACAAATCCCTGCGGTAAAATCAAATTCATTAGCTACTTCAACTTTCAAAATACTATGACCAAATTAGTAGTGAGACGGAGAAAGTATGTAACTCACAGGTTCTCGAGAGAAATGAGTTTTGAAAAGTGGGAGGACACAGTGCCGTTCAGGCCATATGAGGACAGATTCCTGCAAGCGATTCGAGGGAACTCATGATAAACAGGATAACTTTTCTCATAAACGATTAATGCTAGTAAGAAACATACAGAGATCTGATCCTGGGTGGAATACTCGTATCACCATTGGTGACACAATCAAGACCACCCCAAATGAAGGCTTTGGGTAAACAAGGATCCCCTTGCCAGTCCCTTTTCACTCCATACGCCAACTTGATATTCAGGATTGCCAAAGCTAGAAAGAGCAGGAATTGAGTTTATGTAGTGTTAAGAGTTTCACGTTGATGGCAGACAAACTTACAGCATAATATATAAGGTCAGGGGTCACATTTACGTGATACGAATTGTTCTATGATAGAAGTCAATGATGCTAATATGCAGACATGCGAAATGTAAGATGAAAGCAGAGTTACCATCATTTTCGTCAGTCTGCGACTGCAACATCTGCTTAACCAAATAAAACTCGAAGGCGTTTAAGATGGGAGGAAGAGTAGAATTCTCAGCTTTCACGAGTGAGAAATTGAAGCTTGCTACCGCTCTCTTGGAAAAGATGGTTTCCTTCACCAGATACTCAGGGACCACGGCTTCATCTCGATACTGAGCGCCATTGACATTAATTCGCAATCTTCTACTTTCATTTGTACTCAGCCTTGCAACTTCAGTAAAATGAAAGTACATATAATACTGTGAGTTGAGAACGGGAGGCCTCCAAAAGAATCCCAGGAAATCATCAGGATCTCTGGGCGCCGCTGCGGATTGCATCACCACATTTGGAGGAGAATACTGGTTGTCTGCAAGAAGAGGTGATGTGGTATTCAATGGAACCCAGAAGTCAGGGTTCGGGCAAGGATACCATAGCCTGTCGTACTTGTCGTCTGGGAACCTGTTAAAGTTATAGCTCAATATATAAGAGAGTCACTTTTAACGATCATGTCTGATCAAGAATTACCTAATACGTTTTCTGGCATCCGCCGGTGCGAAATTCCAGCGACCGGAAAGTGCTAGAGATTCACCGGTCTTTTCAGTGACATAAGTAAAGTTATGCAATTGCCGGATCTCCAATGCTGAGATGAACGGCGTTCCGGCACCATTATCGACCAGACACACATGAAGATTGTTCGAACCGGGAACATGGATGATCTCCTTCGAGATGACTGTGGTTGAATCCTCGAGTTCAACAGTGTCCCAAAAGTCAGCCCCCAAATAAAGGTGGAATGTCGGCGGCTGATTCTTACCGTCGTAGTTGCCGTACCTGAATCTCGTCCTGATCAGATACCTTCTGCTTGCTGCTCGCAATGAAGTGAGGTTGTAGCAGCTCCGATTGCCGCGTTCCTGATCCTGAGGGAAGTATCTCACCGTGCGTAGATGCCGATGAAGGGAATCATCGCTGTACTTGGAATCTACGGCGGACGCAACGCCGGTGTCGATGTACACATGTTGGTCGGAATTGTAGATAATGCCGGTCCAGGTGTCGTTGTAGCCGGAATCTTCCGGAGGCAATCCACAATCTATGCTTGTGAAACCTGCGAAGCAACAATTTACAACTGAATTTACTTCGAAATGGTTGCAAAAGTTTAGGAGGAGTAGCTACCTTGTTGACCAAGTGCATGACTAAACAGAACTGCAAATGCAAAGACGCAGAGGATAAGCTTTGAGTGCATCGTTTCTCCTCAGCGGGGCCAAATGGCTTTGACGATCATCTTCTTCTCCGGGCCATATGGTTTTCATTAAATAGCACCAAAGTAATCTTCCCGGTCACTATTGGCCTGTATGTCTTGACTCTGGAAATTTTTTCACCGTCTCTAAAAAGCTACGTATGAGAATTGCACATAAATATAGGTTATTGCTATATCACGCCCTGTATTTTACTAGTTACGCCCTAATATGTATATATATATATGTATAATACTAATATTAAGATTTTAAAATAAAACAAAAATCAACAACAAAAATTTAAAATAAAAACAAAAATCAAAAATAAAAAAAACCACAGCCACCACCGAGCCGCCGTGCGCCACCGCTGCGCCGCCGAGAGCCACCGCGCGCCGCCGTGCCCTGCAACGCCACCGCGCGCGCGCCACGCCGCCGATCTCCGCCGCTACGTGCTCCAGCGCCACCGCCGTGCTCCAGCGCCACCGTCGTGCACAGCGCTGCCGCCACCTATTTCTCTTCTTCTTCGTCTTCTCCGGCGGTTTCGTCTTCTTCTCCGCCACTGCCACCGAGCAAAGCCCTAACCCCTCCGTCTCTCCTCCTTCGTCACCGTCGATCGAAGCCCGCCGTCGATCGAAGCTCTCCGTCGTCGATCGGTTCGCGCCCGGTCCGTGGCGAACGGAAGGCGCCCGGTCCGTGGCGAGCGGAACGGCGCCCGGTCGCGCCCAGGCCGTGGCAAACGGGACACCGTCTGGTTCGCGCCCGGTCCGTGGCGAACAGAAGGTGGCCGGTTCGCGCCCAAACCGTGGAGAACGGAACACGGCGAACGGAGAACGGAGAACGGAGCCGCGGCATCGCCGGAGAGGGAAGAGGAACGGCGGAGGAGAAGGAGGAGAAGGAGGAGAAGGAGAAGGAGAGCGGCGGCGGCCGGAGGAGAAGGAGAGCAGCGGCGGCGGCGGCCGGAGGAGAAGGAGAGCGGCGCGGCGGCGGCGGCGCTATGCACGGCGGCGGAGCAGCGGCGGCGCGGCGGCGGCAGAACAAATAAATAAATAAATAAATAATTTATTTAAATTATTTAAATTATTTAAATTAAATTAAATTAAAAATACATATTATATATAAAATAGTATAAATACAGGGCGTAACTAGTAAAATACAGGGCGTGATATAGCAATCCACTAAATCTAACAATATATTGTATATATTTAATATATATATATATATATATATATTTAAATAGTAAAAGGTAAAAAGTTTTAGTTGCAATAAAATTTTATTATACACCATGTAGTAGTTATAATGTTTATAACTCAATTCATGCAACCCACAAATTTTATCATCATTTCTTTTTATTTGAACTTTAAACATTGATCTCTTCCAAGAGACAGACTCATTTAAATATGTGATCAAATTTGACAACATTTACTGCCAAATAGTAAATGTACAAATTCGTCTGGAACAGAGATGATACAAAAGATAATAGATCATCTCTGCTTAATACCAATTGATTCTACAAATAGATCATGATAACTCGAACATGGTATCAGAGCACAAGTTTGGCGATGAAAGTGGGGAGGTGTCTTAACATTATATTACGAAGTTGTAAGGCTTTCAAAGCACCAATTGGTAGCTTGCTTCACTGGCATTCTTAATTGCATGTTCATCAGCTCCTCTCTCTCTTTTATTTCCAGTCTGTCCCATATACACCCAACAACAGTCTACTGGCCTCTCTCTCCATAAATGCTCCAATCAACCATACCACCATCCCTAGTGGCGGGATGACCATTAAATGCAGTTTTATCGAACTTTCACAATATCTTCTTAGTCAGCGCCTTTAATCATCCGCCTTAAAAAATGTCAATTTAAGTTGATTCTTAATCAACTTTAATATCTTCCGAACTCAGAAATAGGATAGGTTCTGAGCTCAGAACCTATTTCTGCCCCTCCAAAAACATCGACAAAGACATAATCCTAGCAACATTAAATTCCATTAGAAACAACGGATCTGTAGCAACAGAAAAATAATCAAAGATATCAGAAACAAGCATTAGAAACCCTAGTGGCGGCAGCGGAGTCGAGCAACCGAGTGGTGGCGAGCGGCGTCCAACCTCTCCCGGCGTCGGCTTCTACGGTGGTGGCGAGCGGCGTCGATTTCCAGCGGTGGTGAGCGGCAGAAGGATTGGCTGGAGCGGTGGTGGGATGGAGGCGAAGACGGGGCGAGCGGTGGTGTGACGAAGGCGGCGTGGAATGGCGAGCGGTGATGGAATGGAGGCGGCGGTGGGATGGAGGCAGCGTGGAAGAGAGAACGGCGTAGAAGAATGGGTGAAGAACGAAGAATGGGTGAAGTATTGGGTTCTCTCGCTGGGCCAAAAACATAAGCCCATTTAAGGCGGTTCTAGATAGAACCGCCTTTAAAATGAGAAAGTGATTTAGAAGGTGATTCTGCCTTTTATAAATTAGAACTGCATTTAGTTGGCTTATTTTTAAAATTTAAAATCCCTTCCGGACCTCAAATAAAGTGGTTTTGCTCTTTTATATAAAAAATATACCTTCTTTAATGAGTTGGTCCCTATTAGTGTGAGTTGATGATACGGAAAAAAAAAACAGTTTTTCCACAGTTTGATAAAGCTAGTTGACACAACGATAAATTTCTAACCTATAAAAATATTTCCTACACAAGGGTGTAGGAGTGGACATTGGGTCGTTTTATAAATATTTCGGTTTAAATAGGTTGATATTTTATATACCCAAAACCAAGAATTGGACCATATTTGGAAAAAATCAAATTCGATTTTTAAGTTTTCAGTTTTTATTTAAATATATTTGAATAAACAAAACTGGAAAAAAAAATTACATTCAAACTTAATCTATTGTCTACCTAAACATTATACATACAATCATAATGGGTGCATTCTTTTAGAAAAAGAAAAAGAAAGAACAAACATGACATTTACTGCATGAACAACATGAAGTCATAAATTTAAGTTTATTAAAAACTAAAAATTCATCAAAATCTAAATATCATGAATCACAATCTACCCATATTAAACTGTCAAATTATTCAATCAAATAGTTTTGAAATGAATACTAAATAAGTCTATTAAAAATTAAGATATACCAAACCATAAACCATATTCCCTATTCGATTTAATTGGTTAAAATATTTGAATATTTAAATATTAAATTTGGGTAGATTTATTCAATATTCAGATAATCGATTTTTTATTCAATTTTTGGTTTTCAAATTTTTTTTGGTCCACTCCTACAAGGGTGAAGTTGAAATATTAATTTTTTGGGGTGTTGGGCACAAACACTTTGGAAATAAATGATTTTGAGTCATAATAATCTCGATAATCAAGAATTCGGGTTGGAGAAATTTGTAGATTAAATTTTCTCCCATTTTTTTGCACCATGCGCACTTTTTACTACTGGATTTGATGTTTCATTTTCAATACTTGATGTTCCAACCAAACTTTGTGATGTTTTTTCCATAACTCTCAATTTCACTAAAATTATGCATTTTTAAAATGCGATTGTGCTCTTTTATTGTTAAATCTTTTCAGAATCACTGAAACAATCTTCTAATGTTAAAATTAAACGTCCAAATACATATGTAACCAGGACATTAAAAGCGACCTAATATAATAGGACATATAAAAACAATCATATATCTTATCTATAGATTCACTTAATATAACGACCTAATATCTACATGAACTCACAATAACGAGACGTTTATGAGACGCTTTTATGAGCATCCTATAAATGGAAGCGTCTCAATAGAGACCAATTGAGACACCTTTTAGCATCCTAAAAGGATTTTTGTGTTGTAGTGTCTCATATGAGACATACTCTTTTTAGTTCTATCGTTTATATCTTGAGTTGACTGGATTTTGGATCGGTATTAATTGGGTTAACTATGAGTCGGACCGAGACACAGATCGAAATGAGTTGAAAAATAATGATTATTTCTCGAGTTGAATCCGTTTTAGATTGATTACAAGTCTTGTCATATACCTAATTTATGAGGTTGGATAGGGTGCAAGTTGATAACGGGTTGAAGTGGAATTGGAATCGGGTTCAGGTTATTTGCAGGTTTGGGTTGATTTCAGGTTGGGTTCAAGTTCAGTTTATCAGGCTTAATCACATTTTGAGTTGAGTTGGGTATTGGATCGGGTCCAAATCCAATATCTCTTGAATTATAATAGGATAGTCTTGTACTCCTGTTGTTTGGTTAGAGGGTTTTTTAATTTTAAAAAATCGCTCTAGAAACCAAAAACACCCACAGTGGTAGTTTTTAGGCCGACTTCTTAATAAGAAATCGGTCTTTTGTTGCCATGCTGGGAACCGGTTAAGAAACCAGATGTGCAGAGCATGCACATGGGTATGGGGCTGCACCAGCGGCCCTTTTTTTGTGGATTGCTATTTCACACCCTGTATTTTACTTGTTTACACCCTGTATTTATACTATGTAATATACAATATGTATTTTTAATTTAATTTTTATATTTTAGATAATTTAAATAAATTAATATTAAATTATTTAAATTTAATATGTTAGTCTCAGCTGGTCCGCCGCCCCGTCGGAAGTCCACCGTCGCCGCCGTTGGAAGTCCGCCGCCACTGGTCGGTCGCCGCCGGTTCTCCACTCCGGCTCTCCACGGCCAAGTGGCTCCAAAGGGCCCTCCGGTTCTCCACTCCGGCTCTCCACCGGCAAGTGGCTCCAAAGGGCCCCGGTTCTCCACGGCCAAGTGGAGATCCGGGCTTGCTCCGGCTCTCTTCGGCCAAGTGGCTCCGAACGGCCTTCCGATTCTCCATGGTCAAGTGGCTCCGAAGGGCCTTCCGGTTCTCCACGGCCAAGTGGCTCCAAAGGGCCTTCCGGTTCTCCACGGCCAAGTGGCTCCAAAGGGCCTTCCGGTTCTCCACGGCCAAGTGGCTCCAAAGGGCCTTCCGGTTCTCCACGGCCTAGTGGATCCAAAGGGTCTTCCGGTTCTCCACGGCCTAGTGGCGAACCGGGCATGCTCCGGCTCTCCTCGGCCAAGTGGCTCCAAAGGGCCTTCCGATTCTCCACTCCGGCTCTCCACGGCCAAGTGGCTCCAAAGGGCCTTCCGGTTCTCCACGGCCAAGTGGCTCCAAAGGGCCTTCCGGTTCTCCACGGCCAAGTGGCTCCAAAGGGCCTTCCGGTTCTCCACGGCCAAGTGGCTCCAAAGGGCCTTCCAGTTCTCCACAGCCAAGTGGCGAACCGGGCATGCTCCGGCTCTCCTCGGCCAAGTGGCTCCAATTGGCCTTCCGGTTCTCCTCGGCTAGTGGAGAACCGGGTCTCCCTTTTAATTTTTCAGCTTTCTCCCACAACTACCATCTACCCACATTTAATGTCATTTATTCCTTTTTATCCGAAAAAATCTAGCTTTTTTCTATAAATTGGGTAAAAATCTCCATTGGGTAAAAATTTCCACTTTTTTACTCCAAAAAAGGGTGTTGAAAATTCCATGTCTATGGAGGTAATTTCTCTAATTATTGTCAAGTCCATAAGTAATAGTTAAATTTATTATTTATTAGTTTTTTAATTAGAAGTTTATGTTCATCTGATTACTGTAATTGATTAATTGTAATCTAATAATTATTGCAATTTACTGTATTTGAGTATAATCGGGATGTATTTAAATTTCAATACTGTAATGTACTGTATGTATTTATTGTATTGTAGTGTACAAATTTATTTCATGTATGTATTTTCTGTATGTATTTATGTACTGTATTTATTTAACCCTTTTTCGGATATAAAATTATTTCACGCCACTTTTGACTGTATTTATCTACTCCTAATTAATGAATTGTTAGAGTTAAATTTTGCTTAATTGAATTACGCTAATTTGTTATTTAATTTGTAGAAATGTAATTACTTTATTTTACTTTATATTATGTAAATGTAATTATTAACTGTTAATCTGAAATGGTTTAATGCAATTTTATTAACGGTTATCTAAATGTTAAAATCGAAGAATGTAATTTTAGTTTCATTAATCAATTATTAAACTTAAATCTTATAACCATAATTTTATTCCATCTAATTTAATTTTTACTTTATTATATTTTTATATTTTAATCCATGTTTTAGACGTTAATTGAAAAATGGAGCAACGCACTTGTAATTCCGAAAGTTAATTATTAAACATTAATTTTGTAACGTTAATTTTATATTATTTTATTTAAACCTTAATTTGAAATGGATGAATGTAATTTTAGTTTTGGGAGTTAATTTATATACGCAAATTTTATAATTTTAATTTGATTTCATCTAATTCAATTTTAACTTTATTATTTTTTTGTATAATAATTTGTAACCGTTAATTAAAAATTGAACAATGCAATTTTATTTTCGAAAGTTAATTATTAGACGTTAAATTTGTAGCGTTCATTTTATATTATTTTATTTGAACCTTAATTTAAAATGGAAGAATGTAATTTTAGTTTTATTAATTAATTATTAAACGTAAATTTTGTGATCATAATTTTATTTCATCTAATTTAGTTTTTACGTTATTACTTTTTTTATTTTTAAATCTATGTTTTAACCGTTAATTAAAAATGAAGCAATGCGATTTTGTTTTGTAAAAGTTAATTTTGTGACGTTAAAATTGTAAGCTTAAATTTATTTCATCTAATTTTATTTTATTTTATGTTACTTAATTTTATTTCATCATTGTTGTCGGCAGAATATTTGAGTGAATCTAATTACTTGATGTTTATTGCTGTTTAAGGATGACAATCAGTCATGTGGGGTTGTTGCGGGGGGGAATGGATACTCAGCATTTGCAACGAGGAGGGAACGAGGAGGGCAGGCGGTAGACTATTGCTGTACAGTTCTTCCATTGAGGGCAGGCGGGGGCGAGGATGGAACGAGGAGGGAGCTACACATTGTATACGTTCGCAGTGCAAGCCATTTCGTCCGTTTACATGTGAAGGAAACTGCCCCATGCCCCATGTGGTTAATCTGTGGACCACATTAAGGAAATCTGATGTCGTTGGTTGGGAGTTACCCTTTCGTAGGAGGATGATGGCTTGGACCAAAGCATACACGCCTCATAATGAATTGTTGTACCCAATGAAACAGTTCGGCATGTACGCAACCGTAAAAATTATTATCAAAGAGTTCCGATTACAGAAATGAACAAATTGAATGCGAACAGTGTGTTCATACATAAGTTATCCAGTCACCTAGGGGATCGGTTCATAACCGTGGTGTCTGCGATACTCGTCGCGACGACTGATCCAAGTAGTGAACAATTCCTTCATACGCGGGTCAATAAGTCCGTCAATGGAAGTAGAGTCAAACGGATCCAAGTCGCTCATCATGTCACTCAACATCTGATGCATAGGAAACACATATTATCATAACGAAACAATTAGATTTAATATAATAAATTAAAGCAAACAGTTATGGAAAACTTACCAGTGAGTCAAAATGTGTCCTATCTGGTCTACAACTCGTGGCATCATGTATAGGATTTGTGATCAATGGGTGCGAATGATTCGTGAACCACTCCTCGTAATCCAAGGTACACTCTGACGGACTGGTGGCAATCGGAAACTCGGCTAGCCGACCGTCGTGCCACGCGTGTGCCATTTCCCACAATGTCAACTGCATCATCCCTGAGTAGGTCACTGAATAGCCAGCAGGATCAGCGGGCCGGGAGCAGGGCTTTGGCACAATCCTAATGCTATGCGGTATACCCTGCATGAGACCGAACTGGCGCACAAAACGATCTGGCATGTACGCCTCCATTGCGTCAAGGTATCGAATCATGCCGCGGTAATGAGTCCTTCCCCTCGCAACCCTAACCACATCCGGTCCATATGGCAACCAATCCACATACGCGTGTTTCGAAGAAATGTAACATTCATATGGAATCCAATCTACCTACTATTATTAGAATAAAATTAAAACCATGGTTGTCATACCTGGTCAGCCTGTACAGCATCCAATTGACATCTGATGGTAGCCAGCCTCTGAATATCCCTCCCCACTTTATCCCCTGAGTGCCACCGGTTGGCGCATCCCGGAAGAGCTGGCAGTGTACTCAGTCCCGGCCGAAACATTGGAAAGTACTCGTATATCCATGCTTGCAGCAGCGTGCAACAGCCACATAGGCCGCGGGCCTTAGCCCGGGACGCAATTCCCAACTGTAGATACAAACTTGCCAATGTCGCCGAGCCCCAGGACAACTGCGAATCAAGTAGAGGTAGCAGGTTGGCTCTTACCTTAGTCCCGGTTTTATCAACAAAAAGCATTGATGAAAATAGGGTCAGCATGTAGCACCTAAATTGGAAGTTGTCGCTCTGACCCGCCGCTACGCACCTCGCCATCAATGCTTGGCCATCGATATTACCCCCGTTCCAGTCTTCCCTGATGAAGGACTCCACGTCTTTCCCAAATAGTTCAGCGCTTGCTTCCTGAACAGCCTCCACCGAAATGGTACTACCAACAGAGCCACCAACAATGGGAATGCCAAGAATCATCTCTACATCGTGCAACAGGATGGTCATCTCCCCGAAAGGCGTGTGAAATGAGTTCGTGTCCGGCTGCCACCTCTCGACAAAAGCAGATATCAATGCCATGTCAAGGAAATGGAACATAATCGAGGGAAGGTGCGCCAACCCGGTCGCACGTATCCTGGCCTGCACAACATCGCTTCGTTCAGGGATTGTAGTGACTAGTTGCTTGCAGAGCATTGAACGAGCATGGCATTTCAGCACACCACGCTCTATACCATTCCAAACATCAACTGCGATGTGTCCCCCAAAGCTCGGTATCACAAGGTCATCTTGCGGGCCACCACCCATCGGTCCCCGCACAAGCCACGTTTCATCGGCTTGTCGCTTTCTCCTGTTCCTCGGTACCCTTCCAATGTCAGTCTCACCGACATTACACGATCCACCGGAAGACTGCGCAAATCGACCAGCTCTATTCCTAACTGTATGCCTAGCTCCTCCACCAGCATACCTTTCGATTCCAACCTCCACTTGCACACTCGTCCCAGGTTGGCCAGACGGGGGGACATTGCATGTATTCTGTCCCTGCCTACCATCGGCGTCGAGTGGGCTGCATTCTACCGGCAATTCATACATCGACTGCCAACCACTATCGTCACGGATTGAATGCATTCTACCGGACGTGAGAATGTTGAGCTCCGGACCTTCCCATGTTGGCATGGGATCGAATACATAATCGCGCCTTGGAGAAGGCTGCTCAACTAGTACATTATGCTCCTGCGGAGAAGGCGACTGTTCCTCTTCGATCACACGGCCTCTCGCATGTCTGGCCGAAGCACTAATACCTCTCCGTCGTATAGAACGACCATCGTCGTTGGATTGACTAGCAGTGCTCATCTACAATACAAGATATATAATTATTATAATAACAATTGATTTAAACTGATATGAGAAAATAAATTAACATACATTTTAATAAAATGTAAACTGATATGACGAAATAGTGCATAATTTCAAACAACTTATGGAAACTACATATTCACTAATTCATAGAAAAATGTGAATATAACGTAAAAAACCTCACTCTAAACAACACATTTAATTGTTTTGAAATCTCATACAACGAACTTCTTATTTTTATTAATTGCAAATTATAAATTACATTACTAAATCATTGTACGATAATTAAATTGTTTACCAAGTGAAATTAATATTAATATTCAAAGAAATAATTATTAAAACATATCATTATCATTTACTACACAATTGTTTTCATGAGATTAATAAACTAGATTTTCATAATGTTAATTTAAAAATTATTATATTCTATTATGTTACATATACTTTCCAAATTACTAAAATAGTTATCATTTTCAAATTTAAACTAAACAATTTCTAAAAATAACAATTCCTTCATTTTAATTCCAAAGTTCATAAAATTCATAATATTAGATTTTTCAAATTTAATTTACTATTTAATTTCCTATTTTTTTATTTAAGAATTTATTTTACACCCAAACCTTTAATCTTCCTCATCCCTCCAACTCCAACCTAAACCCTAAACTACCTACCTCCGCCGCCGCCCACCACAGCCGGGCTCCACCGCCGTCGGGCTCCTCCACCCCGCCAAAGCCACCTCTCCTTCTCCTTCTCCTCTCCTCCTCCTTCTCCTCTCTTTCTCCTCTCCTCCTCCTTCTCCTCTACCTCTCCTTCTCCTCATCTGCGCCGCCACCTTCCCTACGCCGGCGTGCCCGCTCTTCTTCACCACGGCCCGACGCGCGCCGCCCAAGGCCCGCCGCGCGACGCCCAACCGGCCAAGGGCCACCTCCGGCCATTTCGCACCACAGCCAAGAACATTTCTAACATATTTCTAACCACAGCCCAAAATTTCTAACATTTTCCAACAATCCATGACAATTCTAACAAGTTCTAATCAATTCTAACAAATGGGCAACATCTAACCCATTCGAGATTTAGATAAACTTACATTTTCTGGTGAGATTCCGGCTTCGTACGGTGGCCGGAGGTGGTCGACGTCGGTCGGTGGCCGTTGACAGCGGCAGCGGACGGCGGACTCCGGCGAGCGGCGGACGTTGGGAGAAAATGTTGGCAGAAAGTTGGGAGAAAATGTTGGCAGAAACTTGGGAGAAAGTTGGGAGAAAAAGTTGCTGGGAGAAGTTTTGAAGTTTATTTATTTTTTATTTTGATTTTTGATTTTGATTTTTGATTTTTGATTTTTGTTTTTGTTTTTAATTTTGATTTTTGTTTTATTTTAAAATCTTAATATTAGTATTATACATGTATATACGTATTAGGGCGTAATCAGGTAAAATACAGGGCGTGATATAGCAACACCCTTTTGTTTGTCCCCAATTGGGACACGTGGCAGCCATGTATTAGCCCACGTGTCCCACTTAAATGCTGCATATTTTTTTTTGTAAAATAGAGGGACACGTGGCACTCTCTGATTGTGCCACGTGTTCCAACCTTTCTTTTTTATTTTTTTTTTAAAATTCTGGAATTTTAAAATTGTAAACTTTATTTTTAAATTTGTAAATTAATTTATAAATCCATAATTTTTTTAAATAAATCTGGAAAAAAAATTAATTCACAAAATATTGAATAATTTTTGAAAAAAAAACGAAATTAAACTTTAAAATGAAAATGTATTATTAAATTTCACATTTAACATATTTTGGTGGATTAATTTATTTGAATTAAATGTAAAAAATTAGTGAGTAAGATAGAAAAAAATAAATGGGGTCCATAAATAGTAAATAGTGGTTTCTTACCATTGTGAAGGAAAAAAAGTGGTTTCTTAAGTTTAGGTGAAAGAAAGAGAATAAGAGAAATAATATATTTAATTGATAAAAAACCAATAGCAATTTTCAGCACTGCACTTGATCTTACGTCGATCCGGATCGGCTTACGGCTAGGATCAGAATATGACAGCTCTAATATATAGTACTTTTAAATGTGGTCCTTTTATATTCCCGTCAATCCATTCACCGAGTATCACCCTCACTTGCCTGATTTTGTAATAAAAAACAAACTATTGTATAATTAGTATTTTGGAGACAAAACTAGACTCCAGATTCCACACAGACAGTGACAGGAAGAACAAGTCTTTGGCTGCAAGTTTTCTTAGACTCACTGGCCGTGTTCTTCATCCTGCGCCCGGAATATTAAACACACTCAACTATGCAGTTCCAACCATTTCCCGGAAACCATATGGCGCGAACAAGATGCCTATATATTCACCTGCTCTTGCTTTTAGGATCCTCATCTCACAAACCGCAACATGCATTTCAAGCTCAACTGCATCTTTGCATTTGCATTTTCGCTCCTATTTATTCATGCAAGGAGTCAGCCAGGTAAAAACCCAACACCAACATGTATGCTTAGTTGTTATTGTTGTGGCTAAGATCATTCTAGTGCTAACGCAATGGATCCCATCACAACTCTGAAGTTAAGCGTGCTTGAGCGAGAGTAGCACTGGGATAGATAAGTACTAGGGTTCTGCTTCTGCCCCTCAAAAGAAATTGACCGTGCAATTTTTTTCCTTTTCTTGCAGGGTTTACAAGCATAGATTGTGGATTGCCACTCGAGTCAACCAACTACAACGACACAGAATCCGGAATCGTTTACAGCACCGATCGAAACGCATACATAGACGGAGGCGTGAGTTCCACCGCAGATGCAGAGCACATTGATGACTCCGTGCTCGGCATTTACGGACGGTGAGATATTTCCCCCGGGATCAGGGAAACCGGAGCTGCTACAACTTTGCTTCACTGAAGGCGGCGAACAGAAGGTATTTGATTAGGGCAACGTTTAGGGAGAAATTGCTATGTTTGTGGCTACAGTTGCCACAAACAGCAACTTCCCATGGAGGACGCATTATGGTAATGCGTCCTCTCGTTTTTATTTATTTTTTTTTGCCAATTTTTGGTCAAAAATACCAGGCGACGCATGGCGTTGCGACACGTGGCGAGGACGCATTACCATAATGCGTCCTCCACGCCATTGTTTTTTTTTTGAAAAATTCTGGTCAAATTGACCAATTGCCACGTGGCGAGGACGCATTACCATAATGCGTCCTCCCTGGGCCTTTAACTTTTTTTTTGTTTAAATTCAGAAAAAATGCTTGGTGGAGGACACGCCACGTGGCGGCCGAGGGTGAAGCCCCGTTGCGGCGGATTGTGGTTCAGTTGTCTGTCGAATCGGTCTCTGCCACGTGGCGAGGACGCATTACGATAATGCGTCCTCGGTGGCTTTATTTTTTTTTAAAAAAAATCCGGTCAAAAGTGGAATTGGCGGTCGAATCCGGTGCTGCCATGTGGCGTACTGCGTCAGTATTTTTTGCTTAAATGCATTCGAATTGCTCCCCTTCCAACATTGTTCATCTTTTTCAGCAATCATTTCTCACCTTTCTCCCACTGTTAGCCTGCTTTTTGCCAGTGTCTTGCCATCCCGGGAATTCCTCTACACTCTTTCTCCGGCATTGCTCTACCGGCGTTCCGCCATTTTCATCCGCAGTTCGAAGTTTTTACAAGATCCAGTATGTTCCTTGTTTTTTGCTGAATTTTGTTTCGGTTTTTTGTTAATTACTACTGATTTCTTAATCGGATTTCGGTTGTAGAGATCGTATTCGGGTTGAAGTGGATGCCGCCGACCCGCCGTTGACCGCATTGACCCGCCGTTGACCCATCGTTGAATGCGCTGACCAACGTTGACCTGATGTTGACCCGATGTTGACCGCGTTGACCGCATTGTCCGCATTGACTGCATTGACCGCATTGAACGCGTTGACTCGACGTTGCCCGCGTTGACCCGTCGTTGACCTCGTGGACCCGACGTTGTCCACATTGACCACGTTGACCGCAGCTGACTGTCACCTTTGTCACTTTCTCCGTAAGTCTCAGAATCCCTCCCACTCTGTTATCCATTTTCTAGTAGTTAATTGCGCCCTAAAGAATTATACGAACGTGTTCCAACATTATGTGTGTGTGGCACATTGCCGGTCGTCGGCCAGTTGTTGCCTTTTGAGTTGAATTATAATCTGTTGATATGCCGGAGTAATTTAGTTAATGTAATTGTATGTGTATGATTGTGTTGTCTGATTGTGTGTACATTTCATGATTAAGCTTGGTCTGTTGCGTTGTGTGTTATGTGTTTGTGTGTTGCAGTTCTGCGATGTTTTTGGCGGTGTATATGTACAGAGGGGGTCAGATTAAGTTTGATTTGGGTGTGGGTGTTTATTATGATCCTCCAATGCCAGAGCGAGTTGTGACTCTCGAGAGGAGGTTGAACCACTTAGAATTGTTTGATTTAATTGTAACGAGACTGGCCATTGTGAGGGAGAGTTGCTCGTTGAAAATGTATTACCGATGTCCCGAGCTGATTGGTTCCGCAGTATACTATCGATGTTATCCTGTGGAAGACGATGAGTCAACCACGTTCTTCTTCAACATTGTTGATCAAATGTCACTGTCTTCTGTGGATTTTTACATTGTTACGGAACAGTTACCAATCGCTAATGATGGGGCACGGGGAAGCACGTTCATGTCATTGCTGAGCAACGTGCAGAACTCCTCCGCTGTACCCACTATACCACCACCTGTTCGTAGCCGAGGTTTTGAATTTGGTGAGCCCAGCCAACCTGGTAGGTATGCCCACGTGGATTGTGCCCAGCCGTCCACAAGTGCTGGTATGTATGTGGTAGACCATGGCGAGCAGAATGTCTTCCGCAATGACTACGTGGGTGACTTTGGCGATCGTGACACTTTCCATGATGGTAGTGAAGAGGATGGCGAGGCAGCTGAACTTGACGGTGGAACTGAGGATGATCGTTCCTTATCAACCGATTCGAATCCCGGGGACGAGGGAGAGCAATTGGTGTGCATGAATGATGTACCCGCGTCGTTTCATATTCTGGCAAACCCGGATACACAGGCCTACTATAGAGATTATGGGGGCCCCGACGAGAATAGCTATGACCCTACCCATTTTGGGCCTGGCGCTTCTACCTACATTCGAGAGACTGGTGAAGTGGACGTGGGTATGCGATTTCAGACAAAGCCACAGCTGGTCGAAGCTGTTTCCCGTTGGAGTTCTATGATGAACAAGGAACACAGGGTTGTGGAGAGCAGGTCACGCACATGGTATACGAAATGCAAGGACGTCGTCGAAGGAACTGGGAATTATGTTTGGG
The DNA here is from genome assembly GCA_037428765.1 of Rubia yunnanensis. Classification (NCBI taxonomy): domain Eukaryota; kingdom Viridiplantae; phylum Streptophyta; class Magnoliopsida; order Gentianales; family Rubiaceae; genus Rubia; species Rubia yunnanensis. The sequence continues at coordinate 154,969,786 of CM075061.1, read as the reverse complement.
TTTGCAGAGCTTTGAAAAAGGCTTCGCATGGTATGTGGGAGATCACCAAATGGGGCAGTAGCCATGGGTGTGCCAGGGCTGGTCGATCCACGGGTAACGTGAATCTGACGTCGGTGATGATAGCCCGTTCAATCCGCCACCACATTGATGTAAACCCTTCGTACACAGTGAAAGATGTGCGAGCTCAAGTGAATGATGAGTTCAATGTCACGATTTCCTACAAGAAGGCCTGGTATGCTCGTCAGAAGGCAATTGACATGGTATTTGGAACGTGGGAGGAGTCTTTTGAACAGCTCCCAACCTTTATGGACGAGCTTGTAACGGCTAATCCGAGCACCGTTGTTGATTGGGCCGACGTACCTGATAGAATACACGGTCCCGGGTGTCGGAAATTTAAATTTGTCTTCTGGGCTTTTGGTCCGGCAATTGCAGCTTTTCGCCATTGCAGGCCAGTGATAAGCGTAGATGGCACGCATCTAAGAGGTGTATATAAGTCCACAATGCTGGTCACTGTGACCCACGATTCAAATGATTACATCCTACCTATCGCTTATGCAATTGTCGACGAGGAATCGAATGAAAGCTGGAACTGGTTCATGGGGAGGCTGTGGCTCCACGTTGTTGGTGATGACAGCAGACCAATCTGTGTCATATCAGATAGGCATGCTGGACTTGTAAATGCGATGACTTGTATGGAGGAGTGGATGGAGCCAGCCGGATACCATCGGATTTGCCTGCAGCATTTTCAGTCCAACTTCTTATCCCATGATAAGGGGAAGTTCAAGAATGCGCTTATGAAGACTCTGGTGTGGCAGCTTGGTAGTGCCACGCGAGAGAGCAGGTGGAAGGAGTACAAGGAGGAGCTGAAGAGTCTGGATCCATCGGCTTGGCCCCTAGCTAGAACGGCAAGATAGGAGTAGGTGGTGTCTTGCCTTCGATGATGGTGATCGGCGTTGGGGAATTCTGACGATGAATTTATCAGAGAGCTTCAACAACTGTTTACGGCGCGCACGCCTTCTCCCGATAACAGCTTGTGTCAAAGCGACGTTCGAGCGAACGGTTGAAATGTTTGCACAAAGGCTTACGGACGCTACGAACTGGAGGTACTTCCTCACTTAAATACAGTTGCAGATTTATTTTTATGCCGGCATGCGCTGATTTTGAGATATTGCCCGTCTATCCAGGTCCGTGTTCCCTAAGAGGGTATGGAAAAAGTTCTAGAAGCAGGATACATTGGCGCAGGGACATATCGTCACCTTGTTTGGCCATGCGTCGCAGACTTATAGGGTTGTGGCGAGGAACATCGATGGGAGCATTAGTGAACGACAATACACGGTCAAGTACCGAAGAAGAGAGTGCACTTGTCGCGAATGGAAAATATTTTGTTTCCCTTGTTCCCATGCCTTGGCCGTTTTTTGGCATAGACGTGACGATCCTGCTAGTCTATGTGACAGGGTGTATCACACAACCACATATGTCCAACAATACAGTCAGGGTTTTATGCCCGTGCGAGATCCGTCACTCTGGCAGCGTGCCCGTTGGAGGTTGATTTCGGATGTAGAAAAGTTTCGCAACAGGAGGCGTGGACAGTTTGCGGAGAGGAGGATAAGGAATCAGATGGATGACAGGGTGGCGGGCGAAACCAGGGGCGTGCGTAGGCGTGGCCGTGCTTAGTGCCATCGTTTCATTGGGTTTTCATTGTACATCGATGGGAGATGGAATGCTTATTCTGTCGTTCGTAGCGTGATGTGGTATTTCTTGTATTACTTGACATGTGTAGCAGATTATGTAGTATTACTTATATTTGGCAAATATGTGTCACAACACGCAGTGTTACTTTTATCTGTGCTATTATTCCATGAAAAACATCTAACTATGGTTGGTATCTGCTCGCAGGAAAACACCATGTACCATCCAGGACCCATTGAGGAGGACTTGCTGTACCTCCATCAGGAGCACCGTGCTCGTGCCCTATACAATGGACATTTAGAGGACGAGGCACTGCAGGTGCGTTGGTGCAACGCATGCTGGACCGAGCGACTGCCAGAACAGGTGATGCGGTATGTACGTGACGCGGGATTTCAGGGACTCCTGGACTCAGCCGCAATACAAATTGACCACTCCCTCATCACCGCCCTGGTGGAGCGTTGGCGACTGGAGACGCACACATTTCACCTGCCGATGGGGGAGGCTACGGTCACCTTGCAGGATGTAGGGGTCCTGTGGGGTCTACCGATCGATGGCATCCCAGTGACAGGTGTTGACACCGTTAGGCGTACGGAGGAATGGAAGCTCATCTGCACAGACTACCTGGGAGCTACACCGGACCCCACTTGTATCAGAGGGGGTCGCATCAGGGCCAGGTGGTTGGGAACGCTATTGCACAGTCCGTTCCCCGCTGATCCCACTGACGTACAATGCCAACAGCGGGCTAGGGTGTTCCTTCTGCTGCTTCTTGGGGGAATGCTGATGTCCGCCACGTCCGGCCACCTCATCCCGCTGCTCTACTTATCGGCACTGACGGATCTAGGTGCAGTCCATCGATACAGTTGGGGGAGTTCCATTCTTGCATTCTTGTACAGGTCATTATGTGACGCGGCAATCCCACAGTCTAAATCCATATCTGGGCCGCTTGTCTTGCTATAGGTAAAATTGTTAGTCCACGTAGTCGTTCGTACCTACCGTGCTTAATATTAACGAGCATTTCTATTGCATTTATTGGCAGTTGTGGGCATGGGAATGCATACCATCCATCCGACCTGCCGGGGCACTACAGGTGACAGTGACGATGAGTGCTCTTGGATCCTGGTACATGTCTTATTCCACAATACGTGGTATTCATAAGTCCCCATGCAATTCCATAGTATGGCTAATGTAATTCACTCGGTTCCTCATAGGTGGAGGGCCCGTTACGATTGTTCACAATCACCAATGCACGTTCTCAAGGTGTACCGTGACCAACTGACGTCTCTCAATCACAATCAGGTATAGGAATAACTAAATTTTGATTTCTTGACTTCTCACGAAAAATTGGTTCCAGTTACCTAACCGCAACACATGCATGCTGTCTCAGTTCATCTGACTGCCATATACGGAGGATGTCCTGGAGCAACTACCGCGGTACTGCACAGATGGCAGAAACAATTGGCTGCTTTGCGTCGACCTCATCTGCTGGCATGCCGTGGAGTTCCATCATGCACATCATGTTCTCAGGCAGTTCGGCCTAATCCAGCCAGTCCCCACCCAGTTGGTCAGTAGGGATGAGTACAACTTACACCATACTAGAGACCGTCGAGGAAGGTCTGGAATGGATTGGCGTGTCGAACTCAGAAGATACCTCGATACTTGGGAACATCGGTCCAACCAATAAGTACCCACACTGGGGAGTGCAGATCCATACCTACCCGGCCGTGATTACTTGGAGTGGTACTTCCGCAAGACAGTGTCCATGATTGATCAGCCAGGGCGGCCTGTAGCAGCTACCGAGGGTTTCCACGGAGACGGTGCAACAGCGGAGTACTTGGTATGTCCTAAAACTCAAATATTGTTAAGAAAGAATACAACAGAGGTCCTCAAAATTATATATCTGACATATTCATCTCGATTATGTAGTTGCAGGCAATGACACAGCTGCATGGCATGTCAGACATTAATTTGGATGGTTGGCCCCCACATTGTGCGGACGTTATACGGGGGATGCGTCATGTTATCACACGTAGTCTTCAACATGCGCATCAGCCCTCCAGGCCGCAACACTATCAGCCGTTCGTGCACTGTGAGGAACCGCCCCCTGGTGTGAGATATACTGACCTCAGAACCCACCGTCAAGCCGCCCCCGGTCAACAAGGAGGCCGGAGGCCTCGTGCTAGGGGGCATGCGGAACACATTGGTCCATCACAAGCGGGGCCCTCATATGCAAGTCCACCGATTTGCGGACCAACAGCCGGGGAACCATCACAGTACAGCATGGATGCATCAGATTACAATGCATATGTCACTCCAACATCCAGTCATCCGTACATGTCGCATATCGATCCATCACACACAGGTACTATTCTATATGCCTTCTGTGATTCGAATGAGGAAGCGGGATACGAAATGGAGGAGGACATACCGGGGGGAGCTCCACATGAGGAAGAACATGTACCTGCCCAGACGGTTGTACCACGGCGGACATCCAGGACCATACGTCCCCCCCCCGTGTGGAACGGGTGGAAAGCTATGCAGAGACCATCGTTAGGGCAGTACATGCTATTCAACACTAATTGGCATTACAATTCACTCGTACTGTTCCACACTGTACATGCATGCTATCTTGTATCCATTCTTACCATGCAATAATCCGTTCCTGCACCGACATTCATTACTTAAATTCTCGACTCAATTGAAACTCCACAATCTTTTCGAATTCGGGGCAGGATAGTATAATAAGCTATCTCCCAAATAAATAAAATTCTCCTCACGCTAAATTTACCAAATATAACAAAATATAACAAAATATAATAGACATTATTTCATTCATAGATTACATTAGCACCGTAGTTAATTGGAAATCTCATTTCCGACATTTTCAAGAAAATTCCAAGAAGGAATACCCATTACAGGACTCGTTAGAGGAGCTCCCGATAAATAAATTCGTGCAAATTCGTACAAATTCAAAAACAATTCCTCCTAATACTTTCAAAAAAACAATTCGCCGGATCTGAGGAGTCGTTTCCAAAGCGAGTGCTATGAGAATCATTTCGGGAAACATAAAATGGTGCAAAATCAGCCATTATTTGATTTTAGAAACGAGTCTTCTAATTGATGCTAAAAAAAAGGGTCCAAACCGAGACCTCTAATTGATTTTAATAAAAAAATTAAATCCAAACTACTTCCGGAACAAAAAATTGAAAGGACGAATTGAATTAAAAAAAAAGAAGGGGGAAAACCATTTCCGGAAACAAAAAAGAGTCCTCTATTTAATTTATGGGAAAAAAATTGCACCTAGAGGACGCATTATCGAAATGCGTCCTCTTCAAATGCTGGAAAAAAAGCTGGGGCCCTTGGAGGACGCATTACCATAATGCGTCCTCCCCCTTTGCATCCAAAATAAAAAAACATGCACATTCTCTCCCAGCATGAGATTTTTGACCACACAAAAATCATGCACTCAACGTTTAGGTATGGTAACTACGACGGTCGGAATCAGCCGCCGACATTCCACCTCTATTTGGGGGGCGAGTTTTGGGACTCCGTACAGCTCAACGATTCAATTTCAGTCATTACGAAGGAGATCATCCATGTTCCTCTGTCCAATTACCTTTATGTATGTCTGGTCAATTCCGGCGATGGAACGTCGTTTATCTCAGCTCTAGAGCTTCGGCTATTGGATCCAGATGCTTACAAAACTCAGAATGCTGGTGATTCTCTGGCATTCTTCCGTCGTTGGAATTTCGCTCCGGCGGATCCCACCAAAGTAACCAGGTATTGATCAAAACGAAATTTTCTGATTCTTAACCGATTGAATGCTCTTTGATTTCGAATTTGTGGTGTTTTCAGGTACCCGACGACAAATACGACAGGCTATGGCAACCCTACGCCTCCCCTGGCGACTGGATTCCATTGAACACCACATTATCCGTTGGGATAGACAATAATTATGCCACACCGGAAACAGTGATGCAATCCGCCGTAACACCACGGAAACCTAATGATTCCTTGCGATTCTTTTGGAACCCTCCTGACCCCAAAACGGTGTTCTTTGTGTACTTCCACTTTGCGGAATTTAAAGTGCCGCGTAGTGATGAATACAGAGGAATATACATTAATCTGAATGACATTCGATGGATGAATGCAGCTGTTCCTCTTAAGTATCTCTCAGTCAACACCGCCTTCCCCAGTAAAGGAAATACAAGGTCAAGTTTGAGAAAATTCTATGTTTGTGGCTACAGTAGCCACAAACAGAAGATAATAGGGAGGACGCAGGTAGAAAATGCGTCCTTTCCTACCTTTTTTTTTTTTATTTTTCGTGAATAATTCCATGCTATTTTTATTTCCGTGAATAATGTCATGCTGAGGTGGCGAGAGGACGCATTTTGTTGATGCGTCCTCTCCTGCCTGTGGCAGCAGGGAGAGGACGCATTTACAATATGCGTCCCCTCATATTTATCAACCTCTTCTATTCATTCTTTTATATTTATATTTATATATATATATATATAATTATATTTATATTTAGGCAAAGTCTTGGGAAAGACGTCTTTCCATAGGCTTATGGAAAGACGGGGTTTGATCAGAATAATAAAAGGTAAAAGGTCTTAGTTGCAATATTAAAGTTTTAGTATGAAACATGTAGTAGTTATAAAATTTATAACTCGGTTCATGCAACCCGAAAATTTTATCTTAATTTCTTCTAATTTACACTTTAAACATTGGTCTTTCCATAACTTATGGAAAGACCGTCTTTCAAGAGACGGACTCTTATATTTATATATATGTATATTTATATTTAGATTTAGATTTATATTTAGATTTATATTTAGATTTATATTTATATTTATGTATATATTTATATTTATATTTGTATTTGTATTTGTATTTGTATTTGTATTTGTATTTATATTTATTTATATTTATATATATATATGTATATATTTATATTTATATATTTATATATATATCTTTATTTATATTTATATTTATATTTGTATTTGTATTTGTATTTGTATTTGTATTTGTATTTGTATTTGTATTTGTATTTTTATATATATTTATATATATATATATATATTTATATATATATATCTTTATTTATATTTATATATATTTTTATATTTATATATATGTATATATTTATATTTATATACATCTTTATTTATATTTATATATATTTATTTATATTTATATATATATTTATTTATATTTATATATATATATATCTTTATTTATATTTATATATATCTTTATTTATATTAATATATATATATATATATTTATATATATTTTTATATTTATATATATTTATATATATGTATATATTTATATTTATATATATCTTTATTTATATTTATATTTATTTATTTATTTATATATATTTTTATTTATTTATTTTTTATATATGTATATATTTATATTTTATGTTTATATTTATATATATATATATATCTATGTATTTATATTTATATTTATATATCTATATATTTATATTTATATTTATATATGTATATATTTATATTTATATTTATACATGTATATATTTATATTTATATGTATATATTTATATTTATATGTATATATATGTGTGTATATATATATATATATTTATATATATATATATTTTTTATTTATATATATATTTATATATATATTTTTATATTTATATTTATATGTATATATTTATATTTATATATATATATATTTATATTTATATATATTTTTATATTTATATTTTTATATTTATATATTTTTATTCATATATTTATTTATTCATATATATGTATATATTTATATTTATATTTATATATATTTATATTTATATATATTTATATTTATATATATTTATATTTATATATATTTATATTTTTATTTTTATATATTTATATTTATATTTATATATATTTATATTTATATTTATATATATTTATATTTATATTTATATTTATATATATTTTTTATATATATATTTTTTATATTTATATATTTATATTTATATTTATATAAATATGTATATATATTTATGTATATAGTGTTGTTAAAGTGGCCGAGTGGAGTACATGTACATACTTGAGGATACAATGAAAAAGAATGTCGAATGAATATGAATTAAAAGTTATGTATTTGTGTATTGCAGTTTTACGATGTTTTTGACTGTGTATATGTCATTAGGTAAAAAATGCGTCACATGAGCGCAAAATCTGACTTAAGCAGCAAAAAAAAATATTACATCAACATGAGGCCGCATTTTTAAAATGCGTCCTCTATTACTTTTATGCTAAAAAAAATTACTCTTAAATTAGCGGAAAAATAATAATATTCCATGAGGACGCATTTGATAAATGCGGCGCATTTTTAAAATGCGTCCTCTATTACTTTTATGCTAAAAAAAATAACTCTTCAATTAGCGGACAAAAAATAAAAATTACAATGCGTCCTCCACTATTTCAGACCAAAAAAAAATTTTATTCAGGAGCCTGAGGACGCATTTTTAAAATGCGTCCTCTACTATTTTAGCCCAAAAAAAAAAAAAATTCATGAGCCAAAGGACGTATTTCCCTAATGCGTCCTCCATCTTGTTGTCCATTTTCCAGAACCACCCTACCCGCAGCCAACATTTAAATTTTCAGCATAGTAAAATCAAGAACTCGTCAAGTTTCAATTTCTCACTTGTAAAGACTCAGAATTCAACACTTCCCCCCTTCATAAACGCCTTCGAGGTTTATACGGTTAAGCAGCTGTTAAACTCACAAACTGATGAAAATGATGGTGCGCACTCTACTTGTTAAATGCTCAAAATGTGTGTGATTGTAAGATTCAGAATAATTTTATTGATCAGGGAGATTACAACTTATAGATTACAAGAACTACAGATTCAATGTATCTAGTGTATTCTAAATATAGACAAGGATACTACAAATAAATACAAGAATATCTTGATAATAACAAGAGATCAATCAAGATATTCCTTCACCCCCCGTCAAGCGAAGCGTCGGATTGCTGGAGACGCAAAGCTTGGATCGAAACAACTCGAAGAGCGGGCGAGACAACCCCTTGGTGAAAACATCAGCCACCTGAAGAGAAGATGGCACATGACTAACACAAAGCTTCCCAGAAGTAACAAGTTCACGAACGAAGTGGTAGTCAATGTCGATGTGCTTAGCCCGCTTATGGGCAACTGGATTTTGAGCCAGAAAAATGGCACTACTGTTGTCACAGAGAAGAAGCGGAGGGGAAAGCCGAGGAACCCGAAGCTCACGTAGCAGTTGACACAACCAAGCCAACTCAGCCGCAGTGTTGGCCATAGCACGATATTCAGATTCACAACTAGAGCGGGACACAGTAGGTTGCTTCTTAGCACTCCAGGACACAAGATTGCCACCAAGAAAAATGGCATAGCCATAGGTGGAGCGGCGAGTCTCAAGACAACGAGCCCAATCAGCATCAGAGTAGCCAAGAATAGAAAGACCAGCAGGCGAAGGGTGGAACGAAAGTCCATAGTGAAGCGTCCCGCGAACATAACGAAGGATACGAGTGACAGCCTGAAAGTGATCATCCTTAGGAGACTGCAGAAACTGGCTGACAGAGTTAACAGCATAAGACAAATCAGGGCGAGTGATTGTCAAGTACTGTAGTGCACCAACAAGGGAGCGATAAAGCTTAGGATTGGAGAAGTCAGGACCAGCAGAGCTTACAAGCTGAGAACCAGGCACAAACGGAGTAGAGACAGACGCAGTATCAGTCATACCGGCGCGCTGTAAAATGTCCATAGCATACTTCGCTTGACCCAAAAACAGCCCAGAGGAGGAGCGAGAGACCTCAATACCCAAAAAATAGTGAAGGGGACCAAGATCTTTGATGGAGAACTCTCGATCAGCACGAACAATGAAACGACGAATGAGATCGGAGTTGTTGCCAGTGAGGATGATGTCATCAACATACACTAACAAGTAGAGAACCGTCGAACCTCGAGCAAAAACAAACAGGGAAGTGTCAGTCAAGCAGCACTTGAACCCTAAACGTGAAAGAAATGAGCTGAAGCGCTGGAACCAAGCCCTAGGGGCCTGCTTGAGCCCATAGATAGCCTTCCGAAGGCGACAAACAAAGTTCGGATGAACTGGATCAGAAAAACCAGCGGGTTGCTCCATGTAGACGGGGGAATCAAGAACACCATTAAGGAAGGCGTTTTTGACATCCAACTGATGAAGAGGCCAAGAGAAGGTCATGGCAAGAGTAAGGATAATCCGGACAGTGGAAGCCTTAACGACAGGACTAAAAGTATGAGTGAAATCAAACCCAGGCAGCTGAGTAAATCCTTGGGCAACAAGACGAGCCTTATACCGGTCGATAGAGCCATCTGGACGATGCTTGAGACGATACACCCATTTGGAGCCAACAACATTAGCATCCCGGGGTCGAGGTACAAGATCCCAAGTGTGCTGCTGGCGGAGAGCGCGCATCTCCTCATCCATAGCAGAGGACCAGCGGGGATCTTTGATAGCTGAACGAAAACCTCTCGGCTCAGTCTCAACAAGCAATGCAGCAAGAAGTCCAGTCATTTCATAGTCAGTGAACTGACGATTAGCAGTGAGGCTACCTGTCTGCAAACGAGTAGTCATGCGGCGCACCGGTTGCAGCGAAACACCCGGGGATGGAGACGGGGAAGGTGGTGGTGAAGGCACAGGAGTCGAGGTCGGTGACGGCTCTGGAGTCGGGTTAGCCGACGGGACTGGAGTTGAGACAGCCGGGGGTGCGGGAGCCGGGTGTGCCGACGAGACAGGGTCATCCAAATCCATAAAGACAGAAACATCCAAGTTAGCTGGAGCAGCAGAAACAGAATCAGCAGCTGCCGGAAAGGAGGTCTCATCAAATCGGGCATGACGGGTGAGATAGACCTTCTTAGATGTGGGGTCAAGACAGCGAAACCCTTTGTACTGTGCACTGTAACCAATAAAGATGCACGGAACACTGCGAGGAGCAAGCTTGTGTGGTGCAAACGGCCGAGTAAAGGGATAAACTCTACACCCAAAAGGATGAAAGTTAGAATAGTCGGGATGACGGCCATGGATGAGAAAGTAGGGAGACATATTTTGAAGAACAGGCGTAGGGAGACGGTTGATGGTATAAACGGCAGTGGCAAAAGCAACATCCCAGTAGGACGGTGGTAGCTGCGAGTGCATCAACATAGACAGTCCCATTTCAGTAATATGCCTGTGCTTGCGTTCGGCTCTACCATTCTGCTCTGGTGTGGCAGGGCAAGAAAGTTGATGAAAAATCCCCTTAGCAGAGAAGTGAGCCCGCAGACGCGCATTAGTAAATTCAGTGCCTCCATCACTCTGAAACAACTTAATCGAGCAGGAAAATTGGTTCTCAACCATGGTCTGAAACTGCACGAATGTGTCAAAGAAATCCGATTTCCGCTTTAACGGATAAAACCAAGTAAAACGCGAAAAATCATCCACAAATATGGCATAATAGGAAAAACCACTTTCTGATATAATAGGAGCAGGACCCCATAAATCACAGTGTACCAAAGCAAGTAAAGAAGCAGCCCGTCTGGGATTATCCATAAATGAAAGCCTTTTACCCTTGGCTCGTTCACAGGAAGAGCATAAAGAGGGTATAGGTGAAAAGGAAATAACCTTAACTAGGTTTAACTTATTTAATAAAGAAATAATGGACAGGGAGGTATGGCCTAGTCTAGCATGCCATAAGTCAAAGGACGCCCTGTGTTTATTCGCCTGAATGTAAGCAACAAAAGCAGCTCCACTTTGTTCTAGCACATAAAGACCTTGCTCACATCGTCCGCGGCCCACGATGTCCTTTTTGGACCGGGTCTGAATAATAAACGAGTTTGCATCAAAAATTATCACAGCATTTAAATCCCTTGTGAGTTTGCTAATGGAGAGAAGATTTTTCGTGATATCAGGCACCACCAACACATTAGATAAGCATAAATCACGAGAAAATCGACGCTGACCAACATGAGTAATTTGAACTGGTTTACCATTAGCAAGAGCGATAGAACGGTTACCAGTATAGGGAGTGATGCTATCAAGACCAGACGATGTGGAGGCCATGTGGTTGGTTGCACCAGAGTCTAGATACCAGTCAGAAGCACTGTCGAGGGACACCGAAGACTGAAAAGCATCGGCAAGATTGGCAGACTCCGGATTTGGGTTTGTACAAGCGCGAGCCGTGTGACCAAACTCAGAGCAGAGTTGGCATTTAGGGTTCCATCGGCGTTTATTGCGACGAGGACCACCACCACCACCAGCGGATTGACCAGAAGAACCACCACCACCAGCTGGACGGCCAGATCCACCTGAACGGCCAGAGCCACCACCAGAACGGCCGCGCGTGAAGTTTGACGCGCCTGGATGTGGCGCGTGAGGGCCACGCGCCTGGGAGAATGACGCGCCTGGATGTGGCGCGTTGGTTCCTGGAAAAAAATTTGCAGAAGCTGCAAACGCCACCGGAGCAGGGTCAGCACCGTGGGCAGCATCAGAACCACCAGAAGAGAGAAAAATTTCGTGGCTTCTGGCGCGGGCAACGACATCGGCATACGACGGAAGGTGAGGCTGCGACATCTGGACCGCCTGAAAGTTGGAGAACACCGAGCCAAGGCCGCGGAGGAAGATCATTACACGATCTTTGTTGCCGACCGGAGAACCAACAGAGGCGAGCCCGTCGGTAATAGTTTTGAGGCGACGATGATATTCCATGATGGTGGCGGAACCGCGACGGACGGTGTGCAACTCGTCACGAAGTTGCAGCTCGCGAGCATCGGGAGTGTTGTCGAAGGCCGCTGCCAAAGCTTCCCACATAGCCTGAACGGTGTCACATCCGATCGTGTCGAGCATAGAATCCTCCGTTAGAGACGATCGGAGCAGAGCTTGAAGAATGCGGTCCTGTGACAACCAAGCCTCCGGCGTGAGAGACGACGAGGCGGATGCGTCTGCAGCAGAGGACTTCGGCTTGGGCAGCGAACCGTCGAGATAACCATAGAAACCGGCGGACTGAAACAGCACCTGCACTTGTGAACGCCACGCCATGAAGTTGCCGGCATTAAGCTTGATCGGCAGCATGTGAATCATGGTGCTGTACGTGAGAGAATTGCCGGGCTCCATTGGAAGAAGAAGAAGAACTCCTGGCGGCAGGGTTTGGACAGGATCGGGAGAAAAAAAAGAAAGAACCGTGGCACCTAGAAACAAGCTAGGGTTTCGGAAGGTTAGGATTTGAACACACCTAACGGGATGAATGGAAAAAGTTTGGAGTTTGAAAACCAAAACCTGATACCATGTGATTGTAAGATTCAGAATAATTTTATTGATCAGGGAGATTACAACTTATAGATTACAAGAACTACAGATTCAATGTATCTAGTGTATTCTAAATATAGACAAGGATACTACAAATAAATACAAGAATATCTTGATAATAACAAGAGATCAATCAAGATATTCCTTCAATGTGTGACTCATTACTGTTTTTTCTTCTCCTAATTTGCTTATATATTTCTTGAATGCTGTAGTTGTGGCACTGCTTCTTATCAAGTCAGCGTATGGGGTGAAAAGAGGGTGGCAGGGGGATCCTTGTTTACCCAAAGTCTTCATTTGGGATGGTCTTGATTGCATCATCTATGGTGACATGAGCATTCCACCCCGCATCAGATCCCTGTATGATTGTATATATGTTACTATGGTCCCTTTTTCCAAAAAGCTTTCCGGCTTATGAGTTTGTTTAATCTGTATGCAGGAATATGTCGTCGAATGGACTAAATGGCACTGTGTCCTCCTATTTCTCAAACCTCACTTTCCTAGAGAACCTGTGAGTTATATTTTTCAATACGTTCCTTGTTTCAACTGAAACTGAAGACTTTGTATGATGTGATTGACTGTTTGTTGTGTCTATGTGAGGAGCTAATGCATTTGATGACATCCCAGGGATTTGTCGAATAATAACTTGAGGGGATCCATATCAGATTTTCTTGCGGACCTTCCACAATTGAAAGTCCTGTAAGTAACTGAACCAAACAATCGTTGAGGCATAGCATTTAGATTTAGTATATGTATAATCCTTCCTTCAGAAATTTCATATTTATATCCCAATTTATCTTCTGTTCTGTAGGAACATATCAGGAAACAAGTTCTCAGGTTCGATTCCTCAAAAACTTCTTGACGAGGCCAGAAGTGGTGGTCTGCAACTAAGGTTTGATAGATCCATGCTTGCTATATATGTCTGTCTTCAGGAGTTGGTTCCAACTTAACTCTTTCTTTGTCTTGGAAATATGGTGACGATAGAGCTGATGGATATACGTCTGGAATATCTGATGAATGTGAAGGGGACAAATGTAAAAGCAGCAACAAGTCAAATAAGTTGCTAGTAATCCTGATCGTTGTACCACTGACAGCATCCATAATGGTTATCTTGGCGGCATTTATTCTGATCTGGAGGTTTAGAAGGACAAAACCCAAAGGTATTACTCTACCTGCTGCTTACTGAGACAAACCATTTTGATACTTGACATCGTTTCGTTATTACCATGATGAAAATTGGCATCCTAATTGATTAATTCAACTATCTATATTCTTATTCTCTAGTTGCAGACTTGGAGAGCTTTTCCAAGAGAAAAGAAGGGTCTTTGAAAACGATAGAACCCGATTTCACCTACTCAGATATTCTGAAGATGACAAATAATTTAGACAAGGTTATTGGAAAAGGAGGCTTCGCAAATGTCTACTATGGTGTCACAGAAGATGGTAATAAAGTAGCAGTGAAGTTACTCAACCAGGGTTCTGACATGGAAATTCAGTTTGAGACAGAGGTAAAATTACATTATTTCAAAACAGAAAACAAAATTGTGTGACAAAATCCTCCACATATATTAATAAGTATGACCTTTTTCAATTGCTGCAGGCTAACCTACTAACGAGGGCTAGGCATCATACTTTAACCAATCTGGTTGGATATTGCTATGAAGGTTCCCACATGGCGCTGGTTTACGAGTATATGGCTAGAGGAAACTTAAAAGAGCGCCTTTTAGGTCAATTAGCATTGGCTTTATATGTTTCTTGTTTTATTCTCTAACAGGCTTCCCAAATGCCTTGTTTTAACTAGTCCAGCCATAACAAATGTATGTTGCAGGTAATGATGGCACTGTGTTGAGTTGGTTGGTTAGGCTTCAAATTGTGCGAGACACAGCACAAGGTAAAAATTCTTTTCAAATCTTCTTAAATGTATCAGTCATAGATATTCAGTACACAAATTCTGATATCCAGGACCTGGAAAATGTGGATTTTGCAGGGCTGAATTATCTGCATAAAGAATGCAAACCACCAATAATTCACAGAGATGTAAAGCCTGACAATATCTTACTAAATGAAAACTATGAGGCCAAATTGGCGGATTTTGGATTTTCTCGAGCCTACATACGGGAAGATGGCTCCTTTGTGCCTACTAGAGTTATTGGCACCCCTGGCTACACTGACCCCGAGTGAGTTAGTACTTGATGGTTTATGATTTTATATATTAAGCACATTGTTAGAGGAGAAATGGCAGAAATATACTAAAGAAAATCTCTAATTCAGTCCTCATCATTATCAGGTACGGTGAGACGCGATTTCTACACGAGAAAAGTGACGTATACAGCCTGGGTATCGTGATCTTGCAGCTGATCACCGGCTGGCCTGCGATAATGGGGAGTAATAACAACTGGCGGCACATAGTACAACAGATTACAAGTTGTCGGGAGACGGGGGACATCAGGAACATCATAGACCCAAAGTTGGAGGGAAAGTATGATGTTGACTCCATCTGGAAAGTTCTAAAGTAGCCATGGCATGCGCCTCCCGCACTTCTTCTGGGCGCCCAACAATGGCTCGTGTCTGGACGGACTTAGCACAATGTGTGGCTGTGGAGTCTGCGCGCATTGATGGTGGTGGAGCCTCAGCTGAGATGGGAACAGTTTTTCATGACGTGAATTCTAGGAGTTTTTAGCTGAAAATTGGGACAGGAAGCTGATCCTTTCTAAAGCTACGTAGTATCAGTTGATAGCATATGCAGCTTATGTATAAAATACTGGATAATTACATGTTTAAATGGTGCTATATAGAAATACTGGATAGTTGGGTCACCCATACTTTAAAAAATATACTATACATATGTCACATATATTCTATGGTACACTAGAATACGCTTTGATTACACTCTAATAAATAAATAGATTGGTATTGTCAAATAATTAACGGATAATTCATAGCACATTACTAATTCAAACATAACTATCTATTTTGTATAGGATACTATCATCGGTGTATAATATTATCTTAATCATACTATTATGATACATGACACTGAATAATCAGTGTACACTATTATTTTAGTCATACTATTATGATACATGACGCTGAATAATCAATGTACAATATTATCTTAGTCATACTATTATGATACATGACACTGAATAATCAGTGTACAATATTATCTTAGTCATACTATTATGATACATGACGTGGATGATACACGTGCCAAAATGAAATGAAGGACCCGGTTTCGACTCTACCTCGCCTCAATTTCAAGAATGCTGGGGTTGGATTCGAGCAGATAACTAACATCATCAGTGTCCTGGCCTTGTGAATGTGCTTTCTCTGCTTCCAAACAATCTTTCAACTCTGCTAAAACCTGAGCCGTATTCGGTCTTTCCAAAGATTTTGTAGAGGTACAAGCCATGGCTATTTCCAATGC
Organism: Rubia yunnanensis; assembly: GCA_037428765.1. NCBI lineage: Eukaryota > Viridiplantae > Streptophyta > Magnoliopsida > Gentianales > Rubiaceae > Rubia > Rubia yunnanensis. The sequence continues at coordinate 154,953,346 of CM075061.1, read as the reverse complement.
TTTCCAAACCGTGTTCACATCATAATTACCTTCCAATTTCGGGTCTACAATACTTGCAACATCTCCAGTTTTCACCAAATAACTAACCCAGTGCGCTATGTGGCGCCGGCTCTTATCGTCCCCAAAGATCACCGGCCGGCCAGTGATTAGCTCTAAGATCACTACTCCAAAGCTGTAGATGTCACTTTTCTCGTGCAGCCTCTGTGTCTCGTAGTACCTTAGGATCAAAGGCATGTGTTATTTACAAAATTGAACGATTGCGAGAACAGGAAATTAACCATAATTTACTCACTCTGGATCGAGGTATCCAGGAGTTCCGACGACTCTGGTTGACACATAAGAGCCATCATCGACAGTAAATGCTCTAGACAGTCCAAAATCAGCCAACTTGGCCTCAAGATTTTTGGTCAATAGTATATTGGTCGATTTTATGTCTCTGTGGATGATTGGCGGTTTGCAACCGTTGTGCAAGTAATCCAGCCCTTGTGCTGCATCCAACAAAATGTGAAGCCTTTCTGACCAACTCAACGCATCGACATCACCTATTGCATATAAACGAAAAAACGAACGTGATCTTACTAATAAGCAAAAGAGAGTCTATAGGATGATTAACATTTAGTCATGCATACCAGAAAGGTGCTCTCTTAGGTTTCCACCGGCCATATACTCATAGACAAGCGCCATATAGGTGTCTTCGTAGCAATATCCGATCATAATCGTCAACTTACAGTGATGAACTCTTGTTAGTAGCTCAGCCTGCGTTGAACAGCATCCTCCTTATGTTAGGTCACAACTTAAAAGAGTCGTGTTTCTATAATGAAAAATGCAGGACTCTTCATGTGGAACAGAGGGAGTAAGTAGCTTCCATTTGTTATACATACATATATATATATATATACACATACATACATACATATATATATGTAAATTTCATGGTTCGTTAACTTACCTCTGTCTGAAACTCGTTGTAGCCTTGAGAAGAAGCCTGGGAGAGTAACTTCACAGCAACTTCTTTTCCATCTGCCATGGTACCGTGGTAGACTGTTCCAAAACCTCCTTTTCCGAGAATCCGTTGAAAGTTATTTGTCATCTCAACAATATCCGAGTAGGTAAACTTCTTATTTTTCGTCTCCAAAAACCCCCTTCTTCTGGATATGCTTCCCAACCTCACAACTGGAATCATCAATATTCTAAGAACTAACCAAGGATGTCCAAATATTGATGAAAAATAATAGCAATGCCATCCTTTAAGATGCAGATTATTACCTTTCTCATTGGGTTTTATCCTTCTAAACCTCCATACGAAAACTAAGGCGGCCAAGACAACCAATATCGATACTGCCAGGGCGACAGCCATCAGAATTACTAAATTATTTGACTTGTTGCCACTCTCACACTCATCTGCTAAACATTTATCATGTATTCCAGAATTGCTTCCATCAGCTCTATCCAATCCATTTTTCAAATACAAAGAAAACGTTAACATGGAATGAACTCTTAAAGAGACATATAAAGTAAGGATAAATCCATTTTCAAACTAAACATCCAGCAAACCTTAACTGGAGACCACTCTTTGCCTTGTCAAGAAGTTTTGGAGGAATCGGACCCGTGAAGTTGTTTCCTGATAGATTCCTACAGAAAGTATTTCAACTACGTTAGGAACTTTCAATCCTACTCACTGAATCTGAATGCTATAGCTCAATGATTGTTTTGTTGAGTAGCTTACAGGATTTTCAATTGTGGCAGATCAGCAAGAGAATCGGGTATGGATCCAATCAACTTATTATTCGACAAATCCCTGGGGTAATTTCAAATGCATATGCTGTTCAGATTATTACAACAAACTATATCATGAGTTTCAGTTGGTATTAGAAGCAGAACTCAAAACAAATATAACTCACAGGCTCTCCAGGGAAGTGAGTTTTGAGAAATAGGTAGACACAGTACCATTCAGGCCATACGAGGACAAATTCCTGCCAGAAAATCGAATGAACACGCATAATAAGCTGGAATTTTTTTTCTATCGGAGAAATTTCAGCAGTAAACATACAGAGATTTGATCCTGGGTGGAATATCACTGTAGGAGATGATGCAAACAAGACCATCCCAAGTGAAGTTTTGGGGTAAACAAGGATCCCCTTGCCAATCTCTTCCCACTCCATATGCTGACTTGATACTAAGGATTGCCGCAACTACAAAATTCAAAACATAATTAAGTTAAGAAGAGTCATAGTAATCTATTTCAACGGTACTACGATGATACGACTCCTGATCGCTATAACTTTGTCGTACCATCATCTTCATCGGTTTGGGAGAGCAACAGCTGCTTAACCATGTAAACCTCGAAGGCGTTTATGATGGGAGGAAGCGTCGAATTCTCGGTCTTCAAGAGCGAGAAATTGAAGCTTGACCTTGCATTTCCTCTACTGGAGAAGATTGTGTTCACATAGAGATAAGTAAGAAGCACAGCTTCATTCATCCACCGAATGTCATTCAGATTGATGTACATTCCTCTGTATTCACCGCTGTGCAGCTTTTCGAATTCCGCAAAGTAAAAGTACACGTAGAACTCCGATTCCGGATTTGGGGGGATCCAAGAGAATCGCAAGGAATCGTTAGGGTTCCGCGGTGTGACGGCGGATTGCATCACCGTTTCCGGTGGTGCGTAATCGTTGTCTCCCACGACGGTTAGTGTGGTATTCAGTGGAATCCAGTCGTCCGGGGAGGCGTAGGGTTGCCATAGCCTATCGTAATTGTCGTCCGGGTACCTGAAAACACCTCAAAAATCAAATTCAAAGAGTGCACAGTAAGTAAATGGATTAAGGTTTGCCGCCATCCCTAGCCCGCCGTCCCCGTCCTCGTCCCCAGCCACCCACCATCGATGCCCCGCCGAGCAAAACCCAACCTGAGAGGAGAAACGAGAACAGAAGAGGAGAAGGAGAACCGGGCGGGAGGAGAAACGAGGCGGAGGAGAACCGGGCAAGGAGAACCAGGCGATGAGAATGGGCCGGGACAACGAGAGCGGGGAGAAGAGAGCGAGAACGGCCGACGGAGAAGGAGACCGGAGACGAGCGGTGGAGAAGGAGACATGAGACAGGAGACGAGCAGCGAAAAGCGGAGGAAAAGGGAAACGAGCGGCGGCGGTTCGACGAAGAAGGGAAATGAGCGGCGGGTGGCGGTGGTGCACGGGTTCGGTGAACGGCGGTGGCGGTGCTCAGCGAAGGCTGCGGCGATGGTGCTAGGCTCGTCAAATGGGTTAATTGGATAAACCCGTTATCCAAACCCAATAGATCATTATCCAATGGGTCATTATTCAATTAACCCATTTATTAAATGGGTCATAATGGGTTGGATCATAAATGGGTTGGGTCATTAAATGGATAACCCATTGGATAACCCATGAGATATTCATATGACCCAATGGGTTAAAATATATTATCCAATAAGTCATTATCCAATAAGTCATTATATAATTAACCCAATAAGTTATCATTAAACATTTTCTATCGATTTGGGTTACAAGTTGTCATTATCCAATGGGATCAGGTATTAAATGCTTATTAGTTTTTGGGATTGAGTGGGATAAAAATAATTGTATTAATGGAAAATTTTGATCTCCATGGGTCCCATATTATGTTAATTCAATAAGAACGTAACAAATACCCAATAAATATCTAAAATTACCCAATTAAATGCATTTGTAATATTTAACATAAATATTCACTATAATTCACAAATTATACAAATTACAATTCACAAATTATTCAAGCTCAATCTCGTACAATATTCGAGTTCGTACAATATTCGATCTCGTACAGTATTCGAACTCAATCTCGTGCAGTATTCGAGTTCGTACAAAATTCGCACTCAATCTCGTACAGTATTCGAGTTCGTACAATATTCGAGTTCAATCTCGTACAGTATTCGAGTTCATACATTATTCGAGTTCAATCTCGTACAGTATTCGAGTTCGTACAGTATTCGAGCTCAATCTCGTACAGTATTCGAGTTCATAGAGTATTCGAGTTCGTACAGTATTCAAGCTCAATCTCGTACAGTATTCGAGTTCATACAGTATTCGAGCTCAATCTCATACAGTATTCGAGTTCGTACAGTATTCGAGTTCAATCTCGTACAATATTCGAGTTTGTACAGTATTCGAGCTCAATCTCGTACAGTATTCGAGTTTGTACAGTATTCGAGTTCAATCTCGTACAGTATTTGAGTTCGTACAATATTCGAGTTCGTACAGTATTTGAGCTCGACCTCGATCCCAAGTAATATTGTTCGTTAGTTTCGTCGAGTTTACAAAGCCAACATAGTATATATTTTTTATTTTTATTAAATATAATATAATATAATGTACATAATATTATATTACATAATATAATATTATGAACTCGAATATGAACAAAATGCAGACCGATTGATGAACAAAATGCAGACCGATTGATGAACAAAATGCATATCGATGAAATAAAATGCAGTCTGGATAGTGAGAACTGAGAAAGAACGCGGACTTGATAAGTAATTCACGTTTCACCCAAATAAATGACATATACCCAATTGGTCATTTAGTTCGACCCAATGGATAATTAGTATAGACCAGATAATTAGTATAGACCCAATGGATAATTAGTATAGACCCAATGGATAACTAGTATATACTCAATGGATAATTCAGTATATACTCAATGGATAATTCATTATATACTCAATAGATAATTGGTGTTTTCAACCATTTAAACTTTAAATGGATAAGCCACGTAATATTTTACTTGGAGTGAAAAATTACGATTAACCGTAATCATTCTTTGATGTAGGCTGAATCGTGTACATAACTACAAAAAAAAGAAATATTTATTCGAGTGGCCAAATATGGGAATTTCATTTATTATTTTCTTATGTTCAATAAAAGAAAATATTTTTAAAAATCTTCATATTTCGAGATTTTTCAAATTTAGTAAAAGTTTCTTAAATACTACTTCTACTTCTTTCGTCAAGATCATTTATCAAATTTTAATTGGTTCAAATTAAAATTGATTAAAACATGAACCGAAATCGACAAATATGATGAATCGAGAATTTGATCGTTTCTAAGTTAATTATATGTTTTAGGGAAAAATTAAATTATTCGTAATCAAATTTGTGAAAATTTTGTTATCTTATGATATGAAATTATCCACGGGTCACCCGTTATCCAACCCAACTCAACCCACCCAAAATTATCCAAGGGATAACCAATTATCCAACCAAACTAAACCCAATAACTACAACCCAATTATATCCATTAACCCAATGGGTCATTATCCAATAAGTCTTATCCAATAAGTGAAATTAGTATATAGGTAACGGTTATCCAACGGGTGACCCAACCCGTTTGACAGGCCTAGATGGTGCATGGCGGTCGGCGATGGTGGTAAATAATAAATTTTATTTAATATTAATTTTAACATATTTAAATTAATTAAAAAATACATATTGTATACTAAATAGTATAAATGCATGGCGTAATCAAGTAAAATGCATGGTGTGATATAGCGATCCACTAGTTTTTCATGGTCTTCAATAATACCGTCAATATCTCCAATTACGAGTCTGTATCTTGACCAAGGTTTGGGTTGCATGAATCGGGTTACAAACTTCATTACTACTACATGTTGTATAATATTTTTTTAATATTGCAACCTAGATCTTTTACCTTTTATTATTCTTATTAAACTCCGTCTTTCCATAAGCTTATGGAAAGACCGTCTTTCCCAAGACTTTGCCAATTACATAATAATTTCGCATAAAAATTTGATATTTAGAAAATTAAATATTAAGATGAATTTAATAATATTTCACATGATTGTTTTATTATAAATAAATTATTTTATATTCAGGCCAAAATTATCAAGTTTGACTTGAAAAAAACAAATAGGCCAAAGTGGGTGGAACAAAGGAAGTAACACTTTTCCAGTGAATATATTTAAATAGCTTGAAAATAACAATATCGACAGGTGAAAAAGAATGATAAATTTAAAACGCTACAATTTAATCCGCCTAACCTTTCGTAGCGTTGAAAGAATTCACGTGCAACCACCGACTTTCCCAAAATAAGGAAAGATGTGCTACTTACTGGTCACGAAAATATTCGAACCATACTATAGCACAGTCGTTCGCCTATATTTCTGATATGTGAGATTAGGAGTGCGAGTGATACAATGTTTTTATTGAAGTTGATTGAAAGTAGTATTAGGCTGGCAGAGTCTAACTATTTCTTTACATTTTTTGGTTAATTTTCTCATGTCATATTTGGCCATCGATAAATTTAACTACATATATTAATGGTATATTAAATTTAGATTTTAAAAAATACGTTGGGTAGATAATTCAAAAATATCTCAAGTAACGATATTGATGTTTATATACTAATTAAAATTTATGATTAATAATATCTTGAAAATGTTAATAAACAAAGTGTACATAAAAAAAAAGGGAAGGGAGTACAACACTTGTCTAGCTTGCTAGCTATATGTATGTGCAATCAATCACATATTGTCATCATATAAAACGTGAATCGCTATATCAAATCACGTATTTTACTTGATTATGTCATGTATTTATACTATTGAATATATAATTTGTATTTTAAATTTAATTAAAATAATTAAAATAAGTTAAAATTAATATTAAATAAAATTTAATTTAATTTTAAACACATACCACCGCCACTGGAGGTGTTTTCCGGCGGTGGAGGACGGCGGTTGGCGGTGACTTCACCGGAGGTGGAGGACGACAGCCGACGGTGCTTTACCGACGACAAAGATGGCCGTCCGTAGGGGTTCGCATCGCTTCTCCATTGAGCGCTCCGCCGGATTCTGGCCTCTTCTCCGTTGCGCGCTCCACCGGATTCCGATGTCTTCTCCGGTTCTCTTTTCCCACTTTCCGGGCTTCTCTCCTTTCTCAGCTCTCCTTTCCCGACTCTCGTTCTCCGGCTCTCATTTCCCGGCTCTCCTTCGGTTCTTCTTCTCCAGCTTTCCTTCCGGTCTCCTTCTCCTGTTCTCTTTTCCCAGATCCCAAGCCTCTCTCCTTTCCCAACTCTCGTTCTGCAGCTCTCATTTCTCGGCCCTCCTTCTCCTTCTCCGGCTCTGGCTCTCTTTCTCCTTCTCCGACTCGCTAGGGTTTTGCTAGGGGTGGGCTACGATGGAGCTGGGGACGAAGGTGGAGCATCATCGGCGTCGTCGAAGGTGGAGCTGGGGACTAAGGCTGGGGCATCGGTGATCGGCGGTGGATGGCTGGCGTCGTTGGCGGTGGGATGGGGAACGGTGGCGGTGCGTGCTGGTGGCGATGGCTCCGGCAGTGGCTTCGCAGGAAGGAAATTTGTTTTTTATTTTATTTTGAAAAATTAAAATTAGTATCATACACGTATTAGGGTGTAACCTAATAAAAATACAGGGCGTGATATAGCAACACCCTATAAAAATTAGATTTCCTAAAAATTATTTAATCACGTCTTTAGGTTAAATAGTGTAGAATCTTTTTCATGATTTCTAATAAACATTATTTGACTTAAATACGTGTAATTACTTGAGAACATAAAAAAAATATTTAAAAATTACAATAATTTAAACATAGGCAAAGTCTTGGGAAAGACGGTCTTTTCATAAGCTTATGGAAAGACGGGGTTTGATTGGAATAATAAAAGGTAAAAGGTCTTAGTTGCAATATTAAAGTTTTAGTATGAAACATGTAGTAGTTATAAAATTTATAACCCGGTTCATGCAACCCAAAAATTTTATCTTAATTTCTTCTAATTTACACTTTAAACCTTGGTCTTTCCATAACTTATGGAAAGACCGTCTTTCAAGAGACGGACTCTTAAACATAATATTGAGAAAGTTTTTTTGTTATACCGTATAACCGCCCAACCCAGTAATGAAAAATCTCATTGCAATAATGTTTAGGATTGTATTATATTTACTTATATTTTAACCTATATTTGAAAAGGTTTAAAACAAAGCCTTTGTGAGAATATTATTGCTAGAAACAAGTCCCGTGCAGCTTAATAGGTGGCAGAGTACTAGAATTTTGTTGATAAAAAACGCAAATTGAATGTTTACTTACCTGTTTACTGTGGCGGGATCCGCCGGAGCGAAATTCCAACGACGGAAAGAAGCTAGGGATTCACCGGCATTCTGAGTCTTATAAGCATCTCCTTTCAACAGCCGAAGCTCCAACGCCGAGATAAACGGCGTTCCGGCGCCGGTATCGACGAGACACACGTAAAGGTAATTGGACAGGGGAACATGGATGATCTCCTTCCTAAGGACCGATGTCGAATCATTGAGTTCCACAGTGCCCCAAAGCTCAACCCCCAAATAAAGGTCGAATCTCGGGGGCCGATTCCGGCCGTCGTAGTTTCCGTACTTAAATGTTGCCCTAATCAGATACCTTTTGTTCGCCGCCTGCAGTGAAGTAAGATCGTAGCAGCTCCGATTGCCCTGTTCCGGGGGGAAATATCTGACTGTCTGTAAATGCCGATCAACGGAGTTTTTTATGAAACTGTGGTTTATGCTTGAATTCACGCCTCTGTCAATGTAGAAATTCTGATCGGTGCTGTAAATGATGCCGGATTCGGCGTCGGTGTAGTTGGTTGATTCCAGAGGCAGTCCACAATCTATGCTTGTAAAACCTGCCGAGCGAAACTAAGCATTCAGGTGTCCGCTACAGTTCGAATATTGTTGGGAAAAACTAATCCCATACTCCTTTTAAGATAAAGGAAAGGAAAGGATGGAAAAACAGAACACGGATTTTCCCACAGCTTATTGAAAATTTGAAAAGAAACTCAATATCTTGGCATCGTGTTTGGAGTTTACCTGGTTGGCTCCGGCCATGACTGAATATGAGTGCAAATGCAAGCACGCAGTGCAGCAGCGGCGTAAGCTTCATGTCAGTTAGCCCGGAACTTGTCCGATTTCCAAAACAAAGCGCTAACATTCAAGAAAAGATGGTGCATAAACACGTCTTCCATATTTATGAGTTTTGACTTCTGAGCTTGGTTGATTAAATGTTGATGGTTACCGAGCTCGATCATCTCAAATCCTCTACTTCCATGTGTTTGATGGTCCAAAACATAAATGTTCCTAATCAATCATGTTAACGCTCTCGCTCTCAGCACCCGGACCCGGACCCGCAAGAGGTCCTCCGCCATTAAACTTGGGTGCCATTAAAAACTTGGGTTACAATGGCATGCGTGGAACAGTTTCAGCTCTACATTCATTAGAAATACATGTTGGAGAAAGAAAATTGTTCGAAATGGTATCCATTTCAATTGAGATTTACAAATTGTTATTCTGCTTTTGTCTTAGTTCTTTTAAATATACTCACTTTGTCGTTTATGTCTCCAATAGTGATTTTCAATTGAAAATTGTTACTTCATCCGTTTCACTAATAGTGGCACCATATATTTCACTAATAATGGTAAAATTTGGGTTTGCCGAATTTTTCTAATTCTTACTAGTATGTTCCAACATGACCTATCTAACCAAGTATGCATTAAATTAAAGCGTTAACGACACCATACAAAATACTTATCTTTACTAACTATAACGTGTGAATTCTGCTAGTTCTCCTAGCTACCGATCCGCCTTGATCAGACTCTCTCTGACCTCAAAACTCGTCGACGTTGGATCTTCTCCTCCCGAGGAATTAAGGTATACGATTCTGAACTTTCCTCCCGAGGAATTAAGGTATACGATTGTGAACTTTGAACAGCAGGTCACGGATGTTGGAACATGGAATTCTGGCTCTTTGCAATTCTCTCGAAAGATTGAAAATTTGTATGCAGATTTTCTCTATTAAATCCGTAATGAATGCAGCCGCGGTTGTCCTCTTTTATAGCCATGAGCAGATCGGAATTCTCCATGATTATCTCCATAATATTCATATTCCTTATCTGTTTCTTAAAGCATATCCAAATCCCATAAATAAAGGAATTCCTTATCACAATATCTCCCATATATTCAATAATATCAACTCCATATTTGTAGGGATTTTCCATAAAACAACTATGCTTCTACACGCCTAATATATAGTAGGATATTCAGATTTCCATAACTCACAAATACCATAATATTCTGTCTTCTTTTTTCGTAAATCTTATTGGCGTGAATATGCTAATTCGCATGTTCCAACATAGAAAGGTTTTCGTTTCCAACTATGCTCACAAAAACTGCCAATTAATATATTAGTGCATATCTCTTGACTTTACAATCTCTCAATTTGGCATTTTGTGGATCCAAAACTTTTTGGCCATTAATATCACAACGAAAAACTTGTTATCACACACATAGGTCTTCCCAATATCACATATGTTGGAACATATGCACAATACTGAATCTGATAAAAAATTGAATACCAAAATTTCGTAAAAATATAAATACCAGAACCGAGTACCAGAATTCCAGAAATACCACAAAAAATAAACTTCATATTACAGCCAGATTATCCAAAAATTCTCCCACTTGGGCCATAAATATGCCAAAGGCAAATAAAACAAAAAAAAAGACATAAGGCGCAAGTAGGCTCCCCCTGACTGTGACATCTATGTTGGAACATAGAGAAGAAATCTCGTTTAGGAGCAGGCCTCCAGCCGCACTTTCTTTTCCTCCAGTTTTGCCTTTTCTGCCTGTAACGCTGCCATTTTAACGGCTATTGCCCCCCAGTCTTGCATTCAAGACTACCAGTTTATCCTTCTTTTCAGCCGATGAAGAAGTAGACCCAGAAGGACTCCACAGTAGATCATGAACATGCCGCAACCCGAATGTCTTCTTGTTCGGCCTTAGGAATTCCGTGTCAACTAACATATCTTTTGCCTTCCCCTTTACCTTGGCACTCTTAGCCAGCGCTGAAATCAATCCGGGATAGACAATGACATGTTTTGCTTTAGGAGTTGTGCCTTGCCTCACCAAGTTCTGCTGAATAAATAGTCCAAGATTGACTGGTTTCTGTGTTCCAACACAGAACAATAACTTGGCCATTTCTCTCGTCAGGGAACTTAGCCTTGTATCCTCCTGAGATTGTTTCCAGCATTTAATCATCTGTTACTCCTAAATCCTCAGGAAACACCCCCTTAAACTCTGGTGTTTGCAGCCCCAAAACCTTATTTATTATGGCAGCTGAGAGATCTATAATCTTGCCTCATACATACACCCTTCCAAACCAGGGAGAGTCAGCTTCCAGATTTTCAGCCATCAAGTTGGCATACACCTCAATAACCACTTGCCTATTATACTGCAGCTAGATAGTGGCCGCCCTCTTCATTTATCAAATCCTGAAAATCTGCAAAGCCATTTTTCCTGTATGCTTCCAGGTCTATAGGTCTCTCAGGAATAAACTTCCTCTCAGCAAAAACTTTCCCCAATTCTTCACATTTCAAATCAAAGTATGAGAAAGAAAGTGCATCGCTTACAGGGAGGGGAGGAAGCACTTTCCTCTTGGTAGATTCCTGACTCTTCTTGGCCTTTTTTGTTGGTGGAGAATCTTCTGGTGCACCCACCTTTCTTTTGCCCTTGACTGACTGTAAGAACTCATCTAGAACTTCATCACTCGAATAGTTCATCTCAGGATGTCCCTGTGTTGGAACATACTGAGTGTCATCCGCTTCTTCAGTTTCAGCAGTCTGCACTTCTTCTGATTTACTTGGATCTGCGACTGGTTCTTCACTGTGAGCTCCTTCCTTGTCATCATGTGCATCACCAGTTATATTAACCTAGTCTTCTCCTTCCATATCATCGTCAACATCCACCTCTACACTATTTTCATCCTCAGCCTGCTGTGTTGGAACATAAGCAGCATGTTCCTCTTCATCACTGTCAGAAACGTCAATAACTATTGGTTTCCTCAGCTCTTCCAATCTCTGAGCTGCCCTCAAATCACAAAATACTACAGGCAACCTATCTGTAGACCGAATCACTTCTTGTCCTACAGCCTCCTCATATCTAATGTCTCTCATAACAACACAGCTCGGACGAGAAACAGATGAATAGTGATCCCATTTTTTTCATCGGCTTCGGGTAGAGACTAAAGATCTTGAGCGACTGATAAATATAGAACTTGTCCTTCCCTCTATACTCATCATACCTCCCCCCCCCTGGAACTTCACTTTATAGTTTTCTACATTCCACAACTCTCCAATATTCCCGGTCACAAATTCCTTGACCTTGACACTCATAAATTCACCCTTTACGCTCTTAATCTTTGTCAAGTCTACTGTCAATCTATTAGCTTTTAACCATTCAAATATATCATCTATAGTCATGAATTCCATCCCATATATTTTAATAGTTGGAGGATCAGGGTTAGTTACCTTTTGAAACGGACCCTTTCTTTTGATATTGGGGAGTCCATCCTGATCTTCATCACCCAGACCAGAGCCACGACCTTCTACATTCTGCTCAACACCAATATCAGCCTCAACATTCTCTTCACATTGACTGTTATCTCCAGGCAAGACTTTCTCATCATTATCCTCCATTTGTTCCTTGGCTGCATCTGCCCGATGTTGCAGAGATTCTTGATTTTCTTCTTCAAAAGTGGGAGAATTGGGGTTTGACATTCTCTGGCACGAAGTTGTTGCAGGAGAAAGATCGTGGGGAGATTTTGCAACACAACTTCGAAGAATACCAAGAAGAATGAGAGAGTGGCCGAAAAGAGAGGGATTCGAAAGGATTTGGACAATTTTTGAATCCAACACAAACTCTTCAACTTTCTTCCTCTTTTGTCGCGAAGCCCCTTTTTGGTTTTCCAAATTGGGTAATGATGACTCTTTTCCCTCTTGTCTACTCAAGATATCACATCAAAAGCAACTTCCAACATATCATAACTTCTAATTATCCAACTATTCTTCTTCTATTTTTGTACAACTTTTCTTCTTTTCATATTTTTTCTGAATTTTTCGACAGAAAATAATAAAAAAAATAAAATATTTACATTTAGCTAAAGACAAGGATTACCTCAAATTTGACAAACACCTAAGTGTTGTCTGAGACTTTCAAAAGTGGCAGTGTCCAACGGCTTTGTAAAGATATCAGCAAATTGCTCGTGTGTTGGAACATAGACTACCTCAACTTCCTTCCTTTCAACAAGATCTCTAATAAAATTATGTCTTGTGTCAGTATGCTTGGTTCTCGAGTGCTGGACTGGATTTTTTGAAATATCAATAGCATTTGTGTTGTCGCATAAGATCTTTAACGGACCTTGATGAATTCCATAGTCATTCATCATTTTCTTCATCCATAACAATTGCGCACAACAACTTCCAACATCAAGATATTCAGCTTATGTGGTAGATAAAGAGATTGAATTCTGTTTCTTGCTATACCAAGAAACCAGATTCGTGCCAATAAAGAAACATCCACCTGTAGTGCTTTTTCGATCATCAGCATTACCAGCCCAATCAGAATCACTATACCCAATCAACTAAGAATCTTGATTCTTAGAATACCAGACACCATACTCAAAAGTCCCATTTACATATCGAATAACTCTTTTGACTGTCGTGAGATGAGACTCTTTTGGATCAGCCTGAAATCTTACACATATCCCAATGCTGAGACATATATCTGGTCTACTTGCTGTTAAATACAATAGACTCCCAATCATTCCCCTGTATAACTTTTGATTAACTTCAACTCCTTTCTCATCCTTTACAAGTTTGTCAGAAACTCCCATAGGTGTCCGAACTGCTCGGGCATTTCTTAGCCCAAATCTCTTCACGAGATTCAATGCATACTTGCTTTGATTTATGAACAAACCATGTTTTCCTTGCTTAACTTGCAATCCTATAAAGTATGTGAGCTCTTCAACCATGCTCATTTCAAACTCATCCTGCATAACTGTGACGAACTCTTGTTCCCTAGATGGTGAAGTAGAACGAATACTATATCATCCATATACATTTGAGCAATCGGAATTTTTGATGACTTATCAAGCACAAATAAAGTGCGATCTACTCCCCCTCGACGATAACCTTTCTTAAGAAGAAATTTAGTAAGTCGTTCATACCATGCCCTGGGTGCTTGCTTTAAACCATATAAGATCTTCTTGAGGCGATATACATGATGAGGGTAATGGGGATCCTCAAATCCTTTAGCTTGTTCAACATAACTTCTTCATTTACCGCACCATTTAGAAACGCACTCTTGACATCCATTTGATACAGAGTAAAATTCATAGAGCAGACAATAGCAAGTAAAATTCGAATTGACTCTAACCTGGCAACTGATGCGAACGTCTCATCAAAGTCAACACCGTTAACTTGTGTGTATCCTTAAGCAACCAGTCTAGCTTTGTTTCGAGTAACATCGTCTTCAGCATCAGATTTATTCTTGAAAATCCATTTTGTGCCAATGGAATTAACACCCTTAGGGCGAGGAGTGAGATACCATACATCGTTTCTTGCAAACTGACCTAGTTTTTCTTGCATTACAGCAATCCAGTATTCATCTAGTAATGCCTCCTTGTAATTCTTTGGTTCAGCGAGAGAGATGAAGCATTGTAATCCAGCCAACTTCCTGTAATCTACCCGAGGAACTGGTCGAGTACTCCGTGCCATTGATTCAGGTTGATCCTGTGTTGGAACATAGGATACAGAAGTGGGGGATGATGTTCAAACATGCTCAGTACAACTGGTTCAACATCAGTCTGCTCAGATGTTCCAACATGTAATGAATCTTCCTTGTCAGGTTGACGAGGCTGTTGGAACATGAGTGTTACCATGTTCTTCTTTTCCGACATCTGAGTTTTGTCCTTCTTCAGAATCGTTCACAATAACATTGATAGACTCCATAAGTGTGTTGGTCCGATTGTTTAAACACGATAAGCATGACTGTTGACAAAATACCCAAGAAAAATTCCAGTATCACTACGATTATCAAATTTTGCCAATTGCTCTCTGTCTCTGAGGATATAACACTTACTTCCAAACACAAGAAAATATGAGACATTCGGCTTCCTACCCTTCCAAATCTCGTAAGAAGTTTTACTGGTGAATGGACGCAGATATACTCAATTAATTGTGTAGCAAGTTGTGTTAATAACTTCTGCCCACCATTTTTTGTGAATTTCTTTCCCGGCTAACATAACTCGAGCCATCTCCTGCAGGGTTCTGTTTTTCCGTTCTACAACACTATTCTGCTGAGGAGTTATTGGTGCAGAAAACTTATGTTGAATATCAAGCTCATCACAGAATTCACTAAATTGAGAATTTTCAAATTCTCTACCATGATCACTACGAATTTGAACAATCTTTCCAACTGGACTTCCTTTTTCAGTCTGTAACTTTATCACCAGACTTCTGACTACTTCCACCGTATCAGATTTTTCATTAAGAAAAGCTACCCATATATATCTGGAGAAATCATCAACACATACAAAAATATATTTATTTCTACCTATACTAGGCGTATTGACTGGACCCATCAAATCCATATGTAATAATTCCAAATTTCTCGAGGTGGTTATATATTGAACCGACGAGTGGGGAGATCGAATTTGTTTACCTTGTTGACATGGTTCACACACAATTTTGTCCTTGCTTGTTAGGGTAGGCATACCTCGAACAACTTTTGCATTTGCAATTTTCACCAAGGTTTTGTAATTGATGTGACCAAGCTTCCTGTGCCACAGAATTCCTTCATCTTGCTTCGAGATCATACATCATACTTCTTGTTCCAACAGATAGTAATTATCTGATGATTGTATGCCTGAAAGAACCTTGACTTCTCTGTGTTTCACTAGGCATTTATCTTTCTGAAATTCCACAATCATATTATCATCACACAATTGACTTATGCTCAGTATATTGGCCTCCAGGTCTTCCACAAATAGTACACTATTGAATACTAGAAATCCTTCAATCTGTAGTTCACATTTTCCAACCACTCGACTCTTCTTTCCATCACCAAACGTAACATAACCACCATCGAAAAGTGTGATATTTACAAGAATTCTTGAGTTCTAGTCATATGGTGAGAGCATCCACTATCAAAGTACCACAAATCTCTGGAATATAATATAAGTGAAGTATGTACAACAAGGCATGTGCCAGATCTTTTGACAACCCATACCTTTCTGATCGTTCTGGTTTTCAAGACTACGCCTATGTTGGAACATACAACGAGTTGACGTCCTGCCATTTGATCTCTGAATAGTTTCTGACATTTGTCCTCAGAGTGACCTTGGTATGAACAATAGTTGCAGATGAGAGGTTTCTTTTGATAGGGCTTGCTGAACTTTCTCCTTACCACTTTAAGCTTTGTCTTGAGATTCGCTGGATTCTGAAGTAACTCGTGTGTCTTAGGTTTGAGTGTACCTATGTTATACCCAATTTTGTGTCGATCTCCAAAATTCTTTCCCATATCCAGAATATCATCAAGCGTAGCTTTTCCAGAATTCAGTTTAGAATTTACTGCTTCAGAAGTCTCAGCTCTCTTGGTTGCTAACATCAGCTTTTCATTTAATTCTTCAATTTCCTTTCTGAGTTCAGCAACTTTTACATATAGTTATCTTTCTGTTTCCATTAACCGCACTTTTTCTTCCTTCAGTTCTTTGTTTTTATCAACCACTTGAAGCCACATAGCATACATCTTTTCATAGGTGCTGTAGATTTCTTCATCACTAACAACAAGATCATCGTCTTCATCATTGGATGCTTCATATGGATCTATGTTGGAACATACAGCTTCAACTTTATCTAGTGTGTTGGAACATCCATTCTCCGATGCATCATACATTTTTGCTCCAAATGCCACATAGTTGCTTACGAGTTCCTCTTCGTCTTTCTCTTCTTCTTCATCTTCACTCCACGAGGTGACATAAGATTTTCCCTGTTTCTTCCTAGTGTTTGTACATTCAGCCTGGATATGACTATATCCTTCACATTCCCTGCATTGAATTTGTCCAGGCTGTTTTGGTTCACTACTTTGATTTCTAGAGAACTGCTAATTTCCTTGCTCAAATCTTGTTCCACGATTATTACCAGTATCATGTAGCCTTGATCTATTTCCTCCAAACCTCTCCTAAGATTTCTTGTTTACTACTTTCTTCAGCATTCTTGAGAAATTCTTCGTGATAAGTGCAAGCTTTTCATATTCATCATCACTGTCAGAATAGTGATTGTACTTTGATGAAGATGTTCTGAATGTCAACTCCTTTTGGACCCTTTTTGTAGCTGGTTGAAATGTCATCTCATATGTCGGTAAGGATCCCATTAGTTCATCTAAGCTCATGGTAGCTACATCTCTTGCTTCTTCTATTGCCGCAACCTTCATAGCAAACCTTTTAGGAAGTGATCTCAAGGTCCTTTTCACCAGCTTCGCCTCTTTGTAGACTTTTCCAAGTTGGTATGCCATGTTGGAGATGTCCCTGAGTTTTCCATTGAATATAGCAATGGTGTCATCCTCCTCCATCTTGAGTTCCTCAAACTTAGTAGCCAGCATTTGTAGCTTAGATTCTCTAACTCGACTAGTTCCTTCATGAACAGTTTGCAGAATATCCCATGCTTTCTTGGCTTAATGACATGTAGAGATGAGTTTGAACTGGTTTTCATCAACCGCAATGAAGATTGCATTCAATGCCTTTGAATTCTCCAGAGATGCCTTGAGGTCATCAGGGGTCCAACTAGATTTGTCTTTGAGTTTCTGCTCCCTTTGACTTGACTCTCCTTCTTTCGCCTTAGAGCTTGTATTAGCATCTTCAGTAGGGTGATTCCACTCATTCTCAACATAGAACCACACAAGTTCATCCAATGAGTTGATGAAAACTCTCATGCGTGCCTTCCAATAATTGTAGTTGCTACCTTCTAGCAGAGGTGGCCGAGACACCGAAGCTCCCTCTTTAGTTGCCATGGTAGAACCGGATCACACTTTTCTTGACACAACCAAGGGAAACAAATAAGTGACCAAGCTCTGATACCAAATGAAATTTGGTTTTACCGAATTTTTCTAATTCTTACTAGTATGTTCCAGCATAACCTATCTAACCAAGTATGCAATAAATTAAAGCATTAACGACACAAGACTTGGTTACGCAGTTCGGTGAAATTCACCTACATCTGCGGGGCCTGGCCCAGTTCAGAATGAATCCACTAATTAAAAAGATACAGTACATAGTACACCATACAAAATACTTATCTTTACTAACTATAACGTGTGAATTCTGCTAACTCCCATAGCTACCGATCCGCCTTGATCAGACTCCCTCTGACCTAGAAACTCGTCGACGTTGGATCTCCTCCTCCCGAGGAATTAAGGTATACGATTCTGAACTTTGAACAACAGGTCACGTATGTTGGAACATAGAATTCTGACTCTTTACAATTCTCTCGAAAGATTGAAAATCTGTAAGCATATTTTCTCTGTTAAATCTGTAATGAATGCAGCCGCGATTGTCCTCTTTTAGAGCCATGAGCAGATCGAAATTCTCCATGATTATCTCCATAATATTCCTATTCCTAATCTTTTTATTGAAGCATATCCAAATCACATAAATGAAGGGATTTTCCTTATCACAATATCTCTCATATATTCAATAATATCAACTCCATATTTGTAGGGATTTTCCATAAAATAACTATGCTTCTACATGCCTATTATATAGTAGAATATTCAGATTTCCATAACTCATAAATACCAAAATATTCTGTCTTCTTTTTTCGTAAATCTTCCTGCCGGGAATATGCTAATTCGCATGTTCCAACATGGAAAGTTTTTCATTTTCAAATATGTTCATAAAAACTGCCAATTAACATATCAATGCATATCTCTTGACTTTACAAGTGGGACCATAGGTGCTATTATTTAAATTTAGGTAAAGAAAGTGAGTTGATGAAATTGAATGTAGAAATTTAAAAAAAGTAGAATGAGTGGATGAAATTAAAGGAATATTGCCAAAAATGGAAAAAAGTGCCAAATAAAATAAACAACCAAAAATGGAAGTGTGCCAATAATAAAGAAACAGAGGGAGTATCATTTTAATATGGAAAAATTTTAGGAAAAACGGCTTTTACATAAGCTTATGGACAGTCCACAAGGGTATTTACCTTAAATGTTGTAATTTTTTAATAAAATTTAAATATTGAATTTTATAAGTTAAAACAAGTAATAATATGTATTTGAAGGTGAAAATATAAAAATATATATTCAAAATTTTAAAATTTTATATGTAATTTAATAGATGCAGTATATAAGGTAAGAAATAAGTGGCATGTTCACAAGCTTATGGACAGGCCGCCTGTGAGGAGCCTACTCTTAATACTATTCATATCAAACTTTTGATAAAAAATACCTTTTCAAGATACAAATCTTATTTAAAAAATGGTGTTTCTGAAGAATAAATTCAAAAATATTGCACTAAACTTTGAATTTTGATTAAAATGTGTATGGTTTTCATTGTTTTTTTTTCAAGAAAACAAATTAAAAGAAGAATTGGTCTTCTTCCCTTATATGTTAATTGATATTAGAAAAAGTGACTCTCATTCCGAAAAGTCCCACGGCAAGTAAGGTGAAGGATTACAGGCCCATATATTGTCTTTCAACAATATACAAGGGGATCTCTAAAGTAATGACAAATCGTCTGAGCAAGGTAATTGGAGAAGTAATGCAGATTAACCAGGCTACCTTTGTCCCCGAGAGAAGTATTCACGACCATGTGGTCTATGAATTGCTCAGAGGTTACAACAGAAAAGGAGGAACCCCAAGATGTGTTATACAAATGGATATACCAAAAGCTTTCGACACTGTCGAATGGGAAGCACTTGAGGATATCATGAAGGAGATAGGAAACCTGAGAAATTTGTGAGATGGGCTATGGTGGGTGTGAAAACAGCGTCATACAGATACAATGTCAATGGGCACACTACCAGGTTTCTTCAAGCAATGCGGGGACTAAGGTCGGGAGACCCCCTCTCTCCACTATTATTCGTACTTGTTATGGAATACATGACAAGGTGCTTACAAGATTGTAGCAAGAAGGATGGGTTTAAGTTCCACCCGAACTGTGAGTTTCTGCAGTTGAATAGCATCAGCTTTGCGGATGATGTCCTGCTTCTATCAAAGGGAGAGGCAGATTCTGTCAACGTTCTGATGAGGGCATACCAGAAATTCAAGCAATCCACTGGGCTCAGAGTCAGCAGGAACAAATGCAACGTGTACTTTGGCAATGTGGCACAGGACCGGAGAAGGGGGATACTGGAGCTGACAGGGTTCACAGGAGGGCAACTTCCATTCAGGTATCTTGGCATCCCTTTAGCTAGTAGAAAGCTAACAATCCATATGTGTCATCCCTTGATTGAGAAAATAATTGAACGAATTAAACACTGGAGTGCTAAGCTGTTGAGTTACTCGGGTAGACTACAGTTGATTAAAAGCGTGATCTTCTCTGTTGTTAATTACTGGCTGCAAATGTTTCCTTTGCTGAAAGCAGTAGTTAAACACATAGAGGCCCTATGCCATACCTACCTTTGGTGTGGAGGGGAGACGATTTCCAGAAAGTCACCAGTGGCTTGGGAAAAACTATGTGGCATGAGGAAAGCTGGGGGACTAGGTTTAATCTCGTTGCAGGAATGGAGTATGGCAAGCGAGAGTAAAACCTTATGGAATGTTTGTAGAAAGGCAGATAGGATATGGATACGTTGGGTTCATGTGTATTGCATAAAGGAAAGGGATGGACTGAGTGTTAAGATCCCAACCAATGCATCCTGGATTATCAAAAGTCTGGGTAAATGCAGGGACAGAGTACTAAACTTGGAGGCGTGGCAGAAGCAAGAAAAGGGCTTAAAACGTTCAGTATTAGGCGTGTTTATAAGGAGTTGAAGCAGGGGCAACCAGAAATGGTTTGAAGAAAACTCCTTTAAAAAAACTATGGACGGCCACAGGCAAAATTCACTCTCTGGATATGCTGTTTTCAGAGATTGGCAACGAAAGACAGATTGGCCAAGTTCGGCATAGGCACAGATAGAAAGTGCAGTTTCTGTGGCAGGGAGGAAATGATACAGTATCTGTTTTTTGCTTGCCCTGAAACGAAGAAAACCTGGAGGGACCTGCTGCGATGGCTGAAGATGGTGAGAGAACCTGGTACGTGGGATGAGGAGATAGCATGGCTGGTGCAAAAATGTTGAGGCAAGGGAAGAAAAGTCCAGCTCTTGAAGATGACAGTAGCAGAAACAATTTACTGGACGTGGAAGAGGAGAAATGAAGTGTGCTTCCATAAACAGGAGAGCAAAAACATTGTAAGTAAAATTATAGGATGTGTAGTATATAGAGTTTGGGTTAAACCAAAGTTGAAAGCGTTATGTGCTCAGCTTATGGTAGATTTTGACTGCTATAGGGCCTTTGTAACACGGGGTTTGTGCATATTTTGAAAAGAAATGGAAGTTTTACCGAGTTTCAAAAAAAAAGATATTAGAAAAAGTGTCGGGAAAGTGATAGGTCTATAATCTTATGGACAGCCCCCTGACTTTTTACCTTAAAATTTATAATTAAAAAAATTATAATGTTGTATTGTGTAAGTTAAAACAAGCAATAAAGTGTATTTGAATGTAAAAATATATAAATACATAATATAAACAATGTATTTTAGAATGTTTAAATTTATGCAATTTAACAAATACATTATAGAGTCCGTCTCTTGAAAGACGGTAAATCCATAAGCCATGGAAAGACCAAGGTTTAAACAGCAAATTAGAAGAAATAACGATAAAATTTTTGGGTTGTATTAACCGGGTCATAAACTTTACAACTACTACACGTTGTGTAATAATTTTTTGATATTGCAACTAAAATTTTTTACTTTTTTATTATTCTAATTAAACCCATCTTTCCACAAATATATAGAAAAATGATATTTTCCAAAACTTTGCCTACATTATATAAGTTGAAAAATACATTGTCATGCCCATAACATTAAGGAGACCTGCTATTGATCTTATAATATTTATAACAGTGAGGGTAAAAGACCAAGAAGAGAAAGTTGGAGCCCTTGTCTACTCTGTTCATTAGTAAATTTAGAATTAAATATTCTGTTAGTCTCATAAGACTCGTTGGTTTTACTTGGTCTCATTGAACAAATATGTCATAATAATCATTATAAAACTTATAGTGTATGTTATTTTATAAATTTAGAGTCCATTTGAAAGATGATCTTTCCATAAGCTATGGAAAAATTAAAGTTTAAAGTGTAAATAAGAAGAAATGTTGATAAAACTTTTGGATTGCATGAACGGGTTATAATATTCATAACTATCACATGTTACAAAATTATGGAAAGATGGTCTTTCCCAAGACTTTGTCAATCCTTTAAATTAAATAATTCTGCAATTTTAAAAAAAAAGTAGAAAATTTTCAAAAAATAATAATTCTGCACGTATTCCTTTGGAGTTTTTTTTCTTAAAGGTAATTGAAGATGGGAAAGTCTCAGGAAAGACAGCCTTTCCATAAGCTTTTGGACAGTCCACAGGGGCATTTACCTTAAATGTTGTAATTTTTTATAAAATTTAAATATTGTATTTTATAAGTTTAAACAAGTAATAATATGTATTTGAATGTGAAAATATAAAAAGAGTCAGGAGCATTTACATGATCCGTTTTGATTCGACCAATCTTTTTCCTTTATTAAAATGGATCGAAATGGATAACACCATATATTTTGATTACCCATATTATGTAACTTATATTTGACCCATCTGCACATTTGCCACCCCTACGTCCAACATGGATGAAATTGAATATTTGTAGTAAAAGATCCAAAACGAAAAACAAGACTTTGTCACGTAGGAAGGGTCTAATATTTTACCAGGTCAGTTGTATTAGTTGCAAAATTTTGCAGTCAATGTAAAAAATACTCCTAGGTAGAAAGTGAAAGCAACGCCGTTCTATTCTACTTTTCTCGTAAACAACGTCATTCCAAACGCGGTAATAATTTGTCAATGTATAACCTGTATATAATATGATTAACACCAACGTTTTCAGAGATCGATCAGTTCTTTTACCAAGTTCGTAGTCCAGAAATGACGAGGTTTCTGCTGCCATTGATCTTCCTGCTAGCTCTTACAATCATCTCCTGCCGCGCACAAAATCAAACAGGTTTTATGAACTCCCTGTATTCTTTGTCAATCCTTGTCCGTGTTAAAAGTAGTTTGATACAGTATGTAAGATTATGAATCACATCCGTATAGTACCTATTAGTTTTATGAAAGATGTTTGTAACTCTGATATAACTCAAGATTGGCTTGGTTGGCCCTTCTACAGTTTGGTCCGTGATCCCTTTCTGTTCCTTTCTGGTGTCCTAAGCCTTAAAATTAGCTTAATATATGAGTACGTGTTATATCTATATAGTACTAATTGATTTTGTGATAGGAGTTCACGACTTTAATAGTAGGGTATTCTTAGAATAGATACTTTAACAGCTCTCGTGTGCTTATTGTTTCCAGGTTTCGTAAGCATTGATTGCGGGTTACCGGACGACACTCGCACCTATAGCGACGGCGACACAGGCATCGATTACATTGGAGATGAAAGCTACGTGGATTCCGGCGAAAATCGGAATATAGCCAGAAGCTACCAAACCAACTCCGTTCCCAGGCACCTGTGGACCGTGAGGAGTTTTCCTAACGGTACGAGGAACTGCTATAACCTCACTTCAGTACAGGGGAAGGGAAAGAAGTACCTGATCAGAGCCACGTTTATGCACGGGAACTACGACGGCGGCGAGAACCGAACGATCACGTTTGATCTTCACCTCGGAGTTCAGGTGTGGGAGACCGTGACTGTGAACGATTCGACTTCGATTGTTACCAAGGAAATCATCCATGTGCCAATGTCGGATCACGTTTATGTCTGCCTAGTTAATTCCGGCGGGGGAGTGCCTTTTATCTCGGCGTTAGAGCTCCGGCAGTTGGAACAGTCTGCTTATAAGACCGACGAACCTGGGGACTCCCTGTTATCCTTTAGACGCTGGAATTTCGCGCCGGCGGTCGCCAATAAAGTAATCAGGTGATCATTTTCGAGTCAATTTATATTTTTAAGTGGTTGGCCTATTCATAAGTTTACGTACAACTCTCATATTTTTTACATTATACATTGCATTTTTCAAATCACATACAAAATTTTAAAATTAATTTTTTTATCATATATTTTTATATTGAGTCCGTCTCTTGAAAGACGGTGTTTCTATAAGTCATGGAAAGACCAAGGTTCAAAGTGAATATAAGAATAAATGAATAAAATTTTTGGGTTGCATGAATCGGGTTACAATCTTTATAACTACTACACGTTGCATAATAAATTTTTAATATTGCAACTAAGATCTTTTATCTTTTATTATTCTAATTAAATCGCATTTTTTCACAAGTGTATGGAAAGACGATCTTTCCCAAGTCTTTGCCTTTTATATTTGCTCATTCAAATACATATTATTACTTATTTTAACTTATAAAATACAATATTTAAGTTTTATAAAAAAATTACAACATTTAAGGTAAAATCCTCTGTGGACTGTCCATAAGTTTATGGAAAGACCGCATTTCCTGAGACTTTCTCTATATTTTATCTTTTATTTTACATTTCTTCAGTTCTTCTAATTGTGTCAATTTATGTACTCCATCAATTTCACTAATAGTGGCACCATAGGTTTAGATGCTTGGATTTAGATGAAGAAAATGAGTGGATGAAACTGAATATAGAAAGTAAAAAGTAGAATGAGTGGATAAAATTGAAGGAATCTTATAAAAAAATGGAAAATATTCCAATATAAAATAAACAACCCAAAAAGGAAAGTGTGCCACTAATAAAGAAATGGAGAGAGTAATTGTCTCACTGAAACAATTTTAAAACAAATACTATCAGTATAAAGTATATTGAATGGAAAGAATAAAAAGTATAATGAATGATTACTCACTATTAAAAATTGGGAAGAAAACAATTTTAAATGAAAAGTGTCACAATTTGGACTCTGTTTGGCAAGCTTATAAGCTGGTGCACTTATATGCAAAGCACTTTTAGGCTCTGTTTGACAGAGTTGTTCTTATAAGCAAAACTGGTTTATTTCACCTTCTGTCTTTCCCCAAAAAATAGTTTAGGCTTATAAGCACATCAGTATAAAAGCTTTGCTTAACAGAGCCTTAGTGCTTGGTAAAATGTTAAAAAATAGCTTATTTTAGAAACATAAACTTAGCCGGCCCCACTCTACTTTCAAAATACGTCGACTTTGCTGTTAAGGACCGATCTACCTACTAGAGCCTAAATATAGGGCGTAGTGGAAATATTTACATTCATTATAAGCAAATGCTTATGACCTGATCATTGCTACTAGTACACTTGAACACATGGCAACACGTACCACATCGTAACATACAAAATTGGCGTAAAATTTGTGTATAGCCGTATTGTTAATCTGCTTCCACTGGTGGTATATCAGGTTCCCGGATGACACTTACGACAGGCTATGGCGGCCCTTCGGCGTGCCTAATGGACTGAGCTCAATAAACACCACAGAAAGCATAAACGTAGCTTACGGTTACCAACCGCCGGTGGCAGTCATGCAAACCGCCTTGACATCTCCGAGCATTAACGTGGCCTTCACTCTGTCTTGGGACCCTCCCGACCCCAATGTGCCGTTCTACGCCTACATGCATTTTGCCGAGGTTGCAAAGCTACGGAGCAACGAATCCAGAACTTTTGATGTCAACCTCGAAGATGAAAGATGGTTCAATGGAGAAGTTGTTCCTGAGTATCTCTCCTCCCTCACCATATACGCAGGGAGGGAGGAGAACAAAGCAACTTTCTCGTACTCACTTGTCCCAACTCGGAACTCCACTCTTCCGCCCTTGATCAATGCCTTGGAGACCTATTCGGTTAAGCGGTTTTTGCAATCACAGACAGATGAAAATGATGGTAATTAAGCACATTATCCTGTCACTCACTATATATCAGTATATATCGCCATCTTTGTGAAACTTTTTTCTTGAACTTGCAGTTGCGGCTGTCTCTAATATCAAGTCAGAATATGGAGTGAATAGAGAGAATTGGCAAGGGGACCCTTGTTTGCCCCAAGCCTTCAGATGGGGTGGTCTTGATTGCATTGTCTATGACAATACCAGTGCTCCTCCCAGGATCAGATCACTGTATGTTCTGCGCTACTGCTGATTTGTGTATATGTTAGATTCGTCAAAAAAAATTATTTTTTTCCAGAATGTCAAAACTTTTTGTCTTTCTTAACCTTGTGTAATTAGAGATATTGAAGGTCTTGCAATGGATGGTTCTTTTCGACAGAACTGATCTGATATGAATCGAGTTAAACTGAAATGAACTCTTACAAGTTATTACTATTAACTAATGAATTGATCTGAACTGAAGTGCAATTAAGTCTGAAAGAGTATGGCCTAAGATGATTCCATTTGAATGCAGGAATTTGTCCTCGAGCGGATTGACAGGAAATGTGTCCTCATACTTGTCCAATCTTACTTTCCTTGAGAACCTGTAAGTGAGCATGTACTTAGAGATTCATGTCAACTTATGAAGTTCTGACGATTATAATGAATTGAATATCACAGGGATTTGTCGAATAATAATCTGAATGGACCAGTGCCAGATTTTCTTGCTGAGTTGCCGCGACTAAAATTCCTGTAAGTTGCAAAAACATAAGACGATGTATACTATATAGTGCACAGTGGACCACAAGATTAACATGCAATTTTCTGTGTAGGAACTTATCAGGAAACCGGTTCTCAGGTTCAGTTCCTCAAAAATTACTAGAGAAGGCAGAAAGTGGTCTGGAATTAAGGTTTGATAGATTGCATCCTTGTTTAAGACTGCATTTCAAATTTATTTTGCTGATTTGCTCCTACTTATAACTTCTTTTCGCCTTCTTATTGGTTTCGACAGAGCTGATGGATACGATCCTTGTGTAGCAGATCAGTGTAATAAGAGCAAGAAATCGAACAAGTTTGTAGTTCCACTGATTGCCTCGCTTGCAGCACTCGCCGTTGTCTTAGCGGCCTTATTTGTGATTCTGAGGTTCTGGAGAAGAAAAAGATGTATGTCAAATCGACAAAGGAAACTGTCATTTTACAAACAAGATTTGCATCCTTATTTAACACCTTGGTTGATCTCTCGCAGTTGCACAATTGGGGACCTTACCGCCCAGAAAAACTGGATTCTTGGACGTCAGTAAAAATATGCAGTTCACTTACTCTGATCTCTTGAAGATGACGAACAATTTTCAAAGGGTTATTGGGAAAGGAGGTTTCGGAACAGTCTACCATGGTACTACAGCAGATGGCAAACAAGTTGCTGTGAAGTTGCTCTCCCAGTCTTCTGCTCAAGGCTACAATGAGTTTCAGACAGAGGTATTTAATGCTTATTACATTACAAAATCATGGGAATGATCTGTATGCGTAAAATCGTCTGAACTCATAAGTAAATGTGATCTCAGGCCGAGCTGCTAACAAGGGTTCATCATCGTAATTTGACAATTCTGGTTGGATACTGCTATGAAGACACGCACATGGCGCTTGTCTACGAGTATATGGCTTATGGAAACTTAAGAGAACACCTCTCAGGTGTATATTGTTTGTTTTCGCTGAATGTTGCTTTGTTTCCTTCGCTTGGTCTGAAAATTGCATAGTTTTGTCTACAAATATGATCACCGGTAATAAGAATCTCCTGTTTATATGCAACAGGTGATAACAGTGGGCTGAGCTGGTCAGAAAGGCTTCACATTTTGTTGGATTCAGCACAAGGTCAAAATCACCTGTTTAATTTAGTCCTGAACTCACTCATTAATTACATCAAGAAGACTTTCATGACTCAGATTCATTGCATTAACTTACAGGATTGGATTACTTGCACAACGGTTGCAAACCGCCAATAATCCACAGAGACGTCAAATCTACCAATATCTTAATAAACGAAAAGTTTGAGGCCAAGTTGGCAGATTTCGGACTATCTCGAGCATTCACCATTGATGATGGCTCTTTTGTGTCTACCAGAGTCGTCGGCACCCCTGGATACCTCGATCCAGAGTGAGTAAATTACCGTTTTCAGTTCTTGCAATCGCTGAACTCCGTGTCTTATACTGAACTATGCTAACTTTGGTACAAGGTACTATGAAACGCAAAGGTTGCACGAAAAAAGTGACATCTACAGCTTTGGAGTTGTGATACTGGAACTGATCACCGGCCGGCCGGTGATCTCGGGGCCTCGTGATCAGGAGAGGCGCCACATAGTACATTGGGTGAGCCATTTGTTGGATACGGGCGATGTTGAAAGTATTGTTGATCCCAAGCTGAAGGGGTTGTACGACGTTAACACGGTTTGGAAAGCTTTGGAGATAGCCATGGTCTGTGCCTCTCCAACTTCTTCGGACAGGCCAAATATGGCTCGTGTCTTAACAGAGTTGAAAGATTGTTTGGTGATAGAGAAAGCACGTTCAGAAGGCCATGAAACTGATGATGCTAGTTATTTGCTCGAAGCGAATCCAGACATTCTGGAAATTCAAATCGGGCCGAGGTAGATACGAGACCAGCCTATTCCATTCATTCATTTATAGTGTATCATAACTGTAGCAAAATTCTACGATGTCATGTACCGAGTCGGGGCAGAAAATATATCTGGCGGAGTTGGAGGAAATTTTTTATTGGAAAAAATGTAAAATTAACCCTATTAAACTAAGAAAGTGCATATATAACCTCGAAAAAGTGCAAAAATAATCTTATTAAACTGAGAAAGTACATATAACCTTGTATAATTTGAAAGTGCATATATAACCTTGTATAATCTGAAAGTGCAGACAGTGGCAGAACCAGAAAAAAATTTAGGGGAGGTTGGAAAACAAAAGGTTCCGCCACTGGAAAACAAAGGCAGGATCCTTTGAAACACTATACTCTAACCAATTAAATTCATCAAACCAACAATTTTGAAAACTTCTAAATTCATCACTGAACATTGTCTTGAGAAAAGTATGATTCTTAGGTTAGCAAGGACATCTTAATATATATTCTCTTAGCACTTCATCTCTAATAGAAACATCAATCTCTTCAATAGGTTTATGTAGCCCGGGATCACTTATAACAACATTCCGATTGAATTCTATGCACGATTATTTTCTACTACTACCCTCTTCGTTGTGTCTTTATTCATTAGGTTCATTCGATCTCTTAAAAGATGGAGATCCCTACTTCGAATTAAAAATTTGTCCATACGTATTAAATATCAAATAGGGAAAATATGTAAATTGAATTCATTCTTATAAAATCTAAAAGCATCACGAAACAATAACAAATTATAATAACAAATAATTTATAAAATCATATTCATCTAAATTCAATTTAACAAATATCCCTAATTCCATAATTCGATTATGACAATTTCACATAAATAATAAATCAAACAATTATAATTTATACATATGCAATTCAATTGAAGTTCAACAATCATACAATCATATAACTTCAATTCGACATCCAATCTAAAAACCATATTCACATAAATTTAATTTTTGAAGGAAAAAAGAAAATAGACAATAAACCCTAAAATGAAATTACCCCATTCCTCATAAATCATAATTCATAAACATAGGACTAGAGGAGAGTGGAGGGCTGAGGGTGGAGGCAGTCAGGCGTCGCATCGACACCGGCAGGACGGTGGCGGTGTCCAGCAACAGGATGAGCTCTTCCCATTTTCTGTGGCTAACTTGTGGATGTGCACCCCTAGGGGCTCATTCCATTTTCTGATTTTGGATTGGGTGAAAATGACCCAATTCCAAACAGACCAATCCCTTTAACTCTAAGTTTTGGTTTTTTTTTTGCGATCAGCGTAAGTGAAACGACGTCATTCCAGTTAATAAGTACTAAAAATAACGTCGTTTTAGTACATTCTGGGCCAAAAAAATTAAGGTCCAGAAAGGGTCTTCTTCTCTGAGCTTGCCTCCCCAGCGCAGAGGCTAAGACACAGAAGAACAAATCCAGCGTTGATGGGGAAGCGGAACAGAGGCGGCGCCGACACGGCTTTTACCACTAATACCTTTGCGTCGACAACTTAGGTAGGGCTGGAGCCCTACTACACGTAACAGTAGGTCTGTCCATAAGTGCATAACTAACTCTATCATTTGGTCAAATTGTGCAGTTTTACCCAAATTGCACTATTCTGGCAATGACCAAACAAATTCAGGCATGGACCATTTATAAAAAGACAAAAATACCCCTATTGTTAATACAAAAAAATTTGAATGACAAAAATACCCCCCTACAGCTCTTATTCTTCATCTTCAAACCAGCTGCCACTAGCTCCACCACCACCATTTTTGCTGCTTCCCCACCAGCTCCGCCGTTGCGCCACCGCCGCTGCTTGCTCCCACCACCACCACCTTCACTCGGCCACCGAACCTCCATCGCTGCTCCGCCCCCTACCTAGAATCACCGTCACCCAAATCCACCCACTGCCGAATCCAGCTGCTTAGCCCCTTACACCACCCCCCATACCCGCACCGGTGCTAAAAACCGTCGCCACCTACCCCACGTCAGTAAGACTCCAGCTCTGTATCCTCTGTTTCCATTAGAGTTTCCCATTTATACCGCTGCACTAGCTCCACATCACCTCCGCCACCAGCCCACGTCACCTTCACCTCGAAACCCTAAATCCCCATGTCACCTCCGCCGCCATTCCCGGTGCCCCTCAACCAAGCGCCGAAAAATCAGTGAGAAGGAAGAGAAATTGGGCCAAATCCTAGAACCCTAAAATAAAGAACCACCATTTCCAGTCCGCCGCTCCGGCCAAATTGGGCCAAATCTCGGAACCTTAGATGCGTGAGTTGAGGGCAATGGGTGAGAAGGAATGAAATAGGTGGTGGCGATGGGTTGATGGCATCGATCCGACACCACCAATTTCCAGTTCGATTCCTCCGCGATCGGCATCGATCCGACTCAGAATCTGACTCTGCAACTCCGTCCACCGCTCTGACCACCATCATCCGACGTCCACGAGGAAAACAAAAGAAAATGAAAAATGGAGAGGGTGAAAACTAAAAATGGAGTGAAAATGGAAAACAAAAGAAAGAAAATAAAAGAAAGAAGGGTTTTTGTTAAAAAGTAGAGGAATTTTTGTCTTTTATTATTTTTTGAATTTTGATTTTTTAAACAGAAGGGTAAAATGATTTGACCATAAACTTATGTTGTTGAAGCTAGATTTTTTATAATTGATCTACAGAGTTAATAGTTCAGCATTTAGTCCGTAATCTAACGAGATTCTTTCTTAGAAAATGTATGGTTTGTAAATTAGAATAAATTAATCTGAAAATCAAACTCGTTTGGAAATTGGCCCAAATTCCTTACACAATTTTCGAATCAACGCAATAATATTGCATATGCATTACATAAATTCCCCACCACGGAGACTAGGATTAGGACTAGGAATTACCTAAATTTCCACGTCACTAGAATTCTAAAACTTATTAATTCATCAGTTAAATCAAAGTTTTCATATCTAGTGAACTCAAGCAAAGTTAACCGAAGACGTGTAAGTTGCACCGGGCTTCCATGCCGCCGGAATCACGTTCGTCGCCTCCAGCGTCTTCCCGGAGCTCGAAGTTAACCGAATGGAGAGGGGACCGCGTAAACCGGACGGAGCGTCAAGCTTGTAAAGAGCTCCCCACGAGTGCTGCATCTGCTGCCATGCCGCATTACCGCCGAACTGCTTCAGAGCAACGCCGGAAAGATCGCCGTCGCCACTTTCCGCCTCCACCGCCACGGCGAAGTAGTTAGGGTTCGAGCCTTCGTCCACCCGGAATTCAACTTTTATGTTCCCGTAATTACATGGTGCACTGGGTAATTAAAAGTAAAAAAATTATTATTCAACATTGTTAGAGTTTGACATCTATGATTTATTAACATATAAGATCGTAGGTCACCACTAAATAGTATTAATGAGTTTTATGATAGGGGGTCGTGATTCCTAAAAAAAATAATTTTAAAACCACCGTATTTGTGAAATTTTAGATGTATATGGTCTATAAGATTGCATAATGGTTGGTTTTGTTCGATTTATTTATGCATGCATGTATAGTACCGTAAATAGCTGATTTGAATATTTCCGGCGTTACGAAGCTGCGCTTCTTGGCCGCGAACTGCGAGGGCGCCGAAAGCGGTTCCGCTCAGGTCGAAATGGACGGCGTCGGAGACACAGGGGCCTCCGGGGCATAAATCTGTTATAACAACTGTCACCGGCACACCGGAGCATGCTGCATTCTGACTTTTGTCACATTTCACCTAGTAAATCAATATCAAATCAGATATATGGTCAAAGTACGATAATTTTAATCGAAAAAAATTCTGTAGTAGCTAGTATGCACGAAGGGAGTAATAGAATTTCCATTGGTTTAGTAAATATATATATACTCCCTCCGCCCGTTTTCTTAAATTTGGCACAATTAGCATATTTGTATATTTTTCTAGCTGTCACTTTTTTTATGGCAAAAAATACGTCATTCTCAACCACTCATTAATCTTTTTATTCTCCTCACTCAACATCCTCCGCATATTTCAACTTTAAAAAAAATAATACATAAACCTATGGTGCCAAACATAGTAAAACGGAGGTAGTATGTACAAACCCGGAAACATTCTCCACAGCCTTGGCCGTTTCTATATATCGACGGGCCTATTGCAGAAATAAAGGATTTATACGGTGGTTGCGATACCAAATTCTTATATCCACATGCTCCTCCTGCATTCGTAACACGACTTGTTAATAAATCTCAATTATAAAATTAAAATGCTAAAATTAAGAGAATGATTTTTGATAATCAGGTATTTATTACCATCACTTCCGGCACCGGTCGGAGGGCCGTACCACGTCGCTCTGGCCGCACCCCAACCGCCGTCGGCAGCTGACTGGTTGAGAAATCTTGCTTCGAGGCAGTTAGATAAACAACAAACAGAAAGTACAAGGAAAGAAAGGATGAATTCCCGACACATTGCCATTTGTGTGTTTTTCTCTCTTAGTGTTTATGAGTTTGTGTGAAGAGCAGATGTGAGTTCTGCTAGTATTTATAGGTAGTGTGGGATGTGACTGATTCAGTTATCATATGGTATTTGGAGGATATGGTATCTCAATGTTAATTGCGAGTTTAAATTGTTTTACATGGATATTATATTATTGTATTTGTGCCTGTTAGTTACAAGGTTTGGTAATATTTACTATATTTGATGTATTTCTGGATGATATTGTATTAATAAATTATGATTCTATATTTAATTGATAGGTATACTGCGTATATATGGAGTATGATCTAGTGTTTTAAAATGTAATCCAGTATTTTAGAATATAATCTAGTCTTTTAATTCAAATATAATCTTGGACGTATCTGTGGAGTTGTTTTAGCCATTAACATAAATGTAAATAAATATTGATTGATGCGAATTTATGTTTTTGGAAAAATGAATCACTGAAAGACACACTGAAAAGTCTATTTATGTAATACAATAATTGAAATTCAATAAGGTAATATAATGGTGTTTAAAACAGCCAAATCATAATAAAAAATAAATTTTATTAACATAAATAAATCAAAACAACATCGTTTTGCCAAAATGAAAGTGCGTCCCCGATTGATAGGTTCATACAAAATAATCCGGTACAATAAATGATTGAATATTTATTATAGTGCGTTTTGGCAAAAGGCGAAGATTCGCTCGCCCTCAGCGGCTCATACCAGCCGACACCCCGGCCAACGTATGAGAGATAAATCACGGTAGCCCAGTACCAGGACCAATGAGCTTGGTATGGACTCGGTGCGCACAAGAGAGCCTTGTAAAGCAAGAGCTCCCCACACTGCCGCTGCCGAGTATTGAACCTGGGATCATTGGCTTACCCACCCATCTCCTAACCACTGGGGTACACCCGTGGGTGTATTATAGTGCGTTTTGGAAATAAGCAATGTTGTAATCCCAAAAAGGGGAAGTCAGATAGGAGTATATAAAATGTCAATACAAAATGAGAGGACGTAATAGAGATATAATTTTTATTAAAGTATAACACAGTAAAATTCTTATTATTGTAGTTTTGTGAAAATAATGATTTAAAAGGTAAAGAATATATAAATAAAATACATATACTCCAGAACACATATTATACAATTATGTATTTTTGCAAACGTATCTATCCTTAGATACAATATAAGATGACAAAGTTTTGAGAAATACCGTCTTTTCATACCTATAGAAAGACGGGGTTGAATTAGAATTATAGAAAGGTAAAATACTTTAGTTGTAACAGTAAAAATTTATTATTCATTGTGCAATAGTTACAAGTTTGTGACTGGATTAATGCAACCCAAAAATTTCATCACGATTTATTCTAATTTGCCGTTTAAATTAACCTTCATTTTCCCGTAACTTATGGAAAAACCGTCTTGCAAGAGACGGACTCATATAAGATTAAAAGCACATATTACAAATTTAATTACAACTTACAAGGCCTTGGATGGTTATGTACAAGCCCATATAAAACGTGCAATTGAGCAGTAAAAACCTTTGTGGCCTTTAATTGACACATTCCATACGTGTTCCTCGTGAATCGTGATTAACTTATATCCAGTCAGTTAGTTCAGCTAGTAGCAGTTACTTTCCTTCCCTGTAAAAAAGGTGATTCAATACAGAAGATTCACTTTCCAATTCGATCCGAGTTTTACAGCATTTTGATATGGTATCTGAATCTTTTCTTGATCTGTATCCAAGTTTTTTCCTTTCTTCCATCTTGTTTTTCTTGCGTCTAAGATACGGCGGTTGATGAAGAATCCATGGCATTCTCGAAATTGAACCCAGACTCTGAGCATCGGAAGTGCATCATTAAGTCGTGAAGAGATCAGCAGAATAAGTTGAGCTTTTGTCTTCGAGGCCCGTTTCTCTGGATCTTATCTACGTTTCAGTTTAGTTCAATTCAGTGCAGTTCAATTCAGCTTGACTTTAGGTTTGGTGAGCTTTAGGTTAATTTAGTCATATGTTACTATTTTCAACACACTTATTTTTAATTCAAAAGAAATCAGATCGGTTCAGATGAACTCTAGAAAACAAGGCCCAAGTCAATTGTTGCGAGTCTAGCTTTGAAGCCATTAACAATTAATCGTACTGTGTGGAGTCACTGAGCTGAATCTTTCAACATGGAACTGAAGATATTGCAAATTAATTCCATATTTTCGCAATCATAAAACAAATGATGCTGAGACTTGAGAGCACCAATATTGCAAGTATCATAGTGGTAAAAGTTGACCGACATGCCATCTTAATCAATAATTGGTTCTAAAATACATTTTCAATGCTTCCGCCCGTCTCTTACTCTTCTCAAAAAAACTAAAACTTTTTTCTTCAATCTTTTTTCCTTATTTTTCCATCATGGGATAGGGAAACAGTAATTTTTCATTTGATTTTATTATAGCGTTATGTTATTGAATAAGTATGAATCTGTCTCCATACATTAGTATTGTTCTTCGACTTGATAGATTATATTGTTGTGTTCGTGATGATCACCCGATTTAGTTGATCGCGTCGATATTTTGTTATCATTCTTGTTGTACAGATCGTGTTTCTGCAATTTTGTTTGTGTTTTTGAATTTAAGTTTCCATTAATTTGGATGAGTTCACATCCGTGTTTTTCAAGG
Source organism: Rubia yunnanensis (assembly GCA_037428765.1). Lineage (NCBI taxonomy): Eukaryota > Viridiplantae > Streptophyta > Magnoliopsida > Gentianales > Rubiaceae > Rubia > Rubia yunnanensis. The sequence goes on along the minus strand of CM075061.1, from coordinate 154,917,658 downwards.
TGTTTACAGTTCGAATAAAATAGATCGTGATTTGGATCAATTGGTGTTACAATTCTTGAAGATCCCTATTTGGCGAAGTGATTGATGCTAATACGCTCATATTTGCCAAGTGGTCATGGTTTTCGCGGGAAACAAGTTAATATCCGATGGCGTATATTGCAATTTTTTATTGGATCACTGAGTTGTGATAGTACATGCGATCAGTCTGGTTGACATGTAATTTAGATATCCTTGCAATTATTTAGTTATCGCTTGATGTTAGTTGAATTGGATGTCAACTCCACTTATTGTAATCATTGCTGGGCATTTTCCCAGCACCTATTATGATTATTTTCTACAACGAAAAATACATTTTCAATGCAAGATTAATGGTAAATATCAATTTTATGTGACATAAATTTTAAATTAGTCATTCAAATAGAGTTTTTATTCTTTGAAACCCAAAATGGGATCGTTAATATCTCACCTCATTAAACTATAATTATTATTTTGATTTTTTAAAACTGTGTACATATGTTTTTTAGGGAAGTTTATACAATCAACCACATTAATTACAATAGGTACTAACAGTACTCTATGACTTAGGCTCTGTTTGGCAGTGCTTTTAACTTGTTGTGCTTCTAAGCAAAATATTTTCTAGTGTTTGTTAAAGTGCAAAAAAACAGCTTATTTTAAAAGAAGAATCTAATTTTGAGGGAAAAGCAAAACCAGATCCCCCCATGCTTTAAAAAAAACCAGCTTTATTTATAAGCAGCTCTACCAAACAGAGCCTAAGGCCCTTGAATCCAAATCAGTTTTCCAGAGTTTATCTGCATTTTAGTTCAAATCAAATCAGTTCATCATAAATTTAATTTCGGTGAAATATAGCTTAATTTAGACTTATATTTCTATTTTTCAACACACTTATTTTTAGTTCAAATCAGTTCAGATCAGATCAAATTTAATCAGTTCAAGTAAGCTCTAGAAAACCATGCCTAAGCTATGAGACACCACCATCGAATATATTGAAACCCAATAAAGCATGAAACTTCATCAATTTGTCGGGAATGACCATGATCACACCAGGGGCGGAGTTGGAAATTTTTGTGGTGTGGGCTATTTAATTATTCTTTTATAAAATATTATCCAATAAAAAAATGATAATAATAAATATGGGGCTAAAGGGTTATTGTTTAAAAATTAGTACCCTAAAAATATTTGGCAAATGATGGAGGATAATTTCAAAAATTAATACTCCATGAAAAATTGTTGGTAGAGGCTAGATCCCCTCCAGTCCCCGTGTCCCTCCGCTCCTGATTGCCACCTACAGGTTGAGAAATCACGACGAGGACCAAGACATGATCTCACAACAACGGGTAATCCCTATTGAAAAAATGCTCTACATTTTACAATTTTTTATAAATGTGTATTTTAAACTCTGAATTTCTCTCCGTAATAAAGTGTGTGGAGTAACCACTGAAACAATGCTAAATTTACATAGTTAATTATTTTGATATTTGTGGTGCATAAAAGTGTCTATCAAAGTTGGATAAATTTAATTATTCTAAATTTGTTTTACACATTTTATTTATTAATTTTATCTAAGAGCCCGCCTCTTGAAAGGTAGTATTTCCATAAATTATGAAAAAATCAAGATTTAAATTGTAAATTAGAAAAAATCAAGATAAAACTTTTGGATTGCATTAATTGAGTCATAAACTTATAACTATCGCCCATTGCATAATAAATTTTTAATTCAACCCCGTCTTTCATATGCCTATGGAAAAATGGGATTTCCCAAGAATTTTCCATTATCTAATATAAAAATACTCCATCTGTCCCATAGAAAATGACACATTTACCTTTTGCAAGTCAAACTTTGCAACTTTGACCCTAAATACAAATTTTATATATATATATATATATATATATATATATATATATATAAAATAAAAATATCATGTGAGATATTGTTAGATTCGTGTTAACATCTATTTTCTAAATATCAAAATTTTATGTAAAATTGTTGTATATAGCTAGAGATATTATTGGTCAAACATGATCATTGAAGACCGTAAAAAATTAAATGTGTCATTTTCTATGGGACGGAGGGAGTATATTAATAATAAATTAAAAATATGGACTAATTTAAAAATCTTATTATTTATTATGAATGATGATGCATGCATGTCTACGTCTGCAGTGGTAAATTTCGAAAAAACATGTTACTCCATGGTAGAAGCACCATAATACTTTTGTCCAAAAATTTTTTACATCAATGACAAAATAATTTCTAGATAATTTTTTTTTGAATATAAAATGCGATATTACTTTCTATTAGTTTAATATATATGAAATAAAATACATACATGATCCTCAATATTTTTGTTAAATATTATTTCAATAATCAGATTATACAATACTTTGTTACATCAATGTTGTGGTTAGTTATTTAAATAGTCATGTAATCTGATTGTTTAAAGTAATCAATCACGTCACATTAATGAAATAAAATATTGATAATGAAAATAACAGACAATACAATTCTAACAATTAAAATATAATTTAGTTATTCTAAAATAGTAATTTAAACTATTAAATAAAGAAAAATTTGGATAATAGTGCCACAAAGCACTCCATACATTGAATTTTATCATCTAAGTTGACCGAAGTTTCATGTCAAGCAAAGTTTACCGAAGATGTGTAAGTTGCACCGGGCTGCCATTCCGCCGGAATCACATTCGCCGCCTCCACCGTCTTGCCGGAGCTCGAAGTTAGCCGGATGGAGAAGGGACCGTGCAAACCGGAGCCGGCGTCGAGCTTCCAAACCGCCCCCCACGAGTGTTGCATGGCCTCCCACCCCGAATTGGCGCCGCCTCCCTCGCTCAGAGCAACGCCGGAGAGATCACCGTCTCCGCCTTGGAACTCCACCGCCACGGCCAGGTACTCAGGGTTCGATCCCTCGTCCACCCGGAACGCAATTTTGGTGTTCCCGTATTGGCATGGCACACTGGTTAAATTAAATTTATAATTCTATCACTATTGTTATCTTTCATTGATATAAATTTAATTGTAGGTTTTTCAAAGTGAAAATTCAAACAAGTTATGTTTGATTTTTATTAGAATAATTTATTGCTAATATTTTATGCTATATCTCTTCTACCCTAAATAGCCTAGTTTGACATTTTAGGTCAAATGATTGTTAAATTTAATTAATAAATATACAATTCTACTATTTTGTTGAATTCATTATAATATATACATATTTTCTTTTTATTATTATTTTACACATATAAATAAAATTATTATGAGTTAAGCATAGATGTAGTCGATTTCAAAAGTCAAACTAGACAATTTTGGATGGGACGAAGTGAAATATATAGTACACGTCAGAGCAGTACACCTCCAAAAATACAATACACCATAAATTAGATCATGTTTTGAGGTAAAAAACTTGTACATATCATAAAAGAAATCAAGCATATTAATTTTTGTAAATTACGAGGGAATAAAATGTTTGGTTTAATTTGTCCAAATTATTTACTCATGCATACCGTGAATAGCTGATTAGCAGAAGTCCGGCATTGCGAAGCTGCTGCTCTTGTCCGGCAACTGCCATGGCGCCGAAAGCTGTTCCGCTCAGGTCGAAATGAGCGCCGTCGGAGCATTCCGGGCATAAATCTGATATAACAATTCTCACCGGGTGGCCGGAGCACGCCGAATTCTGGCTCTTGTCACAGCTCACCTATTAATTAATTATTAATCTTGATTAGTTAAGAATAAGACCCCGGACCTTTGTAAGCACATGCATGTCTTAATCTTAAATTAAATTGTCATAAAATATTAATCTATCTTTGGGATAGAGTATGATTTAACTAAGATGAAACGAGTTAATTTGCAATAATTTATTTAGCATTCCATAATAATTTAGAAAAATCTTTAATTGCATAGTAATCTTTAATTCCATAACATATATATATATATATATATATATATATATATATATATATATATATATATATATATATATATATATATATATATATATATATATATATATATATATATATATATACACACACAAAAACCTGGTAACAAGCTCCACAGCTTTGGCCATTTTTGTATAATGCTGGGCCTATTGCGGCAACAAGGGCAGAATACGGTGGTTGTGACACTATGCTTTTATATCCGCACGCTCCTCCTATAACATGACATTATTCATATATACACCTTAATCGTAAAATTAAAATTATTTATTTAATACAACATTTATGTTAGAATTAAACTTTCTTATAGGTAAAGAGACTTTTCTTATACGAATTATTTGAAAATTTACTTTGTTGATCGTATATTGAAAACAAACATGTCGGAAGTATGCAAACAATTTAACATCGGTAACAAATTTGGAATATTACTAATGAACAATTTAACATCAGTAACAAATGGAATATTGCTAATGAATAATCAAATATTACTAATTATTCACACGTACAATTAATAATCACGTTTCAAGCAATCACGTATATCACATATTGATGGAGTCACGAGTACACTCGCTGTCCTTGAAACGAATGAGTCCCGTCGTGGACATCGTTCCCTAGGATAAAACCATCGAAGGTAATTTAACAAGTAAAATTACCTCGGAGTCACACAAAGCCCGAAGGACTATCACTGACAAAGACAGAGTAAGAAGATAAGACTCAAGTTTAGAAGTAGGGAGGAACTTGAGAATGGTGCGAGTTTTCTGTCTGACATAGAGGCTCTATTTATAGATGTCTAAGAAACCATATGAAAAGATACGTGGAAGATTTGATTTCCGTAATCAGAGAAAATATTCTCTAACCACCAAATATTTTACAAATATTTGAATAGATTCTGGAAAGATAAGAATATCATATTCCTTATCATGATTAACCGCGTATCAAATCTCAGATATTCCACACGTGATTCTTAGAATATTTGTTACGCGGTTTGGGCTTTCGGAGACTTCCACGCGATCCAAACGCATTTTAGACAGTCAAAATATTACAGAATACTTAGTACGTACGGATGAATTTCTGCCTAAGTTTCCATTCTCAGAGTGACTCTTTGAGCATCCATATCTCATTCACCCTTTATCCGTTTTGAGAGTTTAAACAGTCGATTTTATAGTACTCGCAGAGGAGAATCCAAAAACGACACCCACTGACTCTAATTCAGTTCGAACCCAACTCAAAAACGAAGCCCAAAAGTTGACGAAATTCAACTTGTTTTACAATCATTTTCCAACAATCCCCCACATGAATAGATATTGATGTGGAATCAGATCAATCACGCCAGACACGGAGTTTGACTTGGTGATAGATTCATTTCGACGGCATAGATGCTGCATAGGATAAGTAGGTGTCACCCTTTGAACTTTCCCTTGAGAGAGTACACTTAGCCCACTGGTTAGGAAGTAGACGCGATGTCCTTGAACTTCCCCGACCGCTTGTGTGAACGACAATGCACTTCCCACAGACATCTTTCCTAGCCTTTGTGCTTTCCTCGGTTGTGTCCATTAATCAGGCCATGGCACACGCCTAGTTCTGTAAGGTTTCTAAGGAATTGCGTCCCAACAATACCCTTTCGAAGCGGCCACACTTCTCGCTTACATAGGTGATTCTTAGCGTAAGAGCAGTTCTGCAAACTATGCGCTCTTTCAAGTATCATACACTTGATGCCGTGAATCATTAAAAGCAATTTAATGCTTAACCTCCACTCACTTCACTGTTTCTTCATCATAGGAAATAAGACAGGAGGTATGAACCCCCCACAGTGATCGCGATGGGTCTTTGAAGTTTAGTTGTCCCTTTGAACCTAGATCTTGGGATCTCCAGTCACATAGGTTGGGTGTCCACGTACGTAACCCATCATTTAATGGACTTCAGTCCCATTCCTCTCGATGATGTTTCAACTACCTCTCGATTCAACCCCTTAGTCAAGGGATCAGCTATGTTGTCCTTAGACCTTACATAGTCAATTGTGATCACTCCAGTTGAGAGAAGTTGTCTTATAGAACTATGTCTCCGTCGAATATGACGAGACTTTCCATTATAGAGCATATTCTGAGCCTTTCCAATAGCAGATACACTGTCACAATGTATACATATGGCTGGCACAGGCTTCGGCCATCTAGGAATGTCCTCTACGAATTGAAGGAGCCATTCGGCCTCCTCACCCGCCTTGTCTAAGGCAACAAACTCGGATTCCATTGTGGATCGAGTAATAACCGTTTGTTTAGAGGACTTCCACGAGACTGCTCCTCCACCTAGTGTAAATACATACCCACTAGTGGATTTCAGATCCTTTATATCGTGTATCCAGTTTGCATCACTGTATCCTTCAACTACAGCTGGATAACTCGAATAATGTAGACCATAATCACGAGTGAAACGTAGATATCTCAATACTCTAGTTATTGCTTTCCAGTGAGTCATACTGGGATTACTCGTGTATCTACTCAACCTACTTACAGTGTAGGCAATGTCTGGTCTGGTACAACTCATCAAGTACATCAGACTCCCAATGACTCTCGAGTACTCCACCTGATTAATAGCCTCCAATTTGTTCTTTCGTAGATGCAAATTCGGATCTATTGGAGTCATCGCCACCTCTGAGTCATTTTTATTGAATTTCTCAAGGATTTTATCTACATAATGAGACTGGGTTAATGTGATACCATCAGAGCTTCGGATGATCTTTATTCCCAAGATCACATCCGCCAGTCCCATATCCTTCATGTCAAAACGAGAATTCAACATGTCCTTGGTAGATTTGATCATCTTTTCATTACTACCCACAATGAGCAAGTCATCTACATATAAACATAGGATTACGTATCCCTTTTCCGTGTCTTTCACGTAGATGCACTTATCACACTCATTGATTTTGAAACCATTGGCAAGGACGATATGATCAAACTTCTCATGCCATTGCTTTGGTGCTTGTTTGAGACCATACAATGATTTCACCAACTTGCAGACTTTTCCTCCTTGTCCGGGAGCCGTAAACCCCTCAGGTTGCTCCATATAGATTTCTTCCTTTAAATCTCCATTCAAGAAGGCAGTCTTCACATCCATTTGATGAACCTCAAGCTTACGCAACGCGGCGATAGCAAGTATCATTCTAATGGAGCTTATTCTCGTGACTGGAGAATAAGTATCAAAGTAGTCAAGACCTTCCTTTTGTCTATAACCTTTGATTACAAGTCTTGCTTTATACTTGTCAATCGAGCCATCTACTCTCATCTTCTTCTTGAAGATCCATTTGTAGCCCAGTGGTTTACACCTCGGAGGTAAGTCCACTAGCTCCCAAGTATGATTAAATAGAATCGAGTCGATTTCACTTTTAATCGCCTCTTTCCACATAGGCCCCTCAGACGAATTCACAGCTTCTTTATAACTTTGTGGCTCACTTTCAAGCATAAACGTTAGATAATCAGGACCAAATGATTTTTCGGTTCTAATCCGTTTACTTCGTCTAGGTTCATCCACTTCCTCCTCTTGATCCTCGAGATCGTCGGGAATTACTACGCCTTCGTCCAGTGACTCAACGGTCATTTTTGACGATTCAGACCTTTCCTTGGCAGGGAACACATTCTCAAAGAAATTTGCATTTCTTGATTCCATGATTGTGTTCTTGTGAATCTCTGGATGATGAGATTCATGTACAAGGAAGCGATAAGCACTACTCTCATGTGCATATCCTATAAAGATACAGTCAACCGTTTTAGGTCCAATCTTTAACTTCTTGGGGGGTGGGATTAATACCTTCGCAAGGCACCCCCACATTCGCAAGTACGTAAAGGATGGCTTCGTGCCTTTCCACAGCTCATGAGGAGTTGCTTTCTCATCCTTACGGGGTATCTTATTCAAAAGATAATTGGCTGTCAAAATAGCCTCCCCCCACATGCTCTGTGGCAACCCAGAACTTATCAACATCGCATTCATCATCTCTTTAAGAGTTCGATTTTTACGTTCAGCCACACCATTAGATTGAGGCGAGTAGGGGGCAGTGACCTCGTGAATAATGCCGTGTTTAGAACAATAGTCCCCAAATGGCTCTACATATTCACCTCCACGGTCACTTCTAATCACCTTGATTTTCTTATCAAGTTGATTTTCAACTTCCATTTTGTAGAGAACAAATTTCTCAATTGCCTCATCTTTGCTTTTCAGCAAGTACACATAACAGTATTTCGTACAATCATCCACGAAAGTGATGAAATACTTGTTACCTCCTCTTGTTTGCACGAACTTGAGATCACAGATATCGGTATGTATCAACTCAAGAGGTTTCGTGTTTCGTTTAACTTGTTTGAAAGACGTTCGAGTCATCTTAGCTTCAACACAAGTTTCACACTTATGATTTGCATCAATTTCCATGTTAGGTATGTTTTCCATTTTAATTAATCTTCTTATCGAATCATAATTAACGTGTCCTAGTCTACCATGCCATAAATTGGAAGACTCAATCATGTAAGCAGAAGAAGAAGCATTCATTTCATCTTTCTTAGGAGGTACAACCATGGTGTTCAACTTGAACATACCATCTAGCTCATAACCTTTGCCTACAAACATACCTTGCTTTGACAAGACTAACTTATCAGACTCAAACACTAGCTTAAAGCCATGCTTGATCAACATAGAACCGGACACAAGGTTCTTGCGAATGTCTGGCACATACAAAACATTCTTCAAAGTTAACTCCTTCCCAGACGTCATCTTCAGCACCACTGTGCCACGTCCTTTCACCATAGAAGTTGCAGAGTTGCCCATGTAGATGGTCTCTCCATCTTCAATTGCCTTGAAGTTTGAGAACACTTCCTTGACAGAGCAAATGTGCTTAGTAGCACCAGTATCAATCCACCATTCCTTTGGATTGGAGTCCACCATGTTGACTTCAGAAATCACAGCACACAAATTGATGTTATTCACATCTAGTGCAAGATTTTCAACCATATTGGCCTCGTTCTTGGCATTCCTTGGCTTCCTACATTCAGAGGACTTATGGCCAACGAGGTTGCAATTGTAGCACTTTCCAGTGAACTTCGACTTCTTCGAAACTCCACCCTTAGCTCCTAACTTGGATCCCTTCTTTGCCTTGGCCTTCTTTGACTTGGAGCTCCCACCAACCTCCACGAGATTGGCCCTTGCCACAGGCACATATCCATTCATCCTCTTTTCAGAGATGCGGTTATCCTCCTCAACACGAAGCTTTTGCATCAGATCCCTCATGGTCATCACCTTTCGCTTGTGTTTCAGATAACTCTTGAAGTCCTTCCAACTTGGAGGCAGCTTCTCAATGATGCAATAGACTTGGAGAGTCTCACACATTGTCATCTTCTCGGCTATCAGCTCATTGATCATCATTTGAAGCTCTTGAGCTTGACTGACCACAGACTTGGCATCAACCATCTTGTAGTCGAGGAACTTGCCGACGACCCACTTCTTGGATCCAACCTCCTCACCCCTGTACTCTTGGTCAAGAGTTTCCCACAGCACCTTAGAAGGCTCTTTCACTTGATACACACTCCAAATGGCTTCGTGAAGGCTATTCAAAATGAGGTTGCGACAGATATACTCCTTAGAGTTCCATTCCACCGCAGTATTTTGGACTTCCACATTGCTAGTCTCATCTGCAAATGGACGATCTTCGCGAACATAGCGCTCCAAACCCATAGTGGACAAGTAGAAGAGCATCTTCTGTTGCCACATCTTGAAGTTCATACCATTATTGAACTTCTCGGGTTTCTCAGCATGAGGAACAGCCATAAGAGGCGTCACCCCTGGGGTAGTCTTAGCCTGAACAGTCACAGGAGGCGTCGCCTCATGGATAGTTTCATCGCTCGACATGGTTCTGTTGTAAACAACCAAAACCAATTACTTAGCATGTATACAATTTCCATAAAGCATGCAATCAAATATTTTCGCAGACTTGCAAAACCACATGCATATTAGTAGCATGCATGTCTTTCCAAACTTACAATTTGCATAAAGCATGAAGTCACATATATGGATTATATTAAATCATGCAAGTAATGTAGAACCTTACGCATGCGTATGCGAACCATGCAGAAATATGGTAATGTAAGGCATGCAATATTGATGCAGATTAACCATCTAATCACGTAAGGAAACATAAATTTCGAAAATTCTAATTACGTACGAAGTATACTACATATATACTATTAATCCACACTAGGCATATAATTCGCATACGACATGTATTGCATATTTGCGTACGACATGTATTGCATAGGTATATAATTTGCATACGACATGTATTGCACATTTGACATGTATGTATATCCACACAAGGCATATAATTCGCATAAGCATTAATATATATGACGTGTAAATTTTTTTTTATTTTTTATTTTTTTTTTCAATATACCCCAACAAATTTCATTCGTTTCAAGACTGTTGATCGTATATTGAAAACAAACATGTCGGAAGTATGCAAACAATTTAACATCGGTAACAAATTTGGAATATTACTAATGAACAATTTAACATCAGTAACAAATGGAATATTGCTAATGAATAATCAAATATTACTAATTATTCACACGTACAATTAATAATCACGTTTCAAGCAATCACGTATATCACATATTGATGGAGTCACGAGTACACTCGCTGTCCTTGAAACGAATGAGTCCCGTCGTGGACATCGTTCCCTAGGATAAAACCATCGAAGGTAATTTAACAAGTAAAATTACCTCGGAGTCACACAAAGCCCGAAGGACTATCACTGACAAAGACAGAGTAAGAAGATAAGACTCAAGTTTAGAAGTAGGGAGGAACTTGAGAATGGTGCGAGTTTTCTGTCTGACATAGAGGCTCTATTTATAGATGTCTAAGAAACCATATGAAAAGATACGTGGAAGATTTGATTTCCGTAATCAGAGAAAATATTCTCTAACCACCAAATATTTTACAAATATTTGAATAGATTCTGGAAAGATAAGAATATCATATTCCTTATCATGATTAACCGCGTATCAAATCTCAGATATTCCACACGTGATTCTTAGAATATTTGTTACGCGGTTTGGGCTTTCGGAGACTTCCACGCGATCCAAACGCATTTTAGACAGTCAAAATATTACAGAATACTTAGTACGTACGGATGAATTTCTGCCTAAGTTTCCATTCTCAGAGTGACTCTTTGAGCATCCATATCTCATTCACCCTTTATCCGTTTTGAGAGTTTAAACAGTCGATTTTATAGTACTCGCAGAGGAGAATCCAAAAACGACACCCACTGACTCTAATTCAGTTCGAACCCAACTCAAAAACGAAGCCCAAAAGTTGACGAAATTCAACTTGTTTTACAATCATTTTCCAACATACTTTTATTTGGATATTAATTACCATCAGTTCCATCACCGGAAGGGCTGCCGTACTATGTCGCTTTGCCCGGAAGCCCACCGCCATTTGCTGCGGCTGCTGAGTGGTTGAGATATCTTGCTTCCAGGTAGCTAGGTAAGCAACACACAGAAAGTATAGCGAAAGAGAAGATAAATAGCCTACACGGTGCCATTTATAAAATATTATGTGTGTTATTTTTTCTTGTGAAAGGCATATGTGAGTGCTACTTGTATTTATAAGGCTAAACTGGATCTCTGGATAGTTGATGATATAGATTATTGTTATTAGACTATTGTAATAAGATTAATGTGTAATTAGATTAACCACACATACCGTGGATCGTACTAACTAATGCCCAAATACTCTAAAATCAATAATATTGTGTAATATATTTACTCTGTTTGGATAAAGATCGGCATTGATAGTTTTAGGTGGTGTTTTTAAGTATTTGTGCTTAATCTAATTACACGTGTTACCCAAACTTGGAATAAGTATAGTATTCGAGTAGGGATTGGATACGCCGACACTTAAATTTCTATTTTAATGGATATGCCGATTCGTTAAACTGAGTGTCTTGACTGTTTTATTCGACACGACTACCCTATAAAGCATCGTAAAACATATGCCAAAACACCTAAATTTTATTGGCTTTGTGTTTTGATGTGGGTATGGAAGCCTTATCCATTTCAGATGATAGTGAAAGGTTGAACGTTTATCTTTTCTTTTAATACATTAAATTGTTTTAGATTCTAGGTAATTTTTTTAAATTCCAGATTCATTAGTTTGACTTAATTGCCTATAGTATAAAAAAAACTATTAATTAAAAATATAAGCGGATAAGTTTTCAAAACTTTCATAGTCATTTGTTTCCCCTTCTTCCGATACGCACATCCGTTTTTAGATTCGTCAATCAATAGGCAACTCTACTAAATTTGGACACGTGTTCTATGTCGTATTGAATCGACACACGATTTTTCACCTTATCTCACGTGTCGGGATAACACAACTATTTATACAAAATGAAAATATTTTTAAAAGGGAAAAGTGCAAAAATGACACTATGAAGTTGAGAAAGTGTAGATATAACCCTTTAAAACCTGAAAGTGCAAAACAAACCATATCTTTTTGACAAATTGTGCAGTTATACCCATTTTACACATTTCAGGCATTGACAGGTGCAAGTCAAGCACTGACTAGTCATAAAAAGACTAAATTACCCCTTGACTCAAAACTGAAAATGAAATGACAATTCTACCCCTTTCTTTCACCCTCTTCATCTTCAAACGTCATCTTCTTCTTCATCACCACCGCCGCTGCTACATCTCAACGAAAAAAATGCACAAAAACACAAAAGTACTCCTTCCAATCGATTCTGCTGGATCCAAATGAGCAAATTCCCTGATCAGTTCTTTGCTTTCCACCAACCCAAATAAAAAAACTAAAAAGAGAGATTAGGAGAGCCTCATAATAGTGTTTTGATCATTGTTTTCTGCACTTCAACCCAAACTCTACGATTAATAATCAGTTGGGTTTATATAGGACGGGGAGTGTGATAAATATCGCGGGAATTCTACGGTGTTCCAGATGTTTCCCCTCACTCCTCTTCTCCCCCGCCACCTGAGGCTAGCCCGCCGCTCCTCGGTCCTCTCCTACGCCACCCATCTCAACCCCAACGCAGCCACCTCCAGACCGCCGCTCCTCCTCTCCCCCGCCACCCATCAGCCATCTCAACCCTAGCCCCTTGGTTGTCTGTCTAATTTGAAAATCTAATGTACATCCCTAGCTCGCTGACCAACTTTGTGAATCAAAGAGGAGGGTTTCGAAGAAAGGGTGGGATTAGACAAAGAATATGGAAGGAGGCTGGGAGGGGAGAGGTTTCCAGCAAAGATAAGCGGAAAGAGGAGAGGAGAGTGAGGTGGAAGTAGGGTTGTTCAAAAAAAATTGGAAAATCGATAACTAGTTAATTGGTTAATCGGTTGCGTTTATTGGTTAATGTCGGTTTATCGGTTAATGTCGGTTTATCGGTTTCATTATTTGGTAATCGGTCTATTTGAATAACCTGTAAGAGATTTTATACCAAATTAATTAATTTCAACCCCAAAAATTAATTCATTAAACTTTGGGGTTTAATCACAAACCCAATAAGAAAACCTTAAGTTCCTAATTGAAATTAACTTATGCTTGAAACTCTATATTATTACACTAGTGGAAGAGGCTTAGTTAAAGGCAGTTGTTTCGGTTGATAGAAGACACTTTTGTAGTGTCTTCTCTGGACGTGCCTTTGATCGATTTTGATTAAAGGCAGTTCCAAGAACCGCCTTCCATCGAGGTCAGAAGCAGTTCCAAATTTGGAACTTGTTTCTGATGTCAAAGAAAAAAGTCGTCGAAAATCGAATCAAACCCATATACGGTTCCTAAAACATTAGTACAGCTATAACACCATAAAAGCACAGATCTGGAAACAAACATCACAGATCAACTTTCCTAACATTAGGAACATCTCTAAAAATCACATGAATATACCTAAAAATCACATGAACACTAACAGCTCTAAAAATATGGACTTAACCCTAACAAAGGCGGTGGAGGGATTCACCGGTGCCGATGAAATAACCCTAACAAAGGCGGCGACTTAACCCTCCGGAGGTGAGCGGCAGATGCGAATCGATGAAGAGATTCACGCGGCGGATTCAGGCGGGGAAATGATTCACACGACGGAGGCGGAGGCATTCACTGGCGGGAGGGGGGGAGAGGAGAACTATGGGGGGTGAGCGGCGGAAGGAGAGGAGGACGGTGGAGGGTGAGCGATGGATGGAGAGGCCAATGGTGGATGGAGAGACCAACGATGGGAAAGGGATAGGGTTTACTGTGGATGCTAGGGATCGAGAGGAGGCGGGACTAAATAAGGTGAATAGGAGAAATTTTATTGGGGAGAGAAATTTTGTTCTAAGGGAAAGAAGAGAGTAAAAAGTGGTATTTATACTTAGGCCCATAAACACTTCAAAGTCACTCTATTAAAGTCACTCCATTAAAGTCAGAATCGTCTTCTATTGATGTCAATCAAAGGCGATTCCTCAAGAACCGTCTTTGATCATTTTTAACTGCCTTTTATTGGATCCGAAAGTAGTTCCAATGTCGAAACTTTGTCTTACCCTCAATCAAAGGCGGTTTACAAAAAAATACATGGAACCGCCGTCCAATGTTGTCTTTAATGAAGCCTCCTCCACTAGTGTTAGCACATATATCTTTAAATAATAATTATGCTCAAAGTAAATAATTATGCAAACAAAAGTAGATGTTGCTAATAATTGTGTCCAACACTAATAATTATCAACGACAACTCATGGTACAATTTTAATATTAATTAAATAAAATATTCAATTCCTATGCAAAACAATTATGAAAGTCCTAAATTTCTTACCTTTTATTTAAAGTTTTGCGACTCTAGCTACTAATATGCATTAATATGGATTTATATTTTTTATTTTAGATGAATGATATATATGGTAACCGGTAATAATCGACACATCATCTGAAACTGATACTAACCAAACTGGTAAAATCGACAACATTATTGGTCGATTATTCGGTTCCTTATAAAATTTTATAAACCAGTAGAAACCGAAACCGATTAACCGTCTAACAAACAAACTGACCGGTTGAACACCCCTAGGTGGAAGGTTATAGTTGTCTTTTCATATGATTTTTTCTTTTGAATTTTTTAACTCAGGGGTATTATTGTCATATCATCAATTTCCGCCCAATTTGCCTGTTGACATTTTGGTCAATAAAGTTCAGAGTTAGATTTGCACTTTCAGATTTTACAAGGTTATACCTGCACTTTTGAACATTACATATGGTTAAAAACACACATTTCTTTTTTATATATATAAAGGAAAATGAAATGGGCTACAAAGAAAAATTACATGTTATGATTAAAGAGGGTAAAATTGTCTTTCAACATCAATGCATATAATGTTGTAACAGTCGGAGAGAAGAAAGAAACCAATCTTCAAGTGGCGCAACCTCTACTGCTTCATAACGGATTCCGCTAGCTAATTTAAGAACGGTTAGCGGACGATTGGTGTATCTTGGGTGTGTATAAGCTAATAAGTAGAATCATAGAGATTATCAGTTAGATTTGCTGATCTTGAATTGTGTAGTTTGAGTTGTGATTTTGCAGCATTTCTTTCTCTTCTAACTCTGGTTCTTTGGTAATTTGGTTGTCATTCTTTGTTCATGACAATACATTGGGCTTTGGTTAACAAAAGATTTAAAATTTTAGGGCAATATGCAGATATAACCTTATATAATTGAGAAAGTGCAGATATAACCCTGAGATAATTTTTAGTGCAAATATTACCATAACTATTATACATAAGTGCAAATATAACCCTAAAATCATTATTCCGGTATTGACTGGCCATTTCCGGCCATTGACCGACCAAAAATGACCAAAATGACCAAAATGCCCTTTTAGCAAAAAACAAAAATCTAAAAGACAAAAAATAGCCTCGTCTTCTTGTCCCCTGCTCAGCATGCTCCAATGGCAATTGCCAGGTACCAGATAATATCACACTCTCTTCTTCTTTACCATATTGCAGATCCACATAAACTCAGCTGAATTTCTGCTAAAATTTGCAGCTTCTGGAGTCTAGTGCCTCTACAATCAGTTCCGGTACTTTGGAATAGCGTTGACGTAAAATGAAACTGATGATGGGTCGGGTGATATAAAAACGGTGACGTAAAATGAATTTCCACCACCACCTCCACCACCAGGCCACCACCTCTAGGGCTTCCGCCAGCCGCCAACCACCAGTCCACCACCTCCTGGCCACCACCCATCACCACCACCATGAAAAAAATGAGATCGGCTTAACCACCTGCCACCACTACCACCGCCGTTCACTACCACACCATCAGACTCGCCGCCCATCAGACTCGCCACACCATCAGACTCGCCACACCCGACCCATCAGCCCAGCCATATCCGACCCATCAGCCCCGCCATATCACTACCACTCGCCACCACTACCACCATCTTCTTTCCTAACCACCCACCACCGCTACCACTATCTTCTTTCCTAACCACCCGCCACCACTACCATCATCATCTGCCTCCTGCTGCCATCAACCAAAACCCAACCCCTCCAGCACCACCACGAACACCACCTCACGTCGGCCACCACAAACTCCACCACACCCGCCAACACCAACCCACCACCACCTGAGCCCCGCCACCACCGCACCTCTGTTCACACCACGAACTCCACCACCACCTCTCTATTCATCCTGCCCACCGAAACCTCATCCCAGTCCTCCATCGAAACCTTAGCATCGGCTATCACCACCCTCACCCTTACCTGCCACCACCACCAACCCTTCCCGACCACCATCACCAACCCCTCTCCCCGTTCGCCACTCGCACAACCACCACCACCTCCGACAACCATTTCTGGCGCAGCTTAGCCAAGCGCCGAAAAATTGAGACCTACCACCCCCGCAGATCCCGCTGACGAATCCACAACGCCAGCCCAACTTAACCCCACATCCGGATCCGCCACCACCATCTTAGCCTGCCACCTATCTCCCCCTTCTCATTCCGCCGCGAGCTCCACCGTCCCACCACCCAACCTCGTCCCGCCGCTTCACCGCCCTCCAACCCAATTAACCCATCAAGGTCACTTGGATCAAGGTGGAAAACAATGACCCTAGGCGCAATTCAACCAAAGAAGTTAAGGGAAATAAAAAACCCTAGGCGTGAAGATAAATCAAAATGATGACCCTAGGCGTGAAGGAAAATCAAAGAAAGAAAATTTCTTTGATTATATTTGCACATAACCTAAACATCTAGAATTATTTTTGCACTTTCAATTATCGCAAGGTATATCTACATTTTTGATAATTATATAGTAATATATATGCACTTTGCTCAAAAATGTATGGCCCCACACAATTCATCATCCATCGGAAGACATATTTCCCGGCCCATCTTCTCTAATTTGAATCATCTAATCTAACACTAGAAAAATGAAAAACGCATTTTGATGAGAGAAATTTTCTAATGTTGCGTGCCACAGTTTTGTTGCATTTCCCTCCTCTTACACTGTTCACTTCTTTGACCAGAAGATGGTCTTCTGGGAAGTATATTCAAACCAAAGAAAAATATTTTTCTGCAAGTTTCGTGCCATGGATGATTTTGATTACACCTTCCTATCTTGCATTACTTGATAACTCAAAACTTTGAGTTCATTCAAACGCACTTTCTGTTCATTTTATGTCTGAAAGATATTGAAGTACTTGAATTGATTTAGTCGTATTCATCGATCAAACTGTTGCAATGGCGGGAGGGGTAGGGTTAGCCACCGTTTCCGGCGAGAGGGGCGGCGGCGGGGCTAGTTATAATGGCAGGGTCACCTGGTTCGTGCTTCTCTCATGTACCATGGCTGCCATGGGAGGTGCAATCTTTGGCTACGATACTGGAATTTCAGGTTCATATCTCTATTTCAAACTATTCTCGTTTCAATTCCTGAGTACATTTGATCGATGTTGAAATTTCCCGACGCTAGTCCAAGTAGTCTTGTTTTTGCTTTATGCATATGTTTTGGAAGAGTATCTTAGCTATATGTTGAACAGTGATTATTTATAGAAAGTTCAATTTTCATTGAATTACTGTTCGAAATGATCCTAATATATTTAGGTTAGGAATTTTTGACATATGCTGGTAGTAATTTTCAATAACTAAACCTGAAAGCCCTAATTAAAACATAAGTATCATTCACAGAATTACTTGTTATAATGTTACTGGTGCCTGAATTAGGCCGATGTTAGGATGATCCGACAAACATGTTACTGCTCCTTGATTTTAACACTATTAGCTTTCTGTTGTTTTTCCTAGTTGCTTGATTAGGTAGTATGGAATTTTCACTTATGAGCCTTTATACGATGCTAATGTTATGCCTCGTTTGTTCTATGAGAAGGTGGAGTGACCTCCATGGCACCCTTCTTAGAGAAATTCTTCCCGGAGGTGTATGCTGAAATGGAGGCAGACACCGAGGTCAGCAACTATTGCAAGTTTGACAGCCAACTGCTTACCTCATTTACCTCGTCGCTCTATGTTGCTGGCTTAATTGCTTCCTTTTTTGCTTCATCATTCACTAGGGACTACGGCCGCAAACCATCAATACTTGCTGGTGGAGTTTCATTTCTTGTTGGAGCAGTCTTAGGAGCTGCAGCTCCTAATCTGTTCATTCTTGTACTGGGTCGTGTTTTGCTTGGAGTTGGGGTGGGTTTTGCAAACCAGGTAAAGTGAAATTTCCTCATCTAATGTTTGATGCTAGATTGAAGTACTGGTACATTGGTTATAAGAAGCTTCATAAGATAAGAGATGTGAATTTAATTGTCATTGCTTGTTATCTGCTTGTTTGCAGGCAGTTCCGCTGTATCTGTCAGAAATGGCACCTGCCAAGTACAGAGGAGCAATAAACAACGGCTTCCAATTCAGTGTAAGTCTTGGAATCTTAGTAGCAAACCTAATCAATTATGGAACAGAGAAAATTGAAGGTGGATGGGGTTGGCGGATTTCGTTAGGCATGGCTGCAGTCCCAGCTGTGATTTTGACTTTTGGTGCAGCATTCTTGCCAGAGACACCGAGCAGTTTGATTCAGCGTGGCCACAACAATGAGAAAACAATGCGGATGTTGCAACAGTTAAGAGGGACTGATGATGTTCAAGAAGAGTTCGATGATCTCATCAAAGCAAGTAATTTGTCAAAATCCGCCAAGAACCCGTTCAAGAGAATCATGCGAAGAGAATACAGGCCTCACCTTGTCATGTCCATAGCTATCCCCTTTTTCCAGCAAGTCACGGGTATCAATGTAATAGCTTTCTACGCCCCGATACTCTTCCGTGTCATTGGTTTGAAGGAAAGTTCATCACTTCTGTCTGCTGTGGTGACTGGGGCTGTAGGTATGTTTACCACCATCATATCAGTACTGGTAGTTGACAAGCTTGGTAGGAGAGCAATGTTCACCATTGGAGGAATCTTGATGCTCATTTCCCAAATAGTGATTGGAACAATTATGGCGGTTAATCTTGGTGATCATGGTGGACTGAGCTGGGGATATGCACTTCTTGTCCTGTCATTCATTTGCCTCTATGTTGCGGCTTATGGTTTGTCTTGGGGTCCATTGGGGTGGCTGGTTCCCAGTGAGATATTCCCTCTCGAAATACGATCTGCTGGCCAAAGCATTAGTGTTGCAGTGAACTTTCTCTTTACTTTCATCGTAGCTCAGACATTTCTGGTCATGCTCTGTCGCTTCAAAGCTGGGATCTTCTTCTTTTTTGGAGGATGGGTGGCAGTGATGACCTTTTTCGTGTATGCTTTCTTGCCGGAGACTAAAAATGTGCCTATCGAACAGATGGACAGAATTTGGAGGAATCACTGGTTTTGGAGGAGGATGACAGATACAAACTGTGTTAATGTTATAGGGAAAATGGAAGAACCACTATTGGGAGAACAGAGATGATGGAAGACTCAACACTTTTGTGAATTTCACAGTACTGTTGGATTGTTTAAGGTTTTATACTTGTAAATTCAGTATGTATACATAGCCAGATTTGCTGAGATTCTGTTCTGAATAAATGGAGTTTGGTCTCTTCCCTTAGAGCAGGAAGGCTGTCCATTGACAAATGTGTGTCATAGCGTACTGTGTATGGTTCATTGTTTTATTTTGCGAATATAAAAAGTTGTTTTTACAATTATGTTCGTTCTAGCTTTTATCTTTGCTTAAGTGTTGCAGACAAGGAAGAATCCTGGTCAAGCAGCAAATTAGGAGAGTACTCCAAATGTGCAAAAAGATCAGGCTTAGGTAAGAGATTATTTTATAGTTGCACCATGTGGAATTATGCAGTTAGCTTTGTCCTCCATATCTTACTGTCTAGACGTTGTTAACAAAGGAATATATTTAATTGACTAATCTTTACTTAAAAATGATAATCTATCTTTCTCTTCATTGAATTATTGCACGTATGCTTTGAATAATCTTCCCTGTGTAAGACTTTTCTAAGTAGAAGCTGAAAAAAGGCTGTGCTGGAGTTCCTTGTAACAATGACAATGGAATTTGGATGCTACATAAAGGTCAAGAGAAGTTAATACTACTATTATTAATCAAAAGATAGGCCCCATATTGATGCTGATATCGCGTGACAATTGTCAGTCAAGTTGGAACCGATGCTTTGTCCTACTGTATGGTTTTCTGTTAACTTGATACATTTTTGGGAGTTGACTCAAAGCATTCAGAGTAGCTAGTGAGCTTCTTCTTTGTGGCTATGGCAGTGGGACTGGCAATATCCACCGCACAAGGAGGAAACTACAATGGCAGGATCACAGCCTACGTGGTTTTATCTTGCATGATGGCAACCATGGGTGGCGTCATCTTTGGCTACGACATTGGAATTTCAGGTTTACTTCAGCTCAGCCACTTTCTTGTTATCAGACAATACATGTAATAAAGACCTGATTGTTGCGGGCACTTGTTGCAGGAGGCGTTACTTCTATGGAGCCGTTCCTGAAGAAGTTCTTCCCAGATGTGTACAAGAAAATGAAAGAGGACAAGAACATAAGCAATTACTGTAAATTTGACAGCGAGCTCTTGACTTCCTTCACATCCTCGCTCTATCTGGCTGGCCTTGTAGCTTCCTTCTTTGCCTCATCTTTTACTCGAGCATTCGGGCGCAAGCCGTCCATTCTTTTTGGTGGTGCGGCTTTCCTTCTGGGAACTGCCCTCGGCGGCAGTGCTCAGAATGTTCTTATGCTGATATTCGGCCGAGTTTTGCTCGGAGTAGGCGTTGGTTTTGCAAATCAGGTATGTATTCCAAGTGATTCTAACATGGAACGAATCAGCGCTATCGTGTTTGCTTATGCGTCGTGTGCCAATTTCAGGCTGTGCCGCTGTATCTGTCAGAAATGGCTCCTCCCAGGTTCAGAGGAGCCATCAACAATGGCTTTCAGCTTAGCATAGGCATTGGAATCTTGATAGCAAACTTGATAAACTTTGGCACAGAGAAGATCAAAGACAATCGCGGATGGCGAATCTCCCTTGCCCTGGCTTCGGTCCCTGCACTTACTCTAAGTCTAGGTGCACTTTTTCTTCCTGAAACACCGAACAGCATAATCCAGCGCAGTGTCGGCGATCATGAAAAGGCCGCGAGGATACTGAGGAAAGTCAGAGGCTCTGAGGATGTTCAGGCAGAAATCGATGATCTCATAGTAGCAAGTGAGATGTCCAAAACGATCAAGCATCCGTTCAAGAACATCATGCAAAGGGAGTACAGGCCTCAACTCGCGATGTCCATAGCCATACCCTTCTTCCAGCAAGTGACAGGAATCAATGTGATTGCATTCTACGCGCCAATTCTGTTCAGAACAATCGGCTTGGGTGAAAGTGCATCGCTGATGTCTGCTGTGGTGACCGGCGCTGTAGGCATATGCACAACCATCTTATCAATGGCGTTGGTGGACAGAGTAGGCCGGAGATTTCTGCTGATCTCCGGGGGAATCTGTATGTTCACGATGCAAAACATCGTGGGGGGAATCATGGCTGCAAAGCTAGGTGATCAAGGTGGAATGAGCAAAGCTGATTCCTTCATAGTCTTGTTCTTCATCTGCCTTTATGTTGCTGGCTTTGGCTTGTCCTGGGGTCCCTTGGGGTGGCTTATCCCCAGTGAGATTTTTCCGTTGGAAGTGCGATCGGCCGGCCAAAGTATCACAGTGGCTGTGAACTTTCTCTTCACTTTCCTTGTTGGCCAGACCTTTCTGGCAATGCTTTGCCACTTCAAGTATGGGCTCTTCTTCTTTTTTGGAGGTTGGGTTGCACTCATGACTGCATTTGTTTACCTGTTTCTGCCAGAAACCAAGAATGTGCCAATTGAGCAAATGGCTAAGGTTTGGAGGAATCACTGGTATTGGAAGAACGTAGTTGGGGCAGATAGTGAGGAGAAGGGCAATAAATGAGAGAGGGTGAAATGATACATGCATACCAATCTGT
Source organism: Rubia yunnanensis (assembly GCA_037428765.1). Classification (NCBI taxonomy): domain Eukaryota; kingdom Viridiplantae; phylum Streptophyta; class Magnoliopsida; order Gentianales; family Rubiaceae; genus Rubia; species Rubia yunnanensis. The sequence continues at coordinate 154,895,235 of CM075061.1, read as the reverse complement.
ATACCGTATTTCTAGGATACGGCTTATCGAGTAATATTTTTAGGGCATTACTATATCTCGCCCTGTATTTTACTATTCTCGCCCTAATACGTATAAATACACGTATTTTGAATTAAAATAAAATAATTTTTAATTTAAAGAAAACACAAAAAAGAAATAAAAAATATAAAAAACCCTAACAAAATCTATAAATACCCCTCCCCCCTCCCTCTCTCCTTCCCTCTCCCATTCCTTCCCTCTCCCACTTCCCTCTCCCCCTTCCCTCTCCCACTTCCCTCTCCCCCTTCCCTTCCATTTCCGCCTCCAGCCCCTGCCCGGCGCCGCCGCCCGCCGCCGCCCGCCGCCGACCGCCGACGCCGGAATCTCGCCGGAATTTCGCCGGAATCTCGCCGGAATCTCGCCGGAAAATGTAAGTTTTTGAGAAAATTTTTTTTTTTTCGTGGGAATCGTTGCCCGATCTATTCGAATTTTGTTGAACTTGTCGGAATTGTTAGAATTTTGTTGAGCTTGTCGGAATTAATGACATAATTGGACATGATGACATAATTGGAAGCTTATTGTGTTTTTTAGTAATTATTTAGTTTAAATTTGGCCATAATATTTTAGAAATTGTATTTTTTAGAAGTTGGATTTTTTAGAAATTATGTAGTTATATGACATAATAGAAATTACTTAGGAATTATTTGTTTAGAATTTGTGATGTTCTAAATTATTTAGGTATGTGACATAGTTGGAATTAAAACGAAGAAATTGTGTTCTGTGTAAATTACTTAGTTTAAATTTGGACATAATATTTTAGGAATTGTTTATTTTAGAAATTGGGTTATTTAGAAATTATTTAGTTATGTGACCTAATAGAATTTATTTAGAAATTGTATTTTTTAGATATTGGGTTATTTAGAAATTATTTAGTTATGTGACATAATCGGAATTAAAACGAAGAAATTGTGTTTTGTAGAAATTACTTAGTTTAAATTCGGACATAATATTTCAGAAATTGTATTTTTTAGATATTGGGTTATTTAGAAATTATTTAGTTATGTGATGTAATTGGAATTTAAACGAAGAAATTGTGTTTTGTAGAAATTACTTAGTTTCAATGTGGACATAATGGTTTAGAAATTGTATTTTGTAGAAATTGGCCAATTTAGAAATTATTTAGGTATGTGGCGTAATTGGAATTAAAACGAAGAAATTGTGTTTCGTAGAAATTACTTAGTTTAAATTTGGACATATTGTTTTAGAAATTGTATTTTTTAGAAATTGGGTAATTTAGTAATTACCTAGTTATGTGTCGTAATAGAAATTATTCAGAAATTATTGATTAGGAATTGTGTTTTTTGGAAATTATTTAGTTATGTGACATAATAGAATATAGTTCTATGTAAACAAACTTTAGTAATCCGATGTAAACAATTGTGTAGTAAACTGTTACGATATGTTTTAACTATTGTTTCCTTGAATGTTAATAATAGTGGTAAGAAAATAAGATTATTTAGTTATGTAATCTCCAATTTGTAACTAGAAAAAATGTTCCAGTTCGTTGATGCACTGTTCGAAAAATCAGTTCACACGTTGTTGAAATGTATGTTAATTTATCTTATCATATCAGTTTGATTCACTTGTTGTTATACTAATTACATATCTTGTGTCGTAGATGAGCACTGGTGGTCAACCTGACGGTCACGGTCGTTCCATACGACGAAGATGTGTTAGTGCCTCGGCGAGACAGGCTAGAGGCCGCGTGGTCGAGGATGAACCGTCGCCTCGCCCGCGGGAGTTTGATGTGGGAGCGGAGCAGCCTTCTCCACCGAGCGTTCATGCATTCGATCCCATGCCGACATGGGACGGTCCGCTATGCAAGCAGCTAGTCGACACGCTCCCCGAACTGAGCGATGTTGCACAGGCCCGGATACATGCGACCGGGTTAGGCCACCTGCCTGCGATTATGTTCCAGTTCCTTGACATGGCACTGATATCCGCTTTTGTCGAGAGGTGGCAGCCGGACACGAACACGTTTCACATGCCGTTTGGGGAGATGACCATCTTGATGCATGACGTTGAGATGATTCTTGGCATTCCCATCGATGGTGGCGCTGTTGCGAGTACCATTTCGGCGGAGACTATTGAGGAAGCGTGCGCCGAACTGTTTGGGAAAGACGTGGAGTCCTTTCTCGCGGAAGACTGGAACGGGGGTAACATAGATGCCCAATCTTTGATGGCGAGGTGTGTAGCGGCGGGGCAGAGCCAGAACTTCCAATTCATGTGCTACATGCTGACCCTGTTTTCATCCACGCTTTTTGTGGATAAAACTGGGAATAAGGTTAGAGCCAACCTTCTACCCCTGCTTGATTCGCAGTTGTCGCAGTTGTCGTGGGGCTCGGCGACGTTGGCCAGTTTGTATCTGCAGTTGGGAATTGCGTCCCGGTCCAAGGCGCGCGGCCTATGCGGATGTTGCACGCTGCTCCAAGCATGGATATACGAGTACTTTCCGATGTTTCGGCCGGGACCGAGTACGTTGCCAGCTCTTCCGGGTCGCGCCAGTCGGTGGCACACAGGGGTTAGATCGGGGAGGGGTACGGGGAGGCTCGGTGCCATCAGGCGACAGTTGGATGCCTTACAGCCCGACCAGGTATGAATTCCATGCTTTTACTCTTATTCTGACAGTAGTAGATAGATCGGATTCCATAGAAACGTAACATGTCTGTGAAACTTTTTGCAGGTGGATTGGTTGCCATATGGAGTGGACGTGGTCAGGGCTGCGGGGGGGAGGACTCACTACCGCGGCGTGATCCGATACCTCGACGCAATGGAGGCGTACAGATCGCGTTGTGCGGCAGTTCGGTCTCCTACAGGGTATACCGCGGGGTCTTGCTATTGCGCCGGAGCCTTGTTCCCGCCCGGCTGATCCAGCCGGCTATTCAGTGACCTACCCAGGGAGGCTGCAGTTGACCCTATGGGAGATGGCACACACTTGGCACAAGGAACGGCTTGCGGCGTTCCCGGTAGCCACGCCCCAATCAGAGTGTACCATGGATTACGAGGACTGGTACGCGACTCATTCGCACCCAGTGATCGCAAATCCTGAACATGCTGCCGCGAGTGGCCCGGACAGGACACATCATCAGTTATCGGTAAGTTTTCAATAACTGTTTGCTTCGAGTAATTATATTACATTTTATTGTCTCGTTATTGTAAACTCCGTTTCCTGTGTAACAGATGCTGAGTGACGTGATGAGCGCACTGGATCCGTTTGGCTCGGCGACCGTTGATGGACTCGGCGACCCCAGCATGAGGGAGTTGATGACGACTCTGCTCGGTCATCGCGATGAGTATCGGAGGCTCGGTTATGGACCCATTCCTTAGTCGAATGTTTGTTTATGTGTGAGCTCACAGTTGTGCCATATTCTGCTCATTTATGTAATCGGCTATGTTTTTGCATATCACATTTATGCGTCATTCATTTTTGCATCGACAACGCTTTCAAAATTAATTACGCGACGCGTAGGCAATAACTGTAACGGTTGCGTACATGCCGAGCTAATAACAACAGTTAATTACTCTGGGAGTATGCTCTTCTCCAAGCGCTTAGCCTCCTACGAAAGGGTAACTCCCAACCTACGACATCAGGCTTCCTTAGCGTGGTCCACAGATTAACCACGGGGGGCATGGGACAGTTTTCCCTCATGTTTACCCGGACGAAATGGCTTGCACTGCGAACGTATACAATGTGCAGCTCCCTACTTGTTCCAGCCTCGCCCCCACCTGCCCTCAGTGGAAGGACTGTACAGCAATGGTCCGCCGACCCGTTCTCTGAAATGTAATATAAAACCACGACCGTGTTGTAGTAGGTGGCGACGGGAAACATGTCCGCAATGACCGTGAACCAATGCTCTGGACCACATGGACCGCTGGTGTGGTGTATACGGGCTCTGGCGAGTTCAACGTCATTTTGCGAACCGTAGATGGGAACGTAGTCAGGCCAATGAGTTGATATCTCGTTAAATACTGCCCGACGCGCTGTGGACCATTCACCTTCACCGTCTACGTGGAACGCATCAGCAACGCATCTGAAGCCACAGTTACCATCACTCACGACATCGTTCCAGCCTCCGATGTAACGCCTGACAATGTGGGGGACACTTTCGAGGAACGGGAATGTCGCTGCAGGACAACACATTAACATAAATATCTTGTGCAGGCGGCGATATACATTTAGATAAACAATAAGATAAACATGTTGTACTTACCGTGGCGGCGACCGCTCCCTGAAGCACGCCCCGGGGACCTTGAACTACTCCCGTATCGCCTGTTCACGTGCTCGTGGTAGCTCGGTGAACGTCGGGTTGATCTTGATCGGGGGACCTGCTCGCTTGGTCTCCCACGTGCACTGGTACAGATGTCCGGCTCGCCAATGCCGCTCTCCTCCGGATGCAACTGCGCATCTACGTAGGATGCAACTCGTCGTCGGACCGAAGGGTCGCTGCGTGCCAACTCCTCCAGCAGAGTGTCGAACCGCGACTGATCCTGTTCGGCCCTCGAGCTGTTCTCCGTGCTCTGCGAGTGATCACCCAATGCCAGGCTCTTAAACAGCGGATGAATGTCGTCCAAGTACAAGGGGATTCCTTCAGCAACTGCCGCGGCCATGACGCATGCACACGGTATTCCGTATGTCGAGCGCAGCACACAGCCGCAGTAAGCATATACCTGTGCTCCCAGTGCATCAATCCTGCGGTACTCGACCCTCAATTTATCCAGGCAGAATTTGGACACATTGTTGATCAAGTTGCTGAAAACGGCCATGCGGTGCAATCTTCCGATACACGTTCTTGACTTCTCGAGGCCGGTCTTGATCATAGTAATCTGCTGGGCTATCTGCAGGTCGACACGCCTCCATACCGTGTCCAGTGAACCAGTCGACGTTTGTAACCACCCTTTCAGTGACGAGTGTGCACTCTCGACCCTGCACGTAGTTGTGTTCCCGAAATGCAGAAATCTGTTCGTCCATGCCCTCACAAATTTCTCCTTATGGGGTGTGAGCCACGTCGTCTCAGCGTAGCTAATAACAGCCTCGCTCCAAGACCATGCAGCCCTCATATCAACCAAGGCGGTTTCGTACTCTGTAACGGTGGACGCATTGCAAATCCGGAACCATGCACCGTTCTTGAACCCTGACCCGTTCCTCTTACTCCCCGTCAGCACGGTGACACGTGCCTCCACATCCTTGTTGATATGCCAGGTGCAGAGCAGATGTTTCGATTCTGGAAACACAGTCCGAAGTGGCCTAATCAGTCCCATCTCCCGATCGGTGACCACAACCTCAGGGAACGGTCCATCCACAAGCAAGTTCTTCAGAGCGTTCAGCACCCACTCATAGGTGTCTGCCGTTTCGTCAACAACAATTGCGTAGGCGATCAAGAAGTTTGTGTTGCAAGGGGACATCCCAACCATCTCAATGAATGGCATGCCGTACCGATTGGTCTTGTATGTTGAGTCGATGGCCACAACCCACGGAAACGTGCGAAATGCCACAACAGCATCGGGATTGGCCATGAATAAATGAGTCAGAGTGCCATCACCTGCTGAGCGGTGACTAACTACATACCCTTTCGCGGTGGCCAGATGCAAACAATTCTCCGCCGTGTTGCGCCCGCCTCGCCTTTCCGTTACATATGCCGATCTCTCATTGTACACCTGCCTAATGTTCTGATGCAGGTCCGGAAACGAATTACTGAGGCTGGCATTGATATGCCTTGGAGCTGTTTCTGAATCTGTCAAATCTCTGATCATCTGCTTCGCGTCCGCATGGAGCTTGGAGCTCTGTCTGTGACCCTCGGGGTACACTGAGAAAGAGTGGTTGTGCGTCCCTCGTCTAGGATCCTTACACGGCACTACATTCCAACCATTCCCCGTGATTCCCTGTTTCAAGACAATCGCGAATGGGCATTCACAACTTCTGGTCGAGCTGCTACTCCGTCGGACTACATCAGATTCGCTCGTATCTACAGCCTTATCCTTCCGGCCCCGATTGCAAATGCAATATAACCTCAGCGGACCATTCCTGTTCTGTTTGTAGGACCCCGTCACAAGTTCAAATCCCACCTGCAGAGCAATCCGCTGCAGGTACGAATAAGCCTCGTCAACATCTGGGAACACAGCTGAGGTGGCAAATGGAGAGTATCCATTCCGCCCTGCAGTAGCTTCACATGACTGACTGTCATCCTGAAACAGCAATAAACATCAGGTAATTAGTAGGACAACAAAATCAACGCTACAGTAATTAATCGGACATAAATTATTGTACACAAATTCAAAACAGCATTACGTAGTTAAATTAACATAGTGTTTTCCATCCAATCAGAATTACAAAGGAACAACCAAAATTAACGTTACAACAATTAATAGGGCATAAATTATTGTAGATAAATTCAAAACAGCACTACGCAGCTAAATTAACAACAAAATTAACGTTACTGCAACTAGTAGGAGATAAATTCATAGGAGATAAATGCGCAATAATTTCTACATAACAGTTAACAAATTAAAACACAAAGAGTAGCACAAATTTCTACGGCAATAATTAACAATTTTAACAGAATAACAAAAGCAACGCTACAATAATTAATAGGACATAAATTACTGTACATAAATTCAAAACTGCATTACGTAGCTCAATTAAGAACAAAATTAACGGTACTGCAATTAATGAGAGATAAGCTCGTAGGAGATAAATGTGCAATAATTTCTACGTAACAGTTAACAAATTAAAACACAAACACGGGCATGAATTCCTACAGCAATGCTTAAGAATTTTAACGGAACAACAAAATTAACATTACAGTAATTTATGTACAGTAAATTTCTACAGCAATGCTTAAGAATTTTAACGGAACAACAAAATTAACATTACAATAATTCAAAACAGCATTATGTAGCTAAATTAACAACAAAATTAACGTTACTGCAACTGATAGGAGCTAAATTCAAAGGAGATAAATGTGCAATAATTTCTACGTAACTGTTAACAAATTAAAACACAAAGACGAGCACAAATTTCTACAGCAAAAATTATTAAATTTAACAACTACTTACGGACAGAAAACTAATTAGTAAAATTACCTCCGAAGACATGGAATTTGTAACACCCTTTTTGGAGTTTTTTTTCCTCGTCTCGGACTGCAAAAAAATTCAAGTGCCATTGGAAAGAATGGAATCCGAGCACATTTATAGAAGTCAGAATTTTGAAAAAAAAAAAAAAAAAAAAGCCACCGGTCGGCTCGCGCCCAAGCCACGGCGAGCCGAGCCGCGTCCGGCTCGCACCCACGGCCTGGCGAGCGGCGCCGGTCCGGCTCGCGGCGATGGAACGGCGAGCGGTGGCTCGCGCTCTGGCGAAGGCGAGCGGCGCCGGTCCGGCTCGCGCCCGGACCGTGGCGAGCCGTCCGCCGGCGGCACGCGGCCTGTCCGTGGCGAGCCGACCGGCGGCGGCGCGCCGTCCCGCGGTGGCGACCGGACCGCCGGCGGCACGCGGCCATGCCGCGGCGACCGGACCGCCGGTGACTCTCCGCCACGGCTCGCGCCCAAGCCGTGGCGAGCCGACCGGTGGCGCCTCGCGCCCAGCCGGTGGCGAACCGGGTCCGGCGGCGGCGCCCGGTGGTCCGGCGGCGGCACACGGTGGTCCGGCGGTGGCGCACGGTGGTCCGGCGGCGGCGCCCGGTGGTCCGGCGGCGGCGAAAATTTTTTATTTTACCTTTTTTAAAAATTTAATTTTTCAAAACTATAATATACTTTAATTTAGTTATTCAAATTAAATTAAAAATATATACTGTATACGTATTAGGGCGAGGATAGTAAAATACAGGGCGAGATATAGTGATCCACTATTTTTATGTGGTTCACATACAAGCATCTATCATGAGGTGATGTGGGAGATATTTTATGAATATCTTTTTCGGTAATATTATTATACATTAAATATAATTTTTTGGTTATATTGCAGAAGATATTAAACTAACACAGCTTGCAAACTAACCTAGGTGCAAGGAATTCCTTTAGCTTGCAAATTTTATTTTTGACCATAGTTGATAACTATTCCCGAGCTGTTTGAGTTTACTTATTAATTTCTAAGTCTCAAGTACTATTGAAGATGAAGGAGTTCTTTGCGTTTGTTCAAACACAATTCCGCCGACCCATTCAACGAGTTCGGGCAGACAATGGAACTGAATTCCTGCCTCTCAATTTATTTTTTTTGGAGAAAGCTGTTTGTTTTGAGACCTCCACAGTCTACACACCTTAGCAAAATGGGTGGGTGGAACGGAAGCACAAACATATCCTTAATGTTGCTTGCGCTCTTCGTTTTCAAACTCATTTGCCTATCGACTTTTGTGGAGAATGCATTCTTACATCGGCTTACATCGGCTTACCTCATCAATCGCACGCCAACACATGTGTTAGATGACCGAACACCTCATCACTTCATGTACTGTCGCGCACCAGATTACAGCCATCTCCGTGTGTTCGATTCATTGTGACTTTGCCTCTCAACTTCCTCGGTCGCGTGATAAGTTTGCATCTCGAAGTTGGAAGTGCATAATTGTTGGCTACCCTATTGATAAGAAAACATCGTGTGTTTACGACTTGGAGTCTCAAACTATGTTTGACAGCAGAGATGTAATTTTTTATGCAGACTGTTTCTCGTTTGCGTCTGCTTCTGCGAACTCGCCATTAGCAGATCGATCTCCGTAACCTGCCAACTTTTACGACTCTGTGTCTGAGCCGTTCAACCTAGAGGAGTCGCCCAGTCCCGGTGCGATGAAACCTGCAAAGCCGAGCTCGATCGAGGCCGATCGACCAGGGCCAACCGAGGTCGCTCGACATGGACCGAGGCCGATCGCCATGGATCGAGGGCGGACGAGGCCGATCGCCATGGATCGAGGGCGGCCGAGGCCGATCCCATGGACTAGGGCCGACCGAGGCTGTCCTTCTCCCCCAGCCGTCCATGGCCGCTCGCCCGGAACCGCCACCAACTCTCCAGCCGCGGCCGCTCGCCAAGAACCGCAGCCAGACCACCAGTCGCGGCCGTCCGTGGTCGCTCGCCCAGACCCGCAGCCGTTCTTCTTGAGCTCCAGCCGCGGCCGTCCTTGTTCGCTCCTGGCGAGATGGTGTCTGCTTCACCTCCAGCTGCTCCTTCTGCTGTACGTCCTTCCAGCACTCGACTTTGTCAGCCTCCGGCTAAATTTAAAGACTACATCTGCACTGCTTCTCGATCCATAAACCCCCCTCTATTGATCCAGCGTCATCGGATTCAATGTTCTCATGTGCGCGTTACCCTATCGTTGATTATGTTTCTTGTAGTAATTTTTCGGTTTCGCATTCTATATTTTTGGCTGTAGTGACAAATGTTGCTGATCCGGTTACTTTTTCTGATGCTTATCACCATGCTCATTGGCGTGAAGCTATGTCTGATAAGATTAATGCTGTAGAGCGTAATAATACATGGGTTCTTGCTCCTCTTCCTCCTAGCAAGACGCCTATTGGTTGTAAGTGGGTTTATCGGACTAAGTTTAAGTATGATGGTTCCATTGAGCGTTACAAGGCTTATTGGTTGTTCTTGGTAATCATCAGATTGAGGGGTCTGACTTTACTGAGATGTTTGCTCCTGTTGCTAAGATGAGTAATGTTCGTCTTTTCTTGGTTGTTGCTGCTATTCGTGGTTGGGATCTTCATTAGATGGACGTTCACAATGCATTTTTGCATGGTGATCTTGAGGAGGAAGTGTACATACGTCCGCCTCCTAGTTATACACTTTCGGCACCTGGGTTAGTTTGCAAGTTTCGCAAATCTCTTTACAGTTTACGCCAAGCTCCACATAATTGGTTTGCTAAACTTGCAGCGTTTTTCCTTCTCTTTGGGTTTGTTCAGAGTAAGGCGGATTACTCCTTGTTTTCTTTCTTGAAGGATGGAGTTTCTCTTCATGTATTGGTTTATGTCGACGAACTTATCATTGCTGGTTCCTCTCCTGAGATGATGACCAAGTTCAAAGTGTATCTGTGATCTTGTTTTCATATGAAGGATCTTGGTGCTCTGAAGTATTTCTTAGGCATTGAGATAGCTCGTCGGCCTGATGAGATGTTTCTGTCTCAGCGGAAATAAGCTTTGGATATTTTGTCTGATACTAACTTATTGGCGCAAGATGATGGTCCTTTTTTTTACGATTCTGCGCAGTATCGCAGACTTGTTGGGAAACTCATTTACCTTACCATCACTCATCCCGAGCTTAGCTATTCAGTTCATACCTTGGCCCAATTCATTGAGAAACCGTGTTTAGCGCATTGGAATGCAGCTTTGCGTGTTCTGCATTACTTGAAGAGTCATCCTAGTCAAGGTTTGTTTCTATCTGCTAAAATTTCTCTTCCGCTTACAGCATTTTGTGATTCTGATTGGGCCGCTTGCCCAATCCCTAAGAGATATTTGATTGGATATTTTGTGTTGATTGGTGAATCTCCAGTTTTTTGGAAAACGAAGAAACAATCCAATGTTTCTCGGTCTTCGGCTGAAGCAGAACACCGGGCTATAGTAGTCATATGTTGTGAATTATTATGGCTCAAGTCCTTTCTTCGTTCGTTGGGAGTGGCACATCCTACTCCGATGCGTTTGTACTGCGATAGTCTGGCTGCTCTTCATATTGCCGCCAATCCAATTTTTCTTGAGAGGATGAACCATATTGAGATTGATTGTCACTTTGTTCGTGATTTGATATAGTCTGGTGTTGTGATTATTTATCATATTCGGGCTGCTAGCCAGCCAGCAGATTTGTTTACGAAGACACTTGGTCGACATACATTTTAGACTTTGCTTGGAAAGTTGGGCATTGGAGATCCACATGCTCCAACTTGAGAAGGAGTGTAAGAGATATTTTGTAAATATCTTCTGCAATATTATTATACCTTATATAGAATTCCTTAGATATAATTCTACCTTAGATAGAATCATTTTCCTTACTTGACTCTGTAAATGTTGTCTATATATTGTACCCTTATACCATCAATGAAAACACACGTTCATATTTTACAGCATTATATAATTTACATGTACATAGTTCATTCCTTCTATTTTTATTTAAACTTCTCAATTTGATTTTTTAGAAGAGAAATGCCAATAATACACGTAAGATCAGGGGCAGAACTAGGCATGGGAGGGGGCTTCAGCCCCTGCCGAGATGAAATTTACAGTGAATATGGGATTATATTTCTTTTTAAAAATGTTCACCAGCCCCCTCTAATATAAAAAAATGTTAGAGAAATAATTTTTTTACCCAGCAGCCCCGCCACACATGTCTTTTGCCTCTACCCTTGCATAAGATTGGACTTAGGGGCTGTTTTGTTCAAAGAAGGAAAAAGAAAGAAATCAAGAAAGGGAAAGGAAAAAAAAGGAAAAGAATAACCCTGATCTATTTGGTTCAGCTGTGGTAAGGGAATCAAATTCTCTCTAATTCCCATTGTTACTATTTGGTACACATTAGGGAAACAGATATTAACTTCTAGAATTATTTATAAAATAACATATATAAGTATAAATTATTTCCATGATTAAATCGGCTTAAAAAAGTATTTCATGAATTATCGTCATATCTAGTTCATATAAAAAAAATACTTAATATAAAATTTGTAGTTCATCAGTTTTTATTGACTAAATTATTTTTTTTGGTCCCTTACATATTCTGTAATACCTTCTTTTGGTCCCCAGGGCCAATACCTTGTTTAATCAGCAATTAGCATTATGAAATTGATTGTTTTGGTCCCCATGGGTGGTTTTCAGGTAAAGTCAATGGTAAAATGACCATTATACCCGTGAAGAGTTTAAAAAAAATAAAAAAGATAAGAAAATTCCAGCGCCGTTGTGGTCAACCTTCCTCTTCTCTGCCATGGCCAACCTTCGCTGAAACCACCGTCCTTTTCTTTAATTTGCTCTCCGTCGTGGTCAACTCTAGCGTCGTCGCCGTCGTGGTGAAAGTTGCTCCATCCTCTTCTCCATCCACCCCGCCTTCCTCTTCTCCAATTTGCTCTCCCGGCGCTAAAACCCTCTCCTCCGATTTACTCTACTGGTGCTAAACCCTCTTCATCCTCGTTGGAATCCTCATCGGCTCATTCTCGCATCTTCATCCTCCAGGCCATCCCTCCCTCTCACGTATTCATCCTCTAGAGATGTAGTAGCGGCATCGAGCGCGTGTGGTTCACGCGCAGCACTTTGGGGACGGGGCGTGCGGTTCACACGAGCCTCCGTCGATGTAGAATGGAGATCGAACGATTCGATTTGGAGCTCCGGAATGAAGTAGGAGAAATTATTGACGACGGAATCGAAGCTTCAAATAAAAGCTATTGTGGATGGGGATGGAATCGAAGCTTCAAATTACCGGTGGCGACATCGAAGCTTTTAAGGATGCGGATGGGATCTCCCATCGAAGAAATCCACGCTGACAGCCCTCCAAATGACAACGTAAAGAATAACACCGGAGTGATTTGAGGATGAGGATGGGGATGAGGTACAAGATCTACGCCAATCCTGCTTCGGTGTCACAATGGCGACGAGCCTGACGGTTATGATGTTGGTGGCAAACGGCAGCGACGGGAAACCCTAGAACCTGACCCAGATTTTTAAACCAAGAACCAGACCCGTATTTTTTAACTAGGAACCTGACTCGGAACCAAAGAAAATTTCAAAAGAAAATAATTTTTTTATTGAAAATATTTTTTAATCTGTAAAATTATGAAAATACCCCTGCCTATACTGGAAAACTATTTATTCTTACCTAAAAACCACCTCTGGGGATCAAAGAAATCAATTTCATAATGTTAATTGTTGAATAAATGCGGCATTGACATTGGGGACCAAAAGAAGGTATTGCAGAATATGTAAGGGACTAAAAAAATAATTTAGTTTTTTTATTTATTATATGTGATTGAAAAAAATGTAAATATATTTACGATTTGTCATAAATATTGTATTTACACATACATATTTTTTTGTTCATATCTTTTTTTAAATATATGTAAATCACACATGACAGATTGATTTAAAAATTTGCATTTCATCATATGCAGTTCATTTAATATAAAAATCTGCTAATATGATGTTAAAAAACTCACATACGTAAATCTTTTATAAAATGGAGCTTCGGATGATATAAAAATAGAATTCAACATTTTAAAAAAAACATAAAATCAATGCAAATCCAAAATATTATATTATGTATGATATCTACCAACACATGAATATTTTTCTAAAAAATTAGTTAAAATTTATAACTCAAACATTAATTATTTAACATAGGCACCAGTTAACCCGGATGGGTCAAGCGGGTTATCTATTTCTAAAATCGGGTGGGTGTGGGTAAAATGGGTAATGTGTTAAATGAGTGATGAGTCAAATGAGTAATTGAAAAATATGGGTCGAACGGGTTGGATTTGTGGGTTGATTGCGGGTTTACCCATATGGGTTTAAATCCGTGAGTTGACCCATATGAGTTGGTCTATATATAAACCAATATGGGACAATATATGGGGTATCCACAGATTTACACATACGGGTTGATATATAAACTCATATAGTACAATATATAGGTTGAAATCCACGGATTTATCCACACAAGTTGGTACTATAAACTCATGTGAGTCAGTATATGTGTTGAAACCCACGAGTTTTACACATATGAGTTAATATATAAAACACATATAAGTTCATATATGGGTTGAAACCCATAGACTAACCCGTGAAATTATAATATTATTTTTTATTTATTTGTAATTTTTGTCTTAAATTATTAAAGTTAGTTTAACATTACTACTTAATTGATTACTATTTATATTATATCCTTATAAAATAATTGTAAGCATAAAAAAATAATATATATACTCCCTCAGTTTGTTATTTATTGCACACTTACTATAAATTGATGTTTTCTTTTATTTGACACCATTTCCATTTTTGGCAAGATTCATTCAATTTCATCTACTCATTCTACTTTTTACTTTCTACATTCAATTTCATCCACTCATTTTCTTCAACTAAATCCAAGCACCTAAGTCTATGGTGTCATAAATAAAAAAACTGAGGGAGTATTATAAAATAGAGAAAAGTGCATATATAACCCTATATAATTGACGAAAGTGCAGATATAACCCTGCGCTAATTGAAAGTTCAAATATAACCCTATCTATTCAGTTTATGTGCAAATATAACATTTTCAGGCAGTTGGATGCCGGAATACATTGAAACGACTATTTTTCCCCTCTGTAAAAAAGTAAAAAATATATAAAACATTGAAATGACATTCCTACCCCTAAAACCCTAATTCATTCTCTTTCCCATTTTCTCCAATCCTATCTTCTTCGTTTGGGATGGAGCAGAGCCGGATCTTTCTTCATTCTTTTTCAATCACCATCGACAGATCCTTCCTTCTTTCTTTTTCAATTGCCATTGACGACGGATCAACATCTGAGCAGGTTTGAGCGAGGCGGGGCAAAGCGAATTGGGTCTGAGTGGCATCGATAATTCGAGTCCATCGACGATGGATCGACATCTGAGCGGGTCTGAGCTGAGATGGGGCAAAGCAAATCGGGTCTGAGTGAGGTCGGTGATTCGAGTCAGAGTCGGCGATTCGAGTCAGAGTCGGCAGTTCGAGTTGGATTCGAGTCGAAATCAGCGTTCAAGTCGGAGTCAGTGATTCGAGTTGGAGTTGAGTCGGAGTCGGAGTCGGAGTCCGATGTCTTGACTCAGATAGGGTTCGGTTGGAGTTTGGCTTCGAGGAAGGCTGACAGTGGGGGGTTGAAAGGTGGTGGTGGCCTGGAGGTTGAAAGGTGGTGGTGGTTGAATGGTGGTGGCGGTTTAAATGGTGGTGGCGGTTGAATGGTGGTGGTGGCCTGGAGGTTGAAAGGTGGTGGTGGTTGAATGGTGGTGGCGGTTTAAATGGTGGTGGCGGTTGAATGGTGGTGGTGGACTGGAGGTTGAAAGGTGGTGGTGGTTGAATGGTGGTGGCGGTTTAAATGGTGGTGGCGGTTGAATGGTGGTGGCGGTTGAATGGTGGTGGCTCGGTGGGTGGTGGTGGTTGAATGGTGGTGGCGGTTGAATGATGGTGGTGGCCTGGTGGGTAGAGGTGGTGGTGGTGGTTGGTGGTTGATGGAGAGGGTAGGATTGTCCTTCTCATTTAAGGTTTGGGAAGAAAGGTATTTTAGTCTTTTTAAGTGGGTCTATGACCAGAATTTGTTAGTCAACGTCGGAATCATGATCGAACGTTATATTTGCACTTTCATTCAATAGTCAGGGTTATATTTGCATTAAAAAACAATTGAGGGTTATACTTGCATTAAAAAATAATTGAGGGTTATATTTGCATTAAAAAATAATTGAGGGTTATATTTGCACTTTCCTCAACATATAGGGTTATATTTGCATATTACCCTATAAAATAATATAACTATTATTCACAATATAAAATTTAAAAGTATATGTTTATTTTACTTTTAAAAAATTCAGATGAAAATTATAGTTTTATCTGAATTCGACCCATATACAACTCAAAAAATAAAATAATAATATTTTTAATGAAATCATAATTTTGTAATTTTTATTTTGATAAAAAATATATAAATTTTTTTTGACTTAGAGGTGAAAGTATTATGAAGAAGGAAAGTAAGAAAGAGGTGAAGAATCAAAATGGATGATTAAGGAATTTAGGGAATCTCAATCACAGGGTGAAACAAGAGAATCACATTACATCCATTTGGGAGAATTGAAAAAAAGGGGAAATGGAATGATTAAAAAATTAAACCAAACACTAACTAAGGGAATCAATCTCTCAGATTCTCTTTCCCTTTCCCGATTCATCCAAACCAAACGCCCCCTGATTAGTGTATACTCCCTTCGTCCCATAATTATTGATCTATTTACTTTTTACGGTATTCAATGATCATGTTTAACCCTTAACATCTCTGGATACGAATAATATTTTTGCATATATAAAATTGATATTTAGAAAATAGATGTTAAGATTAATCTAACAATATATCACTGTCTCACATGATATTTTTATTTTACATATATATCTATATTTAATGTCAAAATTTACCAAGTTTGATTTTGAAAAGGTAAATAAGGAGTACTTTATAACCTATGTTTTAAAAACACATGCTCCCTGTTTCATAATAAATACCACCTACGAAAGTGGTATAAATTGAAATAAGTGGATAAATTGAATGAATGAAAGAAAAATTTAAACGAATTCATTGAAATAGACTTGTTCAGTTGTTCTTAATAGGACTGATACAAAATATAGCAAACCAAAATCATATGGAAATGGAGTTGCCATTCACTTCCTATTTCATTTCATGCAGATTACTGTTTAATGCTAGCAAAAAATTCCCGCCAGAATCTTTATTTGAAAGAAAAACTCCCTCCAAAATGGCAGATTTATGAACAGATAGTTCTTAGAGGAGGAGAGCAAGAACAATTGTGCTTTCTTAAAATTAAGAAACCGCTCTAAAGACTGAAAATTATCACGATAGTGGTCTCTAGAGTGGCTCTTAACTAGAGACCATTCCATGGTCTCTTACCAAAAGACCACCAAAGAGATCATATGTGGCTCACATTTTGTACTCTCTTGTCCCAACATTTATTTTTCTTTAAAATCTAAAATTTTTTAAATTAAATTTTTGTAAAATATGGTTTTTTTTTTGTAAAATTTAAAATTTATGTAAAATCTAATTTTTTTTATAAAAAAAAATCTGAACTTTTTGTAAAATATAAAAAAATTGTAATTTTTTAAAATAAAATCTGATTTTTTTTAAAAAAAACAAAATTGAATTTTAAAAATGAAAACGTATTATTAAATTTCACATTCAATTTATTTTGGGTGCACACATTTATTTTAATTAAATGTAAAAAAACTAATGAGTATGATAGAAAAATCAAGTAGAGTCCATGAATAGTAGAAAGTGATCTCTTGCCATTGTGGAGAACAAAATGGGTGGTATTTTAAGTGGTCTTTTAAGGTGAGGTGGAAGAGAGAGATTGATAGAAATAATATACTCCCTCCGGTCCACTAATAATGGCTCACTTTCCTTTTTTGGATGGTTCTTTTATATTGGCTCCTTCCCCTTTTAGTAAATCCTAGATTATTTTTATCCACACATTTTACTTTTTTACTTCCAATACAATCTCTACCATTCATTTATTTTTTTGAAAAAATTTGTGCCCAAAAGTTGGAGCCATAATTAAGGGACCAGAGGGAGTATTTGATTGGTAAGATATCACTAGCTGTCTCTACCATTGTCCTTGGCCTTAGACCTTGTACTCCCACTTTATCTTAATTGAATTGAAATGATCTGAATGAAAAATATGCTCCTTCCGTTCTTTCTATATATGACAATATAAGTTTACGTGCTTGGATTTGGGTGAAGAAAATGAGTGGATGAAGTTGAATGTAGAATGTAAAACGTAGAATAAGTGGATGAATTGAAGAAATCTTGCAAAAAATGAAAAAAGTGTCAAATAAAAGAAAACATTCATTATAGTAAGTGCGTCATAAATAACAAAACAGAGGGAGTATGTATTAATAAGTAATTATAATATAATTAAATCAACCTAAATTTCATCAAATTAAAATTCTACTTAACTAAATTGAATTGAAGTTAAAAAAAGGAGCAAAGTGCATATATGACCCTACATAATTGACGAAAGTGCAGATAACCCTTTGATAATTGAAAGTGCAAATATAACCCTAGATATTTAGGTTATAGTGCAAATATAACCCTAGATATTTAGGTTATGTGCAAATATAACCTTATCCGGAAGTTAGAGGCCGGAGCAAAAATACTATTTTAACCCTCTGTAGAAAAATAAAAAAACACAAAACATTGAAATTACATTTATGCTCCTAAAACCCTAAAAATTATCAACATTCTTCGCGTTTTCTTCTTTCTTTTGTTTCTCGTCGTTTTCTTCTTCCCAGTCGCACATCAAATTTGGCTAGTCTGCGGTGAGTCTTCAACGAATCTGTGGAGGTGGCGTGGGGCTGTGGAGGGAGGCATTCCCGGCGGCGAGTTTGAGGCCGGTGGGGCTGTCGTACCAGCATCGTTAAGGAGACTTTGTTGCATTGATGCGAGGAAGCTAGATGCAGGCCTATCAGATCCTAACAACGGAGGTGTGCTAGTCTTGAATTGTATCTCTAAATTTGAAGGAGTTATTACTGACGTGAGATATTACCTACCTTTCGAGATTTGGGGTATCTATCATGAAAGACTTTCCTCAATGTTTTGGGGAAAATGGGGCTCAAGTTGGAGACTTTTCCGTATCTTCTTCATCTTTCTCGGTATCAAATACAAATAAAACTACTCAGAATTTGGTAACTTCTGTTAACCGGTGCGGGTTATGTGATAAATATTGCTTACATGGAGTAAAATTTTAATGGGTCAAGGCCTTAGTCATTGAATTGATGATTATTCTAATTAGAGTTTGTGTAAAAAAATTGAGATTGAATTGAATAAGTGGAAAAATTGGAAAAATTGGGTGGTGGGGACATTTTTGTAATTTAAAATTTTGTATTAGGTTTGGAGGGCATTTTGATCATTTTTGGTCGGTCAATGGTCGGAAATGGCCATTCAACGTCGAAATAATGACTTTATGACTAAAACACAACTCAGAGTTATATCTCCACTTTCTCCAACATATAGGATTATAACCTCCAGGGAACATGATCTAAGAGCTAAAAACCATTCATATATGGTATTTGGACGTACAATTAACAATAGCACTCAGTTACGAGGAAATCTCATGATAGGTGACTTATTATTA
Source organism: Rubia yunnanensis (assembly GCA_037428765.1). NCBI lineage: Eukaryota > Viridiplantae > Streptophyta > Magnoliopsida > Gentianales > Rubiaceae > Rubia > Rubia yunnanensis. The sequence continues at coordinate 154,876,392 of CM075061.1, read as the reverse complement.
AGTTTTGGATAGTTCAATGTATTTTTTCATATATATAATGTATTTGTTAATTATACACTATATTTTTTAAAAATAAAATTTTAATATTGTATTTTTATATTTTCACATTCAAATACAATATTTTGTTCTCTCTCTTAAAACATTTACTCTGCCCTCTGTCTAAAAGCAAATCCTAATGCAACCATTGGAGGGGCCCGCAGCTGCCGAAAACAACCTATTCCGGCGGTCCCCTCCACCCCAATCCCACCCTCCCATCACCCCCTACCCCAATATCTTTTGTTACCCCTGATTTTTCTCGTTGGATCTAATTTTTTTTGAACAAACCCATTTCTTTCACCGGGTTTTCAATGGAGTTTTTCAGGTATCCGGTTAGATCTACCCCCCGGTTCTCTGTGTCGATCGGCAACGGTTGATTACACCAGACTTGGCGACAATATGACCTCTTCGACGACGGACGATTTCACCGGAGTTTCAGTGCCATAATGGAGTTGGCCAGTTTCCATCGTCATATACCCACTGTCCATCGATGTCCAAGTGGCGGAGACTGGCGGCGGAGACAGATTAGCTTCCGCATAGGCCAACAACTCCTGCGACGATGATTTTCTGGCTACCTGGATCGGAGGTCATGAAATCCTGCGGTGGCGAAAGGCTACAGGTAAGGCTCGACAAGAAGCGGGAGGAGCATTATCATACTCGACTTTGCACCTGAGACCAAGGTTTAGATCTACGTTTTTTTCGAGTCTACTCTGATCCGAGTTGGCCAACTCAGATCCAGTAGTGGCCAACTCGGGGTCCAGATCGACTCAGAAATGAGTCACGAATGGGGTGACTCAGCCCAAACGAGCCAATAGTCGAGTTATACTACAGCGGTAGCAAGGTTACGGGGGGGTTTTTCTCCATTTTTATTTTATTTTTGAACCTTTTAATTTCTCTTTTCAGGTGGGAAGCTATTAGTTTATTAAGTAATTTATTTATTTATTTTTCACTTTTTTTTTCAGATTTTAAAATGGACAGTTTTTAAAATGGTTTTTGGATTTAAAGTTTCGGAAGGAAGTATTCTCTGTCAATGTTTATTTTTCTGGCAGCCTGAGTCGTTAAAATATGTTTGACTTCAGATTTGATATCCAAAGAGACAGTGAGGAGAAATCCAAATCATAGTTGTATTTTACGAACTTATGACGATACTATTATTTCTAAGGATGTGAACCAGATTTGTAGGCTTGGTCCATAAATAGATTGGGGCCAATTTTATTGATTAATTGATTAGGTTGGTCTCTAAAACTTTTTGGGGTCAAGTTAGAGATATTTCTATGCATTTAAGTGATTTTTGTATACTAAAGAAAAAATATTTCTGGCAATTAAAATAACAAGTCTTAGTCTCCTAGATTAGAGAAATGGTCTTTACATGTTAAATGTAGACGGACTAGATTCATTTATTTTGTTTAGATTGTTTTAGATGTTTGATCAAAGGTGTTGATAGGTCATTTTGTGTACGTATCTTTCGATACTTCACTGTATTTTTCCGATGGTATGCTCGGGCCAATTTACTGTGGCTACACTATGGTGATACAGTGGAAACCACTTATCCTACACGTGCTCTTCTCATTGCCACATAGGTTTTGCTTAGTATTGTAATATCGATTAGGGCCTATGTGTATGTATCTCTTTATGCTATTGATACTTTAGATTAAGAAATGTAATATTTAGATAGTCTTTCAGTGTTAATGAGTTAATCTCATATTGTTGATCGTATATTGAACACAAAACATGTCGGAATTATGCAAACAATTTAACATCAGTAACAAATTTGGAATATTACTAATGAACAATTTAACATCAGTAACATTAATGAAATATTGCTAATGAATAATCAAATATTACTAATTATTCACACGTACAATTAATAATCACGTTTCAAGCAATCACATATATCACATATTGATGGAGTCACGAGTACACTCGCTGTCCTTGAAACGAATGAGTCCCGTCGTGGACATCGTTCCCTAGGATAAAACCATCGAAGGTAATTTAACAAGTAAAATTACCTCGGAGTCACACAAAGCCCGAAGGACTATCACCGACAAAGACAGAGTAAGAAGATAAGACTCAAGTTTAGAAGTAGGGAGGAACTTGAGAATGGTGCGAGGTTTCTGTCTGACATAGAGGCTCTATTTATAGATGTCTAAGAAACCATATGAAAAGATACGTGGAAGATCTGATTTCCGTAATCAGAGAAAATATTCTCTAACCACCAAATATTTTACAAATATTTGAATAGATTCTGGAAAGATAAGAATATCATATTCCTTATCATGATTAACCGCGTATCAAATCTCAGATATTCCACACGTGATTCTTAGAATATTTGTTACGCGGTTTGGGCTTTCGGAGACTTCCACGCGATCCAAACGCATTTTAGACAGTCAAAATATTACAGAATACTTAGTACGTACGGATGAATTTCCGCCTAAGTTTCCATTCTCAGAGTGACTCTTTGAGCATCCATATCTCATTCACTCTTTATCCGTTTTGAGAGTTTAAACAGTCGATTTTATAGTACTCGCAGAGGAGAATCCAAAAACGACACCCACTGACTCTAATTCAGTTCGAACCCAACTCAAAACCGAAGCCCAAAAGTTGACGAAATTCAACTTGTTTTACAATCATTTTCCAACAATCCCCCACATGAATAGATATTGATGTGGAATCAGATCAATCACGCCAGACACGGAGTTTGACTTGGTGATAGATTCATTTCGACGGCATAGATGCTGCATAGGATAAGTAGGTGTCACCCTTTGAACTTTCCCTTGAGAGAGTACACTTAGCCCACTGGTTAGGAAGTAGACGCGATGTCCTTGAACTTCCCCGACCGCTTGTGTGAACGACAATGCACTTCCCACAGACATCTTTCCTAGCCTTTGTGCTTTCCTCGGTTGTGTCCATTAATCAGGCCATGGCACACGCCTAGTTCTGTAAGGTTTCTAAGGAATTGCGTCCCAACAATACCCTTTCGAAGCGGCCACACTTCTCGCTTACATAGGTGATTCTTAGCGTAAGAGCAGTTCTGCAAACTATGCGCTCTTTCAAGTATCATACACTTGATGCCGTGAATCATTAAAAGCAATTTAATGCTTAACCTCCACTCACTTCACTGTTTCTTCATCATAGGAAATAAGACAGGAGGTATGAACCCCCCACAGTGATCGCGATGGGTCTTTGCAGTTTAGTTGTCCCTTTGAACCTAGATCTTGGGATCTCCAGTCACATAGGTTGGGTGTCCACGTACGTAACCCATCATTTAATGGACTTCAGTCCCATTCCTCTCGATGATGTTTCAACTACCTCTCGATTCAACCCCTTAGTCAAGGGATCAGCTATGTTGTCCTTAGACCTTACATAGTCAATTGTGATCACTCCAGTTGAGAGAAGTTGTCTTATAGAACTATGTCTCCGTCGAATATGACGAGACTTTCCATTATAGAGCATATTCTGAGCCTTTCCAATAGCAGATACACTATCACAATGTATACATATGGCTGGCACAGGCTTCGGCCATCTAGGAATGTCCTCTACGAATTGAAGGAGCCATTCGGCCTCCTCACCTGCCTTGTCTAAGGCAACAAACTCAGATTCCATTGTGGATCGAGTAATAACCGTTTGTTTAGAGGACTTCCACGAGACTGCTCCTCCACCTAGTGTAAATACATACCCACTAGTGGATTTCAGATCCTTTATATCGTGTATCCAGTTTGCATCACTGTATCCTTCAACTACAGCTGGATAACTCGAATAATGTAGACCATAATCACGAGTGAAACGTAGATATCTCAATACTCTAGTTATTGCTTTCCAGTGAGTCATACTGGGATTACTCGTGTATCTACTCAACCTACTTACAGTGTAGGCAATGTCTGGTCTAGTACAACTCATCAAGTACATCAGACTCCCAATGACTCTCGAGTACTCCACCTGATTAATAGCCTCCAATTTGTTCTTTCGTAGATGCAAATTTGGATCTATTGGAGTCATCGCCACCTCTAAGTCATTCTTGTTGAATTTCTCAAGGATTTTATCTACATAATGGGACTGGGTTAATGTGATACCATCAGAGCTTCGGATGATCTTTATTCCCAAGATCACTTCCGCCAGTCCCATATCCTTCATGTCAAAACGAGAATTCAACATGTCCTTGGTAGATTTGATCATCTTTTCATTACTACCCACAATGAGCAAGTCATCTACATATAAACATAGGATTACGTATCCCTTTTCCGTGTCTTTCACGTAGATGCACTTATCACACTCATTGATTTTGAAACCATTGGCAAGGACAATATGATCAAACTTCTCATGCCATTGCTTTGGTGCTTGTTTGAGACCATACAATGATTTCACCAACTTGCAGACTTTTCCTCCTTGTCCGGGAGCCGTAAACCCCTCAGGTTGCTCCATATAGATTTCTTCCTCTAAATCTCCATTCAAGAAAGCAGTCTTCACATCCATTTGATGAACCTCAAGCTTACGCAACGCGGCGATAGCAAGTATCATTCTAATGGAGCTTATTCTCGTGACTGGAGAATAAGTATCAAAGTAGTCAAGACCTTCCTTTTGTCTATAACCTTTGATTACAAGTCTTGCTTTATACTTGTCAATCGAGCCATCTACTCTCATCTTCTTCTTGAAGATCCATTTGTAGCCCAGTGGTTTACACCTCGGAGGTAAGTCCACTAGCTCCCAAGTATGATTATGTAGAATTGAGTCGATTTCGCTTTTAATCGCTTCTTTCCACATAGGCCCCTCAGACGAATTCACAGCTTCTTTATAACTTTGTGGCTCACTTTCAAGCATAAACGTTAGATAATCAGGACCAAATGATTTTTCGGTCCTAATCCGTTTACTTCGTCTAGGTTCATCCACTTCCTCCTCTTGATCCTCGAGATCATCGGGAATTACTACGCCTTCGTACAGTGACTCAACGGTCCTTTTCGACGATTCAGACCTTTCCTTGGCAGGGAACACATTCTCAAAGAAATTTGCATTTCTTGATTCCATGATTGTGTTCTTGTGAATCTCTGGATGATGAGATTCATGTACAAGGAAGCGATAAGCACTACTCTCATGTGCATATCCTATAAAGATACAGTCAACCGTTTTAGGTCCAATCTTTAACTTCTTGGGGGGTGGGATTAATACCTTCGCAAGGCACCCCCACATTCGCAAGTACGTAAAGGATGGTTTCGTGCCTTTCCACAGCTCATGAGGAGTTGCTTTCTCATCCTTACGGGGTATCTTATTCAAAAGATAATTGGCTGTCAAAATAGCCTCCCCCCACATGCTCTGTGGCAACCCAGAACTTATCAACATCGCATTCATCATCTCTTTAAGAGTGCGATTTTTACGTTCAGCCACACCATTAGATTGAGGCGAGTAGGGGGCAGTGACCTCGTGAATAATGCCGTGTTTAGAACAATAGTCCCCAAATGGCTCTACATATTCACCTCCACGGTCACTTCTAATCACCTTGATTTTCTTATCAAGTTGATTTTCAACTTCCGTTTTGTAGAGAACAAATTTCTCAATTGCCTCATCTTTGCTTTTCAGCAAGTACACATAACAGTATTTCGTACAATCATCCACGAAAGTGATGAAATACTTGTTACCTCCTCTTGTTTGCACGAACTTGAGATCACAGATATCGGTATGTATCAACTCAAGAGGTTTCGTGTTTCGTTTAACTTGTTTGAAAGACGTTCGAGTCATCTTAGCTTCAACACAAGTTTCACACTTATGATTTGCATCAATTTCCATGTTAGGTATGTTTTCCATTTTAATTAATCTTCTTATCGAATCATAATTAACGTGTCCTAGTCTACCATGCCATAAATTGGAAGACTCAATCATGTAAGCAGAAGAAGAAGCATTCATTTCATCTTTCTTAGGAGGTACAACCATGGTGTTCAACTTGAACATACCATCTAGCTCATAACCTTTGCCTACAAACATACCTTGCTTTGACAAGACTAACTTATCAGACTCAAACACTAGCTTAAAGCCATGCTTGATCAACATAGAACCGGACACAAGGTTCTTGCGAATGTCTGGCACATACAAAACATTCTTCAAAGTCAACTCCTTCCCAGACGTCATCTTCAGTACCACTGTGCCACGTCCTTTCACCATAGATGTTGCAGAGTTGCCCATGTAGATGGTCTCTCCATCTTCAATTGCCTTGAAGTTTGAGAGCACTTCCTTGACAGAGCAAATGTGCTTAGTAGCACCAGTATCAATCCACCATTCCTTTGGATTGGAGTCCACCATGTTGACTTCAGAAATCACAGCACACAAATTGATGTTATTCACATCTAGTGCAAGATTTTCAACCATATTGGCCTCGTTCTTGGCATTCCTTGGCTTCCTACATTCAGAGGACTTATGGCCAACGAGGTTGCAATTGTAGCACTTTCCAGTGAACTTCGACTTCTTCGAAACTCCACCCTTAGCTCCTAACTTGGATCCCTTCTTTGCCTTGGCCTTCTTTGACTTGGAGCTCCCACCAACCTCCACGAGATTGGCCCTTGCCACAGGCACATATCCATTCATCCTCTTTTCAGAGATGCGGTTATCCTCCTCAACACGAAGCTTTTGCATCAGATCCCTCATGGTCATCACCTTTCGCTTGTGTTTCAGATAACTCTTGAAGTCCTTCCAACTTGGAGGCAGCTTCTCAATGATGCAATAGACTTGGAGAGTCTCACACATTGTCATCTTCTCGGCTATCAGCTCATTGATCATCATTTGAAGCTCTTGAGCTTGACTGACCACAGACTTGGCATCAACCATCTTGTAGTCGAGGAACTTGCCGACGACCCACTTCTTGGATCCAACCTCCTCACCCCTGTACTCTTGGTCAAGAGTTTCCCACAGCACCTTAGAAGGCTCTTTCACTTGATACACACTCCAAATGGCTTCGTGAAGGCTATTCAAAATGAGGTTGCGACAGATATACTCCTTAGAGTTCCATTCCACCGCAGTATTTTGGACTTCCACATTGCTAGTCTCATCTGCAAATGGACGATCTTCGCGAACATAGCGCTCCAAACCCATAGTGGACAAGTAGAAGAGCATCTTCTGTTGCCACATCTTGAAGTTCATACCATTATTGAACTTCTCGGGTTTCTGAGCATGAGGAACAGCCATAAGAGGCGTCACCCCTGGGGTAGTCTTAGCCTGAACAGTCACAGGAGGCGTCGCCTCATGGATAGTCTCATCGCTCGACATGGTTCTGTTGTAAACAACCAAAACCAATTACTTAGCATGTATACAATTTCCATAAAGCATGCAATCAAATATTTTCGCAGACTTGCAAAATCACATGCATATTAGTAGCATGCATGTCTTTCCAAACTTACAATTTGCATAAAGCATGAAGTCACATATATGGATTATATTAAATCATGCAAGTAATGTAGAACCTTACGCATGCGTATGCGAACCATGCAAAAAATATGGTAATGTAAGGCATGCAATATTGATGCAGATTAACCATCTAATCACGTAAGGAAACATAAATTTCGAAAATTCTAATTACGTACGAAGTATACTACATATATACTATTAATCCACACTAGGCATATAATTCGCATACGACATGTATTGCATATTTGCGTACGACATGTATTGCATAAGTATATAATTTGCATACGACATGTATTGCACATTTGACATGTATGTATATCCACACAAGGCATATAATTCGCATAAGCATTAATATATATGACGTGTAAAATTTTTTATTTTTTATTTTTATTTTTTTTTCAATATACCCCAACAAATTTCATTCGTTTCAAGACTGTTGATCGTATATTGAACACAAAACATGTCGGAATTATGCAAACAATTTAACATCAGTAACAAATTTGGAATATTACTAATGAACAATTTAACATCAGTAACATTAATGAAATATTGCTAATGAATAATCAAATATTACTAATTATTCACACGTACAATTAATAATCACGTTTCAAGCAATCACATATATCACATATTGATGGAGTCACGAGTACACTCGCTGTCCTTGAAACGAATGAGTCCCGTCGTGGACATCGTTCCCTAGGATAAAACCATCGAAGGTAATTTAACAAGTAAAATTACCTCGGAGTCACACAAAGCCCGAAGGACTATCACCGACAAAGACAGAGTAAGAAGATAAGACTCAAGTTTAGAAGTAGGGAGGAACTTGAGAATGGTGCGAGGTTTCTGTCTGACATAGAGGCTCTATTTATAGATGTCTAAGAAACCATATGAAAAGATACGTGGAAGATCTGATTTCCGTAATCAGAGAAAATATTCTCTAACCACCAAATATTTTACAAATATTTGAATAGATTCTGGAAAGATAAGAATATCATATTCCTTATCATGATTAACCGCGTATCAAATCTCAGATATTCCACACGTGATTCTTAGAATATTTGTTACGCGGTTTGGGCTTTCGGAGACTTCCACGCGATCCAAACGCATTTTAGACAGTCAAAATATTACAGAATACTTAGTACGTACGGATGAATTTCCGCCTAAGTTTCCATTCTCAGAGTGACTCTTTGAGCATCCATATCTCATTCACTCTTTATCCGTTTTGAGAGTTTAAACAGTCGATTTTATAGTACTCGCAGAGGAGAATCCAAAAACGACACCCACTGACTCTAATTCAGTTCGAACCCAACTCAAAACCGAAGCCCAAAAGTTGACGAAATTCAACTTGTTTTACAATCATTTTCCAACACATATCATATGTTAGCACATTGTGCAACTCTGGGCTTAATATTAAAGGGTTGAGAACCCTATAAACAGTCAACCTAAAAAAAATACAATATTGAAATTATTTTAAAAATACAAATTTTAAGTAAAACTTGAAATAGCCCAAGCCGATCCATGAGCTTACAAATACATGACTTTACCTCAGTTACGTACTTCTCACAAGTGCCCTAAATCAGCAAACAGCAAACCGCAAAAAGATTCAGACAACGAAATGGAGCTTTCTTCCCATGTCATTGCTATTGAGGATCTTCTTACAGAAATTCTGATTCGCCTGCCCGGAAAATCACTTTTCCGTTTCAAATCCGTCTCCAAGGAGTGGGTCTCCCTAATCACAAGCCCCGCAGCCTGGCGACCTCAAGAGCAAGCGATTCAGCAAAGACATCTCCGGTGTTGTGCGGAATGGAGAAAGAACAGAAAATATGAACGAAAATAACAAGACACAAGATTTACGTGGTTCACCAATTTGGCTACATCCACGGGAGACGGATTCACTATAATAGGTAGCAGGTTACAGACGCCAAGAAATTGGCCAGATTTCTACCTATCTAAGTGCAGAACAGAATTAATTTTTATAGAGAGAAGAGAGACACTTTATATATTGTCTTCACTAAACCCTAACAAACTGGGATTGGAACAAAACACAATTCGGCCCAAATCAACATCAGTCCAAATTGGAATTGGAATTATATTCTTATCATAATTGTAGATGTAGTTGTATTCCAGGCCAGGGTCGCAGAAGCGGCTATTACAGTATTCAAGGCATACCAACAAATCTCCACCTTGACTTGAATCCTCAAAGTAGAAAACTCCAGATGCACCATTACAGTGCCAGATGAGTAGACTTCGCCCTCCACTCCCGGGACTGCCCATAGAACTCCTAATCAGCTCTGATGTTCAGCAAGTCCAAACAATGTTGAAACTTGCTATGTGGAACAGGTTTGGTGAACATATCAGCGGGGTTGTCAGCAAATCCCACTTTCTTCACCCTAATTCTCCTCTCACTCCTCAAGAAATGATATCTGACATCAATATGCTTGGTCCTCTCATGATGGACCTGATCCTTGGCTAGGCAGATTGCACTCAAACTGTCACAGTACACAGTAGCCTGATCATGATGTAGACCAAGATCACTAACTAGCCCTTTCATCCATATTCCCTCCTTTGCAGCCTCTGTCAGAGCCATGTACTCTGCTTTCGTAGTAGACAATGTCACTGTAGGTTGCAAAGTTGCCTTCCAACTAACCACAGAACCTCCCAAAGTGAATACATAACCAGTCATCGATCTCCTCGTGTTAACATCACCAGCATAATCAGAATCAGAGTAGCCTGTAACTAAGCACTCGGTATCACCTCCATAAATGAGACCCACATCAGACGTACCTCTAAGATACCTGAAAATCCTCTTCACAGCTTGCCAATGTTCCTTTCCCGGTTGCCCCATGAACCTGCTCACAACACTGACTGCCTGTGCTAAATCTGGCCTCGTGCAAACCATAGCATACATCAAGCTCCCCACCGCGCTGGCATAAGGAACCCGAGACATATACTCCTTCTCCTCGTCTGACTGAGACTGCTTAAGTCCATATAAGGACGTCTTCAACTTGCAAACATATTTTTCCTTTCCAGGAACTTGGAAACCATCTGGCTGAGTCATGTATATCTCTTCCTCCAACTCTCCATGTAGAAAAGCGGTCTTCACATCAAGTTGTTCAAGCTCCAAATCCCGATGTGTCACTATAACTAGCAACACCCTGATGGAAGTGTGTCTGACCACTGGTGAGAAAATCTCATTGTAATCTACTCCCTCTCTCTGACTGAAACCTCTAGCAACAACTCTAGCCTTGTACTTGACTCCCTCTGTAGGTGATATCCCTTCCTTTTTCTTGAAAACCAATTTGCAAGTGATAACCTTTCTCCCTTGAGGCTGTTGAACCAAATCCCATGTCTGATTCTTCTGAAGAGACTCCATCTCATCTCCCATTGCAGCAAGCCATTTATCAGCATCAGTACATGAAGTAGCCTCTCTGAAGGTTGATGCCTCTTGAGTATCCACTTCCTCGACAACTGACAGTGCATAACCCACCATATCCTCAAACCCATATCTCTTTGGCGCCCCAACTCCAACCCTCCTGGGTCGGTCCTGAGCTAAACTGCGGACTGTAGCTCCTGATGGTTGAGGATCTGGTGGTGGAGATTCCGGTATCTCAGATTCTGTCTGTGGCTCTTGATCCACCTCAAATTGTTCCAATCTATTTTCATCTTGAGTGACTTCAAGCTCCACCTGTTTATCAACTCCACTAGTTTCTGGCACAACTGTGGGCTTCACCATAGATCTAAGCAAAGAATTTTCATCAAAGACAACGTCCCTGCTCAGAATAACCCTCTTCTCAGATGGAGACCATATCCTGGAGCCTTTAACTCCATCTCCATAACCCACAAAGACACCCTTCTTGGCTCGGGGTCCAACTTACCATCACTAACATGATAATAAGATGTACAACCAAAAACTTTTAACTTGGAGTAATCAACAACTTTACCTGACCACAACTCCATAGGTATTTTGCACTCTATACCCGTGTGAGGCCCGCGGTTGATCAGGTAACAAGCTGTACTCACCGCCTCTACCCAGAATCTCGTTTCCAAACCAGCATTAGAGAGCATGCACCTTGCTCTCGCCAGCAATGTCTGATTCATCCGCTCAGCTACACCATTTTGCTGTGGCGTATTCCTGACTGTATGATGACGAGCAATCCCTTCATCCCTACAGAACTGATCAAACTCAGACGAGCAGAATTCCAGCCCATTATCAGTTCGAAGCCTCTTGATCTTCTTCCCGGTCTGATTCTCCACCAAAGCTTTCCACTCCTTGAACTTCGAGAAAGCTTCACTCTTATGTTTCATCATGATAACCCAAGTCATCCTTGAGTAATCATCAATCAGAGAAACAAAGTACCTGTGACCTCCCAGTGACTCAACTCGGGAAGGTCCCCAACAATCAGAATGGATGTAATCCAATGTGCCCTTTGTTCTATGAATCGCCTTAGGAAACTTGCTGCGGTGATGCTTCCTAAAGACGCAATGCTCACAGAAGTCCAAGCTCTTGATCTTGTGGCCACCAAGAAGATCATACTTCGACAGAATCTGCATCCCTCTTTCACCCATGTGACCAAGCCTCATATGCCATAACTTAGTCATATCATCCTGGTGAACCTCCGAAGATGCAACATTAACAGAATCCATAACCGTGGAACCTTGTAGAAAATACAAAGTACCATGCAGAACACCTTTCAGAACCAGCCTAGAACCTTTGCAGACACACAGAACTCCATCACTCCCTGAGTAGACGAAACCCTTTCTATCCAACGTAGGAAGAGAAATCAGATTCTTTGTCATCGATGGAGCATGCCTGACATCGTTCAAAGTACAGAAACTACCATCATGCGTCCTGATCTTGATTGAACCAATCCCAACTACCTTGCACGCAACACCATTTGCCGTAGTAATGATGCCCCCAGCTTGCTCATAAGTTGAGAAATAATCTCTCATTGGGCATACATGGTAAGATGCCCCAGAATCAAGAAACCACGCATTAGAATGATTATTTTGCCCAGTAACAGCTAGAGCAAAATCATCTTCAGAACTGAAATCCCCTTCAGCCACAGCAGCAGTACCAGATGTACTCCCAGATTTACTAGCCTTCTTCGGACACTCCTTTTTCCAATGCCCCTTCTCCTTACAGTAGTTACAAACATCATTGGCCTTAGGACCCTTTGAAGATGACTTCTTGCCCTTCTTCTTATTGCCAGTTTCCTTGCCTTTTGTGTTTCCGTCACTAGCAAACAAGCCAGTGGCCTGACTTTCTGTACCTGTATTGTTTGCCTTATGTCGCAACTCTCTACTATGGAGAGAGGATCTTACTTCCTCCAGAGACACAGAATCTTTACCAACAATAAATGACTGAACAAAATTCTCATACGAAAGTGGTAAAGAAACTAGCAAAATCAAAGCAGCATCTTCATCTTCAATTTTCACATCTATATTTCGCAATTCTAATAATAAAGTATTCAATTGCTCTAGATGGTCTCTGAGTTGCGTACCTTCCTGCATTCGGAGACCGAAGAGGCGTTGTTTCAGAAGCAGCTTGTTGGTTAGAGATTTCGTCATATACAAACTCTCCAACTTCAGCCACAGTTGTGCAGCAGTCTCCTGATCTGAGACCTCGGTGATGATTTCGTCCGCGAGACACAACATAATCGTCGAGTGTGCCTTTTCTCCCAGACTCACAACATCGCCAGAACTACTCGCGAAATCGTTCGTCAGCGGAGTCCACAAACCTTGCTGTTTCAGCAAAGCTCGCATCTTGATCTGTCATAAACTGAAACTGTTTCTCCCGGTAAACTTGTCGATCTTCACGTTCAACCCAGACATCTTTCTCCCCGATCAGCCCCGATCTGATGAGCCCAGAATCCGATATACCCACTACGGATATCGCCGGAAAAAGAAACTGCTCTGATACCAGTTTGTTGTGCGGAATGGAGAAAGAACAGAAAATATGAACGAAAATAACAAGACACAAGATTTACGTGGTTCACCAATTTGGCTACATCCACGGGAGACAGATTCACTATAATAGGTAGCAAGTTACAGACACCAAGAAATTGGCCAGATTTCTACCTATCTAAATGCAGAACAAAATTAATTTTTATAGAGAGAAGAGAGACACTTTATATATTGTCTCCACTAAACCCTAACAAACTGGGATTGGAACAAAACACAATTCGGCCCAAATCAACATCAGTCCAAATTGGAATTGGAATTATATTCTTATCATAATTGTAGATGTAGTTGTATTCCAGGCCAGGGTCGCAGAAGCGGCTATTACAGTATTCGCCCGTCATTCACTGGCAAGCTTCCATTCTGTGTACGAGGTAGTACGATTATATTCCCGTCCGCGAAAGCTACGTGAGGAGGCTCAATTTTGACGGCGCCAAAAGGAAACTAGAAGTTGTGCAGCACTGTAATGGTTTACTACTGTGTTGGGATTCTAATGGAATTCGGTTCAAAGACCACCACCAAGGACTGCACCGCCCTTCCTTTAAACCGATTTCCCTACTCGCCTGAGATCCGCCATGTGATTTGGCTTTCGATCCTAGAAAATCCTACCATCACAAAGTTATTTGCATTTACGGTTCCAATTTATGAGAAGGTGAGTATACCGATCGTTCCGCGATCTACTCTTCGGAGACTGGTCTTTTGAGGCAAACTGATGCTGATGTGCCCTCTCGGTCAGGCGGTATCGTTTACAATGGTGCTGTCAATTGGATTGACTACAACAAAGATGGGTTGTAAGTTGGGTTGCTCGCTTCGCGTGGAGTCTGGGAATCCTGTTGGATATCCGTGTGGTGAGGACTATTACCAGAGAAGATGGTTGATAAGGTACTCTGGAGGGTCCAATGATCATCTGCACTTGATTCAGACTTGAGTTCGGAGTTTGATGTTTATGAGATGGACAAAGGGTATTCTGGATGGTTTGTGAGATTTCACGTTGATCTGCAACCGGGTCTCAGTTCCTTTCCGTATTTCAGAAGAGAAGAATATCCTCATGGCATAACCAATTTGTTCAATTTTCAGAATGCCAACAGCGTGTTTGATGTACTCGTGCTGAGCATACCTGGGAAAGCAGTGAGGTTTAATGTGAAGGATGAGAGTTTTACAAGGTTGTGTGATCCGGAGGTTTACAAGGTTCAATGATTCAATCCAATTCATCGAGTCGCTCGCTCGCGTTCGGTTTTAGAACTGAAGTGTGTCCTGATCTCTTAGTTTGCTCCAAGGTTTTGGATTTTTCACTAGGATCTTATTTGATGTTTTCTACAACTTGTACTCTCCCACTTTTTTTTAAAAGTTAAAACCGTCAATGACGGGGATGTTTGGAAATTCAACCATTTATATTGATCAGATTTGTCAAATAGCTTACATTCAAGTGATCTTTACATCAAGCTATGAGATGAACACAGTTCTAATCGAAGACTTTAGTGGCAATAAGAGATGTTACACATAGGCACTAACTAAATATTACAATAATAATAAAAAACCTAAGTCATAGTAATTTTTTTTTTTAGGGATCAGAAGGTAAAGATGGGAATGCCCGAATTGTCGTAACAGGCTTTAGGCCCGGGCACTCTTCTCGCATATTAAAAATGCGAGCATTGACCGCTCATCACATCCCCTTAAGTCATAGTAAAGAGGGTATACAAAGGATGGAGGTTCCACTGTGTAGTTGTTTAGTACGTCGACCCGTAGTCACCAAACAAAATTACCAACTTGAGATAGTATTCCACCTTTAGTTGATCACAGTAATAAGAATTAGATTAGGACACACGGAAAATGATCCATCCACACTTATGATCCATATGAAGACAATAAAAATGAAGCAAATTAACGCTCCCCAACTAAAAATCATGAGGGTCTCCATTTAACCCGTTCAAAACCTTTCACTAAAACTAGGAGACCTCGACCTGCCATTTTAATTGCCCAAATAGTTTTCAATCAGTGTATAGGAAATCATAGACAAAGTGCTATATTGCCCCTAACCCACACTCAAAAGGATACCAATATAAAACGGTCTAAAGGCTTGTTAAACCGAATAAATGATCTAATTAGCCAAAAACATCCTAATGAGTTGAAATCTCATGTATGGAATCGCCAAAAATCAGTTATTCAAACGATTATGACTCAGATTTCTCCTATCCATCTTTAGATAACAAAAATAGATCTGAATTCAATGAGGTTTTACCAGTTCGTTTGACCGGAAAAAGGGTCGCCGGAAAAACTCACAATGACAGAGGAAAACACAATCCAATACTTAAACAAAGAAGAACCATTTTCAGATCCACCCATATATTAAATGATAGAATTACTGAACCAAGACAAGAAAAAATAAAGTATAGAAAAAAGTGCTTTTATAACCCTACCTAGTTGACATAAGTGCCAATATAACCTTTCAATATTCGAAAGTGCCAATATAACCCTATCTAGGTAGTGAAAGTGCCAATATAACCCTATAAGTTTGAAGGATGTGCTGATATAACCCTACAAACATTAGAAATGTACTGATATAACCCTACAAACATTAGGAATGTGCTGATATAACCCTACAAACATTAGGAATGTGCTGATATAACTCAATAAGATTGAATAATGTGCTGATATAACCCTACATGTTCCGGCGGCGATCCTATGACAGTAAAATTGTCCACATATTTTAGAGTTAGCCCAAAGGGTATTTTGGTCAATTTACTTAGAGTCAGTGCCAAAAAATTGAGGTCAATGCCTGAAATGAGGTTTGAGGGTTATATTGGCACTTTCATTAACTAGTTAGGGTTATATTTGCATTAAAAATTATCATAGGGTTATATTGGCACTTACTCAAGTAGATGGGGTTATATTGACACGTATCCCTAAAGTAAAATAAAATCAAGTAAAACACAGCAAGAAAAGAGAAAAAGAAGAGAAAAAAAGAAAGAAAGAAGAGCCAAACTCTGCTCCGGCGTGGAGTATTTCGAGCGGAGTGTGGGTGGTAAATGATGGACCTTGCGGCGGCGTGTGGCCTTAGCTGACCGCCCGTGGTCATCATCCTCGGTGATTTCTTTCTACCACTAGGTCGAAAACTCCCATCTGAACAATAGAGACCAATATCACCAGTAGCGACCAGATATGTGTTGTCGAAAACTCCGGATCTGAAAGCTTCTGCCGAGGCTGTCGGTCGTGACTTGAAGAGCTCCGATAAGGTGTCTTCTCAGTAGCGGCCACTACGTGGCTGCCGTAGCTACATCCAACCGCTACGTTGGTGGTTTTCACCGTCCGGAACGAAAGTGGATGCCGGATCAAAGCTAGATCGAAGAAGGTTTACATATTTGGTCGCCGGATAATTTTGAATAACCGGAGAGAGTTTTGTGGAAGAGAAAGAGAGGTAATATACTAAACTAGTGGTGAAGGAGGGGGTGGGGGCTGCTGGAAAGAATGAGCGACGACAGCCCCCCTTGGCTGTGTTTAGGGTTTGAGGATTTCTCTCGTTTCTCTTGTACTCTCCCAGCTTTTCTCTTGTTGCACATCTACGTTTGCTGTATGCAATTACAAACATAGACTCCCTTCGTCCTACCCAAAAGTTATTACAATCTATTTTCATTATTTTGACTATTCACTTATTTGGTTACCCTCACATCTCTTGCTACATCATCGTATATAAATGCTCGTCCTAAAAGGTAATAGAACATTTGGTTGAGGCAGAGAGGGAGTAATAAAATCTTTATTATTCATGTATGACAAATGTGCGAAAATGACCTACTCACTTCGTCCTCCTGTATACATCTTATCTCACAGTTTATTAATGAAGTTGATGTTGTTTAAATGGTAAAAATTTACAGATATATAAATGTAATAATTATCGGGTGAGATCTTAATATATTCATCTTAATGTATAATTTTAGAATAACTATATAATTTTTTGTTATATGTAGTTTAAGATATTATACTTTTAAAAGTGCCCATGAATAGTTAAGTGCTGATGTAACCCTAAAGTTTTAAATTAAGTGTTGATGTAACTCTAGATTTCTTATTAGGTCTGACGATGGACCAGACTCTAGGAGGGTAAAATTGTCCAATATTTTAGGAAACTAATTAGGGTGTTTTAATCAATTTTGGGATGATCAAAGCTAAAATTTGCCCATTAAACATCAGTTCTTGGATCAGTTGGGTATAATGGTAACATTCGATGAATACTAAGATTTATTTCAGCACTTTTAATGAACTCAAGTTGTTTTAAGCCCTTTGGAAATATATGATGAAATGAAATGAAGAGATTAAAGAGTGAAATGTATAGTTGAGACTTGAGAGTGGTTCAATTCTACCAAAATTAAAATGTTGTCGTTATTAGTTAAACAAGTTTAAGTGAAAAATGGACCGCCGCAGCTGATCCTAGTGATCAGTTTGATGTCTACTCGATGGACAAAGGGTATTCTGGATGGTTCGTGAGATTCCACGTTGATTTGAAACCGGCTCTTAGTTCTTTTGCAGTGGATTTTGAAGAAGAAACATGGTGTAACATGGATTTTGAAGAAGTTCCTCCTTCGAGTTTGGTGTACTGGCTGTAGTTGAAAAGGATGATGATAACGACGAGGAGTCATTCCTTGTGCTGAGCATACCTGGAAAAGCAGTAAGAGTTTTACGAGACGAGGAGTATGGATGCAAGGGTTCAATCCAATTTATCGAGTCACTCTCCCGCGTTCAGTTTTAGAACTAAGGTATCCTGATCTTTTGCCTTTCTGCATAGCAGCTTTGAAGAGTTTGTTGTTAAGGTACTTAACGTTGCTGCAGACTTGAATGTTTTTGGGTGGCATCTTTTGTAATAGTAGGATGGTGATGCTCCTATTGTGCCAAGAAGTTAACTCTGCTGTATTTGCCGGTCTCTAATTGTGTACAATCTGTGTAATATTACATTATCAAGTTGCTAACGCATTTGTCCAATGATTTGTCTGAAAATGCCTATTGCTTTGTTTATGTTAAGCATCACCTAACCTGGAGCTTCTGTTGCAATTCTCCATTTTGTATGGCGAGTGACTCGGTCATGGTCAACTCAAGAAAGCTTGCGGGGGAATCTCTGCAAGCAGTAGTATAAAGTCAACTCAGTGCAATGAAGAAGATGAGAAACAAACCCCATGGCCAAAGCTCCCAAACAGGCAACATCAGCCGAGATTGTCTCTTCAGTTGATGATCTCTTACTTCAAATTCTCATAATCCTTCCCATAAGATCCCTCCTTCGCTTCAAATCCGTCTCCAAACACTGGCACTCACTGATTTCCAGCCCTGCATTCGCCATCCTCCGTCCCCACGATCCAAAACCGGCCGCATTAGGCCTGTTCTTGCGCAATCAATGCCTTTCTCGTAACCCAGCATTCGAGTTCGTTAACTTCCACATCCGCAATCCAATCCGGCCGCCATTTTCGATGCTTGAATCAAGCAAGGGTCCATCTGCAGAGGCGGTGAACATTGTCCAGTCCTGCAATGGCCTGTTCCTATGTTCAGTTACCCAAGTTCGCCGTCCATGGCGAAAATACCATCTCATCTTCAATCCCACCACAAAGCAATCCACGGCGATCCCAAGGCCGAGTAAGAAGACCATTCATGGAATATGCTTGGCTTTTGATCCGGTCAAGTCGCCGGCGTACAAAGTGGTTTCCATCCTGGACTCCGATTCTGTTCCGGGTTTATACGAGGTCAAGATCTACTCTGTTAGACTAAATCAGACTCCTGATTAGATTATGATTTATTCTGATTAGAGTTCTTTTCTTATTATACCTCTATTGTACTCTCTATATATTTAGTTATCAATAATACAATTAATTACGGCAAATCATTCTATCATGGTATCAGAGCAAGTTCTGATCCTAGTCTCTAAATTTTAATTCAGCGCCACCCGCATTCTCTCTTTTCCGGTGAAGCTCCGGTCAAATTTCGTCCTCCTCCGGCGAAGTCCAGCGGCGAAGTCCGACTCCGGCGAAGTCCAGCGGCGAAGTCCAACTCCGGCGAAGTCCAGCGGCGAAGTCCGACTCCGGCGAAGTCCAGCGGCGAAGTTCGACTCCGGCAAAGTCCAGCGGCGAAGTCCTCCTCCGGCGAAGTCCAGCGGCGAAGTTCGACTCCGGCAAAGTCCAGCGGCGAAGTCCGACTCCGGCGAAGTCCAGCGGCGAAGTCCAACTCCGGCGAAGTCCAGCGGCGGCCTCCTCCTCCGGTCCGATCGCGAAGTCCAGCGGCGAAGTCCGATCGCGAAGCCATCGGGAGAAGAACGGCCGATCGCGTCAAGGAGAAGAAGGAAATCTCGCCCGCGCGTGAAGCCACGCGCGAGTCATCTCGCGCGGAAGAAGGAATTTTCGCGCGTGAAGCCACGCGCTAGACATCTCGCGCACAAGCAGGAAGTTCCGCGCGTGAAACCCACGCGCGAGTCATCTCGCGCCAGAAGGAAGTTCTCGCGAGTTGATTCACATTCTCGCGATATAATCAATTAATCGCGAGTTGAAGCTGTTTCTCGCGAGTTGCTCACATTCCGACGAGTTTCTCAAATTCTCATCAGTATCCAGTCAATTT
The DNA here is from genome assembly GCA_037428765.1 of Rubia yunnanensis. NCBI lineage: Eukaryota > Viridiplantae > Streptophyta > Magnoliopsida > Gentianales > Rubiaceae > Rubia > Rubia yunnanensis. Next base: position 154,856,433 of record CM075061.1, on the reverse strand, counting down.
CTGTGCCATTTTTGGTCTTCCGCTATGGTTAATTTAGGCCCTATATCTCGGGAAGATTGCTCCACTAATTGGATTGCGGACAAGGTGTTGTTTCAGGCCAGTTTGAATGGTCCCAATTGTCATTCTTCGTCAAAACAGTGGATTGTTGATTCAGGTGCTACATCTCATATCACTGCTCACACCAGTCATCTTGATCAGGTACAACGTTATCGTGGTTCTGATTCTATTCTTGTTGGAAATGGTGAATCATTATCTATTTCTCACATCGGCCAATGTCATTTATCTGGTTTCTCTGTTAATGATGTCCTTGTGGTCCCTAAGATTACTAGAAGTTTATTGTCCATTAGTAAGCTTACTCGTGATCTACCTGTTCGTGTTATATTTGATGCCGATGCATTTTCCATTGAGCACAAGCTTACAGGGGCGATGATTGGTAAAGGTCGTCATAGGTCTGGTCTCTATTTTCTTGAGACTGGTGATTCCAGTTTTTTAGGCGAACTACGCTCTACAAAGCTTCATGCTTCTTTTGAGCAGTGGCACTCTCGCCTCGGTCATGTGTCTCATGATACTATTCAGTTATTGAATCGACGGGGCCTTATTTCTGTCACTTCTGCTATGCCTGCATCTGTCAGTTGCTCTCCTTGTCAGATGGCCAAGAGTAGCCGCTTGCCCTTTTCCACTAGTGACAAGCGTGCTACTGGTTTATTGGATAAAGTACATTGTGATTTATGGGGACCAGCTCCTGTTTTATCTATCGGTGGTTTCTCTTATTATGCCGTTTTCATTGATGATTTCTCACGATTCACATGGTTTCTTCCAATGCGGCATAAGTCGGATTTCTATGACACTTTTATCCAGTTTCAGAAATTCGTTGAGAATCAGTTTTCTGCTAGGGTTAAAAATTTTCAGACCGATGGTGGCACCGAGTTTACTAATCACCGACTTCAGGCTCATCTCATATCATGTGGCATTCATCATCAGATGTCCTCGCCTTATACACCTGCTCAGAATGGTCGGGCTGAGCGGAAGCATCGTCACATCACAGAGACTGGTCTTGCCATGCTTTTTCACTCTTCTGTGCCGCACTGTTATTGGGTGGAAGCTTTCTCCTCTGCGGTTTACATTATTAACCGTCTTCCTAGTTCAGTTATGAGTGGCAAATCACCTTTTGAGGTTGTTTTTGGTCATGTGCCTGACTATACCCTCTTTCACCCGTTCGGTTGCCGTGCATTTCCATGTCTGCGTGCCACTGCTACTGATAAGTTTGCACCCCGATCCATTCCCTGTGTTTTTATTGGTTATAGCCCTCGTCACAAGGGCTTTCAGTGTCTTGACCAGACGTCTGGACGCATCTATATCTCTCGCCATGTTCGTTTTGATGAAACTTTCTTCCCTTATGTCTCAGCTTCCACGGAGATTCGTTCGGTTTCAGATCTGGAGATTTCATCATTTTTTGATGGAACTGTTACTTCATCGATTGGGGGCACTACGCCTGTGTCTGTGCCTGTTCCAGCTGCCCCTCCTTCCCCACCATCTTCCATCTGGACGGCCGACCTGGACCCGGCTCCTCGTCAAACGCCCACCATATCTCAGCCGCTGGCCAGCACTCCTCCGCCACCGTCTCAGCCACTAGCCACCACGTCTCAACCTGTATCGGCTATTCTTTCTCCGGTGACTTCCGACGGCCACTCTCCAGTTAGCACAGCTCGATCTTCCTCCGTGTCATCAGCTGGTTCTACTCCTCCAGATTCACCGCCCCCGCTTCGTACTCATCGGATGGCCACTCGGTCTTCTACTGGTGCCATTCAACGGCGGGATTATTCGGATGTTATTGCTCATGGTCTCACTGCTGCACTCCTCTCTCAGACAGAGCCCACTGATTATCGCACTGCCTTTCAGGATCCAGCCTGGGTTTCAGCCATGGATGATGAGATGGATGCTCTTCGTGGTCAGCACACTTGGGAGTTGGTGCCTCGACCTTCAAATGTCAACATTGTTGGCTCCAAATGGGTCTATAGGCTCAAGTATCGACCAGATGGCACTATTGAGCGTCACAAAGCTAGACTTGTGGCGCAGGGTTTCTCGCAGATTCCAGGTTTTGATTTTGACCACACTTTCAGTCCTGTGGTCAAAGCCTCCACTGTTAGGACGGTTCTCGCCATAGCCACCATGCGTTCCTGGCCACTTCATCAGTTGGATGTCAAGAACGCTTTCCTTAATGGTGTTCTTGATGTTCCTGTCTACATGAAGCAGCCCGTTGGTTATCAGGATTCTGTCCATCCAGACTATGTTTGTCGTTTGAAAAAGGCCATTTATGGTCTTAAGCAGGCTCCCCGAGCTTGGTTCCAGCGTTTCAGCAGTTATCTGACACAGCTTGGTTTTCGGTGCAGCTTAGCTGATACTTCTTTGTTTGTTCTTTCGAGGGGGTCGTCATTACTGTACCTACTTGTGTATGTGGACGATATCATTCTTACAGGAAATGACTCGGCTCTTCTTCGCCAGTTCATTGATCGGACACACAGAGAGTTTGCGATCAAGGATCTTGGTGCTCTTCACTACTTTCTTGGTCTTGAAGTTTCGCCTACCTCCTCAGGATTACTGCTTGGCCAAGCAAAGTATGCTCGGGATATTTTGAATCGGGCCGGTATGTCTGACGCAGCACCGGTTTCTACTCCATTTGTTGCTGGTTCTCAGCTTCACAGCTCTACCAGTCCTCCATTTCGGGATCCTACACTTTATCGTTCTCTTGTTGGTGCCCTCCAGTATCTCACTATCTCTCGCCCTGATTTGGCATTCTCGGTCAACACGGTGAGTCAGTATCTTCAGGATCCTAGAGATGATCATTTTGCTGCTGTGACTCGGATTTTGCGATATGTTCGTGGCACTCTTCATTTTGGTCTCCGGTTTTGCTCTGCTAGTACTTCTGATGTGTTCGGATACTCTGATGCTGATTGGGCTCGCTGTCTGGAAACTCGTCGGTCCACTTATGGTTATGCGATTTTTCTTGGTGGGAATCTGGTTTCTTGGAGTGCCAAGAAACAGCCCACTGTTTCTCGCTCTAGCACTGAGTCTGAATACCGTGCTCTCGCTAACACTGCCTCGGAAGTGGTTTGGCTCACTCATTTGCTTCGTGATCTTCGGGTTCCACTTTCTGGTTCTCCACTGTTGTTATGCGACAATAGTAGTGCTATCTTCTTGGCTCAGAATCCAGTGGCGCACAAGCGGGCGAAGCACATCGACATCGACTATCATTTTGTTCGTGAGTTGGTGACATCTGGAAAGCTGCGCGTTGCTCATGTTCCTACTTCTCTTCAGATTGCGGACATTTTCACCAAGGGGCTCTCTCGTCCGCTGTTCGAGTTTTTCAGGTCCAAGCTATCCGACGCTTCGCTTGAGTGGGGGTGTTAGACTAAATCAGACTCCTGATTAGATTATGATTTATTCTGATTAGAGTTCTTTTCTTATTATACCTCTATTGTACTCTCTATATATTTAGTTATCAATAATACAATTAATTACGGCAAATCATTCTATCATACTCCTCCGAGAAGGGATCTTGGAGGGTTTCGGGTAAGCCATTTAAAGCCAACCATGATTTCAGAAATGGGGTCTACTGGAACGGCGCAATCAATTGGCTCTGCCATTGGCGTTACGATAAATTCATGTACTTCAATGTTGATGAAGAAAGGGTTGGGGAAATGCCAAACCTGTATTCTTCTGAGTGTGATGGTGGCGAAGTTACCTATTTTGGGGAATCCAATGGGCATTTGCATCTGATTGAGATATATGGTATGCCAGATTATGAGTTTGATATTAATGAGATGGCGAGGGATTACTCCGGGTGGTTCGTGAAGTACCGCGTTCAGCTTTCAGGGCTGTCAAGAGCATTTCCGAAGATGGTTCATAATGAGTACTATGGTTACTGTCTATTATCAGTCCTCGCGGTGATCAGGGGCGAGGAAGAGGAGGAATCGTTCGTGGTGTTGCAGATTTCCGGTAAAGCAATTCGTTACAATTTGGCAAATGGAACTTTTCATAAGCTCTGTGATTTTGTTGATGGTGGTGTTGAGGAAGATAAAGGCAGGTTGAGATTTCATGATTTCTGTGCTCATCAGTTCTTTGAGTCTCTTGTATGTGTTTGACGTTTGACCAAATTGTTTGATATAGCTAGGTTTGTTGTAATCTCAGTCGCTGTCTTTGTGGTAAAATGAAATTCCCCTTAGAATGCAAGTAGTGCATTAGCCACTTGGCCCTTTACTTTATTGCATTGTTGAATTTGTGGCTCAAATTTTTGGAATTATCTCCACCCTGGACCAGTGATTCCATGTCTGTGAAGAGTGAAGACAACACCAAGGCGGCCTTTTTCCTCTTTAATCTCCACTTTTGCGCGAGATTTTCAAGGGAATTGCGGTGAAATGGGGACTACAAGTGAAGTTGGACAATACAATGCCAGAATAACTTGGTTTGTGGTGATGTCCTGTGCCATTGCTGCTACTGGTGGACTTATTTTTGGCTACGATCTTGGAATTTCAGGTTACTATCTACTGCATGATTGTGTGTTTTTGTTATCCCCATAACTCAAATATATATCGAATGAATTTTCACTGCTTGGTTAGTGTTTCTGGTTTCTTTGTTATCCCCATTATGTTTGATCATGAAAGGATTGATGTGCGTGTGATGACAGATTTACCTTTCCTTGTGAAGGTGGAGTAACTTCTATGGATGACTTTTTGAGGAAATTTTTCCCGGATGTGTATGGCAGGATGAAAGGAGATGTTAAGACGAGTAACTACTGCAAATTTGATAGCCAGTTGCTAACATCCTTCTCCTCTTCACTTTACATAGCTGCTCTTTTTGCTTCATTCTGTGCTTCTTCAGTTACTAGGGCCTATGGTCGCAAGGCGTCCATCTTCCTTGGCGGAACTGCATTTCTATGTGGTTCTGCCATAGGTGGTGCAGCGGATAATGTACTCATGCTAATAATTGGCCGCGCTTTGCTTGGAGTTGGAATCGGCTTTACAAACCAGGTAAAGTCACTTTTGTGAATGAGATATCTTCTGATGGTTTCTGGCCTTTACTTTTTTTTGTTGCAGTCAGTTCCTCTGTACCTTTCAGAAATGGCGCCACCAGACTATCGCGGAGCTTTTAACAATGGCTTCGAGTTCTGTGTTGGAATCGGTATTTTACTAGCTAACCTCATCAACTATGGCACTCAGAAAATCGAAGGTGGTTGGGGATGGCGAGTTTCCTTAGCAATGGCTGCAGCCCCGGGCGCAATTCTTACTCTGGGGTCTCTCTTCCTTCCCGAGACACCAAACAGTGTGATTCAGCGTGGTAAAGAACTCGATAAGGCCAAGAAGCTGCTGATTCAAATCCGCGGTGTTAATGATGTTGAGGCTGAGCTGGATGACCTAATCCAAGCTAGTGATGTTTCAAGAAGCATCAAACATCCATTTAAGGACATTTTGAGAAGAAAATATAGGCCACAACTTATAATGTCAATGGCATTGCCTTTTTTCCAGCAAGTAACAGGAATTAATGTCATAACCTTCTATGCTCCAGTGCTCTTCAGGACCATAGGCTCGGGAGAAAGCGCGTCGCTCATGTCAGCAGTGGTAACCGGAGTTGTAGGCAGCTGTGCAATCATCGTGACATTGTTCATAGTGGATAGAGTTGGAAGAAAGGTTCTATTCTTTGTCGGGGGAGCTCTGATGTTGGTTTGTCAGCTTCTGATTGGATTGATTCTGGCAGTAAAGCTAGGGGATCATGGAGGGTTGAGCAATAAATATGCCTATTTGCTTTTGATCCTAATCTGCTTCTATGTTACTGGTTTTGGTTTGTCATGGGGGCCTTTGGGGTGGCTTGTTCCGAGTGAGATCTTTCCGTTGGAGATAAGATCAGCAGCACAAAGCATTCGCGTTGCGGTGGATTTTCTGTTCATTTTCCTTGGTGCGCAGATTTTTCTAGCCATGCTCTGCCACTTCAAGGCTGGGATTTTCTTCTTTTTCGGAGGATGGGTGACTTTGATGACTGTGTTTGTGTATCTGCTACTGCCTGAGACGAAAAACGTGCCAATTGAAAGAATGGAGAAGATCTGGAGGGAGCATTGGTTTTGGAAGAGATTCGTGCTTGATGATGTAGATTATTAGTTATTACTCTCTTTAAGATTTGGAGAGAGCATTAATTGTTTCCTCGGACAATACTCAGGATGCTCGATCACACGACTCTTTATGTGGAACAGAAGGAGTAACAATACAATTTTTATGCAGTTTGATGTCAACTTCATCAGGAGAAAACAAGTGCATATATATATATATTTAAAAAATAGTTATGAGCTAGATGATTATTGGTCACATGTTGAAGTTTTGACTCAAGTAGCTTTATTCTTCCGCAGTATGAATAAACTAAACATTACTTTTTTCTGTTCTGATGCTCTTTGTCTCCTTTAATATTCTCTGCAAATATGATGCTGGTGTTACTGAAGCAGATGCTTGTCCAATCCACTTTCGATGACATATAGTCGGGCTACTCTCTGGTTTTCTGCATTGTTCTGCTATATTTTACGAGCTTTCAAGTTGTAATGGAGACAGCAAATGAAGCTGCAAAATACAATGCCAAAATCACTTGGTTTTTGGTGCTGTCTTGTGCCACTGCTGCAACTGGGGGACTCATTTTCGGCTACGATCTTGGAGTTTCAGGTTACTATGTTTTAGTGTTATTTCTTTCAGATTTATGCATACTATCCTTTTGTGTTGCCTCCCATTTGGCGAAAGCTAAGAAGACTTTCCATTCATTGGTTGATGTAGCTTTTTGGTTTTTTAGTCTGGTGCACATGCCTTAGATTTATATATGATAGATAACAAAAAAAAAAAACACAAACAACGTGAGAGTGGCAGATGTGGTGTATTCCTTTAGTGCTAATTGTTTGATATGTTGAGAGTGGAAATAGCTCTTTCTTGGTCGGAGTAAATATCGAAAGCTTCCCATGATTCTTTTTGGGCTCGAGTCTTGATTGTGAAATCATGGTTTTGCATATAATGGCAGATTTACTTTTGTTTGTGAAGGTGGGGTATCCTCTATGGATCGCTTCGTGAAAAAATTCTTCCCGGATGTGTATGAGAGGATGAAAGGAGACACTAGGACCAACAACTACTGCAAATTCGATAGTCAGTTGCTCACTTCTTTCTCCTCCTCACTCTACATAGCTGCTCTTTTTGCTTCATTTTGTGCTTCACCAGTTACCAAGGCCTTCGGCCGCAAAACATCCATCCTTTTTGGAGGGATTGCATTTCTCATTGGCTCTGCCATAGGCGGTGCAGCTAACAATGTAGTGATGCTAATCACAAGTCGTGTTTTTCTGGGAGTTGGGATCGCTTTTACAAACCAGGTAAGTTCCTGGACAAAATTTTCATCAATCTATGCTTGAAAAGCGTTTAGCATTGAATAGCTGATAGTATTGAGTGTCTATTTTTCCAGTCTGCTCCCTTGTACCTCTCAGAAATGGCACCACCCAACTACAGAGGAGCTTTCAACAATGGCTTTGAGTTCTGCGTTGGGATTGGTATTTTACTAGCTAACCTCATCAACTACGGTACTCAGAAAATCAAAGGCGGTTGGGGATGGCGAGTTTCCTTAGCTATGGCTGCTGTCCCCGGCACAATTCTTACCCTGGGGTCTCTCTTCCTTCCCGACACACCAAACAGTCTGATTCAGCGTGGTAAAGAACTTGATAAGGCCAAGAAGTTGCTGCAGCAAATCCGCGGTGTTGATAATGTTCAGGCTGAGCTGGATGACCTTATCCAAGCTAGTGAAGTTTCAAAAAGAATCAAGCACCCATTTAAGGCCATCTTTCGAAGGAAATATAGGCCTCAGCTTGTAATGTCAATTGCATTGCCGTTTTTCATGCAGGTAACAGGGATTAATGTCATTACCTTCTATGCTCCAGTTCTCTTCAGAACCGTAGGCCTGGGAGAAAGCGCGTCGCTCATGTCTGCAGTTGTAACCGGAGTTGTAGGCATCTGTGCAATCATTGTGTCATTGTTGATAGTGGATAAAGTTGGAAGAAAGGATCTGTTCTTCGTTGGTGGCGCTATGATGCTGGTCTGTCAGCTTCTAATCGGAGTTATTTTGATAGTAAAGCTCGGGGATCATGGAGGATTGAGTGGCGCGTATGCTTATTTTCTGTTAGTTCTAGTCTGCATTTATGTTGCTGGCTTTAGTCTGTCATGGGGACCTTTAGCGTGGCTTGTTTCGAGCGAAATCTTCCCTCTGGAGATAAGATCAGCAGCTCAGAGCATTTTTGTTGCTATGAGTTTTCTGTTCATATTCCTCGGCGCGCAGAGTTTTCTAGCCATGTTGTGCCATTTCAAGGCTGGAATTTTCTTCTTTTTCGGAGGATGGGTGACATTCATGACTGCGTTTGTGTATCTGCTGCTGCCTGAGACGAAAAGCGTTCCGATTGAAAGGATGGAGAAGATCTGGAGGGAACATTGGCTTTGGAAGAGATATGTGCTTGAAGATGTATAGATCACCATTGCTAAATCCTGGCCAAGATGGAGAGAGCATTGGTTTTGGAAGCCTGTTGATTTTACTGTTTCCGAAAACTAGGAAGGATCCAATTATGCATGCATTTTTTACCATAAATCACGAGTAGGGATGATCCTGGGCCGGGTATGATCGGGTCTAATAAGACCCATATCCTACCCTTAAAAAATTTAGTTATTCCCAAACTCAATCCGAATTCGTAGGGTTTAAAAATCTTAGACCCATATCGAAACCCGATGAGTCTAAACAGGTCATGGATTCAAAACGAGTTCTAAATGGGTCTAACTTTTTTTTTTCACTAAATAAAATATTTATTATCTTAAATACAAATTATTCAATTCAATATGTACATGAAGTATTCTTCAAGAAAAAAAAATATAGTACACATTACTGGTTTAATTAAAAATAAAACTATAAAGGGAATAGGAAAGTAATTTAGAAATTAGGACAAATAATATTATATTTAGGGTAATATGGGTTATGGGTTGGGTCTCGGTTGGACATGAGTCTTAATTTTATTAGACCCGGACCTAGACCAATTTTCTAAAATTTAGAACCATACTCAAATCCAAACCCAATGGATTTAAATTTTTTGAACTCATACCTAATCCAATAGGTCTAGACCTTATGGATCTGGGCCGGGTCCTAGACCAATGATCAACCCTACACTAGAGGTAAATCACAAACCACCCCACTCTGGTGTATGTATAAATATAACTATTGATCAACTATTTTTCTTAAATTTAGTTCTTTCTTTTACTAGGCCATATTCTCCTCGAGATCAGTTTGACTGAAATTTAATTAGATGAAATTTAAATTAAATTAATTATATTACTGTTATATTTTAATACATTCTTTTTTAGTTCCGCTTAATTCACTTAAGTTCAACAAAAAATAAACTATGAATCAATATGTATAAATAATTAAGTTAAGTGCAATTAACTTTAATCAAGTTAAGTGGTGCAATTAATACTAGGGGTGTTTAAATACCGATACCTAAAGTGGTACCCGGTAGAGAAGAGAAGGCAAAGGCTTAGAGTCAATAGTGGCGAAGACATCGTGTAAACTAGAAATGAATACTAGTGGGAGTCATATTGCGTGTTGCACGATATTTTTTAATAAAAATTTTGATCTAACTTGAAATATTTGTATCTCACTTTTAAATTAAAAGTTAAAAAATAAATTATAAAAAATAATCTAATAATTTTATGAATTATAAAGCGAAAGAATCAATTTAGTTACATAATGAATAAAATATAATTTTCTATTTTTATAAAATATCAATAAAAAAATAATAAGTGCATGTACATGAAGTGAGTAGAATATAAACAGAAACATTAAATTTATAGAAAAATAGACTTGTTTTTTGATAATACAAGTAATTGGTGCAAATTTAGTACAGATTAATATAATAAAAAAAAATGAAAGAACACGTTTGAGCAAAACTATAGAAATAGACGTAATGATATCATGAAAAAACTTTATCGCAATTAAAAAGTCTCTCTACAGCTGAAGAATAAGTGTGTTCTTGGGCCATCATAGAAACATAGATTATACATCTATTCCATATATTTTTTGTATTTTAATGCATATCAAAGTATCAAACCGATTGGCAGTTTGTTTTTTAAAAGTTTTTTAATCCTAAAATTTTTAATTGAAGATAATGAGAAACAGAAGGTTGTATTATCACTAAGTTTGATTTGAAGAAGAAATATGATGCGTAAATCTATTCAGATGCTGACTTCTACCATACTAATTACTACCAACGATTTTTTTAAAAAAAATAAACCCATATTAATGGGAGGGATATATATTAGGTTTCCCAAACCTAAAAACGGTAAAAGATTCTTTTACAAGATTTTGCTTCAAGTAATTTTGAAGACTTTGTACCAAAAGATAAAATGTATTTACCAAAATTTCTGACCAGAAGTCTCCTTAGGGCGTTTTTGTCGATGATTCCATTTTCCATGTCTCCACCCCTCGTGTTAATATGGACAAATGGCCAGATCTCCAAAAAGGTTCTAAGTAAAAACGGTTCGAGTGCTGAAAATCTATTTGTATGTTGTGCCTCGTCATCTTGTTTGCCGCTTGATTCGAGTGCTCGAGGGTCGAGTGCTCGAGTCTGGTGATTCGAGTGCTCGACTGTCGAGTGCTCGAGTCTGGAGGTTCGAGTGCTCGAGTCTGGAGGATCGAGTGCTCGAGTGCTGGAGGATCGAGTGCTCGAGTCTGGAGGTTCGAGTGCTCGAGTCTGGAGGTTCGAGTGCTCGATTGTCTGGAGGTTCGAGTGCTCGATTGTCTGGAGGTTCGAGTGCTCGAGTCTGGAGGATCGAGTGCTCGAGTCTGGAGGATTGAGTGCTCGAGTCTGGAGGATCGAGTGCCGCCTGGTTTGAGTGTTCGACTATCCTCGAGTCTGGAGGTTCGAGGGCCTGGATTCCATGAGTGTTCCATCTTTTGTCTCCTTCTCTTTGCCGCCACTTGATTCGAGTGCTCGAGGTACTTGTGGTCGAGGATCAAGTGCTTGATGGTTTGTAGGCGCGAGGGCTTGCTGCTCGATTGCTTCATGGCTCGAGCAGTCAAGGGTTCGAGAGCTCGATGGCTCGAGTGCTCGATAGCTCAAGGGCTCAAAATCTTGGGTGCTCGAGGGCTCCAGGTCTCGAGACTCAAGTGCTTGATGGTTCCAACCTGCATTTTCATTTTAAAATCAGCAGTATCCATTCAAGATTCTAATGGCAGGTATCTGTTGTTTGTCAAGAGCTATGAGTCCCTTGGTTTTCTGATCAAGGTCATGGTAATTCAAAATTTTAGGTTCCTTATTCCTTCCTAGTTTACTTAATCTATCAGGAACCATATTTCCTTCTCTTAGAGTGTGTGTAATTATGATGTCCCCCATCCTTTGTTTGATTTCAGATGCTAAATTATACAGTTCCTATGGGGCTTTGATGGGGTCTTCATTACTTCCAGAATATTGGCACAATCTGTTTCAAGGGAAAAAGCATTTAGGCCAAGATCAACTGGAAAAATTAGTCCCTCTTTTAGACTTAGGAGTTCAGCTTAGAAACAAGTTTTTGTTCTAACTGATTTATGGCATGCCTTAATAAAAGATCCATATTTATTCCTGATAACTATCCCAATACCAGAGTCTACCCCCTGCTTTCATGATGCATCAAAATTAATTTTGTATTCCAGTTTTGGTTTAGACCATGTGATGCATTTAATTTTGGGTACTGTCGGTGTTTTCATGGGTGGGATTAGACCAATTTGAACCCAGTGTTGATCATTTATCTCTCTACTAACCTCTGGGTAGGTATAGAAAATGAGGAACATGTTTCTTTTGATGTTATGGATATTTTTTTCCCTATTTGGTCTAATATTTTCAAAAATGAAACTGTTTCTAGCTTTCCCGATTTGCCAACAGATGAGAGAGGGAAAGATGGTGATTAATGTGGAGTGAATTTTTTTCTCTCCATTATAAGACCAGTAATGTGAAAGTCTGTCAAGATGGAGTTGAATGTTGGTGCTTCAGTCCTATCAACTGGTCAAAAAATATCCACATGTCTAAGGCTAGAGAACAATCATTGAAGCAATGGCTAAGTGTGTCAGTGTTGTTGCAAAATGAGCATTTAGATTCAAGTGAGAAATTGCTGAAAATGAGTATGTCATCAAAAGGTAAAATTGCATTTTAAAGTTTCCACATAAACATAGAAATTTTCTTTGGCAGCTTTGATAACCATACCTTCTTCAGAATTCTGATTTCTGATTTTTGTGAGGCGACTGCCTTGTATGCAGATTTGAAACTGAACTCTCCATTGTTTGATGGCTTCCATATTAATCTGTCCTGTCTGAATAGGTGTACCTGCAGCTCCATCATCATGTGGAAGATGTGATTAGGTAATCTATTAAAAGCATCTAGGAAGCTTGACTTCATGTTTACAAAATGTTGGATTGTAGTGTAGGGTGGAACCAGTGTATATATAGGTGGGTCTACATAGTCCTGCAGTGATCCCAAACCAGTCCAGTTTGCAGTGAAAAGATTTGCTAAACCATTTCCATGTATTATCCTTGTTTGGTTTTCAGCTAACTGGTTTATTTTCTGAATCTTTTTTCAGATTTGGGATTTTCTTTGATTTTCAGGGATGGACCATAATAATTTAGTCCATAGTGTCTCTCCTTTTTGTAGTTTCCACCACAATTTAAGGGAGATAGTCCTAATTATGTTTTTAATGTTTCTAATCCCAATACCGTTTTGGTTTACTGGATAAATCATTTTTGTATGCTTCTCCACACTTTTTTAGGACCATATTCATGCTCTCCCCAGGAGAAATTGGAGATTTTCCTGTTTAGTTTCTTTATTACTGATTGTGTTGGGGACATGACAGCCCATAGATGCCGTGGGAGAGCAAAAAGGACAGATTTTATGAGTGTGAGTCTTCCAGCAGTACTAAGCCATTTGTTTTTCCAAGATTTCAGTTTTATCTCATATTTTTCCACCAGAGGCTGAAAATGTATCTCTTTTGTAATTCCAGTGTAGATAGGGCATCCTAGATATGTAAATGGAAAAACACCTCTGGACATTCCTAATGAATTTCTGATCATTCTTAATTGTGTTAAAGAGGTATGTTTACTTATGAAAAAATTGATTTTTCCATAATTTATCTGTTGACCACTGCATTCCTCAAAAACATGTAAAAATGCTTTGATTCTTTTTATGGAAGTCTTAGTGGCTTGGAAGAAGATGATTGTGTCATCTGCATAGCATAGGTGTGAGACAGTGTTTTCATATGCAGGATTTTTAAACAAATTGATCTTCTTATTTTGGAAACAAAAAGTCAAGCTTCTAGAGAAGGATTCTGAGAAAATATTGAATAGTAAGGGGGATAAAGGGTCTCCATGTTTGATTCCCCTTGAAGCTTGGAAAAAACCTGCAGTTTTGCAATTGATAATAATAGAGAACCATGCACTAGATAAGTTATTTAGGATCAAATTGATGAATTGGTCATGAAATCCAAATTTCCTCAAAATTTTACTAAGAACGGACCATTTAACCCTATCAAAAGCCTTTTTTAGATCTAATTTTATGATGCAGTTAGGGGCTCCTTTTTTATTATTTATGTATCTTTCCATTTCTTTGACATAGATGACATTGTCAGCTATTTCTCTGCCTTTTAGGAAGGCTGATTTATTTCGTGAGATCGGTTTTGGCAAGATATCAGTTATTCTCTGAACTAAAAGTTAAGATAAATTTTTGTTAGTGAAGTCAGAAAGGGATATGGGTCTGAAATCCGCAAACGATATAGGGATATCGTTTTTTGGTATCAGGCATATCCAGGTACTTGAAATTCTAGCGGGAATTTTTGTGCCTGACATGAAATCAGTGACTGCTGATAGCAGATCATGCTCTATTATGTCCCAGAAAGTTCTAAAAAAGTTGGCTGGGAATCCATCAGGTCCATGTGCTCCATTCTGATTCAAGGAGAAAACTATTTCCCTGATTTCATCCAAAGTTGCCTTTCTGAGCATATGTGAATTGTCACTACTGTTAAGGATCTGAGGGATTTGGCTTAAAAAGTGGCCTTGAAATTTGTCATTTCTAGGGTTAGAGTCATCAGTCAGTAGGTTTTGGTAAAACTGAATTGCTTATTTTCCAATCTGCAATGGACTGTCTATCCACACTCCTTCTGATTTTTTTTTATCTTTGAGATGTTTTGTCTCTGTCTTCTCTGATTTACAGTTGAGTGAAAATACTTAGTGTTTTCATCTCCTTCTTTAAGCCATTTTATGTTAGCTTTCTATTTCCAGAACATTTTTTCCTCAGTTAGCACTCTCAGTAGCAGTGCATTTTTATGATTAAGCTTAATGAGGTCAGATTATTAATTTGTTGTCTCATAGTTAATTTCCTGTATTCTGAGTTCCTCTTCAGCCTTTTTAACATTATCATTTATGTTCCCAAAAACTTCCTTATTCCATGTTTTTAAAACCAGCTTCAGTCTTTTTAATTTCAGAAAGAATTTTAGCATGCCAGTTTCTGATATGGTTTGTGACCAGCTAGCTTCAATGATTTGTTTCAGTTGAGGCCTATTTATCCAAGCATCTAGGAATCTAAATGGCTTAGGTGATGAAGCAATTTTACTCCCTATGGTTAGTAGTAATGGGCAGTGGTCAGAGGTGTGTTTGTTGAGAGTGTGAAGTGAGCTATTTGGAAAATTTTCATTCCAGTCATGGTCAATTAGAGCCCTGTTAAGTCTTTCTAATGTAGGAGGTCTTCTCTTGTTTGACCAAGTGAAAGTATTTCCCACTGTATAAAGATGTGTTAATTTTTGGCATACTATGAAATTAGAGAAGTCTCTAATGCTTTTTACAGTAGGCTTATTGGGACCCTTATATTCTGTTATGGAGTTTATGGCATTAAAATCACCAATTATAAGTTTACTGCTGTCTAAATGTGAGGCGATCTGCTGCCATATTTTTTCCTGTTTGTTCTTAAGGTTGATGCATGAATGAAATATGCACACATTTCAGCACTAAGCATGGGGGAAGAAATGACAGTTTTTGTATATGGATCAGCCTCAGATAAGATGTTAACATTACAACACCAGTTCCACATTAGCCAAATGTTATTTCTATCTGAGCTATAATGACACTGAAAATTTAATTTAATCCTATATGTGTCACATTGCTGATAATGATGCTTAGGTTCAAATATACACAGTAACTGTATATTATGAGTCCTAATTATTCTTTTTAACCTATACAGGGATGTTCTAATTCCTCTAAGGTTCCAGACAAGGGCTCTAATATTAAGGTGTGTATCTATCATTTAGACTTTTCAGAGTTGCTTTTTGAATTAGACCTTAAATTCATCTTATTTAACCTGTTAAAGAAGGTCCTTTTTCCTGGATGTTCTACCAACCAACATACTAGAGAACTTTTGGGTACTTACCTGATCCAGGTGAAGCTATTTAATACTTGAGCTACAGTCCGCTGTGTCAGACTGAAGTTCCTCTCCTAGTAGTTGGAACCTATTTGAGCTTTTGGGGCTAGATCTGATGTGGCTCAAAAGATTGACATCAAGATTTTCTTTTCACTTATCACAATTTTATTTCATAATACGATTCTAAGAAAAAAAAAGTTAGTACTATGTAATTTTCTCTTCATTATCCATCATACTACAATTGTTCAGCTTCAACAAATGACTTCAGACATTTTAAGCCGTTTAATAATATCATAATCATAATAGTACTCCATCCGTTTCACTAATAGTGACACCATATTTTTAAGTGTTTGGATTTAGGTGAACAAAATGAGTGGATGAAATTGAATGTAGAAATTAAAAGTAGAATGAGTGGATAAAATTGAAGGAATCTTATTAAAAATGGAAAGTGTGTCAATATGAAAAGAAACAACCCAAAGAGGAAAGTGTGCCAATGATAGAGAAACAGAGTGAGTACTATTTTTATCATGAGTCCGTCTCTTGAAAGAATATCTTTCCATAAGTCATGGAAAAACCAATGTTTAAAGTGTATATTAGAAGAAATAAAGATAAAATTTTTGGGTTGTATGAATCGGGTTATAAACTTTATAACTACTATGCGTTGCATAATAAAATTTTAATGTGCAACTAAGACCTTTTACCTTTTATTATTCTAATTAAACAACCTCTTTCCATAAGCATGTGGAAAGACGGTCTTTCCCAAGACTTTGCCTTTTATCACAAGCAGTAATTTTAATATTGAGAAATTTTCTGTTATACTAACTAACGATTGGACCAATCATAATAATAACTTTTAGGGTCAAATTATAATTATATACTTATACCTCAAGATACATTTAAAAGTTTTTGAAAATTTTAGTCTTGTTGTAATAAATAAACAAGTACAATATCACCACAAGAAACAACACATATTTCTTTGGCATTTTGACCTCGGGTTTTTTTGTCTTAGCCCAAAAAACTGAGGTAAGAAGTTCTTTTACCTCGATTTTTTTCTCAAAGTAAAAAATATTAACTACCTCGGTTATAAAAAAACTGAGGTAAATAACAGTTTTTTACCTCACTTGTAGGTAGCCGAGGTAAATGTCATGCAAAACGAAGTAAATAGATTGACCGATGTCGGTGCGAAGTCGGCATCATGTGTCTGTCATGCGAATACCGACATCGCATTGTAAATTGGTTTCACCGATTCTGTAACGATTAGAAAATGCGACGTCGCAGTTGTCGGGATTTGGTCAGTATAACTTTGGTCTTTTGACCATTTCCAATAAAAAATCCCTAAATTTTCTTCCCCATTTCTAAAAATTTCAATTCCTCATTGTTGAAGTTGTCATTTAATTAACTCCACACTGAAGGGTTGATTGAATGTATGCATTACATATAAATTTGGTTGGTGTTATATTTATATGTGTTTAGGAGAATGACATATGAAGGATTACACTGAAGGCTTGTTTCGAGCGAAATCTTCCCTCTGGACATAATACTTATTGCGTTCGGCTTCGAGCAAGAAAGACTAACCATGCTTACAATCCATTTCCAAATTGAAAGGATGGATAGGGCTTCTTTGCCCAATGAAGATCCAACATGACCATGTTGCGATGGAAGAGTGTTTGGCCTACTTCAGCTACCGTTTGATGCAAAAGAACCATCTCATATACATCGCACCTTACTATAAGTGGTGAATTAACTATACTTACTTTATTACAACTGTTTGGCTTCTATTGATTAATGTGTGATTGTATAATTGTAATGTGGACTTCATTTTCGTAGCAAACGTTGGATGGTTGCCATCATCGTTCTTCCTACCGTTTGTTTTGGTACGTACCATTACATCAAACAACGCCAGAAACAATTTCATTCGTAATTACCAAGGTGATGGTAGATCACATGATTAACAAGCACGGAGAATTCACGTGGAAGTCCCTAAAGGTTAGAATACAATTCGACACTGAATTATGGAATAACTATAGCCATAAGTACTAATCAGTGTGTTCGTGTACAATTTTTCCAACCGACTAGCATAACAATAAAATGGCCCCGTGGGAAAGCGGTCACTATTGCATGCGGTTGATGAAGGAAGTGGTCATGCAAGTGAGGGAGAATCAAGTAGATCTTCAAAAGGTATCTATTATTCTCACCCCTTGAATCTAATCAATAACATCATAAGAGTTTGCACAACCTATGTACCATTTATGACATTATTAATCTGTTGTAGTATTTTAACGAGGATATGGAACCATACACCATCAAGCAATTAGAGGAAGCACGAGGCGATTGGGGAAACTTTATTATGGTAAGGAATTTGAAACATTTACTTAACCCAACTACGACATGAGAAAGTTGGAATAGGTTTTTTTTTTGTGAGAGCAGCATTCTCTAAAATGGCCATTGATACTGTCCAAGGTATTTTTGGACACCTTGATATAGACCTCTAGCTAGGAGTGTCAATGGTTTAGTTCATTTTGTGAGAATTTTGTTAACATACTAAATAAGTGTATTGATGATGCAGTGTTTCTCGTTCTTGTCGTTAAGCCTTGTTGAATGGTGTAGTTCGTCAATCTGATAGAGCGTTCGATGCCGAGTATTCTATTTGTGAAATATTTTATTTTTGTTATTTATATTAGGTCTGACTTTGCACGCTTAAATAGACAATTCGGTAAAGCAGAACTAAATACTGCGACGTCGCATGTAGTTATCGTTGGTTTACCGACAAAACAGGTCAACTGGTGACATCGCACCTTGAAGCATGAAGTGTTTTCAGATATCACAAGCATATCGACTTTGTAATCGTTCAATGCAACATTGTGGACACGTCGTTCCTCCCATGTTTTATAACTGCGGATATTATCCCAAAAACCCGAAGCAAAAACATTTCATTAACAGTGGTTCACGACCGCAATGAAAAATTGAAGTCTCTGAAGTCGGTTAGCAAAATATGCAATTTCGGCGATGGTCAACACCATCGCGAATTAGAATTATACGACATCGATTTTTGCAACTTTGCAATCCTGTCGATCATTAACATTCCCAACCCGGAACTTCATGATTCGATCTCGAATGTGATTAATAACAACGTTGCAAAAAATATGAACGACATAGGCTATGCGGCTTCGCAGATGAATGTGAGGTCGACAACCCTCAAACGCATAGCGATTTTGCAATGACCTCGTCATTGTCATCGTCTATGTATCATTTACCTCGGTTTTGAACCGAGGTAAAAACTAACATTTTTACTACAACCACATTTACTTCAATTTTTGAGGGGCAAAAAACCGAGGTAAAAAGGCCTGAAAAACCGAGGTAATAGGTGTTTTTTGTGTAGTGTATTATCACATTATTAGTTACATCAATTATAAAATTACCTTGTCTAACAGTTAGTCGGTATAAAACAAGATTTTGTGTTCGATATTTTGTTTCTATTATACTTCTATTTATTTAAATTACTTAATTTAAATAATTTATTTTAATTTTTCCATGTGCACATAATTTTGTCACTGTTATTAAATTATAGGGAAAGTCTCAGGAAAGACGGCATTTCCATAAGTTTATGGACTTAAATGTTGTAATTTTTTATAAAATTTAAATATTACATTTTATAAGTAAAAACAAGTAATAATATGTATTTGAAGGTGAAAATATAAAAATATATGATATAAAAAATATTTTAAATTTTGTATGTAATTTAAGAAATGCAGTGTATAAGGTAAGAAATAAGTGGTCTGTCCATAAGCTTATGGACAGGCCGCCTGTCGGGAGATCCACTCTAAATTATAATATACTTTCAAATAAATATTATATTATCAAATATTGAGTTACAGTATAATATTTACAATCACGTCATTTTTTTAATACAGTCTTTTCAAGAATTCGTTACGATCTTCCCTATCCATCTAAATCAAAATTTTATGTAAATTAAATTAAACTCTATCCATCTCATCTCATAATACTACTTCTAACTATTACTGGACTGCAGCATTCTACCCGTTATGCATACTGTCCCTATCTCAATGATCCACACCCACGGGTGTACCCCAGTGGTTGGGAGATGGGTGGGTAAGCCAATGATCCCATGTTCGATACTCGACAGCGGCAGTGTGGGGAGCTCTTGCTTTGCAAGGCTCCCTTGTGCGCACCGAGTCCATACCAAGCCCATTGGTCCTGGTGCTGGGCTACCGTGATTTGTCTCTCATACGATGGCCGGGATGTCGGCTGGTATGAGCCGCTGAGGGCGAGCGGATGATCGCCTATCTCAATGATCCTAGTCTTGTAAAAGTCGTGGAATTCACCTACTATCCGGAACAAAGCTTCCTCCTCCCTACCATCCTCGGAAGACTCTCCCGTGATCCAGTCTCCGGGCTGTACTATTCAGCCGTGTTGTGCACTCTTGATAGAATATCTTGATTGATAAAAGTCGTGGAATTCACCTACTATCCGGAACAAAGCTTCCTCCTCCCTACCATCCTCGGAAGACTCTCCCGTGATCCAGTCTCCGGGCTGTACTATTCAGCCGTGTTGTGCACTCTTGATAGAATATCTTGATTGATATTAGAGTTCTTGATTTTAGTATATCAAAAATTTGAAAGTTGGCATCAAATACCGTGGTTTGTGAGATTGGCCAACAATATAGAGGACGCATTTACAAAATGCGTCCTCTCGGAAATGTTTTTTTTTTCGTTTTGAGCTGCTTGAATTTTTTTTGGCAGAATGATTAGAGGACGCATTTACAAAATGCGTCCTCTTGGAAAATAATTTTTTTTCGGTAGAATAAATAGAGGATGCATTTACAAAATGCGTCCTCTTGGAAACTAATTTTTTTCCATTTTTTCTGGCAAGTTAAATTTTAGAGAATAATTAGAGGACGCATTTACAAAATGCGTCCTCTTGGAAATTAATTTTTTTTCGTTTTCGGACAGGTTTTATTTTAGACAGAGCCGGTCAATGTGTGGATGTACACACACGTCAATGTGTGGATGTACACACACGTCAATGTGTGGATGTACACACACGTCAATGTGTATAAATATATACATAAATATAAATATATACACATATATAAATATAAATAAAGACACATATATAAATATAAACATATATATAAACATAAATGAAGATATACATATATATATATAAATATAAAAAATATATATAAATATAAAAATATACATACATATAAATATAAAAATAAATATAAATATAAATATAAATAAAGATATATAAATATGCACACACGTAAATGTGTGGATGTACACACACGTAAATGTGTGGATGTACACACACGTCAATGTGTGGATGTACACACACGTAAATGTGTATAAATATATACATAAATATAAATATAAATATATGCACATATATAAATATAAATAAAGACACATATATAAATATAAACATATATATAAACATAAATGAAGATATACATATATATATATATATAAATATAAAAAAATATAAAAAAATATGTATAAATATAAAAATATACATACATATAAATATAAAAATAAAAATAAAAATAAATATAAATAAAGATATATAAATATGCACACACGTAAATGTGTGGATGTACACACACGTAAATGTGTGGATGTACACATACGTAAATGTGTGGATGTACACACACGTCAATGTATGGATGTACACACACGTCAATGTGTGGATGTACACACACGTAAATGTGTATAAATATATACATAAATATAAATATAAATATATACACATATATAAATATAAATAAAGACACATATATAAATATAAACATATATATAAACATAAATGAAGATATACATATATATATATAAATATATATAAATATAAAAAAAATATATATAAATATAAAAATATACATACATATAAATATAAAAATAAAAATAAATATAAATAAAGATATATAAATATGCACACACGTAAATGTGTGGATGCACACACACGTAAATGTGTGGATGTACACACACGTCAATGTGTGGATGTACACACACGTCAATGTGTGGATGTACACACACGTCAATGTGTGGATGTACACACACGTAAATGTGTATAAATATATACATAAATATAAATATAAATATATACACATATATAAATATAAATAAAGACACATATATAAATATAAACATATATATAAACATAAATGAAGATATACATATATATATATATATAAATATATATAAATATAAAAAATATATATATATATATATAAAAATATACATACATATAAATATAAAAATATAAATATAAATAAATATAAATAAAGATATATAAATATGCACACACGTAAATGTGTGGATGTACACACACGTCAATGTGTGGATGTACACACACGTCAATGTGTATAAATATATACATAAATATAAATATAAATATATACACATATATAAATATAAATAAAGACACATATATAAATATAAACATATATATAAACATAAATGAAGATATACATATATATATATAAATATATATATAAATATAAAAAAAATATATAAATATAAAAATATACATACATATAAATATAAAAATAAAAATAAAAATAAAGATATATAAATATGCACACACGTAAATGTGTGGATGTACACACACGTAAATGTGTGGATGTACACACACGTCAATGTGTGGATGTACACACACGTCAATGTGTGGATGTACACACACGTCAATGTGTGGATGTACACACACGTAAATGTGTATAAATATATACATAAATATAAATATAAATATAAATATATACACATATATAAATATAAATAAAGACACATATATAAATATAAACATATATATAAACATAAATGAAGATATACATATATATATATAAATATATATAAATATAAAAAATATATATAAATATAAAAATATACATACATATAAATATAAAAATAAAAATAAAAATAAATATAAATAAAGATATATAAATATGCACACACGTAAATGTGTGGATGTACACACACGTAAATGTGTGGATATACACACACGTCAATGTGTGAATGTACACACACGTCAATGTGTGGATGTACACACACGTAAATGTGTATAAATATATACATAAATATAAATATAAATATATACACATATATAAATATAAATAAAGATATATATATATATATAAACATATATATAAACATAAATGAAGATATACATATATATATAAATATGCGCCGAGAGGCCGCATTTGCTAAATGCGGCCTCGTCCACATGCGTTGTCAGAGACGCTGCTCCCCCAGCTTGACCGAGAGGACGCATTTGCTAAATGCGTCCTCTCCGCCACGTCAACTTCGCACCATGCACCACAAAACTGGAGAAAAATTTTAAAAAAAAGACAGAGAAGAGGACGCATTTAGCAAATGCGTCCTCCGTATTGTGGTCCACTGTGTAACACTGTTGCAACAGAAATAGAAATTTTCCTTGATATTAAGATATTCTTGTATATATTTGTAATATTTCTTGTCTATATTTAGAGTAGGCTAGATACAATGAATGTATAGCTCTTGTACTCTATAAACTGTAACACCCTTGCATCAATGAAATCATCTGAATTACACATTCACATGGTATCAGATTTGGTTCACATACACATTCGTTAGGTGCAGTATTCAAACCCTAACCTTACAAACCCTAGCCCACTGCTAGGTGTCTAAAGCTTTTCCGATCCAGACCAAATCCTGCCGTCGGTGTGCTCTCGTCGTCCCGATGGAGACCGAAAAATCTCTGACCTACGCCACCATGATCCATATGTTTCCGATCAAGCTCAACACCGAAAATTTCATGGCGTGGAAATCTTAGGTGCAGGCGTTGTTTCAATCTGCTGGGTTTTTTTGCGTACCTCAATGGTTCTCTGCCAAAACCCAACGCTTCTGCTGCTGGAACGTCGGATCCCTCAGCCCTCACGCTGGAGGCTTGGACGGCACAGGACAAGGTCCTTCAGACTCTTCTCCGATCGTCACTCATCGAAGAATCCATGTTAGAAACGATCGGCTGCGAGTCTATTCAGGCCATGTGGGAGGCTCTGGCGGCGGCGTTCGACAACACGTCCAACGCTCGAGGGTTGCAACTCTGTGACGAGCTGCACACAATCCGCCGCGGCTCCTCCACTGTCATGGAATATCACCGCCGCCTCAAGACCATCACCGAAGGCCTTGCTTCTGTTGGATCTCTAGTCGACAATAAGGATCACGTCATGATTTTCCTTCACGGTCTCGGCTCAGCCTTCTCCAATTTCCAGGCGGTGCAAATGTCGCAACCCCAGATTCCAGCGTATGTCGACGTTGTCGCAGGGGCCAGAAGTCACGAGATCTTCCTCGCTTCTGGTGGTTCTCATCCTGACATGGGTTCGGATCTTGCTCCCGTCGCTTTTGCAGCCTCTGCACAGGCATTTTCAGGTGGTTTTTCCTCAAACTCCCAGGCGTGTGGCCAACACGCGCCACCGACAGGCGCTTCAAACCCCACGCGCGGCCGATCTAGCGGTGGTTCTGGGCGCTCTGGTGGTTCTGGTCATGCAGTTAGTGGTGGTGGCTCCTCTGGTCAATCTGCTGGTGATGGTGGCGGTGCTCGTCGTAGTAAACGAAGGTGGAATCCCAAATGCCAACTTTGTTATGAATTTGGTCACACGACTCGCACTTGCACCAACCCAAATCCGGAGTCTGCAAATCTTGCTGATGCTTTTCGGTCCTCGGTGTCTCTCGACAATGCCTCTGACTGGTATCTAGACTCTGGTGCAACCAACCACATGGCTTCCACATCGTCTGGTCTTGACAGCATCACTCCCTATAATGGTAACCGTTCTATCGCTATTGCTAATGGTAGACTTGTTAAAATTACTCATATTGGTCAGCGTCAATGTTCTCGTGATTTATGCTTATATGATATGTTTGTGGTACCTGATATTATGAAAAACCTTCTCTCCATTAGTAAACTGGCAAGGGATTTAAATGTTGTGATATCATTTGATGAAAATTCGTTTATTATTGAGACACGGTCTAAAAAGGAAATCGTGGGCCGAGGACGATGTGAGCAAGGTCTTTATGTGCTAGAAGAAGGTGGTGCTGCTTTTGTTGCTTATATTCAAGCAAATAAACATAGGGCGTCTTTTGACATATGGCATGCTAGACTAGGCCATACTTCCTTTTTAGTTATTTCATTATTGAATAAGTTTAACCTAGTTAAGGTTACATCTTTTTCGCCTACACCCTCTTTATGTTCTCTCTTGGTGAACGAGCTAAGGGAAAAAGGCTTTCATTTATGGATAATCCCAGACGGGCTGTTTCTTTACTTGCTTTAGTACACTGCGACTTATGGGGTCCTGCTCCTATTTTATTAGAAAGTGGTTTCTCTTATTATGCGATCTTTGTGGATGATTTTTTGCACTTTACTTGGTTTTATTCGTTGAAGAGGAAACCAGACTTTTTTGAGACATTCGTGCAGTTTCAGAACTTGGTTGAAAATCAGTTTTCGTGCTCGATTAAGGTGTTTCAAAGTGATGGAGGCACTGAATTCACTAATGCGCGTTTACGGGCTCATTTCTCCGCTAAGGGAATTTTTCATCAAATTTCTTGTCCAGCCACACCAGAACAGAATGGTAGAGCCGAACGCAAACACATGTATATTACGGAAATGAGACTATTAATGTTAATGCACTCTCAGCTACCACCATCTTACTGGGATGTTGCCTTCGCCACTGCCACTTATACCATCAATCGTCTCCCTACGCTTGTTCTTCACAATGTGTCTCCCTACTTTCTGATCTATGGCCGTCATCCTGATTACTCTAACTTTCATCCTTTTGGGTGTAGAGTTTATCCTTATATATGGCCGTTTGCACCCCATAAGCTCACTCCTCGAAGTGTTCCATGCATTTTTGTTGGTTACAGTGCGCAGTACAAAGGTTTTCGCTGCCTTGACCCCTCATCCAAGAAGGTCTACGTCACTCGCCATGCCCGTTTCGATGAGACCTCCTTTCCAGCAGCTGCTGATTCTACTTCTGCTGCTCCAGCAACCTTGGATGTTTCTGTCTTTGCAGACTTGGATGATCCTATCTTGTCGGAAAACCTGACTCCAGCACCGTTGGCAAACCCGACTCCAACACCGTCGCCGACCTCAAATCCTGCACCGTCATCACTGCCATCCCCGTCTCAATCTCCAGCACCGTCTTCTTCCTCTCCGTTGCCTTCACCACCGCGACCGATTCACCGCATGACTACCCATTTGCAAACAGGCAGTCTTACCGCTAATCATCAGTTTGCTGATTATGAGATGACCGGACTTCTTGCTGCATTGCTTGCCGAGACTGAGCCACGAGGGTTTCGTTCCGCTGTTAAAGATTCCCGTTGGACTTCTGCCATGGATGAGGAGATGCGAGCTCTCTGCCAACAACACACTTGGGATCTTGTTCCTCGACCCTCAGATGCTAATGTTGTTGGATCCAAATGGGTTTATCGTCTCAAGCATCGTCCTGATGGCTCTATTGACAGGTATAAGGCTCGTCTTGTTACCCAAGGATTTACTCAGCTGCCTGGGTTTGACTTTACTCATACCTTTAGTCCTGTCGTGAAAGCCTCCACTATCCGGATCATCCTTGCTCTTGCCACGACCTTCTCTTGGCCTCTTCATCAGCTCGATGTCAGGAACGCTTTCCTTAATGGTGTTCTTGATTCTCCGGTCTACATGGCGTAGCCAGCTGGATTTTTTGATCCTGTTCATCCAAATTTTGTGTGTCGCCTTCGAAAAGCCATATATGGGCTCAAGCAGGCTCCTCGGGCTTGGTTCCAGTGCTTCAGCTCCTTTCTTCTCCGTTTAGGGTTTAAGTGATGTTTGACTGACACTTCACTATTTGTTTATGCTCGAGGATCGACTGTGCTATATTTGTTGGTGTATGTTAATGACATCATCCTCACCGGAAATAACTCCGATCTCATTCGACGGTTCATTGTTCGTGCTGATCGAGAGTTCTCCGTCAAAGATCTTGGTTCTCTTCACTACTTTTTGGGCATTGAAGTTACTCGATCTTCTTCTGGGCTGTTCTTGGGGCAAGCTAAGTACGCTATGGAGATTTTACAGCGAGCTGGTATGACGGATGCTGCGCCTGTCTCTACACCGTTTGTGCCTGGTTCGTAGCTTGTCACCTCTGCTGGTCCTGAATTCTCAAATGTCAAGCTTTACCGCTCACTTGTTGGTGCACTGCAGTACTTGACAATTACTCGCCCGAATTTATCTTATGCTGTTAACTATGTCAGCCAGTTTCTGCAGTCTCCTAAAGATGATCACTTTCAAGCTGTCACTCGCATCCTTCGCTATGTTCGTGGGACGCTTCACTATGGACTTTCGTTCCATCCTTCGCCTGCTGGTCTTCCCATTCTTGGCTACTCTGATGCTGATTGGGCTCGTTGTCTTGAGACTCGTCGCTCCACCTATGGCTATGCCATTTTCCTTGGTAGAAATCTTGTCTCTTGGAGTGCTAAGAAGCAACCTACTGTTTCTCGATCCAGTTGTGAATCCGAATATCATGACATGGCCAATACTGCGGCTGAGTTGGCTTGGTTGTGTCAACTGCTACGTGAGTTTTGGGTCCCTCGATCTTCCACTCCGCTACTACTCTGTGACAACAGTAGTGCCATTTTTCTGGCTCAAAATCCAGTTGCCCATAAGCGGGCTAAGCACATTGACATTGACTACCACTTTGTTCATGAGTTTGTTACCTCTGGGAAGCTTCGCGTTAGTCATGTTCCCTCTTCTCTTCAAGTGGCTGATGTTTTCACTAAGGGACTGTCTCGCCCGCTCTTCGAGTTGTTTCGTTCCAAGCTTTGCGTCTCCAGCAATCCGACGCTTCGCTTGAAGGGGGGTGATAGAATATCTTGATTGATATTAAGATATTCTTGTATATATTTGTAATATTTCTTGTCTATATTTAGAGTAGGCTAGATACAATGAATGTATAGCTCTTGTACTCTATAAACTGTAACACCATTGCATCAATGAAATCATTCTGAATCACACATTCACAACTTTGTTGTTCGCGTCAGCACTAACTCCTCCCACAACAGTAGCAGCATTGCCACGGGTGGTGGATGCGAAGAGGCATCAAGACCCGATCATATCACAGTCCCTTCGATTTCTCTCCCCAAAACCAGAAGATGAGTTCCAGCGCAGAATGGCTCCTTATCGCCCTGGTGAAAGCATACATCTGATGGCACTACAGAGAGCTTCATACACGACTGAAAGCACCGGTGAAACACCCACCAGCTAGTCTCCCCACTGGCTAGCGTGAGCACAGAAGTCTTAAAAGATTATGAATATGCCGTTAATGATAACCTGCAGGACGCTTTGCGAAATATATGAACACTGACGTTTTTCAACGCCTTCACCACAATAAGACAGAAAGCAGAATAGATAGAAACTAAATGTAGGTCGTGCCGAGTTTAGTTAAGTTGTAAAGTAAGCTTAGAAAATTAATCCTGGACAAAATGGAGAAAAGATAAAAGTAAACCATCCTTTTGCAGAAGTTGATTGATGCTTCCAGCCACACAGCTAAACGGAATAAAAGAAGACATTTAATCAACAAAAATTCACCTCATTTTTCAGTTTCTCTAGGCATAGTGAAGTATTTAAGGTGTCTTGGTATGCAATCGAAAGCAACAGTAGTAGATGAAAGCTGATCCACATCATAACAATCGTCAAAATATAACCAATTCTCAAGAAAGCAGCCTTATTGAAGGTATGGAAGTAAAACAAGTTAACGGTCATGAAACCCGATTGTTTGCCACAAACACCGCGCATTTCTATTGTAATCGAAGCTTACTCTACTTGAAAAATGAACATACAATAAAATAAATACAAAAATCAGATCACGTTTCATAATTGAACTCAGATATCAGAGCATGAGTGTGTGAGACAGAAAGCTACGATTCGTTTTCTTCTGAACATTTTGTTTTTCAATATAGAATCCTGGCCAGTAGCTTCTATCTACATACAAGAGGAATGTGACACGCTTACATGGTTAAACCAAATATTTATCTTAAACCAAACCCGTAAAAGATAGAATCAACTTACTTCAGCGCAACTTATTGACGGACGTATCTAATTTTCTTCTCAAAGGACCATTCTTTCTTTTCTGCCAAAATCTATTCAGCGGCCACTCTCTTTAGAAAATTAATTTGTATAGCAAATCAATTTGTATACTCCCTCTGTCCCAATTCAAGGTTCACCTTTTGACTTTAACTAGTTGATTTGAAAAATGTTTGATCCTTAATATCTTTCATTAAACTTGTAAAAAATTGATATTTTAAAAATACATGTTATAGAGAATCTAACAATGTATGTTATAATAATATTTATACTTATATACCAATTCAATTTTAGGGTCAAAGTTAGGAAGATGACTAGTTAAAGAGTCTGTCTTTTTAAAGACGGTCTTTCCATGAGGCATGGAAAGACCAAGGTTTAAAGTGCAAGTTAGAAGAAATGAAGATAAATTTTTGGGTTGCATGAATTGGGTTATAAACTTTATATCTACTACACGTTGCATAATAAATTTTTAATATTTCAACTAAGACCTTTTACCTTTTATTATTCTAAATAAACCCGTATTTCCATAAGCATATGGAATGATGGTCTTTCCCAAGACTTTGCCATAGTTAAAGACAAAGTCTTAGGAAAGACCATTTTTCCATAAGCTTATGGGAAAATTAGGTTTAATTAAAATAACAAAAGGTAAAAAATTTTAGTTGCAATATTAAAATTTTATTGTGCAACATATAGTAGTTATAAAGTTTATAACCCGGTTCAAGCAACCCAAAATTTGTATCTTCATTTCTTCTAATTTACACTTTAAACCTTGGTCTTTCCATTGCTTACGGAAAGACCGTCTTTCAAGAGATGAGCTCATAGTTAAATTACAGATTGAATGAATAGTAAATAATTAAGCTAAGTGCATTTCACTCCCCTTTACTTATTCCCCCCGGTTCACTAATATTGACTCACTTATTTTGGACACTTGGATTTAGAAAAAGGTAGAATTAGTGAGGAAAAATGTATCAAAAAATATAAAGTAAATTGAGTGGATCAAAACATTCTAAAATTTTCCAAACAATGAAGAAACTAATGTTAAAAAATAATATTGACTCACTCAAGTTATGTTATTATCTCTATATATCAAAAGCGGCAATCCAGTGGATGAACAGTGACTTTTCGTCGTCGCTAATTTGTTTTCTTCTCCTTTTTTTTATTTCTCCATCCAATCTCTACTAATACGTGTCATCACGTCTCTCTATGTCCTTATTCTCTTTTTCCACGGTTGTACACGCGTCCTGCACTCCTCTGGCCTGTCATTAATAATGTTGATGTTCCTCTTTTGTTAATGTGGTGAGTAAAGCAACAGCATCTCATCTTCAAATTTTTTTCCTTTCTTCCAGTGAATTTGATCTTTCTGATGATTAATTTTCTCCTGCGTCTAATTGATCTATTCCTCGATCTGCAACAGTGGCTCTGAGGATGACGACTCCCCCACTGCGTCTATTTCCTTTCAAGGTTTGTATAATCTAAAATTTGCTTCTTTTTTATGTCCCTGTTTTTGTTCGTTTTGCTTCATTACCATGGCGATGGCGTTGGTTGTTCTGGATTTATAGGGTTTCAGATTTGACGATGATGTTAAGGAGCTGCTTGAGTTCGCAGAGAATCAGGGGCTGAGGTTGAAGGGCGAAGCTCAAGTGTTCAACAAAATGACCTTTACAGAGGTTTTCGTCATCTACGTTGGCCTAGCGCCAAGGAGATCATCTAGAAGTGGCAGAATTATCCCAACCTCGATATCTTTCATTTGTACAAGTAAAGGAAAATCAACATTCAAGTAGAGGTTATAGTGGTAATGTGATCGAGTAGTACTGATTTAAGTGGAGAGGTTCGAGAGGAGAGAGTTCGAGTGGAACTGGTTCAAGTGGTTAGGGTTCAAGTGGAAAGGGTTGGAGTGGTACTAGGTTTGAGTGGTTCTGGGTTCGTGTGGTGAGGATTCAAGTGGAGGGATTCAAGTATAGGGGGTTCGAGGGGTCGAGAAGAAGATTCGAGTGGAGAGGCTCCGAGTACAGGGTTCGAGTGGTGAGAGTTCGAGTGGTTAGGTTGGTGTGGAAACGGTTCGAGTAGTACTAGTTCGAGTGGTGATGGTTCGAATGGAGAGAGTTTGAGTAGATGTTCGAGTGGAAAGGTTCGATTGGTACTGGGTTCGCGTAGAGGTTCAAGTGGAGAGGGTTTGAGTGGTACTGGTTCGAGTGGAGAGGGTTCGAGTGGTAATGGGTTCGAGTTGAGAGGGATCAAGTGGAGAGGGTTCGAGTGGTACCGGGTTCAAGTAGAGAGGGTTCGAGTGGTGAGGGTTCTAGTGGTGAGAGTTTGAGTGGTAAGGGTTGAGTAGCACTGGGTTCGAGTGGTACTGGTTCGAGTGGAGGTTCGAGCGGAGTTGTTCGAGTGGTACTGGATTCGAGTGGTTCTAGGTTCGAATAGAGGATTCGAGAAGAGAGATTCGAGTGGAGAGGGTTCGAGTAGTAATGGGTTTGAGTGGAGAGATTCAAGTGGTACTGGGCTCGAGCGGAGAGGTTTGAGTCGTGAGGGTTCGAGTCGTGAGAGTTTGAGTCGAGAGGGTCGAGTAGAGAGGGATGATGACTGGAAAAAGATCGAGTGGTACTAGTTTGAGTATAGGTTAGAGTGGAGAGGTTTGAGTCGAGGTGGATGGTTGATGCTCGAGGGATGGATGGTTCAAGTGGTGGCGAGTTGGATGGTTGATGGGTCGAGGAGTGATTCCTCGAGGGGGATGGTTGATGGTTCCAGGGCCTCGAGCGTTGATGAATCGAGAGATGATGCCTCAAATCAACACCCCTCAAGGCGGATGGTTGATGTTCGAGGGGCGGATGATTCGAGTGGTGGCGAGGTGGTTGGTTGATGGGTCGAGGGATGATAACTCAAGGGGGATGGTTGATGGTTCTAGGGGCTCGAGGGTTGATGGTTCTAGGGGCTCGAGGGTTGATGGTTCCAAGGAGGATGCCTCGAATCAACAACCCTCGAGGTGGACGTTTGATGGTTCAAGGGGTGGATGGATCGAGTGGTAGGGAGGTCTCAAGGCTGATGGTTGATGTTCGTGAGGTGGTGGTTCGAGTGGTGGCATTTTGGATGTTCAAGAGCTGATGATTCGAGGGGTGATGGTCCCAGCAGTGGATATAAGATGGTCTGACAGATGGATGGTTGATGTTCCAGGGATGGATGGTTGATGTTCTAGGGATGGATGGTTGATGTTCGAGTGGAGAAGTTTAAGTGGTACTGTGTTCGAGTGGAGAGGGTTCGAGTAGTGAGGGCTCGAGTGGTGAGCATTCGAGTGGTGAGAGTTCGGATGATGAGGGTCGAATGGAGAGGGGTCGAATGGAGAGGGTTCGAATAGAGGATTCGAGTGGAAAGGTTCGAATGGTGCTGGTTCAAGTGGTGAGGGCTCGAGTGGAGGTTAGAGTGAAGAGGTTTGAGTCGAGATGGGTGGTTGATGTTCGAGGGGTGGATTGTTCGAGTGGTGGTGAGGCGGATGGTGTTCAAGTGGTGGCGAGGTGGATGGTTGATGGGTCGAGGGGTGATGCCTCGAGGGGGATGGTTGATGATTCCAGGGGCTTGAGTGTCGATGATTCGAGGGAGGATGCCTCAAATCAACACCCCTCGAGGGGGATGGTTGATGATTCCAGGGACTTGAAGGCCAATGATTCGATGGAGAAGGCCTCGAATCAACATCCCTCGAAGGATGAATGGTCCCAGGTGTTTGAGGGGTGATGATTGGAGGGGTAATACCTCGAGGCGTAGTGAATGTTTCAAGAGGTTCTAGGGGTGTTAGTTCCAGGGGTGGATGACTGATGGTTCGAGGGATGGATGGTTCCTGGGGTTCGAGGGTTGATGATTGGAGGGGTGAATGGTTTGAGGGACGATATTTCAAGGGTTGGTGGCTCAGGAGTGAATAGTTGATGTTTCGAATGGTGGCGATGCGGATGGTTGATGTTCTCAGGGGTTCGAGGGGTAATGTTCCGAGGGTGATGGTCCCAGGAGATGCATGGTTGATGTTCGAGGGGTGATGCCTCGAAGGGGATGGTTGATGGTTCTAGGGGCTCAAGGGTTGATGATTCAAGGGAGGATGCCTCGAATTAACACCCCTCGAGGCGGATGGTTGATGTTCAAGGGGTGGATGACTCGAGTGGTAGGGAGGCCTCGAGGCGGATGGTTGATGATTCTAGAGATGTATGGTTCGAGTGGTGGCATGGTGGATATTCGAGTACTGATGGTTCTAGGGGGGATGGTTCTAGGAATAGATGGATGGTTGATGTTCCAGGGGTGGATGGTTGATGCTCCAGGGGTAGATGGTTTGAGTGGTGGTGTAGTAGATGATTCGAGAGGTATATGCCTCGAGTGGGTTATGGTTCAAAAGCTAATGTGGATGGTTCGTCGCTCTCAGTGGTATACCCCTCTTGAGGGGTGATGTACCCTCGAGGGCTGGTGTACCCTAGAGGGTTGGTGTACCCTGGTGGAAGGTGTACTCTCTCCAGTGGTGGATGGTTTACCCTCTCGAGAGGTAGATGGTGTACCATCAAAGGGTGGTTGACAAACTTCTTTAGAGGTGGATGATACTCTCTCCAGTGGTGGATGGTATACCCCTCTCGAGGGGTGGTTATATAACCTTTCGAGGGGTGGATGGTACTCTCTCCAGTGGTGGATGGTACCCTCACCACTCGACTCTCACCACTCGAACTTCTCCACTCGGACCCTCTCCACTCAAACCTGATACTCGGAGCCTTTCCACTCGAACCCTCGAACCTTCTCTACTCGGACCCTCTCCACTCGAACCTTATACTCAGAGCCTTTCCACTCGAACCCTCGAACCTTCTCTACTCGAACCCTTTCCACTTGAACCCTTACCACACGAACCAGGTACCACTCGAACATAGTATCACTCGAACCCTCTTTACTCGAACCTCTCCATTTGATTCCTCATCACTCGAACCATCACCACTCGATCCTCTCCGCTCGAACCCTCTCCACTCGAACTCTCTCCATTTGAACCTCTTCGCTCGAACCCCCTCCACTCGAACCAGTACCACTCTAGACTCAGTACCCCTTGAACCTAGTATCACCCAAACCCAGTATAACTCGAACCTCTACTCGGACCCACTCCACTCGAACCCTCCCCACTCGAACCCTCTATTCGAACCTCTCCACTTGAACTCTTATTACTCGAACCACTCGACTCGAACCATCTCCACTCGAACCTCTCCATTCAAACCCTCTCCAGTCGAAACCTCTTCACTCGAACCCGTACCAGTCGAGTGGTGAGAATTCGAGTACGCCTCCCTCTCTACATACACCACCTTCCGCTACCACTGGCTTCCTCTCCACCAGCCACCAGGCGGCAAGCCATGCCTCGCCAAACTTCGGTGGCAACACTACTAGAGACCACCAGCTCTATTCCCACTCTTCCACTCATCCCCGCCTACCACCACCATCTCCCAACCTTCCCGCCACCTTTACATACTAAGCCGACCACCTCCTCTGCCCCACCTCGCCGGAAACTACCAAGCCCCAGCCTGAATGACCTGTTTGAGAGGTGGTGCCACCAACAAATCCATCTATCCCCTTCTACCACCGCTAAGAACGATAAAGGCCCGGCGAACTCTGCTCCAGCCCCGCCGGAGAGCCCTGTTGGCAAAGAGCACTACTACTAAAATGCCGACGGAGATGGGTAGAGCAACTCGCCGGCGGTCCCGAGCTCATCCTGATTCGGCGGAGACATTCCCTCAAGGAGAGCCATTGTCGGAACAGATCACACCAGCTGCGAATTCTCCAAATCCATTACTAGCAGAGAAGCACGCGTCCCCACCTGATCACCACCATCACCAGTAACAACTCCTTGTATTCACTGGATTCTTGCTTCTTTGTTAGAATAAATCAAATTCCTGATTTATTCTAACATTCTCCATTCCTCTGATCTTGTGACCTTGTTGTTCAACGATCAATGCTATATAAGATGGAAATGGAGCAGATGCTAAATGGTAGTATATATATATTGTTTAAGGTTATGATATCAACTGTTTCATATTCTAAAACTCCTCTGATCAACGGGAATAGAGACCAGAAATAGGGACTGGGGTTATCTACCTTATCCAAATCCAATGCTCTTACTTATAAGGATAACAACACACCCCATATCAAATACATACCTAACAAAAACAAAATAAGCAAAATCAATTTCTCGCAAGAACACCAAGCCATGTACTGTAATTATAACAAAATTCAAGTGTATGGAAATACTTCTCGTAACTAATACAGATTTTGGTTCAAATAGGACATGAAATTTAACTTATAATAATTCGTTGTCTCTTTTGGTTAAAACCGTTCGATTACTGACAAAAAAAATTGCAGTCAATTTTGTTAACAGATCCATGGCCTACATTGCTTTTCACAGCAACCCTTTATTTTTTTCACATTTGGAATGAGCTTGCATTATGTTAAAATACACATGTCAGTGGAGATCGTTCGAGTTGAGACAGTTCGAGTTTAGGATTCGAGTAGAGAACCGAGTTGTGAGGGTTCGAGTGTTTAGATATCAAGGGGTGACCTATTGTCGCCATTGGCGCGGGCAGGGAGACCCCTAGTTTATATTAAAATATGAATGGAATGGGGCGCAACAACGTGCCATGGTTTAGAACGCGCGCTCAGATTCACCAAATCTTTTGCAAAATTTGAATCTTTAGAGCATGGGCAGTGGGTTTCTTAAAATTTAAAAAATCACTCTAAAAACCGAAAATATCCACAGTAGTGGTTTTTAGGCCGATTTCTTAACAAAAAACCGACCATTGATTTCCATACAAGAAACCGATTAAAAAATCGGAAGTGTCAGGACGTGCACATGCCTCCTGCGACAAAATTTTTGGGAGCTGAGTGGGACACATGTCACCCATACATTGGGCCACGTGTCCCACTCAAATTCAGCATATATGTTGTTTGTAAACAGAGGGACACGTGGCATCCTCTGGTTGGGCCACGTGTTCCTATCTTTGTTTTTATTTTTTTAAAAAACTGATTTTTTTATTTTTAAAATTAAATTTTAAAATATTTTTAAATTAAAAATATTGAATGATTTTCGATTAAAATTTGGAATGATTTGGAATAAAAATTTGGAATAATTTTTGAGAAAATTATTGAAAAAATCTGGAATTCAATTTTAAAAATTATAATGTATTATTAAATTTTACATTCAACTTATTTTGGGTAGATAAATTTATTTAAATTAAATGTAAATAATAAAATTAATGAGTAGGATAGAGAAAATCAAGTGGGATATATAAATAGTAAAAAGTGGTTTTTACCATTGTGGAGGAGAAAATGTGCGATTTCTTAAGTGATTTCTTAAGCAGAGCGGGTTCTACCGTTGCAGATGCTCTTATGCACTAGCAGTTTCAACGACATATAATCGGCGCCACGCTTCAGTATTCTTGGAAGGTAAATCACTGGGATGGGGCCTAATGAAGGTGGATCATACAACGCCAAAATCACCTGGTTTGTGGTCTTGTCTTGTGCTGTTGCTGCTACCGGTGGACTCATTTTCGGCTACGATCTTGGAGTTTCAGGTTAGAATAACAGTGTTCGATTCCCCTCTGCTTCTTTTTTTTTCTTCTTTTTTTGGAAATAAAGGATACAAGAGTGTTCAAGCTCCGGCGGTGGTCGCCGGAAAGAATGGTGGTGTTGGATGGAGAATAATAGGTTGGAAGTGACATGAAATTTTATTTGAATTGTGAGGGTTTAGAAATACGTACTCTGTATGTGAAATCGTTAGATCATTAGAATAATGCTGTTTACGAAAGCATGGATGGATGTGATTATTATGATAGGTTTTATGTTTGATTGTGAAGGTGGAGTGACATCCATGGATCAATTTTTGAAGAAATTCTTCCCAAATGTGTACGACCAAATGAAAGGAGATACCAAGACCAGCAATTACTGCAAATTTGATAGTCAGCTGCTCACCTTCTTCTCCTCATCACTCTATATAGCTGCCCTTTTTGCTACATTCTGTGCTTCACCGATAACCAAGGGCTATGGTCGCCGGACATCCATCCTTCTTGGTGGCGTTGCATTTCTCGTTGGTTCTGCCATAGGCGGTGCAGCAGATAATGTGTTCATGCTAATTGTTGGCCGTGTTTTTCTTGGAATTGGAATCGGTTTCACAAACCAGGTAAAGACAATTTATCTGTCTGTGCTTATAATGCATCCCAATGTATCGTATATTCTGATCGTTGCTGATCTTATGAATTTCTGTTTTGCAGTCAGCCCCCCTGTACCTTTCAGAAATGGCACCACCCAACTACAGAGGAGCTTTTACTAACGGATTCGAGTTGTGTGTTCAAGTAGGCATTTTACTTGCTAACCTCATCAACTATGGCACTGAAAAAATCAAAGGTGGTTGGGGATGGCGAGTGTCTCTAGCAATGGCTGCAGCCCCAGCCACGGTTCTTATTCTGGGGTCTTTCTTTCTTCCCGAGACACCAAACAATCTGATTCAGTGCGGCAAAGACCCCGATAAAGCCAAGAGGTTGCTGCAGCAAGTTCGCGGTGTTGATGATGTTCAGGCAGAGCTTGATGACCTTGTAAAGGCAAGCGATACATCGAGGGCAATCAAACATCCGTTTAAGGCCATTTTGAGAAGGAAATACAGGCCTCAATTTGTAATGTCAATGGCATTGCCATTTTTCATGCAGGTAACGGGCATTAACGTTATTGCCTTTTATGGTCCAGTACTCTTCAGAACTATAGGCCTGGGTGAAAGTGCGTCGCTCATGTCTGCAGTGGTAACTCGAGTTGTAAGTAGCTGTGCAATCATTATTACATTGTTCATAGTAGATAAAGTTGGAAGAAAGGTTCTATTCTTTGTTGGAGGTGGTCTTATGTTGGTTTCTCAGCTTCTTATTGGAGTAATTATGGCGGTAAAGCTAGGGGATCATGGAGGGTTGAGCAATATATTTGCTTATTCTCTTTTGATCCTAGTATGCATCTATGTTGGTGGGTTTGGGTTATCGTGGGGGCCTCTGGGGTGGCTAGTTCCTAGTGAAATTTTCCCCATGGAGATAAGATCAGCTGCACAAAGCATCCGGGTTGCAGTTGATTTTCTGTTTGTTTTTCTTTGTGCTCAAAGCTTTCTTGCCATGATGTGCCACTTTAAGGCTGGAATTTTCTTCTTCTTTGGAGGGTGGGTGACACTGATGACCGTGTTTGTGTATATACTACTGCCTGAGACCAAAAACGTCCCGATTGAAAGAATGGAGGCAATCTGGAGGGAGCATTGGTTTTGGAAGAGATTCGTGCTCGAAGATGTAGGCAACTATAGCTTAATCCAGGCTGAGGATTAAGTTTTTCCAGCTAAAATACGGATGAAGTTTGTAGAGAACATTGATTTTGGTATGGACTTGTCTCCTGAATTATTCAGGCGAGAGTTCTATTTGTCCCGTTTTCACCGACATAGAGTTCTTTATTGAACGAAATATAGATGCATCTGTAAAATGACGTCATCAAATGAACAGAATCCAGTGATTTTACCTCAAGCTGATGTTTCTTGTACTGTCTTTGGCAATT
Organism: Rubia yunnanensis; assembly: GCA_037428765.1. Classification (NCBI taxonomy): domain Eukaryota; kingdom Viridiplantae; phylum Streptophyta; class Magnoliopsida; order Gentianales; family Rubiaceae; genus Rubia; species Rubia yunnanensis. The sequence continues at coordinate 154,818,299 of CM075061.1, read as the reverse complement.
TTCCTTATCACGAATAATTAGTTCGACTCTGAATGGTAAATTGGGTTGAGCCTTTCATCACGTCAAGAAAGTGGTTTTGTTTTGTAGCTAAAAATTCTACACATGTGCTTTTCAATTCCAATTTTTCAATGGTCCAAGAAAGCAGGAAGCTCAGACAGTAACATCAGAAGTAAGTGGATTTTTTGAAACTCTGTAGTGTTTGTCTTCTTCAGTTGCCAAGTTAGATCATTAATAAGGCTCCTTCCTAGTTTCTCCTCTCTCTGATCTGCAAGGTTCTGAGGGAAGCCATGGCAGCCGGGTCCGGGTCCGGGTCGTATAATGGGAGGATTACTTGGTTTGTGGTTCTGTCATCCATGGTGGCTGCTACCGGAGGAATCATCTTCGGTTATGACATTGGGATATCAGGCACTACATGCTCTTGCCTTTTCAGCTTTCACTGTCATTTTAGCCTGTGGAAAGTTTACATTAACGTTGTTTCTGTTATTCAGGTGGAGTTACCTCAATGGAGCCATTCTTGAGGAAGTTCTTCCCGGAAGTGTACGATAAAATGAAACATGACTCCAAGATCAGCAACTACTGCAAATTCGACAGCCAACTCTTGACATCATTCACTTCTTCACTCTATGTTGCTGGACTCATTGCTTCTTTCTTCGCTTCTCCAGTCACCAGAACCTTCGGCCGCAGGCCATCCATCCTGATTGGCGGGGCTGCCTTTCTCACTGGTGCTGCACTCGGGGGCGCTGCTTATAATGTCCTCATGCTGATATTTGGTCGTGTTTTACTCGGCGTGGGGGTTGGTTTTGCCAATCAGGTAAAACATGATAATGATCCCGACATTCTGTCACATGTACGTTGAAAAAATTAATGAACATGAGTTGAGTAAGGCCATCCTCGTGATCGATTCACCCGATAAGCACCCCTAGTTAGGAGATCCTGACAATATATTTCTGTGTTCAAATTGGTAGCAACACCAGTTCTTGCCTTTTGGTCATCTTTTTACACTTATGCTTTCTTTTCCATGCAGTCTGTCCCTTTGTATCTCTCAGAAATGGCACCACCCCAGTTCCGAGGCGCTTTCAACATCGGGTTCCAGTTTTGTGTTGGAATAGGTGTTTTGGTAGCAAACCTCATCAACTATGGCACAGAAAAGATCAAAGGAGGATGGGGATGGCGAATATCACTCGCAATGGCTGCTTTACCAGCTGCAATCCTTACTTTCGGGGCACTTTTCCTCCCGGAAACTCCCAACAGTCTGATTCAGCACAAAAAAAATCATGAACAGGCCAAGAAGATGCTGCAGAGAATCCGGGGTACCACTGAAGTCCAGGCAGAGCTAGATGATCTGATCAGCGCTAGCGAAATTTCAAGAACAGTGAAACACCCTTTCAAGAATCTCTTGCATAGGAGATACAGGCCTCAGTTGGTAATGTCAATCATGATCCCTTTCTTCCAGCAGGTAACGGGCATCAATGTCATCTCATTCTACGCTCCAATTCTGTTTCGCACAATTGGTTTTGGTGAAAGCGCATCGCTAATGTCAGCAGTGGTCACCGGGCTGGTAGGCACAAGCCTAACCTTCCTGTCACTCCTGGTAGTAGACAAACTCGGCCGAAAAACCCTGTTCAACATAGGAGGAATTCAGATGTTTGTTTCACAGATAATGATCGGCGCAATTATGGCAGCTAAGTTGGGTGATCATGGTGGCCTGAGCAAGACATACAGCTACCTGATCCTAGTCTTGATCTGCATTTACGTGGCGGGTTTCGCATTTTCGTGGGGTCCTTTAGGATGGCTGGTTACTAGTGAAATCTTTCCTTTGGAAGTCAGGTCTGCAGCACAAAGTGTGACTGTGGCGGTTGGATTTTTCTTCACTTTTGTTATTGCACAAACATTCTTGGAAATGCTCTGCAACTTCAAATCTGGGCTGTTCTTCTTTTTCGGGGGGTGGGTTGCGATTATGACAGCATTTGTGCATTTCTTGTTGCCTGAGACTAATAATGTTCCTATAGAGAAGATGGATCAGATATGGAGAGAGCATTGGTTCTGGAAGAAAATTGTGCAGTAATAAGCAGATTGCATGTTTGCTAGAACAAATAATGTTTGTCAGATTACTTTTATTTAAAACCCCTTTTGCTGAATATGATGGAAAGAGTATGTTTCAAGGGGTTTGAAAAAATTAGATAAGTGTGAGAATATTGACTCCTATTCAACAATATGCAAATATATCCCTTTATAAATGATAAAGTGCAGATATAACCTTTAAATAACTTTTTGTGCAACTATTTAATAAAAGTGTAAATATAACTTAATAGTGACATTTCCGGCATTGACCGTGTTTTCAAGCATTGACCCCCTCAAAATTGGTAAAAATGCACTCGGACCAAAAGCTAAATTTGGATGGACAATTATACACTTATACGTGCTGAACCGCCGCCGGATCATGTATGGTTATATCAACACATTATGAAATTTGATAGGGTTATCTCTGCACATTCTTAGTACTTATGGGATTATATCAGCACATTCATAAAAAAATGTAGGGTTATATTAACACATATTATAAAAGCAAAACTCATCAATATTAAAAACCTAAGTAAAAAAAACGCAACATAATAACAACTACACACAACACCAAATGTTATCCAATCAGTAATCCGGACTAAATTCAACAAAATAAAAAATGTCATCAAAATCCTTATATTCAATACCATATGTATTGCTTATCTATATTCATGTGACAAGAAGCAAGAAAAAATCACATAATTAAAGTCAATATTGCATTAATCTAGTGAATTGAGGGGAATTTCGGATGAAGATAACATTTTTTAAAGGTTTTCGCACTTCCACTTCAACGTCTGTTGCATCGACTTCGCCAAATCTCTTTCTTCAAACTAGAATCACACTCTGGAATGTCGGTAATCGGTAGAAGATGTTGAAATGGTAGTTGCATGCGGTTGCCGTTGATTTTGTACTAATATGATACTTTTTTTTAGAGCAAAGTGCATATGTAACCCTACATAATTGACAAAAGTGCAGATAAAACCCTATAAGTTTTAGGAATGTGCCTTATTAAATTTCATAATATGCTGGTATAACCCTATCTGGTCGGTGGTGGTCCGGCGGCAGTCCGGGGCAAATTATATTTTTTTTTGTTTTAAATTTTTTTTCAGAAGGGCAAAAATATCTTTTAATGAAATTTTGACTAAATGTTACTGAAAAATGTTATATTTGCACATAACCTAAATATTTAGGATTAAATTTGCACTTTCAATTATCGCAAACTTATATTTGCACTTTCGTTATTTATGTATGGTTATATATATGGACTTTGCTCTAAAATCTACCATACAATTAGAGAATGAAAATATGGATTGTTCAACAATTTGGAATCAAGAATTCTAATAATAGTAGATTGAGAACTGTTATGTGGGATGGAGACTTTAATGGCTAGTTTTGGGTTGCATTTAAAGATTCTAATAATAGTTATCGACCTTCACAAGTACGCGAGGTCCCTAAAAATAAACAAGTATGATTGGGATATTTTAATATATTTTGTTTGAATTTAAAAGTTAAACAATAGACAAAAATTCTGAAATTAGCTGTTAAAAACTTTTACTCGTTTGATGATAAGAAGTTCTATAAGCTCGTTTTAAATAATCATTTTTAAAAAGCAAAATGCATCTTTAACCCAGAACTTACCACATTATTTCTTTGTTAGCATATTAATAGTTAATTTAACGTTTGGATACACACGGTAAATTTTGCGATAATATAATTGGTTAAACTTATTTCTTACCATTCATTACAACAATACATTTAATTGTATTGCTAACAGAAACCTTTTCAGAAAAATTTACCGAACCATACCAATATATCATGTTCAACATCAATGAACGTATCTCAACAGTTGACACTTGATCATTTTAAACTAAATGTTCAATGTTCGAATAATCGAATCACGTCAACATCAACAACGTATCTCAACAATTGACACTTGATCATTTTTAACTAAATGTTCCATGTTCGATCACACGATCTTCCCACATTCGGTAATGTTGGGAGTGGAGGCATCTAAGACGAATGAGATCATATATAATCATTGCAAAGACTTTGGTGAGACTGTCTCACCTAACCTTACGGTGAGACCAGGGGTCTCTCCATAAATTAAAAATTTCTAGGGCCTAGGAGCAATACTATATAATATTTATATGTTTTAGGCATTTTCTCTTTTTTTCAATTTATTGATCGGGCGGTTCTTCTCCCCAATCAAAACTGTCTGAAACCTCTCAAAACCCTTTCTCTCACTCCTCTGAAAACTGCTCGCTATTTCTTCGATTCAACTGTCAAAAATCCATTTAAAATCACGATTTGCAGTATCATTGCATCGCGATCTTCAATCCGGCTACATTGAGGTAAGATTTTTTTTTATTTCGCTGGATTTTTTGTTTCATATTTAGGGTTTTTTTGTTTTCTTCTAGGTATTAGATGCTTTCTATTTGATTCCGGCGTTTCCGTGCATATGTTTCTTTTGCCTCATATTGTGTGTTTCTGAGTTTTGTTTTGGTATTTTGTAGATATGATGAAATTGAACGAAGAAATTGCTAGTAAAGATGACCTGAAGGTTGATGACGTTGTTCTTTCCTCATCTGTGGTTGAATCTAAAGGTTTTTTTTCTTCTGTTTTTTGTTAATTTTTGAATTGTTAAGTGTTTTTTGTTCGGTTTCTTTGATTTTTCTGTTTCATTGTTTGTTGATTTGATGTGATGTTCGTTGTTATTGAATATACTCTGTTTTTTGTGTTGTGTTGCTCTGTTTTGCTGATTTTTTAGATCTTGCTATGTTTTTTGTTATGGTTTAACAAATTAATTTGGTTTTTCATGTGTTTAGTTAGGTTGTTCATGTGTTTGGTTCAGGCTTTGTTTTGCCTTGGTTTAGTTTATTGTTTACTTTTTATGTTTTCTGTTTGAATTGTCTTTAAGTTAGGATGTTTATGTGTTCAGTTTTGATGTTTATGTGCTTAGTTTAGACTTTTGTTGTGGCTTTGTTATGGTTTAGTTTAGGCTCTGTTCAGTTTACATTGTCTCTCAGTTAGGCTGTTCATGTGTTTTAGTTAGGCTGTTTGTGTGTTTAGTTAGACTGTTTATGTATTTAGTCCAGGTTTTGTTGTGGATCTGTTGTCGTTTAGTTTAGGATCTGTTCAGTTTGCATATTTTCTATTTGCACTGTCTTTTAGTTAGCCTATTTATGTGTTTAGTTCGCATGGTAATGTGTTTTCTGTTTGCACTGCATTTCTGTATGTGTATATACAAAGTTATATTGTTTTATTTTACTTTAGGTGTTTCAGTTTTTAATTTAACTTTTTATGGGATTAATTTTCAAATGTGGATGATGGAATTAGTTTGAGGAAATCGAGTAGATCGCAATCCAAATTGCCAATTACAGATGGCATGTGTGTTGTTAGTTTGTAAAAAAAATTTAAATTTTAATCTTTATGTTTTTGTTTTAATTGATTGTGTAATTTTCAGGTTCTAAACCTCCTGTGAATAAAAGGGGAAAAATCAGATGAAAACTACTACCACAAGTATTTAAATATGATTGAATTTTATTCCAATTTTTTGTTGGTTTTTAATTGATTGCTTTATGTATTGCTGATAATTTCTTTTCTTTTTTTATTGCTGAGATTGTGAAGAAATTGCGCAAGATTGGTAGTAAATCTGATGTGCATAAGCCATATAGAGTTGTTGGATCATCTGTTACTAGTTGGTATTTTATCCTTTTGTTTTACTTTGACTATTTTAGTGATTTTCTTTTAGTATTTAAATTTTTTTTGTAGGTGTGTGTGATATGACTAGTGTTCAAGATAAGGTTGGTAAAGTTTATACATTCTGGTTTCCGTTTATATCACTTTGACTGTTTAGTTCTTTACATTTGGTATTTAAGTATATTGTTTTGCTACTGTAAATGGAAGTGATCTATCTAGGGTTTAAGATAAAAATGGTACATTTAATATATATTCTATTTTTTGTTAACTTTTTCTGTTTAGTGTGTTACCTTTGGTATTTATGCATTTTGTTTTGTTATTGTAGATGCATGCGATGTGAATGGGGGTCAACATGACACTGGTAAGTTTAATATATTTTGGTTTATCTTTTTTTAACTTTTACTGTGTGTTGATTTTGTTTTGTGATTTAAATGATTTTTTTGTATTTTGTAGTTTATGATGAGGTTGAAACTTGAAACTACTATTTGTAGTAATCCAACTTCAACAAATTTTACAGAATCATGTTAGATTAAAGCTTTATGATTTAATATATCCTGATTTCTCTTTAATTTTGTTGTTTATTGCTTTAGTCTTATGATTTATATTATCTGTTTGCATTCTATAGTTGTTGATGAGGCTGAAACTACTGTTAATAATTCAGCTTCAACAATTATCGAACAAAGTGGTTAGTATTAGGAGTTTCAACTAGTTTTTTTTATATTTATTTGTTAGTTCCACTTTATAATTTGTTAGTTATGCTATCTTACTCATTAATTAAGATTGGATATTGGACTTTATAATCTACATCAACTATTTTTATTATGTAGTTTTGGAGAAGCCTGTGATGATCTATCCTCCTGCTTCAGAAATCATTGAACATAGTGGTTAGAATTTTAATTATTAGTTCATATGTATTTATCTTTAGTTCTGCTATTATACTCATTAGTCTTTGTATTTGCATCAGATCTTGGAAAGGATTCTACTGAGAGAAATGCTGTTGATTGTCCTTCAGCACATACTGAAACAAATGCTGTTGTTGATGGTAATTTTTAATATATTTTTTATTGTGTATATTTAATTACTTTGTGTTTATTTAGTATTTGTTAATTTTTAAAATATTTGTAGGTTCTACTTTTGTTGCTCAGAGTCCCATATGTGCTAGGATAAAAGTTGTTATTGAAGGATTGAGATGTGAAACTGATTCTGATGTGAAACTGATTCTGGTATTTATCCTTTTCTCTATTCTAATTTGTGTTTTTGATTTAGTACTTATATTAATTTTTTCTACGTGTCTTGTAGGTCTGAAAGTTTGTACAAAGAAAGGGGCTGGGAAGAAGGTTAAAGTTCGTCGAAACCTTGTTGATAAAGAATTGATGGAAGATGATGATCTTATTGATCTGCCTCGTGATGTGGTGGATGTAAATGAAAAGGGGCAAAGAAAAAGTTTGTGAAGGAAAAAGAGATGAGCCGGCTATGGAGAAGGCGGCTGCGAATAAGGTGGCTACGAACAAGGCTGCTGTGAAGAAGCCAACTGCGAAAGAGCCTGCTGCGAAGGAGCCTACTGCAAAGGAGCCTGCTGCAAAGGAGCTTGCTGCAAAGGAGCTTGCTGCAAAGGAGCTTGCTGCAAAGGAGCTTGCTGCAAAGGAGCCGGCTACGAAGGAGCCAGCTGTGAACCCTACAACAAATAAGCCCGCAGCGAAGAAGCCGATTGTGAAGGAGTCCGCATTGAAAGAGCCAGTAAATGAGCCTGCAACGAAAGAGCTGGTTGTGAAACCCGCACTGAAGAAGCCCGTACCAAAGAAGCCGGCTACGAAGGAGCCTGCAGCGAATGTTCCTGCAATGAAAGAGCCTGCAGCAAAGGTGTTTGCAGTGAAGAAGCTCATTGCAAAGAAGGCATCTGTGAACAATACTGGGGAGGTTGCTTGAGATGGGAGTGGGTCATCAAAGAAATCTTCTATTGCTTGAAAGCGCAAGCTAGATGGAGTTTCTGGAGATGCTGAGGCTGGAGATAGACCTGTGTCGAAGAGAAACGATCTGCTCATCGTCTAGCAGGGAGCACTAAGGATGGCATCGAAGTGACACGACAGATTAGACAAGTTTGTGAAATTGAGCTTGCTGATGGTTCTAGGTATGTTTTATGTATTTATGATTTTGCTTTATGTGTGTTGACATATATTTTGTATATTTCAGTTTTAGAATTTTTGCATAATAATTTGAATGATTTAGAATTTATTAGTTTAGGTATGTTGTCATTTACCTTTGGTGTTTCAGTGTTTTGTTTTACTATACTTTTAATTGTTGTTGTGTAGAGTTTCAGTATGAATAGTTTATGTACTTGTTCATTTTATTTATGCGTTTAACTATTTTCTTTTATTATACAATAAGTTGCTTTTTGTTACTTTATATTGATTTGGCTGTGCATTAATTAAACTTTCTGTTTTGAATTACTGAATGTTTACTTGATGTTTTTTTATCTCTTAGTTTGGGTATTTGTGCTCATAGTTTTTATATTTAACAACTTACTGTATTATGTTTTTTCCAGAATTTTAAAGAAGTTTATACCTGGAAGCCATCATGTAAAAGTCACAGATCTCTGTGCTACTCTCAGTGATCAGCAGAAGGCTGATGTTGAAGCTATTGGTTTCGGGGGGCATTTTAAAGCTAAAATTGGAGATTGCACTTCCCTCCGATATTGTGCCTTAGTAAGTAATTTAAACCCTTCTACATGTGTTCAGCTGGTTGGGGTAGATAGATACTTTGTTACTGCTGACGATGTATATGATGTTCTGTGCTTGCCTTGAAACCCTGGTAGGAAAGTAGAGCAGAAGATAAATTCTAGAATGGAATTGAGGGATAGTTACAAGGCTAGGTTTGGTAGGGAGAATGAAAATGATATACTCCTTCACTTGATTTTAAATAGGATAATTGAACTTAAGGAGGGAGGGGCTGAGTGTAAGAGACTTTTCGTTATCTATTGCTCTTCGTACTTTTTAGCTCCTATATCTACTGGGAAGGTAGATATGAAAATTCTTGAAGCTGTTAAAAATGTTGACGAGATTAAGAATCTCGACTGATGTAGTTTTGTGTTAGATCAAATGGCTTCAATGATTAGGAGGTAAGAGCAATGAAGAATACCAAACCTGTAGTGCTTGTATCCTTATCCTTTTCATTTAGTATTTGCATAGATTTCCTGTCCGTGGTGTGTTGGAGCCAACATCCATTCCTCTAGTCCAGCATTGGACTGATGCGAAGTTGAGGGAGAGAGTAAGGGTGTTGGATATTGGAGGAGGTTTTGACAGGTCAATCAGCTGGATAGTGTTGGATAGTGAAGGGTTATCCAATCAGCTGTGCCAGAATAATGAAAGAGGGTCATAGGGGTAAGAGTGATGTTGGAGCTTAGCCTGATATTGAAGTTCAGCCTGATATTGGAGTTGATGATGTCCCTGAAGGTGATGAAGTGTTGAAGTTCGAAATCCCACACGGAATTATGACCGACTCCAAGATTAAAAGTCTTGCTAAGAATGTAAGTGTTTAAAATTTTACATGATGTATTTGGTGTGTTAGTTCTGGTGGTTAACATGATTTCTTATGTGTTTCAGTATTTAGTTTAAATTTTCATGTGCTAATTTAGGTTTTCAGTTTCATTATTTTATATTATTGACTTTTAGTATAGTTAAAACACGTGCTTAATATTTCTATTTAGGTGTTTAATAATTTGGTTTAGTTTTTATATGAATTGTTTATGGTTAGTTGATTGTATTTTTATTGACTGTTTAATATGTTTATTCAGGTTTTAGTATAATTTTATATATAAATTTTCTTGTGTAGGCTTATGATGAGGCCTTGATAGTGAAGCGTAACTTTGAAGTTGTTACTGCTGATATGTATCAGTGGTTGGAGATGGTGAAGAGTGATGTTGTGGATGAAGCATCGCGACACTTGCCACCTATTGTTGGGACTAGTGTAGAACCTGAGATTCAGAAAAAATGACTCCGCACCAATTGAAGAATCACCAATCGAATGGAGTGATAAGTTAACTACAGTGGTTGATGATGCTTGCAACCAATGGAGGAGAAGGAAACTGTTCCAGCCTTATAACCAGCATCTTCCGACTTTTAACTTGTTTAAAGATGGTGAATTCGATGGCCTGGGAGGAACGTCCACAAAGAAAGGAGTTTAAGATGTTCTTTGAATGATTTGGATTTGTTAAGGAGGGATTTGAATTTGTTGAATTGATGTTATGGATGATTTTGAATGGTCTATTGTCTAGGTTGTTTGATTGAATGATGTTTTGTCATTGCTGGATTGAAACTTTAATTTTTTTAAGATGATTGCAGTATGAGTTTAGTTATGAAGTTTATCTCTTTAATTTCATTGTTTATCTCTTTAGTTTATATTACAGTTTAACAGTTTGCCAAGTAATTATATTTTGTATGTTCAAAGTCATGTGTCCTTTAGGTACATTGTTCGATTATTTAGGTATATAATTCGGTTTAAATATTAGATATTTTCTAACCATATGTTGTTTACTTTTTGACCCTCATATTTTCATTTACTTTGTCTAACAGTAGTTCATGTACATTTCACTTTAACTCATTTGTTAGAGTCATTAGTTTCAAACATAGTTTACTTAATGAATATATTTTTATTTAATTAAATTGCACTCGTTAGTTCAAGTGTTTAAATCATTTGAAAGACAATTTAAATGATTTGTTCATGAATTTAAGATAATTGTACAAAATATTAATATAAATACAATGTCAAATCAGAACTCATAGGTCTAGACTTGTTGCTTTGGTGTCTTGGTACCAAACTCCTTTGTTTTTGGTTTCTTTATGTGCTTCCATCGTTCAATTCTCTTGCTTCTTCCTTTTGTCTTTGTGGGAAATGGATCTTGGATTGTTGGCGATTTAGTGACAGAAGATTCATAATTTTCATGTTCTTTTTTACTCTTTGAATGTTGATTATTGGATGCAGATATCTACTAAAGGCTTGATTGTGGTGGAGGATGCTACTGTTTTGCCTGGGTCGCCTATGAACAGGGTCAAGTTTCTGTGCAGCCATGGCGGCAAGATTCTTCCCCGGCCGGTGGACAGACAACTTAAATACGTTGGCGGAGAGACCATGGTAGAGAGATCAAATTTTCAAAGCTCGTGAAGAAGCTAGCGTTCTATATTGAGGAGGAGATGATTCTCAAGTACCAATTGCTCCTGAGGATCCTGATGCATTGATTTCAGTCAGAAACGACGAGGATCTCCGGCACATGGTCAACGAGCATGATCTGTATGAAAGTGCGGGAAGTCCAAGGTTGAGAGCTTTCCTCTTCCCTGCAAAGCCTGTTGTGTTGGAAAACCAGGCTGAAACTCATGCCATCGAACAACGCTACATAGACGCAATTAATGGCGTTGTGCGTACCCCATTATCATCACCAACCATGTTTAAGAGTAATCATCAGTCACCATCTGTGATCATCAGCTACCGTGGGGGTCTCGGGATGTCCTCGGCTTGCTCTTCCCCTCAATCTTCCGATAGCTGCAACATGGAAGGCGGTGTTGCTAGTCATGAAGCCACGGGCCACCTCAACCGATCCAATCTGCACAGAGTTCATAGCTCACCTAGTGTGTGCAATCTTGTAGGTCTCCAGCAGAAGGAGTGCCCTTGTGGCTAGAGCCACCAGCAACAGTACCTCAAAACTATTACCAAACTGCTCCTGTTAGGGCTACCCCTCATCAGGGGCACTACCCTAGCAGTAGACCTCCTATTGACCCTCTCAATCAGGTTAGTTGGTCGGGCCGAGGGAGCACGATACCGGGTGGATTATGTTCCTCCGGCTCTATCTCAGTCGCACTTTTCGAGTCCTAGGTACAACAACAGTAACAGAGGAAGTTTCTGCTGTCCTAATAACAAATGTATGCATTCTGATGAGTACAACAACAATGGTGGTCCTAGCTTCGATAGAAGAGGAGACAGAGGGAGTAGTTTGTCTCCTAGCCCGATGTCTCTCAGTTCTCGCTGCAGCTGACCCTAAATGGCAGAAAACTGAATCTAGGGTTTTGTTAAGATGACAGACATTTTTTCTTGCCTTGTATCTGTTTTTGGTATCCTTTAGATCATAAAAGTTGCCCTTCCTGTGTACAAAAAAAAACACTCTTTGAGACAAGAATTTTCTCTACCTTTTCATTGTCTTTTTTGAAGATTTCTTCGAGTATTTGTCGGGTTTCCATGTCACCTTCATATTTTAGGACCAGATTGTAGTAGTTTCTTGCTATTTGGTGTCGCCATGGAACTTTGTTTTTGATTTTGTCCACATCCTTTTTTAATTCACCAAAATGACTGATGACATTCTGTGTAATGTGCCATAGGCACAACCTATGCCTCGTATTTGTGAAAATCTGTAAAATTTCATGAATAATTTTATTCAGAACAAGCTCATGTATAAACATATGATCTAAAACCAATTACACACAAACTAAAGACATAAACATGGAATGTAATTGTTCATGATTTTCCCCCAATAATCAGGTTTTTTATTGAGAATGATTACTGAAATTATACATTAGATGTTCTGAACAAACACAAGAACTAATAAACTAAACACTAAAGGTAAGTAAATAAACATATCAGCCCAATATAGTCCAGATCAATCAAATTAAAGAATGATCACCTTTTCGATTGCTTTGGTCATGGCCAGATCTTGGTCTGTAAATATTGTTACTGGCTCTTTACCACCCATTGATTTTCTAAAAACATCAAAACGCCATTCGAAAGTTGAAGCTTTCTCGTCGGCAATGAAAGCACATCCAAACATCACTATGTTGCCGTTGTTGTTCATTCTGACTATTGGAGCACAAATCAAGTTGTATTTGTTGGTCCTGTATGCTGACGAATCACTTGACAAAGTTAGATCACGTTACCTCATGTGTTAATGCAGTTATATCATTTATTTAATATGTTACTTAGTACAGTTTAGCATATTTAAAATACCTAAATTTTCTCAACAAAATACATATAGGCCAATTTTAGACTTTGGTGAATTATCAAGCTAAATTATATCACTTTTATTCATGTTTTCATACTGTTACATCGTGTTTTTAATAAATTACTTTTTATACTTTAGCAAATCTAAAAACAACCAAATTTTCTCTAAAAAATTTAATATATTTTTACTTCATTTGTTCATGAAGTTACATCGTGTGTATAACATACTACTTTATGTGTTCATGCCGTCACTTCATGCATTTAAATGTATTTTACAAAATATAAACCATACCTGTATGTGGTGTCAAATACCATTAGATCGCCGTAGAGGGAGTACTCTTCCTTCATCATTGAGTCTCTCCAAAATAATGTTGTCAGCCTACCATTATTATCCAATTTAACTCTAAAGAAGAAATCTTCCTCTTCGGTACTCTTCCGTGAGAGTATTTCAATTACTTGTTGAGCATCGCCTCCGTCAATCTTCTTCATGCGCAACTTGTTCATGTAGTTTAGATGGTCCTTAATCGTGTATCCTAGATTCCGAATACCACCAGCTTCAAAAGCCATAAACTTGAATCCATGGCTAGGTTTTAATCTCGCGCCTTCCATTCCTTCTAGCTTTCCCTTTTTCCTCGGTAATTCTACTTTCACTTCTCTGCAAATACTGCCTGATAGAGGTTCGGCCTAAGAAGGCCATTGGGCCACAGGTATGGCAGTCCGGTTAGGGGAAAATTTAATACCTTAACTTAATTACCGCATTCATGGGTAATTAAGGGTGATAATTAAGGAGTACATTATTTAGGACACAGAGTAAAAATACAAGGTACACATTTACTTATCATTAATTATGTCTTAATCATATAAAACACTTGGACTAACTTAAGCATCGGAGTGCTGACTCCTGGAACCCCAGGGACAGTTTGATTGTAGGTTAGTTCGAGAAGAACCCAAGCTCACGAACCGGTCGGTGGTCGAAGACACATTACTGCCATTCGACTTAAGTGAAAGGATGATTGTGAGATGTTATACGATGCAAAACTTTATAGGCTCCATCAATAAATTTAACCCAAATTTTAGCCTTGCATCTTGTTCTCGTAACCATATTTCCCTTTTTTTCTCTTCTTTTCTTCTCAGAATCCTTTTCAATGATATTGTTATTGGAAGGTGTGTCGGGTGTTTCATTATTCAATTTTGTGTTTCCCTGATTTGAGTAGACACCATACTTCTCTAAGATGGTTCCCTCTTTTTTACCTCTTTGGGTTGAACATCGCACCCCAAATCCCAATGCATTTGATTGCTTTTGGTATAAATCATGAAACTCTGAAAGTGTTTTTGCTCTCAAACCTTTGAAGCAATCTGTGACATCAACTTTCGATAGGTCGCTTAAATTGGTGGTAGAATTTGGTCTTGCAAAATTGTATCCTTTCAGTAACTCATTATATCCAATGTTATATTGGTTTGTTCGTATATTTTACACATTAGAAATTTGTACAATTTCAAAATATTTTGATAACAAATCCTACTAACTAAATTTCAGGCATTAATCAGAACAAATTATATATTTATTGAGTTACATCGTGTATTTAACATATTACTTGTTGTGATAAAGTAAATTTGAAAACATAAAAATAGTCTTAACAAAATGAATGTAACTGAATTCTTAACGAATCATCTTACAAAGTTCAATGTTTTTTACTTCATGTGTTCATGCAGTTACATCATTGATTTACTATGTTACTTCAAACATTCCAGAAAATTAAAAAAACACCAACATTTTCCCAACAGATTGCATATAACCAAATTTCAGACCTTGGCTTTTTGTCCATCAGATAATTATCACATTACTTAATCTGTTCATGCAGTTACATCCAATGTTCATCGTATTAGCTCATATGTTTCAGAAAATTATAAAACACCTACATTTTCTCAACAAATTGCATTCAACCAATTTTTAGACCTTGGGGGATTGTCTATCAAAATATCATCACGTTACTTCATGTGTTTATGCAGTTACATCAGCTATTCATCATATTATCTCATATATTTCAGAAAATTAAAAAAACACCAACATTTTCCCCAACAATTTGCATATAACCAAATTTTAGCCTTTGGGGAATTGTCTATCAGAATATCATCGCGTTACTTCATGTGTTCATGCAATTACATTTAGTGTTCATTAGATTACCTAATATGTTTCAAAAAATTGTAAAACACCAACGTCTTCTTCACAACATGCATATAACTGAATTCCAGATCTGGCAAAATAAAATTCATAATACATGAATGTTACTTCATGTGTTCATGCAACTACTTCATGCGTTTAACTGTATATATAAAATCAAAACCTAACCCGGATGTAAATTTGTTGAATTTTCAGATTGAACATAATCGTTGCTTTCTCCTTCATACAAAACAATTTCATTGCCTTGAATTGTTTCGTTTTCCATAGTTTATAATAGCAACACCTTAGATCGTAGATTTCCACCGTTAAAACTAAGATTTCAAAATGTAAAACTAAGATCTTAAATCGCATATCTTACCTTTACAGATGTAGAAGCTTTCTTTGATGTTTCCGTCGCAAAGTTTCGTCTCTAAATCCGATTATGGTGCAAGTTCGAAGCATATCCGGCGTAATTATGGGTGTTCATCGGTCCAATACCGGACCGAACTGGAACCAGTTAGGACCGGTACCAGAATCAACAAAAATCTTGGACCGAAGACCGGACCGATTAGTGGGTATTTTGGGCCGGGACCGGACTGGAATAATTCCGGTCTTGGACTGGTCTAGACTGATTGGACCAAATTCACCTCAAAATAATAAAAGAAAACTAATTGTCACAAATAAATCTAAACTAGTATGTTAAATTACCTCATTAATATTTTAAAAATATATAGAAGTAAAATACAGGCCCATCTAGTCTGAACCGGAAAATTCCAGTTTTGGACCGGACCGGAACCCAGAATCTAAAAAAACATGGACCGAGGACCGGACCGGAACCCAGAATCTAAAAAAACATGGACCGAGGACCGGACCGGAATTTATTTATACAATTTCGGTCCTTACATTTTCGGTCCGGTTCGGTCCATTTTACCGGTCCAGGCCGGATCATGAACACCCCCTAGACATGATTCCGCCGCAAAATTGCAAATAAGATCTCGGAGATCGCGAGCTTCAATTCGAGATCGCAAAATTGCAGATCGTGAACTTCAGCCGGAGCTTTGATCGACGATATCAACGCCTGATTTGGGTGTTTACAACTTGAATTTGGATTGAGTTTGAGGAGTGAACAAATTCTTGATTTTTGGGAGGAAAGAGATCTTGGGAGGAGAGAAAAATTTGGGTTTGACCCAATTTTGTTATAACCCGTTTTTTAGCCTACTTTCCTATTTTGCAGCCTTATCCCTATTTTTTAACTCCCTCCCTTTCTATTTATTACAGCATGATCCCTAATCTCACTTTTTACTATGGTGAGACGTCTCACATGAATTTTTCTCTATAGTAATTATGCTCGGAAAATTTAAACGCCGGAGGGGCCGCTTCAACGGTTATATCCGTTGGAGCCAGGCGGTGTGTCCTGAACACACAGCTAATTAAATCAATTCGATACCGCCCATACACTAAAACCCTCCACGTGTCAACCATCTATTAGCCACCAAAGTAAGAGTCGTGTAGTTGACCTGGACTCAGATTCTGCCCATAATCTCAACTCACTTTACTCTAAATTTTCTCTCTCCTCATATTAATCGCGTCACTCTAATTTTCCCCTCCATATGCATCCGAATCCAGCCCATCATTTTTGTAACCGTTTTGCACGAAGCAGGGACAACTTGTGAAGCCTGAAACCCTAACTTTTGCGTTGTGTGAATTCTAGTTCTAACTCTACAGCTCGATCTTCGAGTTAGTACAGTTGATTTCTAGCTTTCTCTTTTTTTTTTTTGCTTGTTTGCTATGCTTTTCGGTTGCTGGAACTGGAAATACTGTTTGATTTTAGGAGAAAATTGATTCGTTTGAATTGTACGTGCTCTGTGATTCAATTCAGTTTAATTCATTTCTATGTTTGCTATGGATGTTTGTTTACTAATCGATTGTGAGACTAGGGATCATTGATGGTCAGTGGCAGAATTTTGCTTAATGGATGAAATGAATCTATGAGATTTTTTTAAATTTTTTTTTACCTTTTGATAACCAGATCAACAGGTTCATATTGATAGATTTTGAAATTTGATGATGTTTCATGATTTTTGCCGGATCAAAGTGCTTGATGTTGTTATTTAACTTATTTACTAATGTTTTTTATTTGCTTGTGCTTCTTTTTAGCAGGTATTAATTTAACTCCTAGTAAATCACAGACTTCGACCAAATGCCTTCAGCTGTGTCGCCTCAGTGGCAGGAGAAAGCTAGTGGTTTCTTTCAATCCTCAGGTGATCTTTATGGCAGAATTTAGTTTGTTACTATTTTAGGGCTCTGGTTTGTTACTTCTTAGGGTTTTTTAGTTTGTTTGTGCTGAACAAGTGTTCTCATGTCAGGTGTGAAGCTTAAAGAAGCAGGTCAATCTGCTGGAACATTTGTGGAGGAGGTCGCCAAGGATGCAAAAGGAAATGTTACTGATGTGGCCGAAAAAGTTGGATCCATGGTCAAAAGCAAGTGGTCTTTCCTGCAGCAGCCATCAACAAGACATGCCATGCAGGAGCGGCTTATTACTGCCGCTGCAACAACCAGCATGTTCTTGAGGAAGGGGTTTTCTGAAACAAAAGATAAAGTTACAACAGGAAAGATCAAGGTCGAAGAGGTAATGCTTCTCCAGTTGCGAAGCTTTAGATGATCTAGATTACTTCTCTATCAAAACACGAGTAGCATTTTGGTATCCTTTATTTCTTCCATAGGATGGGCATATGCATGATGCATAACATACTATTGTCATGCCATATATTCATTCATATATAGCAATATATGATAGTCGAATCTCTTTCTGTTGCTAAAGTAAGTTTTATTCATTTATGTCCGAGGCTGATTTAAGAAGTTAGAAACTATTGTTTGAGATCACGTGCTTTGAAGAATAAAATAGTCGTTATTGTGTTTGTGACTTACTGGAAGGGATAATTGTCGTTCAGGTAGCAAAGAAGACTGCGCAAAAGAGTAAGTCTCTTATAAGTGACATTGAACGTTGGCAGAAGGTACGGTCCATTGTCGTTGAAACCAGTTTTCTTTTGTGTCTGATGAGTTTGAATAGATATTAACGTTGTGCTTGACCTTTTTGCAGGGAGTTGCAAGTACTGATGGTAATCTCAAAAGCTGTGGATCAGTAGTCAATTGTTCCTTTTTCTGTTCATTTCTTTTGTTTCGAAGTATTTGAAGAATGTCTGCATGCATGTTTGTTGTGGGCTTATGCTCACGATTCACTGTCAAAGCCAGTTGTTTCTCCAATCTGTTTGTTTGGAAGAGCCAAGAAACAAATTTACTATTTAAAATTGATTCACCATTATATTTAGTAGCCTTAGTCAGTAACTCCATCCTTTTTTTGTGCTGCTGCACTTGCCCTGAATAATAGTTTTTCTCTTTAGCTGGCATGTTTATTATTTGAAAATGTTTGTTCTAAAAGTCACAACAACTTAGTGATTGCACTCTTCCGATGATAACTCACCCTTTAATTGGTAAACTTTATTCAGAGTTCAGTTAAACTTAGCTGAAATTTAAAATGTTATTGTTATGTTCAATTACAGTGTTCGGAGTTCCAATTCAAGTTACTGTCCAGCGACAAGAGTCCATGAGGGCCATGAGGCCCATTCCTTACATTGTGGTCAAATGTGCTGATTATCTTGTCCTTTCAGGTAAACAGACTATAGAATCACCACTATGTTTCCTTAACTTTGTTATCTTCTGTATTTTGAATCTTGATGTGTTTTAGGTATGAGCACTCCAAACCTATTCAAATCTGAAGGAGACAGAAAGGTAGTTCAGCAGTTAGTGTCACTATATAATCAAGGTATATGAGAATTAAAATGGTTTCAACTTAAGGATTTTTCTAAAACCATTTGCTCAGCTCTTCAATCTCTGTTAAATCCAGATATGGATGCTTCACTACCCGATGGTGTTAACCCAATTGATGTTGCCGCTCTCCTGAAGTGTTATCTTGCATGCCTGCCTGAGCCATTGACTACCTTTGAGCTGTATAATGAAATCAAAAGTGCTCGCTCCAATATATACGGAATGAGAAATATTCTGAAGCGTCTATCAACTGTGAATTACATGACGTTGGAATTGGTTACTGCACTACTTTTACGAGTTAGCCAGAAGTCTCTACTTAATAAGGCACGTATTCTTCATTCTATTTCTGTCTGCCTGATTTTCACATGATGAACATAGCT
The DNA here is from genome assembly GCA_037428765.1 of Rubia yunnanensis. Taxonomy (NCBI): domain Eukaryota; kingdom Viridiplantae; phylum Streptophyta; class Magnoliopsida; order Gentianales; family Rubiaceae; genus Rubia; species Rubia yunnanensis. Next base: position 154,799,195 of record CM075061.1, on the reverse strand, counting down.
GGAATGTGCACTTTATTCTCTATTTTTTTCCTGTCCTTGTTCATTTGCATGTGCCACACATTTGAAGGGACATACTCTTATAAGTGAAGTGGTTATACAGGTATCCAGCCATGAATTTTTCATGATAATTCTTGTAGACTCGCCTGTATAATCACTTCTTTGAACATCTAATAGATTCTGGTAAGATGTTCTAGGATTTGACGTTAATGATCAATATGTTGTCTATATGTGTAAGAGTCCTTGAAATCTCTGAGCTATGTTAAAATATATTTTCCACCTTTCAAAGTTTCTTGTGAATCTGGGTTAAGGAAGCATGCTGATTGCTTTAGTATTTTCTGGTAAGATGTTCTAGGATTTGACGTTAATGATCAATATGTTGTCTATATGTGTAAGAGTCCTTGAAATCTCTGAGCTATGTTAAAATATATTTTCCACCTTTCAAAGTTTCTTGTGAATCTGGGTTAAGGAAGCATGCTGATTGCTTTAGTATTTTCTTAAATTGTTATAGATGGATGCTAGAAGCCTTGCAGTGGAAATGGCCTCTATAATCATGTGGCCCGAAGGACAAAGACCAGAACATTATATACAGTTCTCAAGCCACTCATCCAAGTTTCACTCTAAAACCAGCAGAGATGCCGTTCAAGGCGATAATAGTACATTTGATATGCTTGAAGGTGATTCTGATCTTTATCTAAGCTTCTCTTTCTCTGCTTGTCATCTAAGATTTTTCCTGAGTCTAAGATAGTTTATACATGTACTGTACTTGCTCATCTCGATACGTATACATGAGAGTGCAGTGGAATTCATGTTGGCTTGAATGATTGGCAAAAGTAACCACCATGTAATTGGGGTTATGCTATTTCTACTTCTCTTGTATCATACGTACACACACACAAAAACACCTTTACGTATGACACACCATCCATTTACTTATCATGCATACCTCTATTTCCCACACATGGACACTTGTCGCATCTTGTTTGCATGTAAAGAAACCTTAGGCAAGTAGAAAAAGCAAGTCATGTGTTTTGTGGTCAATCTGGACGAAAATCATGAAGTCAGGGTTACAGGAAAGAACAAATGGCTCTGTAAAATAAGTAGCTGCTTTGTATATTAAGAAAAGTACATATCCTGAAGTGTAATGCAGTTCACAAAAACAGGATTATGTTTCACTTTTTATGCGGATCACTTGTAAAAACAGGTTTGTGATAGTGTCACCGTCCATTGCAGTAATGTGTGACCCTTTGGATGTTGTGTCTTAAGGTATTCCATGCATGTGATATCTGTTATAGAAGCAATGGAAGTTCAATTAAGTTGTTGTCGGATTGGTACTTTTTTGTTTTTTTTGGCAAGTTTTTTCCATGATTGGTAAAAGGTGTAAGGGTTCAGCTGGTATTGGATTGTGTTTTATCAGAAGACAATTAATACAAAATCGCTAACTTGCAGATGATAGCGAGGTGGCAGATGCGTCATCTTTTATTTCATTGGACGATGGGCTGCCTTTAGACTATGGAGCAATCGAGGTTGTTCAATGCTTAATTGAGCAACATAATGCAATATTCACAGATGCTGATGAAACCGTCTGGTGACCAACAAACCTGTATGTGGAGCTCAAATAATTAAGGTCTATACAGAAGGTATTGCAGAGTGATTTCATGAAGATGGTATAGGACTAGGAGCCTTATTTACTGGATGTCTTTTTTCTTGCAGTCGATTTGTACAGTAAAGTTTTTTTCCCGCTCCAGGGTAGTATAATTGAAGTCTCGTGAAGTTTGAAACTCAGAATCACCCTCTGGTCATTGGAGTATTACGCTTGTGTTTTTTTGTGTTGTGTCGAGGAAATTTAAGATAGGATTCATATAGTAACTGGAAAGGCTTAAATGTGGAATTTGCATGTGTCTTATCAGCATATGTGCTTGACTGTTTCACATGAAATAGAACGGTTTTTGTAAGAATGAATTAGAAAGTATAGGGAAAATAAGAACTTGACAGGAGATTCATACAGGGAAATATTATAAATTTTACGCAACTCGAATTAATTAATACAAGAGTATTGTTTTAGAGTTCGCTCTTTATAATTATTGCATTTTGTATAATAAATTTTTAATATTATAACTAAAATATTTTAGTTTATATTATTTTAATTAACTCCATCTTTTCATATGTTTATGGAAAGAATATTTTTTCCAAAATTTTGGCATGATTTTATCCCTGCTAATAATAGCAAGCAATAGGTTTTAATAAAGAGAGAAAAAGTCATTAAGGTGAGAAAAAGGCACTCCCTCCATCTTAGCTCAAATAGCTCATAATCTTTTTTACGCTCATCAAGAAACTTGTCTAGCTGTTAATAATGACAAACAAAAAATTATTTTTGGAAAACTACTAGTTACGATAAATTCAACCATATAACACATGATAATATTATTGTTTATATATTTATTCAAATATGTGATCAAAGTTAGACAATGAATAGTGACAAAAAGTGGACAATATAAAGTGAAGTGTGCAATTTGAGATGAAATGGTCAAAGTTGGACAATGAATAATAATATAAAATGTATAGTGAATAGTGAATAGTGAGATGAAGTGAAAAATATATTTTAAGGTGGGACGATGGGACTTTAAATTCTTGGTGAGCATATGTGTGGTGAATCTTGTGATGCTCTAGTTTGCACTTTTTCCGGATGATTTTTTATATTTGCACTTTTTCCGTATATGTTTTATATTGGCACTTTCCTTTTTTGCCAAATTTCAAATTATTTTTATCAATTAAATTTACTTTTTACTTACTCAATACAAACTCTTTTGGCAAAGTCTTGGGAAAGATGGTCTTTCCATAGGCTTATGGAAAGACGGGGTTTGATTAGAATATTAAAAGGTAAAAGGTCTTAGTTGCAATATTAAAATTTTAATATGCAACATGTAGTGGTTATAAAATTTATAATCCGGTTCATGCAACCCAAAAATTTTTTCTTGATTTCTTCTAATTTATACTTTAAACCTTTGTCTTTCCATAACTTATGAAAAGACCGTCTTTTAAGAGACGGACTCTTCTCCTTTCCGTATTTTACTTTTTCAAAAAGAAATGTATCCATTAACATGGTGCCAATATATTATGACCAGAGGGAGTAGTTTACATTTGCATTTCGGTAATTTCCTCCTTATGGGAAAAGGTACAGTATACAAGAAAAGGTAGCACTACACTCGATATATTAAGGTATACATTGAATCCTCTTCATGTTCATAGTGTTGTCGTGTTTCGGCTTCCTTATTCCGTCCTCTGCTTAGGGCTAGAGTCCAATTAAGGGTTTGTTCGATCAAGACTAGCGATCACCGCTTTCATCAGGAAATCACAGGAAAAGAAGAAGCATGAGGAGAAGAGTGATCTGTGGCGGCGGTAATTACTTTGACAGGTTGTCGGATGATGTCGTGATTCATATTGTGGATCGTTTGAATCTGAAGGATGCGGCGAAAACATCAATCCTCTCCCAAAGATTCCACAAGCTGTGGCAACTGTTGATCCCGAACAAAAGGAATCTGGATTTCCAAGGGCTCAAGTCGTCGAAGCTTGAGAAAATTGTCAACGGCGTAATGCGCGGACACAGGGGACCCTCCGTCGATTCTCTAACGATCGCCATCTCCAAGCCGTACAAAAGCTTCAACAACTGGCTCGAATTCGCTAGAACCAAATGCGTCGCGAATCTGGAGATGGCCTTCACCCGATGGACCACACTGGATTTCCCACTCCACGGTTGGGAGGCAATCACTTCGCTTACATTAAGGTCAGTTCAGATGAGAAAAGCCCCCCTCGAAGAGGGGCTGAAGAACAGCCTAATCAATCTGGAGTCACTGTTAATAGACTACGCATTTGAACTCAGAACCTTGCGAGTGTCTTCACAATCGCTGAAGCGGTTGGAGGTGAGAAACTGCATTTGCCTCGACTGCATAAAAATTGATTTCGCGCCAAATCTCCATTTCTACAAGATAATGGATTGCGTGGTCTGGGGTTCAAGCCAGATGCACATTAGGGAGGGCGCTGCGCCTAAGCTTTCGTATGTCTGTTTGGACGCTCACTGCGTTGGATATCATCTTTTGCATCTTGATAACACCGGGGTGGAGAAACTGGAGCTGTATGTGAGACCTATAGCTTTTAGTTGGATGAGCTATGAAAGCTATCCGAGGCTCAGAAATCTTAAGGAGCTGGTGCTCAGATTTCGAATAGAACCATGGAGCTGCTTCTTCTTAGAGGTTCTCTCACTCATTCTTCCTGCCTGTCCTCAACTGCAGAAGCTGGAGTTTCATTATAGCTGGGCGAACGAATTCTATAGCCCCACCTCCCCCGGCTGGTACGAATCGCAAAGAGTTCAGTTACGTGCGAGATCACGCGTACACGAGTGTCTAAAAGTGGTTAAATTTGGTGATTGGATAGGGTGGGAAAATGAGGTTGAGGCTGTTAATTTGGCCAAAGAAATCGCACCCAATCTTAATAAGATCATTTATGGATAGAGGATTGGGAAGCTGCTGTCATGCTTTTATTACTATCTACTTACTACTATGAATATGATTTTAGAACAGGTGATGCTGATATCTCTATATATGTCAGAATCTATTATTGTTTAGTGTATGTTGCATTTTTCAGTAAAGAGTACAATGTTGGATTGCCTTGTGTTTTAACAACTGATTTCTTCTACAGATTACTAGCTCCGGTCAGAAAGCTATACTGGTTGATATTCATATTTACTTGCAACTGCTCTACTCTCTTATCCTTCTTTTTCTTTGGTCTCATGGGAGATCAGGAGGAGTCATTGTAATGTAACATTTAATTAGTATATTGCTCATTCTCTTGTGCTTTGTTTCTTCATGATCCTAAGTTAGAGTGGAGATGTGTGATGTTCAGAATTCTGGATGGGAGCAATTTTGTCTTCTCTCTGTTTGTTTAGTCTTTGCTTTCTTCTGGCTGCTATTTGAGCTATCCTTTTCCTTTTGTGTTGTAATTGGCTCCTTCGGGACACAATTTTTTTCTGATTTGTGTTGCATTGTCTTTTGTCACAATTCACAGTTTTGTGATGGTGTTGGCTGTGTTTTCAACACATTCACAAGCCTGACATTTTGACACATTACCAATATCAAAATCTATGAGTATGTCATCAAATGGAAGGCAATTAATTCATTGTCATCAAATGGAAGGCAATTAATTCATTCTCCAGATTAGAAAAGAGATATTCTTGGGCATGTGTTTGCTCCATACCTTTTCTCAATGAATTTTGGTGCCTTGTATATTCTCATTAGATTAAGAGACATAGCTACTTAGGTGTTGTACTCAATTATGTTCTTGTCATAGTCCTCTACTCCTTTTTTAATAGCTCATAACACATCCCTTCTTATCAATCCTCCTTTTAATATGTTTACTTGGGATGCTGGGGAAGAATAACCAAGGTATATTCTTAAAATGGAAGCTTCTATGCATTTACATCGTATTGATACTAACTTATGAGTGTTGACTGCTGAGGCAGAGATGCTTATACACTTATCGTGCTTCGATCTTGTAAGACATTGAGATTTTCCTCGGGTTTGTCACTGGTAGCTTTTAACGGAATCTGTAGGGAGCAGTGATTTCCATCCACTTGCATATTATATTTGTATGAAGTCATATTATGCAAGATTTACAATGATGCTGCAATTCACCTGGTATTTCTCATGCTCAGTTACTAAATCTTGTATTTAATGAATCTTTACCAGGTGAATTGTTTTTATTACCTATTTCCCAAAAATTCATCTACTCTACATCTCTGTCAGTTTCCCTTTCTTACGGAACAAGAGATATTTCTTGCTTGTTATTTTCCAATTTGATGCCTAATTTTCTGTCTTCCCAATAGTGCCTCGCAGTGGAAAATTATGTGGCCCTAAGGACAAAGACCAGAACACTATATACAGTTCTCAGGCCAGCCTTCCAAGTCTCACTCTAAAATCAGCAGAGTTGCTGTTCAAGGCGATCATAGTACATTGGATATGCTTGAAGGTGATTCTGATCTTTATCTAAGCTTCTATTTCTCTGCTTGTCATCTAAGATTTTGCTCGAGTCTAAGATAGTTTATACATGTACTGGACTTGCTCAACTCAATACATATACATGAGAGTGCAGTGGAATTCATGTTCGCTTGAATGATTGGCAAAAGTAACCACCATGTAACCGGGGTTATACTATTCCCACTTCTCTTGTATCACACGTACACACACACAAAAGCACCTTTACGTATGACACACCATCCATTTACTTATCATGCATACCTCTATTTCCCACACATGGACACTTGTCGCATCTTGTTTGCATGTAAAGAAACCTTAGGCAAGTACAGAAAGTGTGTCATGTGTTTTGTGATCAATCTGGACGAAAATCAAGAACAAATGGGTCTGCGAAATAAGTAGCTACTTTGTATATTAAGAAAGGTACATGTCCAAAGTGTAATATAACTCAGAAAAACATGATTAAATTTCACTTTTTATGTGGATTTGATGGAGATGTCAAGACGACTACCACCATAAATGAAGACATTCCACGACTTGATCAAACATTTAATGATATGTTCGGGATGCTCTAAGTGACATGGCAGGACCTATGATTAGGTCAAGGACTAAGCTTAGGGATGCTGCTTTAAATGCTTTGATTGGCGCCTTTATGATGAAGAATTGAAAAGGAGTCATCATCGACATCTTGGATTTATTGTTCAAGACTGTTGAAAAACTGAAGACATCATGAAGAACACTTTACTCTTTTTCTCAATGGGTTTTTAATGAGGTAGTGTGATCATTGTAAATATTATAAAATTATTCCATTTTGGGTTTATTGGACTGATAGCTCGGCCATGTGAGCTTTGAAGAGCTGAATTTCGAATATATAGTCTATTAGAGTTTAGTATATTCAGTTTTATTCTGATTAGAATTAGATTTGGTAAGATTAGATAAGGTAATATTCTTCAAGGTTGCTTCTTGAAGAATTTGATCAGATTACCTTATACTACCATTTATTGTAGGTATTTTAGTTAAATATTGTTTTAGCTTCTTAAAGCTGCCATAAGTCAATTCAGTTTCCAGTTGTGATTATGGTTTATGGCCGAAATCTACCATATAAATAGAGGCCTTTGGACGAATTTCGCACACTTTTATCAATCAAATATACAATTTTTTGAGTTCATACTCTTTACTTACGAGCTATTCCATTGTTGCTTAACCTCGATAGCTAGTTAAGTATTAATAAACCTTGTGATCTAATTCTGATGGCTAGTTAGAGAGCGAGTCGAAATTGAGTGTACCTCGAGGTCTAGACCTTGAATTTCGTGCGGCATTGAAGTGTTTGTGAGTTTCCTTGTTTTGTCAAAGATTTTAATTTCGCAATGCAGATTCTTCGCAATGGGATTCATATCAGGATTACTTGTGAAAACAGTATTGTGATAGTGTCACCGTCCAGTGATAGGGTCACCGTCCATTGTAGTAATATAACCTTAATGCATTGCATGTTACATAAGTTATAGAAGCAAGGGAAGTTCAGTTAAGTTGTTTTCAGATTGGTAGTTTCATGCTTTCTAATTGGCAAGCTGTTCCATGATTGGTAAAAGGGATTTTCGTGTACCTTCGAGGCTCCCTCTCGACTTTGCCCCCAATCTAACAAACCCTAGCAAAACCAACGAAGGGGAGGCCGCTGCTGCTAATCTCCGGCGACCTCCCCACCCCCATCCTGTCCTTGTAGATTCTCCCCCCTTCTTCCTCCCCTCCATCCTGAGCCGAGATCTCTCTTTTTCTTTCGTCTTCAGCAGTATACCTTCCAAAATTACCTAGCTCAAATCCACCACCGTCAGATTTCCTTCCAAAGGTTATCGTCACTCTTTCATTTTACCGGTCAGTGAAGACCCTCCACCACTGCCAACGTAGCTAAGGCAGCCATGTAGTGGCCGAGGCGGAGGACACACTGATATCAGAGTGCTACAGGTTTTCGAGCGACGACCTCGAGAAGGAGACGGACCAAACACACATATGGTGGAGAAGTTAACAACGATTCTGTTGAAGGAGAGGTAGTTTCGAAGGTTATATGCGATTATGGAGGTACCAGATCTACAGATCTGGCGGAAAAGGATGAAGATACCCTCAGATAAGACAGCCAGGAAAGACCACGCGTTACCGTGATGGTCACGCGCGACTCGTTGTGGTCACGCGCCGCCACAACAAGCTCCGCCCATTGTTTGAGTCCAACTGGTTCTACCTATTGCTCACGCTTTAACTTGGAACGCCTTCAGGTGAGGTTCAGAGAGGTCGATTCTCTATTCTTTTTTCCCCTTTTCTTTTCCTTTTCTTTCTTCTTTCTTTTCCTTCTGTTTTATTTTGTCTGTGTTGTTCTATTTTTATGTTTTTCTGTTGGCTCAAGCTGATTACTCAATTCTAAAAAAGGGTTGATTTTAAAATGGTTCTTTGTTTTGAGCATCACATTAGGACTGTCTCTGTCAACGCAAGTTTTATGGGCCACTTTTTTTTCGGTAAAACGGACCTGTAAAATTTGGTTGACTTCAAATCTATTATTTAAAGATGGGTAGGATAAATCCAAGTTAAAGTCGTTTAAGTAAAAGACTTATAGCGATTCCGTACTGAGCATTCAGATTTGTAGACTTTGGTTCATTTGGATGACACTTGATTAATTGTATTTAGACCAATTTTTTAGTATCCTTCCGATTTGGGGGGCGGATCAAATCGGAGTTTCTTTAGGTAGCTACCGACCTACAATTATCCTTAAACTTCCGTGCTTGGTTACGGAGAAGTGAACAAGGGTACGCTCGGTTGCTGTCTTGTTCTCTGTCGCAAACTAGGATTGCTCGCCAGCTAGGTCAGATTGAAGCAAGATTTAAAGAGAATATATTACCCTAAGTCGGGGACAAGGTGCTATCTGGTCTGGAGAATCCATTGGAAGCAACCAAAATATTCCTTGGTGAATCGGACGAAAACTTGAACTACGTATATACATACTTTGAGTTAGAGATATTCCTGCATACTATTAATTGATTACTATACACCTATGGAAAAGCATTTTTGACAGTTAAAATGACCGATCTGGATCTCCTAGTTTAGTGAAAGGATCTTAACAGGTTAAATGGAGATCGACCGAATCTCTAGTTGGGGAGCTTTAATTTACTTCATTTTTATTGTCTTGATGTTTGGCTAAAAGTGTAGATGAATTAATTTTGTTAGTTTAATTTGATGCTCATTGTTGTGTGACCGGTTTGAGGTGGAACCCTACCTCGAATTGATGATTTTTCTTTGGTGATTTCGAGTCAATGTTACTAAACAATTACAGTTGGGACCACTCATCTTCATATATACCCTTCATGTTGTCACTTAGGATTTTGATCAGAGTTGTAACATCTAGTTAGTGTCTTTGTGTATCTTCTTATTGCCACATGGTCCTTTGATTACGAATGTAATATCTAGATAGGGTCTTTGTGTGAATGAGATTACCCCATCGCTTGACGTAAGGATCACTTGAATGTAGACTATTCAGCCAATATGATCAATATAAATGGTTGGATTCCCAAACATCCCCATATTCGACGGTTTATAATTATAAAAGAAAAAGAAAAGGTAGGGGTCAGCTAGTATTAGATTGTGTATTATCAGAACACAATTAATACAAAATCGCTAACGTGTCATCTTTTATTTCATTGGACGATGGACTGCCTTTAGAGGTGTCAATTCAGGTTATCGTATCACGTTCGTATCGGGTTGGAACCGTGTCGTGTTGAAACAGGTCGGGCTGAAATGTGTTGATTTAATTTATCGTGTCGGGTCGGGTTGGGTCGGGTTGGGTCGGGTTACTGTCGTGTTGGGTTGAAAATTGTCAATTTTTTCCCTCGGGTGGGGTCGTGTCGGGTTGAGTTAATAGTGAGTCGGATTATTGTTGTGTAATTTTATACTCGGGTTAGGTCGGGTTGGGTCAGAATATTTTTGGGTTGGATCGGATTGGATTATTGTCGTGTCATTTTTTGTACAGAAGTTTTGTTCGGGTATGATCATATCAGTTTTTTTATAATGTTTCATATTGGATTCAGATATATTTTGGGTTGGTTTATTTTAGATCGGGTTATTATGCTACCCGATTAAATTTGGGTTCGTTTAGGTTATATTTCAATAATATTATTGTTACAACTGCACTATTATCAGGTTTTGTTTCGTTGTAACTTGTAACTTTTAGTTATACATTACTGGAAAATAGGTATATAGGCATGGCATGTCATTGTTTGATGAAACAAAATAATGATACCTATGAATAAATCTAGCACCGATTCACTGAATACCGGTGCTAGATACCGGTGTCTATCAAGAAAAAATGTCTGGATTTGATATTTTCAGCACCGATTTTGGCTTAGTGACATATATTGGTGCTAATACTGGTGCCTATGACCGGAATAGTAATTTTTACAGTTAAAATTGTGGTGGAAAAATATCTAGCACCTATACCGGTGCCAGGATTGCATTTAATTAAAAAAATTTAAAAATACTTTGAAGCAACCTCACCCAGCTGCATTATAATTGTATAGACACCGATATGTTGACGAATGGCACCGGCAGTCATATCAATGTTCCATAAATAGAAAAATGAAAAAAGGTTTTGAAAATGGGTTAACAGTACGAATTACTCTCGAACATGTACTAGCGTTTTTCAATATTTCACCAAAAAATTGATTTATTTATATTTTTATACTTAGGCAACAATAATAAAAATAATGTATTTTGGAGCAATGGATAATGGGGTAACACAATTTTTGGCCATATTATAATTTTTCAAAACTGTGTATAAGTAATCAATGTTGATTTTCGACCCTTTTGCTCATCCATACATGCCCAAATTTCAAAGTCGCAATTGCATATTATTGAATTCCATTTTGGTGTCGCCAATTTCATGATTCGACAACTCCAACTTTCTTGGAGAGACCTAAGTGCAAAATGTAAAAACTTTACTCGTAACTCCAAATTAAAATTTACTCGAAAGTGATGCTACCCAATACACCCCCATTGTATTTTCCAAGTACGTAACAACATATTTATCAACAATCGAGCATAAGAACATATCTGTGATCATTTTCGATTTCACTTTCTTATATCTATCAACTTTAAATTACTAGAGAACATGTATTAGTGTTTTCCAACATTTCAACGAAAAATTAATTAATTTAATATTTCTATATTTAGGCAAGAATAATAAAAATAATGTATAGCAATAAATAATGGGGTAACACAATTTTGGGCCACATTGTAATTTTTCAAGAATGTGTAAAAGTATTCAATGTTGACTTTCAAGGCCCTTATGTTCACCCATGCATGCCCAAGTCGAAAAGTTGCAATTGTACATTATTGAATTGCATTTTGGTATCATCAATTTTGTGATTCGACAATTTCTACTTTCTTGGAGGGATCTAAGTGAAAAAAGTAAAAACTTTACTCGTAACTCCAAATTGAAATCCGCTTGATAATACCCTATACACCCCCATTGTAGTTTTCAAGTCCGTAACAGAATATTTAACAATTGGGCACAAGAACATCTCTGTAATCCTTTTCAATTTCCCTTTCTTACTTCTAAGCTATCAACTTTAAGTAACTCTAGGACATGTACTGGCATTTTTCAACATTTCACCAAAAAAAACATTTATTATCTATTTCTATATTTATGCAAGAATAACAAAAATTGTGTAATTTGGAGAGAAGGATAATGTCGTAACATTTTTTTTGCCCATAACGTAATTTTTCATAAATATTCTAGAGACGCTTTTGTGCCTACTATCTTAGTAGAATAGCAGTGTTGAGTATTCATTGAATTCAATTCACTTTTTAAAATACTCTAGTGCATTTTTGTGTTGTACTCCCTTTGATTTGTTATTTATGACACACTTACTATAAATGAATATTTTCTTTTATGTGGCACAATTTCCATTTTTGGCAAGGTTCTTCCAAGTTCATCAACTCATTCTTCTTTTTATTTTCTACATTCAATTTCATCCACTCATTTTCTTCACCTAAATCCAACCGCCTAAACTATGGTGCCATAAATAGAAAAACGGAGGGAGTAATAAATATTCTGATTCTATTTTTTAATTAAAAACTAGTGGAGTCCCACCGCGTGTTGCGCAGTATTATTAATTTTAAAAATTAGGATTACTTTTATGTAATTTTTGTGTCTTACATTTAAAATGAAAATAATGAATTTTATTTAAATTTTGAAGTTTAGTCATGTAAGGAAAAGTATAGGAGTAATGAATTGAAATAATTAGTTCAGTTAGAAACCGTTACGTATTACATACAATAAAAATGATTATTTTTATAACATTTCATTCAAATTATTTAAAAAATAATTATTTATATGTTGAGCTCATTTGGTTATCATAAGGCAATGTCTTGGAAAAGACCGTCTTTCCATAGACTTATGGAAATTCAGGGTTTAATTAAAATAATAAAAGGTAAAAGGTCTTAGTTGCAATATTAGAAATTTATTATGCAGCGTGTAGTAGTTATAAAGTTTATAACATGATTCATATAACCCTGAAATTTTATCTTCATTGCTTCTAATTTGCACTTTTAACCTAGATCTTTCCATGGCTTATAGAAAGACCGTCTTTCTAGAGACGGACTCTCATCATAATTATATACATATCAATGAATAAAATTAAATATCAAATATTCTTATTATTCCCACTAATTATAAAATACCTTCATCGAACAGTTGCTCGGTCTATAACAAGAATTTGTGATAATTTATTGAATATTATTTTTACAATACTTTTCAAACTGAATTTTGAAACTAATATTTAGTCGACATCTCTCTTTATTTGACTATTATTCATTAGATTTATAAACTTAGTTTTGTGCATTTTTAACTTAACCTTGTGTATTTAGACTTTAGGTACTAGTAATCATATCTGTAAACTCGTAATATATTAAAAACCCCACTTTATTCTAATAAGTAGGTCTAAAGAATTTATTAGTTTGACGTTTAACCAAGTTGACTTGGTTCCATATAAAATGTTAGTTGAATTTTTATAATTACATCTGTTTTAGGTTGATTACACATAGGATTATATCGTTGATTTATCGGGTTGAATTAGGTTTGAGTTGAATTGGGTTTGGATTGGATCGGGTTTGGATTGGATCGGGTTTGGGTTGATCTCGGGTTCGTGTTCAGGTCGGATTCAGGTCCAGATTATCGGGTCATATTCGGGTTTTGGGTTGAATTTGGTCGTGTCAGGTTCGGGTATAGGTTAATATTTCTCTGGTTAAAATTGGGTTTCGGGTTGAGTTTGATTGTGTCAGGTCGGGTTCGGGCCAATATTTCTCGGATCAAATCAGATTTTAGGTTGATTCAGTTGTGTCGGTCCAGGCCGAATTTTCCATTCGGATCAGAGATTGACAGCTCTAGATGCCTTTATACTATAGGGCAATCGAGGCTGTTTAATTGAGTAACATAATGCAATATTCACATATGTTGATAAAACAGTCTGGTGACCGCTAAATCTTTGTATACGGAGCCCAAATAATTAAGGTCTATATAGAGGGTAGGGCGAACGATTTTATGGGCCCTTCAACTCTTGCCATTTGACTTTTTTGGCCCCTTATTTTTTTTCGATCACTTTCATCCCTGAATTAACAAAAGTGTTAAATGGTAACCCTTCCGTCCAGTCAAAGCATTAACTTTAGTCAAAATTATCAATTTTAAGGGCAAATTAGTAATTTCTCATTTTTTCTTTTCCTGTTCTCATTTTTCATTTTCTTTAATCCTTTTCCTCCTTTTCATTTTCCTATTTATATTTTCCTTATTTCCTTCCTTTTCTTTCTCTTTTTTCTTTTCATCTTTTCTTTTTCTGCCGCCGTCTTCCTCCTCTCCTCTGCCATCCTCAGCCGCCTGCCGCCACTTCACCACCTATGACAACCTTATTTCCGCCACCTCGCCACCACCACCATGGAGTTCGAACAATACTCATCGCGAAACGTACACAACAACAATAATCACAAACAGATCCACCAAAATAGCTGCAATCCTAGATTAATTAAATAAAACAGCTACAAATCAACACACAACTCGCAACTTCAATTTCATGTGTTTAAAACCAAGACCCTAAAGCATAAAGAGGGGCGCGGAGAATACCATTCTGGTCCTTGAACTCTTCCCTTGGCTGCTTCCGCCATCGGGTCCACACCGCAAAGCTCTAGCACACACCGCTGGCGCAACCATCGTTGCCAGAGTTAGCATCGGAAAGGACCTCGCCACTGGCAAGAAATTCGATCCATTCAACCTATTTTCCCAGAGCTCGGATCTCCCACTAAACCGGGTCGTACCCATTCTCCATCTGTAGTTGAAAAACACCGTTGGAGGCATGAAATGAGAGGCCTTGAAATCATAGGCACGGTGTCGAGCGGTGAGAGTAGGCACCGGGAGGACGGTGGAGGGGAGAGCAAGACGGCGAAGCGACAGATGGGAGAGCAAGACGGGAAAGAAGGACGGCGGTGAAAGTTGGGATTGGCGCCAGAGAAAGAAAGGAGAAAGGAGAAAGGTTCTGCTCGCGAGAAGGAGAAAGGGAGAAAAGAAGAAAAGAAGACAAGAAGACAAGAAAAGGAGGAAAGGAGAAAGAAAAAAGGAAAGAAAAGGGAAAATAAAAGGGAAATGAAAAATTACTCTTTTACTCTTAAAATTGACGTTTGACTATTACTGGACGCTTTGACCGGACGAAAGGATTACAATTCAACATTTTTATTAGTTCAGGGACAAAAGTGATAAAAAAAATAGGGAACCAAAGGGTCAAATGACAAGGGGAGAACCCCTGAATTCGTTCGCCCTAGAGGGTATTGTAGAATGATTTCATGAGATGGTATAGGACTGGGAAGCCTTATTTACTCAGAATCAACCTTAGGCTATTGGAGTATTCCGCTTGTGTTTTTTTGTGTTGTCTTTAGGAAATTTAAGATACTTCCTATGTTTTCTTAATTTTGGCATACATACCATATTTGTATGTTTTTTAAAGTTTGTCACATTTTCTTTTATGGCAAAAGGTACATCATTTTTAATCACTCATTAAACTTTTTACTCTCTTCACTCAATTTTCTCCACACATTTCAACTTGGAAAAATAACAACAGCTAAACTTTTTGTGTGAAACATAGTAAAACGGAGGGAGTAGGATTCATATAGTAAATGGGATAAAACCTTAAATGTGGAATTTGCATGTGTCGTTTATCAATATTTGTTTGACTGTTTTCCATGGAATAGAATGGTTTTGGGAGAAAGAAATCGAAAGTATATGGAAAATAAGAACTTGACAAGAGATTCATACAGGGGAAAGATTCCGATTCCGATTCGCGAGGAAGGCCGAGAGATCCATGCTTCCCCGTGTTTTCCAACCACCATTTTGCGAAACTCCCCATTAATATTGGGACTTGTCCAGGTGCCCAGATGAAGAAGTGTACAAAGAGTGAAGGTGATGGATTTGTGTTTGTAGCAGGTTAGCAAGAAGAAAAGGACGAAGAAAAGGTATCAATCTTTTAGGTTGTAGTGAAGGGCATTTTAGTCTTTTCATTTATAGTTAATGCCGGAATTTCATAAGCAGTGGTGGAACCAGAAAATTTTTTCAGGGGAGGCTGATCTCAAGCTCCTGCTACTTCGAATTAAAATTTTTTCTAGAAAAATCTCAAGCTCCCGCTATTTCGAATTAAAAATTTATCCATAACCTATTAAATATCAAATAGGAAAAATATGTAAATTGATTTATTTTTAAAAAATCTAAAAGAGTTACGAAACAATAATTGAGATAACAAAAAAATTATAAAATCATATTCATCTAAATTCAATTTAACGAATATCCCTAATTGATAATTCCATAAACCGAATATGACAATTTCATTTTCACATACAAAATAAATCAAACAATTATAATTTATTATTCATACATATGCAATTCAACTGAATTTCAACAATCATACAACCATATAACTTCAATTCAACCATATAACTTCAACCATAAAAATCATGTTCACACAAATTTAAGTTTTGAAGCAAAAAATAAAAAAGAGAATAAACCCTAAAATTAAATTATCTTAGCATAAAGAGAAGTAGTCTACCAGTGGTTTGGTGGAGAGGCGGCGTCCGGCGTGCAGAGGCGGTGTCCGGCTTGCAGCGGCGTCCGGCGTGCAGAGGCGGCGGGACGAGGCAGCTTCCGGCGGCGGAGACCTGGTGGCAGACCTGGCGGCAGTGGCGGATGGATGCTCTGCCTCTGCTCTCGGCTGAGGAATGAGGATGCTCAGTTCAATTTTTTTTTGCTGAAATGGATTATTGGATTGGGCTCAGTTTTGGCCCAATCCAATACATATTTCGTTTTTATTTTTTTTCTTATTACAAATGAAACGACGTCATTTCACTAACGTGAAAACGATGTCGTTTTATTACTTAAGCATAAAAAAGAAGGCCGCGACGCGGCCTTCTTTTCCGAGCAGAAGCCTACCAGTCGGCGGAAGACGCGCCAAGCTCCAGCGGAAGACGCGCTCGACGGCCGGAACCGACTCCTTCTACCTCCGGCCGGCTATCTAGGTAGGGCTGGAGCCCTACCTCGCGTACCATTGGTTCCGCCCATGTTCATAAGTCAACACCGGAATTAGGGAGTCTGACTATATTAGTACAAAATTTGTAAAAGTTAGGGTTTCATTGACACGTACATTAATTAGTTAGGGTTATATTGACACTTTCTTATATTGCAGAGTTATATTGGCACTTTCACATAAAGTTAGGGTTATAAATGTATTTATCCCAATTGTTTTTTGGTCCCCACATAGCATTTTATACCATGTTTTAGTTCCCGTTTGCAAATCAACCCTTGTTCAGTACCCCACAAATTCATAACATTTTGTTTGGTTACCAAATGTGATTTTCAGGTAAAGTCACGGTAAAATTGTTCACAATGTGTAAAATGACCATTATACCCCTGAGTTTTAAAAAAATTAAAAAGAAAATAACCCTTTCTGTTTGGGTTACGCGCCGGAGACAAAATGGTTCCCAAATTGAGCGCGTGAATATCACGCGCTCATCTTCCTCAGAGGACTCCAACTCTGCAATCGACGTCTTCCTCCGCATCTTCATTCGCTGTCTCCGCCCGTGGACTCCGCCACCTTCGTCTGCGCCAATCCCTAACTCAGCCACCTCTGTCTCCGCCCGTGGACTCGGCCTACAAACCCTAAATCTGTCATGGACTCCGACTCTGCAAACCCTAACTCCGTAAAGGATTTGTCCAATCGAGACGCTGGAGATCCAGGCCCTTATTTTTGCCGGAGTGGACGCCCTCATGTTTTCCGGTGATCGAGGCCCTTATTTTTTCCAGATACGAGACCGAAGACAAGATCTGTTCAATTTCAAAGAAAAAGAAGATGGTTAGTAAATGGTGGAAACTGAAAGTGGCGCTGAGACGAACAGGTGTGAAGGCGAAGCAGCGTCGGCGACGGAATAACATTACCGGCGGAGAAGGAAAAGGGTTTAACCGAAAAAGGTTAAAAGAAAATTAAAAGGAAAGGAAAATTAAAATGTTTGAATAAGTGAAATTATGAAAATACCCCTGATTATATCGGATAACAGTTCCAGTTACCTGAAAATCACCTTTGGGGATGAAACAAAATGTTTTGAATTTACGGGGTACTGAACGAGGGTTGATTTGCAAGCGAGGACCAAAATATGGTATAAGATGCTATGTGGGGGACAACAAAAAATTTGTCTTAAAATATTAAGCAAAGTGCATATATTGTACATAATTAACGAAAGTGCATATATAACCTTGCAATAATTGAAAGTGCAAATATAACCCTAGATATTTAGATTGTGTGCAAATATAACCTTTTAGGTTGGAATTTGATAGAAATACCATTTTACCCCTCTGCAAAAAATAAAAAAATACAAAAATTTATTGAAATTACTTCTATACCCCTTAATCTCTCTGAATCTCGCCTTTGTCTTTGTCTTCGTCTTATCTGAATCTTGTCGTCTGCTCATCTTCGTCTTCGTCACCACCGTCCACCCGCGCCACCCCTGCTCTCTTCTTCTAATCTACTCATCTGCTCATCTTCGTCTTTGTCCCTCTCGGTTGCACACCACCCTAGAGTGCAGGGTTTTGTGAAACTCTTGATTGGGCGTGATGGTTCAGAAACCCCGGCACTAGGGTCTGAGCTGGCGTGGGGCTGAGCGGTGGTGAGGTGTTCAACGTCGATGGGAGGGGTGGGGTGTTCAATCGGCGGGGACAGATCTGTGGCTAGGGTTTTTGTTGGTAGATGAGGGCAACACTGAGGAGGAGAAGATAGGGTACGACAGTGAAAAACGGAAGTGGTTATGAGACAGCATTGGCGTTGGTGTTTTCCATCCGAAATAGGAGCCTGACAACGCCGCTTTCCATCCAAAATGAGAGTCTTGACTCATATAAGGTTCACGCCCAATCAAGATCTTGATTCTTCGGTTTAGTCCGATGTCTCGACTCGCCACCAGATCTTGACTCGCCAGGTAGTGGCAGGGCTGACTGGTGGTGATGGCGGGATGGCTGGGCAGTGGTGACGGGGGTTGAAAGGTGGTGGTGGGGGTGGAAGGTAGTGGGTTGGCAGGGCAGTGGAGGTCGGATGCTGGTGGTGGTGACAGAGGTGGAAGGTGGTGGAGGGGCGGGGTGGTGGTGGTGGTGATGGGGTGGCGGCAAGCTGGTGGTGGAGTTGGCATTTCAGATTGTCCAGAGGCGGATACAACGCCTCTGATGGTTATATTTGCATATTTCCCAAAAACATTTGGACGACAACAATTTAATATTCTTTTTTTTTTTGCAAGTTAATCATTCTTGAACCTCATGATCTAAATTGGGGAGGAATTTTAGGAATATTTTACACTATTTTCGTTTTCAATATAGGAAAGAATATATATGATCATTTTCTTATATAAAATAGATTCATTTTCCTTATTCGAAATGTAAGATAATTTTTTGTGAAAAGTACATAAATAACTCTATCAAATTTTGAAAGTTCATGTATGACCTTGTAAAATCTGAAAATGCTAAGCTAACCATAAGATTTTGAGCAATGGTGCAGATATACCCAAATTGCACTATTCCGATGTTGACAGAAGGAATTCAGGTATTGACCTACTCTAAGAAGATAAAAATACCCCTAACCTTAATACTAACAATCTAAAGATCAATATGTCCCTGGATTTCTTCTTCATCTTCAAACACTCAAAACCACTGCCGTCATCGAGCGCCACCGTTGCTCTTTAGCACCACCACCTCCTCCCCCCATCTCCAGAGCACCGCCACCGCTCTGTCAATTTTCCAGCTCTAGGCACCACCTCATTTCCCGCCCATCTCCACCACCACCTCCCTAGCCTCCAGCCATCTCCCCAGCACCCTAGCCCCGTCGCCGGGAAACCCTAGTCCCGCCACCCTAGCCCCCGTCTCCCACCACCTCCCCCAGAAACCTTATCCCGCGTCGCCCTCCTGCACCTAACACCCTATATTGCCCAAAAACCCTAGCCCCAGTCGCACTCCTTCGCCCAACATCCTCTGCCGCCCAAAAACACTGGCTTTCATCGCCTCCTCCGCCCAACTCCTTCCGTTGCCCAGAAACTCTAGCCCTCGTCGCCCTCCTCCGCCCAGCACCCTAGTCTCGTCGCCCTCCTCCGCCCAGCACCCTAGCCTCGTCGCCCTCCTCCGCCCAGCACCCTAGCCTCGTCACCCACCGCACCCTAGCTCAGCACAACAATCGTAGCTCTGCCTAAAAAACCTACCCTCGTCCACAACAACACCACAACCACATAGGCCGTCAGCGATGAACGGAGACTGTCACCCTAAACGGAGAAGATGTACCGTAACTCAGTGGGCGTCGACGGACCTCCGACAAGAAAGTCAAACTATTGGCGGAGTTGGGCGTGGGCGGTCGTAGTAGTCGGGCATTGATGGGTCTCCGGCAGGCTTGTTGGGGTAGCGGCAGAATTGGACGTGGGGAAGAGGTTATGGGCGTTAAAGAGGAAATGGAGTTGAGTTGCGGAAGGGGAGGAAATGGGGAATAAAGGGTAAAGTTGTCCTTTCCTTTTTTTGTTTTTATAGACTTTTAGCAAGGGTATAATTGTCTTTTTGTAAGTTTCCGACCAAATTAGCTATTGACATTCTGGTCAACGAAGTCAATGTTTAGATTTGAACTTTCAAATTTTACAAGGTTATAGCTGCATTTTCAAATAAAATATAAGGTTAAAAACACATATTTCTCTAATTTCTTTATATAAAATAATTTTCTTTTCCATATAGGAAAAGTATAGGTTATAATTCCCTTTTCCTTTATAAATTGTATTATAGTATGTACTATGATGCTGCGGTTACAATATTTTACATTTGCATTTCGGTAGGAAAAGGTATATATTGAGTGATTTCTCGAAATCCTTTCATATTCGAAGTATTTTCGGAAAAGGGAAAAAAAGTGTCATCGTGTTCCGGCTTACTTATTCCGTCCTGTGCTTAGGGTTAGAGTCCACTTAAGGTTCTGTTCGACGGGAAAAGAAGTATGCGGAGAAGGTGATCCGTGGCGGCGGTAATCACTTTGACAGGTTGCCGGATGATGTCGTGATTCAGATTGTGGATCGGTTGAATATAAAAGATGCGGCGATCGATTCCACAGACTCTGGCAACCGGTGATCCCGAACAAGAAGAATCTGCGGTTGGAGGTGAGATAACCTCGGCCGCATAGATATTGATTCTGCCCCAGATCTCCAATTCTTCAAGAAAATGGATTGCGTGCTCTGGGGTTCAAACCTACTGGACATTAAGGAGGGCGCGGCGCGGCGCCTAAGCTTTCGCACGTCTGTTTAGACACTCACAGTATTCGATATAACCTTTCAAATCTTGATGACACCGGGGTGGAGAAACTGGAGCTGTATTTGAAACTTATAGCTTATAGTTGTGTGAGCTATGAAAGCTACCCGAGGCCCGGGAATCTTAAGGAGCTGATTCCTCAGATTTCGAATCGAACCATGGACCTGCTTCTTGTTCCAGGTTCTCTCACTCATTCTTCCTGCCTGTCCTCAACTGCAGAAGCTGACATTTAATTATGGTAGCAGGGTGAGCGAAATCTGTAGCCCCACCTCCCCTGACTGGTACGAATGGCAAAGAGTTCAGTAAAGACAGAGTACAACGTAGGATTGCCTTGTGCTTTAAAAATTGATTTCTTCTCCAGGATACTAGCTCTGGTCAGAAAGCTACACTAGTTGATATTCATATCAAACGACTAAAAATGTCCTTTGACCTAAACTTACAAGTGTTAGGGCAGTTTTACCCCCCGGATCACCACCCACACCCCTCCCGCCTCCACCCAGCCACCACCTCCAGCCAGCCCCCGGTCACTACCTCCCGCTCCACCCACCACAACCCCAGTTCCATCACCACTTGCCCCGCCGCTCCACTACCTCGTCCCACTGGTCACCAGCACCAAGCCCAGCTAACCCTAGCACCACCCTCATCTTGTAACCCACCTCCACCAACTCCAAATCTCGAAACCCTAACCATTTGGTGCACCTTCAAATCTCAAATCGATGCCGACACAAATTGGCTTCAAATCGATGCTGGCACAAATGGGTTTCAACATGATGCTGACTCGACGTTACGGGTCATGAGATGAGTTAAATTGCAGTTGAAAACGAACGGTAAATTCAACGATCGACGGCCGGAGGCTTTGACATCGCTAGAGAAGAAAGAAACGACAGAGGAGAGGAGAAGGAAAAGACGGGAAATGGTGGAGAAAAGTGGAGGAAAGGAGAAAATTAAGGTTAAGGGCATTAAAGTCATTTTAAAAATTTATTTTTTTAACTTTTTTGGAGGAGTTTAATAGTAATTTCACATAATTTCGGCCAAAATTTGTTGGAACAGGTAGTTTTGAACTTTCACTAAATACCTAAAATTCCATCTATTAGTATTTTTGATTGTTTCAGTTAACTTTATATTCACACTAACTATATCTAGGTGCTTTGCACCTCATTTAGGTGCAACCAGGGTCCACTCCTCCACCGCTCCCTTGAATTGCATTATTATGTGTAATTTAAAATTAAAAAAAACTATATCTAGGTTAAAAAGGCATTTTTCTAAATAAATTGTTGACTGAAAGTTGTTGAGATCAATGCTCAAGCAAATTGTTCCCGCCCTTAATATAATAGCATCTCTGAGTTTCTTTTTCGTTGATAAATTACAAAACTCTGCCGGAAGTTTCAATAAGATAGGCCAAGAAATTCACTTGCAAACGATTTCTATATTTCGTATTTCCATAATCAAATTCAGTGTTTTTTCATTTATTGGATTGAAGAACCCAGTTCTCCGCGCTGAAGGAGCTGGATATCGATTCAATATTTCAATGACCGCTCTATTTCTCCTCACTCTGCTCCTCTCTCCGGTAATGCACCGTTCTTCTGTGAACAAAGGAAAATTGCTATATCAATTTATGAATAATATATAAGTTACTACTGATTATGTTTCCTTGAAATCATCGAAATCTTCCTGTTAGATTTGGGATTTTAGGTTATCTGCAGTTCCGCGTTTGTTAATTCCCCCTATTCTAACTTGTTTGTTCATTTATTGACTTCGGTTAATTTCCACATAGATGCTTATTTGGAGTGTTATTTTGCATTTATTATGCAATTTTTTCTGTAATCGGTCATATACTGCTGTGCAGTGATTGTGTAGGGTTTATGTTGTACTGATCTATACTTTCATCGAGTAGGCGGTGGAGATTCAGGCTGAGCGATCGGGGGAAAACCCGTTGGTTGTGACTACCTGGCCCTTCAAGGCTGCTGTTAGAGCAGCCTGGAAGGCTGTCGATGGTGGCGCTTCTGCGGTGGATGCTGTGGTGGAAGGTTGTTCCGCTTGCGAAGAACTCAGGTGTGATGGTACAGGTGAGAAAGCGCGTATTAACACGACGAGCTAGTTGAAACCCTTGCAGATTATTAAAATGTGCTGGTCGTTTCTGTCTCCAGTTGGGCCTGGTGGAAGTCCTGATGAGAATGGGGAAACTACAATTGATGCGATGATCATGAATGGGGTAATTAGATAACTATTTGCACCTTCCTTATGATGCTTGTTTCCTCCGGTTTCATCTAGATAATGACCGTTATTTTGCATCTGCTAAGACTTGCCTAGGTGACGATGGAGGTTGGAGCTGTTGCTGCTATGAGGTATGTGAGAAATGGGATCAAGGCAGCACAATTAGTGATGCAGTACACTAAGCATACTATGCTTGCTGGAGAGCAGGCCTCAAATTTTGCCATTTCAATGGGTCTTCTGGGGCCAACAAACCTTAGCTCTACAGAATCATTAGAGAAGTGGACTAAGTGGAAAGAGACTCACTGCCAGCCTAATTTTAGGACCGATGTCATCCCTACAGATGACTGTGGTCCTTACCATCCAAAGCCCACTGACAAATCTGGAATAATGGAATGCGCGGTGTCTAACAGCTGTAGATCAGCTGTAGATCGCTACAACCATGACACAATAGCAATGGCGGTTATTGATAATGTAAGGTCTTGGTCCATGCTCAGTGCTTTCCATTTTGATAAGTTGTTTCTCCGTTTTAAACTAGGTGTTCTTGTTTAGATGGGAAACATTGCTGCTGGAACATCAACTAATGGAGCCACATTCAAGATTCCTGGCAGGTATTCATTTCATTCACGTTTGATGAGATTACAAACTTGATCATCTCTATTCATTTCAATACAGCAGTGGAAATATTTTTATAGAACATAAATAATCAAATAATAAATCCATGACCCATTTAATGAGCTGGTGGAATCAAATTTCAAGGACTTATGTATTTTTATCATGATTCTTGGCCACGTCATCTTGGTTGAGATTTCTGGGTAGAGTATGAACAAGTTTAGGATCTTACATCCAACCTTCATAACAAATGGTAACTTGGTTCCTGTTTCTAAATGTAGCAATCTATACCAAACTTTATGAAACTTCCAAAAATTGGATAATTAAATGTTTGCTTCTTAGAGTTGGATAGTTAATTGTTTGCTTCTTGAGCTGTACGAGAGATTCTTACAATAACTCCTGCAAACTTAAACACAAATGAGTTGTTAAGTTATTTCCAACGATCTGCAATTTAAGCCGCCATTGAACACCCATTTCATTAATCTTTTTCCATCACCATATACCCCCAAGAGGTGAAAAAGATCTTGTTGTATCCCACTGATTTCCTGATATATTCTGTACATTTGAGTAGGGTGGGCGATGGACCTATTGCAGGATCAGGTGCATATGCTGATGCCGAAGTTGGAGCTTGCGGATCAACTGGGGATGGCGATATCATGATGCGATTTCTCCCTTGGTAGATCTCTGAAATGAATAATCTAATGCTTCTTATACTGAATTTCCTCGAAGAATATAAACTGCTGATGCATTTACTTTAGTGGCGAACTTTGGTGACTTTGATTAAGAGGTTAATTGTGTTTTGCAGCTACCAAGTGGTGGAGAGTATGAGGCTGGGAATGCAACCAAAAGCTGCAGCTGAGGATGCAATATCACGAATCGCGAAGAAGTATCCCGACTTTGTTGGAGCTGTTTTTGCTTTGAGCAAGGAAGGTGTCCATGCAGGTGCCTGCCATGGCTGGACTTTTCAGTACTCGGTAAGAAGCCCCGGAATGAATGATGTTGAGGTTTTCACGGTGGTGCCGGCCAAACAACACAATGCAGGCCAGTACTGATACGATTCATCCTAAATAAGAATGTAAAATGCTAATGCAGTACAAACGAGAAGAACAAGCGGTTGAAAATGAAAACTTCTATTGCACCAGTAATGGAGTTTAGTTTGTATATTAAAATATTGACTTTCTTTCTTGAGAAAGTTTCCTGTTAGATCGATTAACTGTTAGATCAATCATGAAGAACCTCGTTTCAATAACTTTTAAGGTCAAATTATAATTATTTATATGTTGCCTTACATTTTAAAAGTTTTTAAAAGTAACAAGTGTAATTTGGTTTTACCTAAATACATCAATTATGATTTCCATGTTCCAACATAGTCTTAACCAAGTCGTGTTAAAGCACAACTTAACGAAAACTTAACGACACATGAATTAGTTACGCAGTTCGGTGAATATCACATACGTCTGCAGGGTTTAAACCATTTTAGAATAAATCCACTAATCATAAAGCTCCCCTAGTTCCAGATCCGTCTTGATCAGACTCCCTCGACCTCGAAACTCGTCGATGTTGGATCTCCTCCTTCTGAGGCATTGATCAAAAGAGTTTGATCATGTTGGAACACAACAGTACAACTCTGCACTACTTCTGAATGTTGAAGATCTGACTGCAAATTTTCTCAATATTAATTCATGAGTAGCTTAGCCAGAATGTCCACCTTATATAGCTACATCGCACGTATCAGTTTTCTTGTGCGAACAAAATTCCATCTCCATCGCATAGTCTGATAACAATCAAATCCCTTGGAAATAGAAATTTATCGAATCTAACTCCTTTAAGAAACTAGAATATCTTGTCCATATCCTAACATAACTGAATATTTAACATTAATCCAATCTCACTGAGATAGGAACTGATATATTATCCAGCTCAAATACAATTTGGACGAGATGTATACTTCTCGGATTCAGTCTTCAACCTTTCCTTATTCCACCGAAATTCTTTTTTTGAGTTGTAACACAATAATACCATATTTGCATAATTGCCACAAATTGTCAATTAACAAATTTGGACTTTACAATCTCTCCCTTTGACATTTTGAGGACCCGTCAAACATTTTGAGGACTCATCAATCATTTGGACTTTCAACGCAACAACTATGCAAATATAGAAACCAACTGAAACCAGTATGAATGTTGGAACATGAGTAAAAAGAATTGTAGCCCCCCATAAATCTCATAGTTTCAAATCATCAGGATCTCAACATCCATGTTGTAACATCAAAACACAATCAGTACTTATCTTTCCCAAACAAAACATGTTGGAACACAGGACCAACACAAACAACATATAAATACTAGTAATACAAGAATAGGTCACATATCAGAATTCCAAAATACCCCTAGCTTTCAGTTAGGCTCAATAATAACAAAATAGCATAGAACCAGAATTCCATAAATAAAATCCAAACATTCCAAAAGTACTCCCCCCGGGGCCATAAAACATGCCAAAAAATAAAACTTTAGAATATACAGGAAATAATATATCATGCATCATCTGTAGCATCATCAAGATCTTCATCTGCAGCATCCAACTTATTCAATTCCTCTTTAAGTGCAGTAATTTGAACATGTAGTGATGCAATTTTTCCCTTCACAGCCAACTTCTTGGCTTCTTTAACCTTCTGAGCAGCATTTGACGAAGTTCCGGTCTCTGATAGCTTCCAAGGTAGATCCTTGACCGTTCTCTGGAAGGTCCTCTTATTCGCTTTCATAGAAATAGCAGACACTACCACATCACTCTTCTCTGCCCTTACATTTTCTCCTCTCAGCACATCAGAAATAATACAGGGATAAGGCAATAAGTTCTTGGCCCGAGAGGAACCAACATGCTCAACTATGCTTTCTTGGATTAGAAGACCAAGATTCATATTAGTCTTAGTGCCAACACAGTATATCAACTTAGCCATATCTTGGGTTAATGAAGTGGTGTTAGAGGAAGGAATCTAGCAATTGATAGCCACTTGATACAAACAGAAATACCCGGTACTTAAACTTGATGCAGCTTCATTACCTTGAACTAGCCACTATGTCTGATATCCTCCCGTGATTTCTGTCAGAACTTGGTCATAGATGACTGAGAGATTCTCAGGGTAAACAGTCTCAAACTTAGGAGTAGGTAGTCCAAGTACTTTGTTGATATGTTCTCCAGAAAATATGACCAATTTTCCTCGAACATAAGCACTGTTGAACCACACAGACTCACTGTCTAGGTTTCCTTCCATCAGATTGAATAAAATTCTTGCACCAAATCCTGATTGTACTTTTTGTACCTAGAGGCAATTGTTGTAAACCCCAAGTGCTCTAGGTAGTCAGTGAACCCACACTTCTTGTATGCACTTAGATCAACAGGTGTTTCTGACATAGCCTTACAGATATCCCAACAGCCTTCATCAAAAAAATTAAAATTTAATGCCTCCTTGGCTGAAGGTGCAGGTATTGAACTCTGGCATGTCCTAACTCAGCCTTCCTTTGGGATCTTCTTGAGAGAGTTTGGACAAAGTCATCCAGGACTTCATCAGTGGAGTAGGTTAAATTCTAAGTAAGACCCTTCTTGTGTTGGAACATCAGTTCCTCCTACTTCATAGTGTGTTCCTGTGTAAGAACATCACCCACCACCTTTGCATCTTCCATCTCAGGTTGGCCTGATGTTGGAACATAATCAAGACCAAACTCTTCAGTCTCATCTTCTCCTTCCAAGCATCCAACTGATCTGATGTCAGAACATTATCAGCTTCAAACTCATCACCATTGTCATTCTCTTCATCCTCTTAATTATCTGGGACATGGTCTCCTACCAGATCACAGTCATCAACCATGTAAATATCCTCTCCCTCTGCATCCCTCTCTGGGGTCAGAATCACAAATTCTCCTCCCAGATCATAATCTTCCACAATTTTCAAGTCTGCATCTATATCCTCTCCCCTTGCATTTTCATCCTCTACTGGATCAGCATCCCATCCCCGGTTTCCAGTTTATCCTCATCTGAGTCTTCAATCTCAATAACAGCAAGGGATAACTCCCTAATCTTTTTCAAATTTTCCCTTACACTTGCATCATAAACCTGAATAGCCTTATAGCTCAATGAACTTATGACACCAAGTTCTTTAAAACCAATTTCTCAACTTTCTAAGTTCCAGCTTTCTTGACCATGATGCTCTGGTATAAACACACATTACCTTCCTTCCCTCAAATTCTGTGCATGCCAGTTTTACCAACCTAGGGTTCCAATCCTCGATTTTCTGAATTCCCCCAATAGTCCCTCTCAACAGTCAAAATAAATTAACCCCATTAATATACCCAAACATAGATTTGTACCCTCTTAAATCTACCCTCTTATTGTGCTTCAAATAATACTTCATGCAATCCTCCAAAGACTTGAAGTTTTGTCTATTAAAGGTAATATATTTCTCACAAAATACCTTAATTTTCACTGCCAGAGAGGGATCTGTTACTGGCTCAGTTGATTGTGATCGGACAACTTCCACTCCTGGTTCTTGAACACCATCCCAAGGCTCAAAGAGGTTGCTTTCTCGTAGATTGAAGCTCTGTTCGGGTTTCCCAAAAATCTTTTTGAAGTTCTTGCTTCTTTCCATATTTCGGGTTTAAGTTGATTGGCTGCTCATAGCCATTACTTGGGATACCTGATTGCTTTCTACTTTCTTACCGAAGATTTTCACGAAAAATTCAAGTACAATCCCACACAAACACCCAAAAATGGCAAGAATACCGAGAAGGTGGAGAGGTTGCGTGAAAGAGGTAGTGGTGGGAAGAAGATGGAAAGATAATTTTTTAAAAAAATTACTTTCTTTTTTCTCTAAAGTCGTACCACTCTCACCCCCCCCCCCTCCCTCTCCTCTGATTTTTTTCTCCTTCCATATTCCAACATGCATACCCTTTCCATTTTTGTACTTCCTTCTCTTTTCTAATTTTTTGTGTTTTTTTTCAATTTTTTTGTACACAAAAATAAGAAGCAACGAATCTACAGCTAATAAAAATGCTTGACTAAAAATACCTCAAATATGACATACACCTAAGTGTTGTCTGGGGAGCTCAAATGTGTCAGAATCTAGTGGTTTTGTGAAAATATCAGCAACTTGCTCTGATGTTGGAACATAGACCACTGTGACTTCCTTTCTCTCCACAAGATCTTGTATAAAGTGGTGGCTTATATCAATGTGCGTTATTCGAGGATGCTGAATTGGATTCTTGGATATGTCTATAGCACTTTTGTTGTCACATAGAATCTTCAGAGACCCTTGATGAATTCCATAATTTTTCATCATTTGTTTCATCCATAATAATTATGCATAACAACTTCCAGCAGTAAGATATTTAGCTTTAGCAGATGATAAAGAAATATAATGTTGCTTCTTGCTATACCAAGATACCAAATTCGCGCCAATAAAGAAACAACCATTAGTAGTACTTTTTTGATCATCTGCATTACCAGCCCAATCAAAATCATTATAGCCAAATAGATCCGAGCCTTGAGTTTTAGAATAACAGATACCATACTCAGAAGTTCCACTAACATAACGAATAATCCTCTTTACTTTCTCATCTTTCACCAACTTGTCTGTAGCCCCCATAGGAGTTCGAACTAATCGAGAGTTGTTCAAGCCAAATAGTTTCACCAGATTCATGGCATACTTACTCTGATTTATAAACAAGCCAGACTTTTGCTACTTTACCTGAAGTCCTAGAAAGTAAGTAAGTTCACCAACCATGCTCATCTCAAAATCATCCCGTTGAGCACAAATAGAGTGCGATCCACCACCCCCTTCCTCGACGATAACCGTTCTGAACAAGAATGCTAGTAAGTCGCTCATACCATGCCCCTGGCATCAGTTTCAACCTATAAAGTGCATTTTTGAGTCGATACACATGATGGGAATAATGTGGATCCTCAAATCCTTTTGGTTGTTCTATATAGACTTCTTCACTCACCACTCCATTTAGGAAAGCACTTTTTAAGTCCATCTGGTACAATGTAAAGTTCATAGTACATGAAATAGTAAGTAAAATCTGAATATACTCTAACCTGGCAACTGGTGTAAATGTCTCATCAAAATCAACTCCATCTACTTGAGTGTACCATTACACCACTTGCATTGCTTTATTTTGAGTAATCTGTCCATATCTGACTTGTTTTTGAAAATCCACTTGGTGCCAATAATATTTACCCCCTTAGGACGAATAGTGAGATACCATACATCATTCCTTTCAAAATGTCCAAGTTCCTTTTGCATTGTCGAAATCCAGTATTCATCACGGAGGGCTTCTTTGTAGTTCTTAGGCTCAATCAGTGAAATGAAACATTGTAATCCTGCAAGTTCCCTGTAATTAACTTGTGGTAGAGTTCAAGTTCTCTTTACACTTGGTTCAGGTTCAACCTGTGTTGGAATATGAGGTGGAGACTCGGGGGGTCGATGTTCCAACATCAATGTCATTAGGGTCATCAGGATTCTCAAAAGGCTGAGGTGTTCCAACTTCAACTTGTTGGCTGGTTGAAGTACGGTGTGTTGGAACATGATCGGGAGCTGGTTCATCGTCTTCTTTTCCTGATACTTGCTTGTCATATGAATCATCAAAAATCACATTGATTAACTCCATGAGAGTTTTAGTGTGGATATTAAACACTCTGTATGCACGAATGCTCACCGAATAACCTAGAAAAATTCCCTCATTACTGCGGTTGTCAAACTTTCCCAACTGTTCTCTATCCCTGAGGATGTAGCACTTGCTTCCAAACACATGAAAATAAGCAACATTTGGCTTTATGCCCTTCCAGATTTCATAAGAGGGCTTGCTTGTGAATGGACGTAGATACACCCTATTCATAGTATAACATGTTGTATTGATTGCTTCAGCCCACCATTTTTTGTCAATTCCTTTTTCTACCAACATAACTTAAGCCATCTCCTGTAAGGTTCTATTCTTCCTTTTTACAATTCCATTTTGTTGAGGAGTGATGAGAGCGGAAAATTCATGCTGGATGCCAAGTTCATCACAAAAATCACTGAACTAGGAGTTTTTGAATTCTCTGTCATGATCACTGCGGATTCTCACAATCTTTCCAACATGACTCTCTTTTTTTGTTTGTAACTTGACCACTATACTTCTGAAGACATCCACTGCACCTTATTTTTCTTTGAGAAAACCCAAGTGTATCTGGAATGGTCATCGACACATACAAAAATATACTTTTCCCCAGTCATGCTAGGAGTATTAACCGGATCCATTAAATCCATGTGAAGTAGTTCAAGATTTCTTGAAGTGGTAATATACCGAATAGATGAATGAGGAGATCGAATTTGTTTACCTTGTTGGCATCGTCTACACACAATTCATTTTTTATTAGTAAGGGTAGGCATACCTCGAACTTCTTTAGCCTTTGCTATCTTTACTAACGTCTTGTAGTTGATGTGACCAAGTTTCCTGTGCCACATGGTTCCTTCATCCTCTCTAGAGCCCAGACACCTCAATTCATGTTCCAGCAAATAACGGTTGTCTGACAAACGAACTCAGGACAATACTTTGTTTTCTCCATGCTCATAATACATTAGTCCCTTTGGAACTCGAGTGTCATATTGGCATCACACATTTGACTAATACTCAATAGATTATCCTTCAGATCTTCTACCAGTAGAACGCTTGTAAAGCAAAGGAATCCCTCTATTTGTAGTTCTCCTTTACCAACGAAATGACTCTTCTTTCCGTCACCAAAGGTAACAAAACCACCATTATATGGTTTCATGTTATTCAAGTATTCTTGAGTTCCAGTCATATGCCTGGAGCAGCCACTATCGAAGTACCAAGAATCTCTAGAATGTGCAATAAGATATGTGTGAGCAACAAGACATACAGTACTTTGTTTAGGAATCCATACCTTTCTCATCAATCTAACTATTTGGGTATCACTCATGTTGGAACATGCTAATAGTTGTCGCTTATTCATAGTATCTTTGAATAGCCTGGGGCATTGTTCCTCTTTGTGACCTTGATAGGAGCAATAGTGGTATAAATTAGGCTTGCAGTATCGTGTCTTCATGATCTTTTTCTTCATAGCTTGTATCCCTGCTTTAAAATCAATCAGACCTATCTCAGCTTTGTTATACCCAACTCTTGCCTATCTCCAACATTTTTCCCCATTGCTAATGTATCATCGAGCTTTGCCATTCCAGTGTTCAACTTGGTGATTGTAGCTTCAGTCGTCTCAGCCCGGACCGTTATTGATTTAAGATTATGTTTTAGCAGTTCAATATCATCCTCCAATTTCTCAATCATATTTACAAACTCCATCTTTCTTTCCACGAGTTGATGTTTTTCAGCTTTGAGAACTTTGTCTCAACAACTTTGAGCCACATTACGTACATATTCTCATACTCATGGTAGATTTCATCATTATTTACCTCTTGACCATCATCGCCTGAAGAGTTTCCACTCAGCATCTCTATGTTGGAACATCTCGACTTCTCTGTATTCCCGGTGTTGGAACATGCACTGTCAGATTCAATAATCTTTGCTCCAAATGCAACATAGTTGTTAGTGAGTTCATCTTCTTCCTCATCTTCGCTCCATGAAGTGACATACGGTCTCTCTTGATTCTTTCGAGTGTTAGCACATTTAGCCTGGATGTGACTAAACCTTTCACATTCTCTGCATTGAATCCTTCCTGGTTGCTTTGATTCACTATTTTGATTTCTCAGAAACTGCTGATTTTTTTGTTCTATTCGGGGTCCTCGAGAGTTACCAAACTCCTGTGAGCGAGGTCTTCTACCACCAGATCTGTCTTGTGATTTTCTATTGACCACTTTTTTTTAGCATTTTTGAAAACTTCATGGTTATAAAAGCAAGTTCTTCGACTTCACTTCCACTGTCACCTTCATGATCATTCCTTGTGGCTGGGCTTTAAACGCTAATTCTTTGTGCACTTTCTTTGATGGTTTGTCAAATGTCATCTCAGATGTCTGCAATGATCCCATCAACTCATCTAGTGTCATGTTTGCCACGTCTCTTGCTTCTTCAATGACAGCAACCTTCATAGAGAATCGTTTGGGGAGCAATCTTAATGTTTTCTTCACCAAATTTTCTTCCTTGTAAGTTTTCCCCAGTTGATATGCCATATTGGAGATGTCTCTTAGCTTGTCGTTGAATATAGCAACAGTTTCATCTTCTTCCATCTTCAACTCTTCAAATTTTGTGGCTAACATTTGTAACTTTGAGTCACGTACTCGACTTGTTCCTTTGTGCATTGTTTGCAGTATATCCCATGCTTTCTTTGCTCGGTTGCAATTTGATATGTGTTTAAATTGATTTTGATCCACTATTGTGAAGATAACATTTAGAGCTTTGGAGTCTGTCATTGAGGCCTTCAGCTCATCTGGACTCCAAGTTAACTTATCTTTAAGCCTTTGCTTCTTTGCACTTGTTTCTTCTTCCTTCTCCTCTGAGCTAGATTCAACATCTTTCCATATGGTGATTCTATTCAGTTTGAACAAAATACCAGGCAAGTTCATCAAGTGAGCTGATAAAAACTCACATTCATGCCTTCCAATAGTTGTAATACATTCCTTCTAGCCGTGGATGCAGAGAAACCGAAGCTCCTTCTTTGGTCTCCATGGTAAAATCGGATCAGCACTTTCCTTGATACAACCAAGGTAAGAATAAGTGACTTAGCTCTGATACCAATTGTAATTTGATTTTACCTAATTACTTCAATTGTGATTTCCATGTTCTAACATAGTCTAATCAACCAAGTTGGTAATAGAGTAAAACTTAACGACACATGAATTGGTTATACAGTTCGATGAAGATCACCAACGTCTGTGAGGCCTAGCCCAGTTCAAAGTGAATCCATTAATCAGAAAGATAGTACAAAGTACACCATACAAAATACTTATCCTTTCTAATTAAACACGTGAATCCTACTAGCTCCCCTAGTTGCCGATCCGCCTTGATCAGACTCTCTCTAACCTCGAAACTCGTCAATGCTGGATCTCCTCCTCCTGAGGTATTAAGGCTTACGTTCTGAACTTTAAGATAAAAAAAGTTTGATCATGTTGAAACACAACAGTACAGCTCTGAGCTACTTCTGAATGTTGAAACCTAAATACAGATTTTTTCAATATTAATTCATGAGTAGCTTAGCCGGAATGTCCACCTTATATATCTAGATGTAAAGTATCAATTTTCTTGTGCGAACATAATTCCATCTTTATCACATATTCTGATAACAATCAAATCTCATGGAGATAGGTATTTATCAAATCTAATCCCTTTAAGTAAGGAAATAGAATATCTCGTCCATATCCTAACCATAACTGAATATTTCAATTCCATAACATTAATTCAATCTCATAGATATAGGAACTAATATATTCTCCAACTCAAATACAACTTGGACAAGATGTATACTTCTCGGTCTTCAACGTTTCCATATTCCACCAAATTCCTTCTTTGATGTTGCAACACAATAATACCATATTTGCATAATTACCACAAATTGTCAATTAACAAATCTGAACTTTACAATAGTAATGTTGCAATAAATAAATAAATCACTTACAGTTAAGGCAAAGTTTTGGGAAAGACTGTCTTTCTATAGGCATATGGAAAGATGAGCTTGAATTAGAATTATAGAAAGGTGAAAGGTGTTAGTTGCAGCATTAAAAATTTATTCTGCAACGTGCAGTAGTTATAAGTTCATGACCTGATTAATGCAACATGAAAATTTTATCTTGATTTCTTCTAATTTGTGTTTTAAACCAAAGTATTTCCATAACTTATGAAAATATCGTCTTTCAAGAGACAGACTCTATATATATATTATAAAATATATTATTTAAATATAAAAATGAGTCCATCTCTTAAAAGACGGTCTTTCAATGAGACATGGAAAAATTAAGGTTTAAAGTGCAAATTAAAAGAAATGAAAATAATTTTACCTTTTATTATTTAAAATAAATCTCATCTTTTCATAAGTTTATGAAAATACGGTCTTTTCCAAGACTTTACCTATAAAAATTTTAATAAAAATATGGCGGAAAAAAAGAGTCCGTCTCTTGAAAGACGGTCTTTCCATAAGTTATGGAAAAACCAAGGTTTAAAGTGTAAATTAGAATAAATTAAGATAAAATTTTCGGGTTGCATGAATCGGGTTATAAGTTTTATAACTACTACATGTTGCATACTAAAATTTTAATATTGCAACTAAGACTTTTTACCTTTTAACATTCTAATCAAACCCCGTCTTTCCATACGTATTTCCCAAGGTTTTGCCCAAAAAAAAAAGAAAAAAGGAAGGTAGTTGAGAAATATCTTCCCACCGTTTGCCGCCAATAGTGAACTTGCTCTTCACACGTGCGCGGAAAGATAATTTCAGCAATCGGCGCTCTCGCCATACAAAGGCGTAAATATAATTCACCAGCTTCTTCCACGCTTTCAACACTTCCATTCTCAAAGCGCTAATTTGGAAGCATCGTAGCTCCACGCTTCCAGCACGAGTATTTCTCTAAATTTTGCTGCTTCCCCCATTGTTTTCCAGATTGAATAGCTGCCCCTCCTTTTTCTCTGGTGGAGTCCAAATCATTTCCTCCTTGAACGAAAAAATTTAGCACTGTTTCTGAATCCTGATCATCTGAACCTTAGGGATTGACAGGATTTTTTTTTCTGTCATCCCATCCGCTGAACCATATGAAATTCGCCTCAATTTCCAGGGAGAAAAGAGAAGAATATATAGTTTTCAGGATAAAGAGATTGCTGTAATGGACGGGAAAGATTTTGATTTGAGCTCGAGCTTCGTCCTGGATAGCTTCGGCCTGGTTATTCTCACCTGCGATTCCGTGGAGCTGTCGTGGCAATCGGTTGATTCTGCAGATGACGTAAGCTCCAACTTCAATTTTCTCGTTTTAATTACTTTTACCTTCGCGTTTTCTTCTGGTTGATGATAATGTAGCCTTTTTTTGTTATGATTTATCTTTCTGTTGCGCAAATCTGGCGAATGCAAATTTAGAATTCGTATATGATCTTGTGCTTCTGTATTCTCTTAAAATTGAATTTCAATTGTTAAAGTGTAGTCAGTGTGTGTGTAATATGAGATGAGACCCTGGATCATGCGTATTTGAGCTGATTTTACCGCGTTTTTTCTGTTACAACCAGCATGGATTGTCGTGTTGTGGTCTCATTACGCGTCCCAATTCTGCAATTAATTTGTCTGACATATTTGCCGTTGAGTTCATTGACCTTGGCATGTCAAACGAGAGTGCTCTAGTGAATGGTGCTGGAGGAGGATTCCTCTTCAGATCTCCTTCCAAGGTTATAATTCTCACTGAAATTCGTGTTTTACACCTGCTTCTTTCAATCAAATCACTTAAAATGATGCATTAGCTGTGTGACTTGTATTTGCTCTCGTAGATGTACGGTTTAAAAGTTCACAGTGTAAAGCGGTCCAAAACCCATCCTTCTATTTGGATTCCATCGGTTCATACATTTCGCCATACTGATTTGATCACATGCCAAACATGGGTTAATCAAATTAACGATTTTCTTTCCACGGAGATAGACCGTCCTAAGAACCTTTTGGTACGTTCAACTAACTTCCTAGTTTAATTTTGCGAATGATTTCCTTGTCAGGAGATAGACTTGAAAAACTACTAGCAACATTTCTTCTATGCTTTCATTTGTCATTGACTAGGTGTTTGTTCATCCAAGAAGTGGGAAAGGAAATGGATGTAGGACTTGGAATGATGTCGCTCCTATATTTCATCAAGCTAATGTCAGAACAAAGGTGAGCTTTTAACTTCTTTTGTTATTCGGTCATTGTTGCAAATCAAAAACTTTGGGGAAATAATTAGGCATCATCTTATTGAGGATCTAGAGCCAGAGTATAGGTATCCTGGAAAAGTCCTGTATGCAATTGTTATCTGCGTGATATTATCCTCACTTCAAGTACTTGATTATGGTAGTTCTACTGGCGTGTACACGTGGGATTCTCTTGGTTCAGGAAGTGAGCTGGAAATTGGATGGCGCTCTTTGTTGTTCTTGTTTCCTTTCTGTGATGATCGTCACTATGAAATTGCATTTAGGAATTAGGAGAAGTCTGAGTACAATCATGCTCGCATTTTTGTATCCTCTTTGTGATTAAAAATGAATTGGAATTGTTTTGTATGTATGGCTTCCTGTAATAGGTCATTCCTTGTTCAGGACGGAAAATACTTCAAAAATAGTGATAAATGCCACCAAGGTTGAGTGGAATGATTATAGATAATTCCTTGTCAACTTCACCTCCTTGACAGATTTAGTTAGTTTTTTGTCATCTACTTGGACTTGTAAACATATTGGCATGGGCAGTGCAGTTTCTTCAACTTTTGGGGTTCTTTGTAGATTCCTCCAATTTGTTTTCAATTTTTTATCAGGTTATTGTGACTGAGAGGCCAGGACATGCTTTTGATGTAATGGCCGCCATTGCAGACAAGGAGCTGAATGCATATGATGGTGTCATAGCTGTTGTAAGTAGTTTATTTTCTACTTCTTTTTCAGTGTTATTTTTTTTAATCATGAACTTAATTTCTGGATATTTATAGGAACTGGTCAATCTAGTGTCATACACAAAACAATACTATGAGTGATGGCTTTAGCATTCTCTCTATAGACATGTCAAACTTGATCTCTGTGTGTGTGCGGATCAGTGGAAACAAGTAATCTTAAATGATTGGAGTGCCTGGTTTTCCAATTTTGTACTCAATGTTCAATGACAATATTAGTTAACTGAGCACTTCCATTGTTGTAAACCTTAAATAATTGATAGAAACGTAAATTTACTGACCCTGATGTTCGGGTCTTTTTGTATACTTGTAGGGTGGTGATGGGTTATTTAGTGAAATCCTTAATGGAGTTCTTCTGTCTAGGCATAAGGCTCCTTATCCCTCAACACCTGCAGATTCCGAACATTCTGTTGAAAAAGATGGCAATTCACCAGTTTGTGAAGCAGGTGGAGTTATTGTGGACAATGTGGAGCCATCTGATCCCAGTGCACCTCTTTTGATGAGTGTGGAACCTAACACTAACCGAGTTCTAAATTTTCGTATGTTGATAACTACCAAAATCTCCGCCTAGCGGTTACTGTATGTCAATTATATATAGTTCCGAAGGTTTCTTAATTTGAATGTTTTAAATGTGTAGGGCCTGAGGAGAATTCTTGCCTCACAGGTTAGTTATTATTAAGATTGAACTTAAGAAAATTGTACATTCTCCATAGAATATTCACTGTTGAGTGCTTTAGACAATCAGGACTACTCAAATAAATGCATTTACTTGACTAATGTAACATATTCTGTGTTCCTTAATGCAGAGCAAGAAAGAGAATTTTCTCTTCCACATGAGCGGTTCAGATTTGGGATTATTCCAGCAGGATCTACTGATGCTACAGTGATTTGGTATGTTCTAACACCGCTCTTTTAAGGTCATCCTATACATGATCAAGGCTTCTACAAAATCTGAGTAGTCATCTTTTGTTATGAATAATCAATTCCCTGGTATATCATTAGTGGCATTTTCGAATAGAATGAATTGCTTCTTTCAAATTCATTTCACAACTCTAAAAAGAATTTCTGAAAATAGGTAATGATGAACTGTTTTTTGAATGGTTTTTCCTGGTATTCCATTGCGTTCAAATTAATTTTTTTGTTGTTTATGACTTTTGCAGTACTACTGGGGCCCGAGATCCTGTAACATCTGCATTGCACATTGTCCTTGGTAAAAGGCTGTGCCTTGATATAGCTCAAGTTGTACGATGGAAAGTAACATCTATGTCAAAGGATGAACCCTATGTACGCTATGCAGCAAATTTTGCTGGGTATTTTTCTTTACCTTATGTACAATATGGATAGTTTTGGAGCTCTATCCAGTTTCTTGGACTAGACGCCACTCGGCGCCCTCCTAGACTTATTCTTGAGTATCTACACTCTTGTCTTGCTTTTAGTTATGGTTAGTCTAGCTGTGTGGGGACTTACCTACAGCAACTTGAGTAAATTGAATTTGCTGCAGAGTTATGGGCAGTAAATTTTGCCTTAGCTTAGCCATCAAAAATATTAATATCTAATAACGGGCAGTTGTATTACCTTTTTGTTCCCTTTAAGTAGACGTATCTACGCAATTTAGTTTGAACAATTAAATACTTATCCTCAAAGAGGTAAGCGGTTCTTGTTGGATTAACTAGTGTGCTTCATTACATTGCATATATCCAACTGTGCTTTGTTCCTTTCGAGGGTACAGTGACCTAATGATATTTTAGTTCGCTAGATTTGATCATTTAGTGAATACTACCGTACTTCTCTTCTCATCAAGCAAGTCTGCAAAGTACTGATTGTTATTTTAATTGAATGAATATTTTGACCTGTATGCATGTCAAGATGATATCTTTCAACTTGGTGCTTACCCTTCAACTTAGGAGTTGTGTCTGAAATGCATGTTTCTAGATTCTAGTCTAATTATGACCTCTTTAGGCTGTTCACTTTACTCTATGTATAATCTATTCTAAACTTGACTGGGGTTGCCACCTTGCCAAAATTCTATCTATCAGCTACATTAATTATG
Source organism: Rubia yunnanensis (assembly GCA_037428765.1). NCBI lineage: Eukaryota > Viridiplantae > Streptophyta > Magnoliopsida > Gentianales > Rubiaceae > Rubia > Rubia yunnanensis. The sequence continues at coordinate 154,759,833 of CM075061.1, read as the reverse complement.
CATTTGATGTTATATATCTCATGGTTACCTCCTACCTCATGAAATACAGTGCACTATGTTGGATGGAATGCACTGTTTTTATTCTCTATCTTTTGTATATTTATAATTCTTTCTATGCTAAATTTTTTGCCTCTTCTTTAAGGTATGGATTTTATGGGGATGTAATAACAGAGAGTGAGAAATACCGGTGGATGGGTCCAAAACGGTATGATTATGCAGGAACTAAGGTCTTCCTTCAACACAGGTTTGTTGATCAATTAATTTTGGCGTGTAAATCACCCTTACCTTAGCTGACTTATATGAATCTTAGTGATGCTTTATGAAAGAGGAAGGCCACCAAAATGTCATTTTGCTGACATTAATGGAATTCTTTGTCTAATATTAGATATATCTTTGTTAGTGATGAAGCCCGAAACTAATATCAGTCATCTCTCTAGGTCTTATGAGGCAGAAATTGCTTATCTTGAAGTTGAATCGGAGAAAGGCAATTTTGGTCCTGAAAGAGGTCCTTGGTTCAGCAAAGCAAAAGCACTGATGGGCCTATCAAGGCAAACAGACCAAGAAACTTGCCTTGCCAATTGCAAAGTGTGTTCACCTCACAAAAATGCTAACACAGGACCATACTCAGATGTCTTACGATGGAAGAAGTCGAAGGGGCGTTTCCTAAGTGTCGGTGCTGCAGTGATATCCTGCCGAAATGAAAAGGCACCTGATGGTCTGGTTGCCAGTGCGCATCTTTCAGATGGTTTCATGCATCTTATACTGGTTAAAGACTGTCCCCGTGCACTATATTTATGGTAATTCTCAATCTCAAGTAACATTCTTGAAGATGGGTGCAGTTCTGGTGCAAATTCTTCTGACGTCTAATCCTCATATTTGCAGTCACCTGTCCCAGCTAGCAGTAAAGGGTGGTAAGCCATTAGAATTCCAATTTGTCGAACACCACAAGGTATGTCTCTTTTCCTCCGACACCTCACTTCTATATTTTCTCCAACACTTCTCTTCTATTTTTTCCTATCCTGCAATGGAAATGCTTACTGTTTCACATATGATGTGTAGACCCCAGCATTCATGTTCACTTCTATCGGGAAGGAGAGCGTCTGGAATGTAGATGGTGAGATTCTCGTAGGGCATCAACTTTCAGCTCAAGTTTTCCGCGGCCTTGTGAGTCTATTTGCTGCTGGCCCCGAAGTCTAGTAAAAGGCCCCTTTGTAAGAGCACTTTTGTAACTCGTGACCTGTATAGCAGTATACCACCATTGTAATCTTATCATGTAAAATTCTGTGACATAACAACATAGCTTCCCCTCAAGGTTCCATTTTTACTCCCTTGTTGGTATGAAATACTTGTAATTAAAATACAACTACGTGTTCAGATGCCAATGATTGTTACATTACATCTGATCCATTTTCTGGTCTCAACTCACTCTAGAGCTGCTAAGTTTCCTCCACTTGTTTATGCTTTGGCTAGTAGACTTAGACTAGAGGCCTGTTGTAAAGGCAGACTTGTGAACTAGGAGTAATTGACCGGCATTTCGCCAGGACTTGGTATTCTGCTTGTACTTTCTGCTTTCATATGATTTGAAAATTGTGTTACATTACTCCTAGTGGACTCGAAGTTGAGACTTTGGTTGGAGAACAGGTCTTTGAAATGTATTGCTTGTAGACCGGGGCTAAAAAGCTTGGTCCACTCCATTTGCCTTGGAAATTCCAATCCTGTAATCATTTGTACTCATATAAGTGACTCGTAGTGGAACGTCCATTTACTCAAAATTCTCTGTTAGTAACGTCAGTAAGAATGTCATCACCACTGGAGTAAGCACATATTCTCTCTATGTCCTTCTTGATCTGCATATGATCTGCTTGATCATATTGTGTCATTGGCGAGCGATACAGGTGCTTGATATGTGAATTTTGCGCAACCATGAACACCATTTTTCAGGTACTATCAATCCCTGCCGCCGGTTGCAAAGACCTACACAGTGCTCTGTTTGATGACCACAGCTGCAGCTCATATCGATCTCTACAATATCAGAATTATAGCCCTTTTCTATTCAGATGTTTTCAAGAGGTTTCAGGTAATGCTCTTTAAGGGTCCTTTACTTTTCCTTTTCATTGGTTCAGTGTTCTTAATTATCTTCGTTGCATTGAAGGTCTGGAGGCTTATCACTAACTTCTTCTTTCTCGGGGGATTTTCATTCCCGTTCGGATTTCGAATTGTAACCATGTAAGCACTCTCCCTCAAACTGGTTCTTATTCTACTAGCTAGAACTAGATTTATTAACTTGGCAAGAGTTGTGGATGAGTGTAGACTCTACTATGGAGTTAAACTGGAGAGGGGTGCATTTGACAAAAGGACTGCAGATTACTTGTGGATGTTCATTTTTGGAGCCATCTCACTTCTAGTACGTAATGTTAACCTCTTTTCTGAAATGCATTAACGATTTGCTCCATTTGTACGATGTTGATTTGGTCCTAGTTAAGTAGCAACTGTGATTCCGAAATGCTTCAAATGTCTCTACTGAATGCTATGATAAAGATACGATTGACCTTATGTAGCGGGATAAAGTGTTAGTTGTTGATGAACTGACATTCTGATAACAACCAACAGGCGATGGCAGCAATTCCATTCCTGTGGTCTCCATTTCTGGGACCAGCGATTGTTTTCATGATCGTGTACGTGTGGAGCAGGGAGAATCCAAACGCCAGGATCAACATACAAGGACTTGTGGAAATTAAGGTATGCATTTATGGTATGAATGAATGATCAGATCACTCCTAAAACGTACTAAAGATCCATGAACCCTGAAACTTTGTGAAGGGATTCTACTTGCCATGGGTGAACCTTGGAATAGAGATAATTCTGGGAAATCCATGGCTACCGGGGATTATGGGGATTGCTGCCGGACATGTTTATTACTTCTGCACCGTTCTTTATCCGCTTTCCACCGGCAAAAACTACTTCAAGACTCCTCTTTGGGTGTATCCTTTTTGTTTATTCACTTCTTTTCGCTTCTCCTCTTCTTTTTCATTTCCTTGATGAGCATTTTATAGTCATAAGCTTGTTGCATTCTGGGGCGAGGGGTACCAGATGAATTCTCCGGTGAGGCGAGATCCTGATGCTGGAGCCGCCTTCCGCGGCAGGGGCCACCGGCTGGGCGGGCGCGGCGGCAGCACCACCGCCACCGCCTCAGCTAGGGCACAGGCAACAACGCAGCGCAGTGGTTCTAGCACGGGTTTCCGGGGCCAGAGCCGCCGTCTGGGTGGCAGTTAACTAAGCCATGCTGATTATAACCCAGTAAATTTTCCATTTTTGAAGATTTAAATAAATGTTAAGTTCATACTCTGTCCCAAGTAAGGTTTGAAGAGGAAATTTGCATGGTGATTATTATTGTCTTTTTGTATAAGCTGAATTATTTAAGAACATCATCCAAAAAACGGCTTCCAAACGGTTTTTTTAATTAAAAAAACTAATAATTTTGAGAATCTATCTCTTGAAAGACGGTATTTTCATAAGTTATGGAAAGACCAAGCTTAAAACAGCAAATTAGAAGAAATTAAGATAAAATTTTTGAGTTGCATTAATTGGGTCATCAACTTATAACTAGTGCACGTTGCACAATAAAATTTTTAATATTGCAGCTAAAACATTTTACCTTTGCATAATTCTAATTCAACTCCATTTTTTCATATATCTATGAAAATACGGTTTTTCCAATACTGTTGTCTTTTCAGAAAAAAGGTAAAAATTTTTTTGGTCTCCTATAAAGTATCTTTTACCATCTTTTGGTCCATATTTGCCAAACAAACCTTAGACGATACTTAACAAATTCAAAACAATTTGTTTAGTCTCTGAAAGTGATTTTCATGGAAAGTCAACGGTAAAATCGGTCAAAATATGCAAAATGACAATTATACCCCTAAATTTTAAAAAATAAAAAATGAAAAGAAAAAAATCGTCAGGAGGTTCAAAGAGGATGAAGTCGAAAATCTAAAAATTTTAAAATTAACATTTTTTAATTAAAAATATTTTTAATTAGTAAAATCATCATTATACCCCTGACTATACCGGAAAACCATTTAGTTTTACCTGAAAATCACCTGAGTGGACCAAAATTTTTTTTCTATTTGTTGGATACCGTCTGAGGGTTGCTTTGTAAATATAGACCAAAACATGATAAAAGATACTTTGTGTGGGATAAAAACACAATTTAATCTTAAAAAAAATTCTATCATCACTAATATTTTCATATTATTATTACCCTTATAACAAATCTAATTAATGACGACGCTGTTGGATGAATAGTGACGTATTGGCGTACGAACATTGTCCTTTTTTTTATTTGCTCCGGAGCAAGGAGCCGTGGATTAACTGTTCGTTGAGATTTATTTACCTTTTAAAATGTGCTCCTATTAAAAGTTAAGCAAAATCTTGGGAAAAATCATATTTTCATAATCTTATGAAAATGTGTGGTTTAATTAAAATAATAAAAATAAAATATATTGTTTGTAATATTAAAAATTTATATGTAAAGCGTATCAGTTATAAAGATTATACTCCCTCCCCAACCTATTTTGCACAAAATATTTTTTTTGTCAAAGATACCAAACTTTGACCACATATTTAAATAGATATATGAACAATAATTTTATTCGTCTTACTATGTAGTTTTTAAATATCAATTTGTGTGTGTCATTATTGTCTGTAACTACACATATTGTAGAAAAATAAGGATAATAATGTGTGTCTGTATTCATGAATTCAGGATACATTATATAGTAGTACAAGATACCTATACAAACTAGGAAAATGTAATAGAATACAATTACATCTACAATTATGGTAAGAATACAAATCCAATTCCAATTACTTAACACTCCTCCTCAAGTTGGAGCATGAGGATTGGGAATGCCCAACTTACCAAGTAAAGAATGAAACTGGTTACGTCCGAGAGCTTTAGTGAACAAATCCGCAGGTTGGTCTATCGTACGAATATGCTGAGTAACAATAGTGCCAGATTGTACAAGATCTCGGACAAAATGACAATCAACTTCAATGTGCTTCGTGCGTTCATGAAAAACTGGGTTGGCCGCTATGTGGAGAGCAGATTGACTGTCACAAAACAATTTCATAGGAAAAGAGTGCGATACCCCTAAGTCCTTCAGTAAGGACCTAAGCCATAACAAGTCACAGCAGGTAACTGCCATAGCACGATACTCTGCTTCAGCAGAAAATCGACAAACAGTAGGTTGCTACTTAGTCTTCCAGGAAATTGGGGAATCACCAATCATAGCAAAATAACCAGATAGAGAACGCCTAGTAATTGGGCAGGCGGCCCAATCCGAATCACAATAAGCAATCAAATGTAGAGTACTGCGGGAAGAAAGAAATAAACATTGACCAGGATGACTCTTCAGGTAGTGCAACACACGAACTGCAGCTTGCCAGTGAGGGACACAAGGAGACTTCATGAATTGCGCAAGAGTATGTACTAAATAACTAAGTTCAGGATGAGTAATAGTCATATATATATCAAACGCCCAACCAAACGGCGATACTGCTCCGGGTCATGGTAGGCTGGACCTTCAACACGTGCCAAATCATGTTGTTGCTCCATCGAAAAATCAATTGGTTTAGAAGCAGATAAACCTGTATCAGATAGGATGTCCAAAGCATATTTCCTTTGCGAGAGAAACATCCCCTCCGGTCTTCTAGCAATCTCTATGCCCAAAAAATACTTAAGTAAACCAAGGTCCTTCATGTGAAAACAAGAACCCAAGTATTTCTTGAACTCAGAGATGAGCGAAGAAGAACTACCAGCAATGACCAAATCATCCACATAAACCAGAACATGTAAAGACTTTGATCCACGGGAAAAGATAAACAAAGAGTAATCTGCCTTACTTTGAACAAAACCAAATGTCTGTAAAGCCTGAGCCAGTTTAGCAAACCAATTATGAGGAGCCTGGCGAAGACCATAAAGAGATTTCTGAAGGCGACAAACCTGATTAGGCGGGACTGCATAGCCAGGCGCAGGACGCATGAACACCTCTTCATGTAAACCACCATGCAGGAAGGTATTATGAACATCCATCTGATGTAGTTCCCAACCACGTATAACAGCAACAGACAGGAATAATCGAACAGAACTCATCTTCGCAACCGGAGCAAAAGTCTCGGTGTAATCAATTCCTTCTACCTGGCGATTTCCAAGAACCACTATACGCGCCTTGTGACGTTCAATAGTACCATCTGAACAAAACTTCGTCTGGTAAACCCATTTGCATCCAATAGCCTTCTTATGCGCAGGCAAAGGAGACAAAATCCATGTCTGATTTCGCTCAAGTGCAGTAAGTTCCTCAACCATAGCATCTCACCAATGAGAATGACGGGAAGCTTCAAAGTAAGTAGTGGGATCTGCACTAGAAGTTACAACACCCAAAAATCTAGAATGCATACTAGAAAATTTATCACAATTTACATAATCAGTAAGAGGATAGAGAACACCTGAGGAAAGTGACGACGCATGAGGGAACGTAGTCGAAAGGGGGGGTCTTTAGTAGTAAGAGCACAAGCATAATCATCACAGTCGTAATCTGCCAAGTACGATGGAGGGCGACGAGATCGAACACTCTGTCTTGTAGGTGGTAACTCAGTAGCGGAACTATCCAGTACCAGAGAAGCTGGTAAAGTAGAGGCCGATGATATAGCATCGTCGACAACTGGCGTAGAATGACCAGCAGCAGACGGCGAAGGTAGGTCGACGGTGGCCGGCATGGAGGTACCGGCGTCGGGTGGCAGATAATGACTGGTGGATGCCGATGATGACTGACGTTGACTGGCCGGCGTTGACCGACAGTGAGTGGCCGTCGATGACCGACGATATAGCAGACGACAGCAAATGGCCACCGGTGGACGGCGGAAGGCCAACGGCGATCGGCGGCGGTGGATCGGCAGTGAAAAGCGAAACCAAAATTCCATACAGCTCCGACGAGAAGGAGGAGGAATCCAGCGGTGGTGTGGTGGCACCGTCAGGTTCATCGGAGAAAGCAGATGTCGGAGTTGCAGAGTATGGGAACTGGTCTCCAAAGAAATCAGCATCCCAACTGTTAAAGATCACTCGAGATTCCAAGTGAAAAGGCGATAGCCTTTCTTTCCGGCAGGATAACAAAGGAACAGACATCGCCGACTTCGTGGTGCAAACTTGTCACGGTATCTCGGAACATGAGCAGCAAAACACAAGCATCCAAAAACCCTTAATGATGAATAATTTGGAGCTTGCACATAGAGCAACTCAAAGGGAGTTCGACTATTGAGATGCTATGTCGGTGTTCAGTTAATCAAGTAAGAACACATTCTCCCCAAAACTCAATAGGAAGACTGGCTTGAAATCGTAAAGTACGCGCCACATTGAGTAAATGGCGATGCTTTCTTTCAACCCAACCTTTCTGTTGTGGTGTGTCAACCATAGATGTCTCAAAGATGATCTCAGATGCAGAAAAATGAGATCGCAAAGGCATAAATTCAGTCCCATTATCAGCCCGAACACGTTTTATGGTTCGGCCCCACTGGTTCTTCACTAAGGCACTAAATTCTAAAAATCTAGAGGCTACTTCAGACTTAGCGATTAATAAATAAACCCAAACAACTTGAGAATAATCATCGACTATCGTCAAAAAATAAAATGCACCACTAGAGGATAGAGTTCTATAAGGTCCTCAAACATCACAATGTACTAATTCAAATAATGTAATAGCATTTGTAGAACTCAATGGAAAACTATGTCTAGTCTGTTTTGCTCTATAACATACAGAGCAAGGTATAGTAGTATTATTTGTGCTAAAATCAAGAGTTGGAATAGAAGACAACACCGTAGATGATGGATGACCAAAATGTTGATGCCATAAATCAGATGAAGAAACTGAAGCAACTGTCGGAATAGACTGCGGATATGAGGACGAATACGAGTATCCAATAGACGAAGCTAATAAACCCCCCCTTTCTGTTCACCCACGCCAATCACAATCCCCGTACCAATTTTCTGTAAAATGCAATAATTTTTAGTAAACAAAGCTAGACATTTAAGGTAGATAACAATCTAGAGCATGATAATAAATTGCATCGCAAAGTAGGTATGTAGAGCACATGAGTAAGGGTGACATCACCAAAACAAATAGACCCATATTGTGTAGCAGACGACACAGATCCATCAGGCAGTATAACATTCATAGTATTGGTAGCAGTAGTAATATTAGTAAGAGAACCTTTGTCACCACTCATGTGATATGAGGCTCCCGAATCAAGAATCCAAGGTAAAGTAGACTTACCTGACCCATGGTCAGATAACGAATCAAACTGATTAAATAAATGTATGGTCGTACTCCATTGGCCGTCAGACATAGCAGAACCAAAATCAGATCGTGTAAGTAAGCCAGAGGAGGCAGCCACCGCAAATCCTTGCGCGACGTCACTACGCCAGCGAAAAGAGCCATAACACAAATGACAAGTACAATTAAAATAAGAGAAGAGACAAAATATGCTGAACCAAAGCTAAAAAAAAGGAACTGACGCGCGCCTCCTGTGTGGCGCGTGCAAATCACGCGCTGGGAAGGGATGAGCGCGCGTCTAGTGTACCCGCGCGTGGATTCACGCACCTCTGGAAGGTCGTGCGCGTGAATCTCACGTGCGTCTCACGGAGCCGCTGGTCTGATTCCTTAACGCCGGTCTGATTCGGACGGAGCCAATGAAACCCAACCGAGCTCGCCGGTCAGAGTGGGAGCAAACGGAGCCGGGAGCAGTTCAAGCCGGTGGACGGAGTCGGGAGCGGAAGCAGGTGCAGGGCGGCGGAGCAGGAGCTGAACTGGTGGCGGAAGAAGAACGGTGGCGTGGTGGAAGAAGAAGATGTGATTTTTTTGGCAAAAGAAAGGTAGTCCGAATCGGCGGTGCGTGGAAGTCATGCACGGACGACGGCGAAAAATTTAGGACGGTATTTTAAGGTTCCATGATTTTAGACTCTGATACCATGTAGAAAAATAAGGGTAATAATATGTGTCTGTATTCATGAATTCATGATACATTATATAGTAGTACGAGATACCTATACAAGCTAGAAAAAAATAATAGAATACAATTACATCTACAATTATGGTATAAATACAAATCCAATTCCAATTCCTTAACATATATTTATATTCAAACATGATTATTGGAGACTGTGAAAAGATTCTGTGCAGAATAGACTGAGACAGAGAAATAACCCAATTCATACAATCCAAAAATTTTATCTTTATTTCTTTTTAATGTGTACTTTAAATCTTAATATTTTTGTAACATATAAAAGTATCGTATAGTTAAGAAAAACGACGGACAGTGTTTGCATATGCACGTTTTGGGAGTCTCTGAAAATGAATTTTTTGTCGGCATTCGAATTTTAATGGACATGTAAGACAATTTACAGGTGGAAGAAAAAAAGACAACAAAACTGGTGAGGAAAAAAACCTAAAAAACAAAACTGGTAGGGTTTTTAAAAATTTTATAAAAAAAAACTAAACAGTTGCAGTCAAAGATATGAAAGTAAACCTTGAAAATGCAAGGAACTTTCCGTTGCACCGCTCTGGTCACACATGAGTCGCGTTACATATTAGAAACAAATGCAATTGATCGTGACGCTAGCATGTATCTCTATCTACACTTCTTTTGTTAAGTTAATTTTTTTTAATATAAAATATATTAATAAATTAAAATAGAGTCCGTCTCTTGAAAGACAGTCTTTCCATAAGTCATGGAAAGGCCAAGGTTTAAAGTGTAAATTAGAAGAAATAAAGATAAAATTTTCGGGTTACATGAACCGGGTTATAAATTTTATAACTACTACATGTTGCATACTAAAATTTTAATATTGCAACTAAGACCTTTTACCTTTTATTATTCTAATTAAACCCTGTCTTTCCATAAGCTTATGGAAAGACCGTCTTTCCCAAGACTTTGCCATTAAAATAATATCACGTGAGGTTAAATAATTATAATATTAGTTGCACAGTTGATAGATCAAAATCTATCTTGGAGATCGCCAGTCGTCACTAGTAAGAATGATCTTCCCACCAAAGATAATTCCACACATGCTATACATGCATATACTCAGAGGCGAAGCTAGGCGGGGGTTGGAGGGGGTTTCAGCCCCTTCCAGGATGAAATTTATCGAAAATATGGAAGTAAATTTTCTTAAAAATATGTTTCAACCCCATCTAATATAAGAAATTGGAGAACTTTTTTTCCTTTGCATACCCGTCATAAAATTTTTTTGCCTCCGTCCCTGCACACACTTACACAGGTCATCCGGTGAGAAAGATCATCCTCTATGAAAACCCAACAAAATTGGGATACATGGTTGAGAGGGGTTATCACTTGACAATGAGACGTGCAATTTTCTTCAAGGAATGGTGTTATCCCAACAGATGTGCGGAAACTGTGGTGTTTAATATTGAATTGAAATTGTCAAAAACTTCTGGTTTTCATGTGGAGGACACTAAATAATGCTTTGCCGACGGAGAGAAATAGGATCAGAAGGAAAATGTCCCCCCATACAAGGTGCGTTAAATGCGAGCTTACAGAGGAAGAAGACAATTCGCATCTCTTCTTATTGTGTGAAAACTTAAAGAAGAACTTGGAGAGCATCCTCTCTTGATTTCAACTTTGATCAAGGTTAGTAGGTTATTGTAAAGTCCAAAAGTGTTAGTTGGCAACTTTTGTGTGAATGCAAATATGACTATGTTGTGACATCAAAGAAGGAGCCATTATGTAAGAAGGATATCGTGAAAGGATGAGTCCGAGAAGAAGTAATCTCGTTCAATCATAATTGATTTACTAAATATTTTCCTTCTCGTATTTGTGGGATTTGATTAAGATCCTTAGAGTTGAAAGTATGAAAGATTTCGGTTATGGAAAAAGATTAGAACGAGATATTCTAAATCCTTTACTTCAAGGGATTAGATTTGTTAAATTCTATCTTCACCAAAATTTGATTGATGCGAAAATACTGTGAAGATAGGTTTGTATTTGCACAGGCAACTGAGACTTGTGGATGAGCTATGTATGGTGGACATTACTGACTAACCTATTCACGCAATTACAGAGAGAAAATCTGCAGTCAGAGTTTTGAAATCATCATAATAGCGCAGAGCCTTATATTGGTGTTCCAACATGATCAATGTTGTTTGATCTCAAAGTTCAGAACGAAAGCCTTAATTCCTCAGGAGGAGGAGATCCATCATCGACGAAGCTTGAGGTCAGAGGGAGTCTGATCAAAGCGGATCGGTAACCATGGGAGCTAGTAGAATTCACGAGTTGAATTAGAAAAGATAAGTATTATGTATGATGCATCTAGTACTATCTTTCTAATTAGTGGATTCATTCTGAACTGGGTCAGATCCTCGCAGATGTAGGTGACTTTCACCGAACTGCGTAACCAATTTTGTGTATTCTTAAAGTTTTTACTTTACTTACAAACTTGGTTAACTAGGTGATGTTGAAACACGGTAATTACAAGTGACGTAATTAGGTAAAACTTAATTTCAGTTATATCTCATCATGGTTTGTGGGTTGGGTAGAAAACTCTCCAGGAAGAAATGAATTAGAGTTGTCGGTCTTCATATTATGGAAAATTTTTTCTCTATTTACATAGAATGAAATGTAGATTATTGCAACTAATTTTATTAATTTTTTTTTAAAAGGTAATATAAAACCAAATAAATAAATAAAGAGATAAAATAATTAAATTAATTTGATATTGCATATTTCAACTAATCAGAGTGTGACATGTGATTACCGTTGCCGCCCCATCTCTCTCCAAAAAAAAGTCGAGGTCACTTTTAGCCGGGGCACATGGTTAGGCAATTTTGTTTTTCTCTTTTTTTCTTCCTAGAGCAAATAGGATGATCGAACCCATCAATCGCCGAAAAACTTGGTCTACTATTGTAAAGGTAGAGACCAAAAGAAAAAAGAGGAGGTGATTTCCATGCTTAAGCGGCATCATCAGATAGGACTTTTATTTTTCTTAATTTTAGTCAATTTGTTCTTTAGTATTACTTTTTCAAAAAAATAACGTACCATCAACCAAATTACATGTTATCCTAATCTATGACCTAATTAGGAGACACCACCATTGAATCTGTTGAACCTTAGTGGAGCCTGAAACTCCATCCATTTGAATAACTAGGTACGCTTTCATGAGAACACTCAACCACTGCACCACCAACGAACCGCCTTCGCCGAAATCGAAACCACCATGATCTCACCATCTTCGACCACCTGCAGGTTGAGAAATTACAGCAGGAGCCACCGATACGGTCCCATGATACTGGGTAATCCCTATAAAAAAATTGCTCTAATATTTACAATTATTAATGAAGATATATTTTAAACCTTGAAATTCTCAATTGTACATAGTGCGACTTACCTATAAATTAGGGTCAATTGACTGCTCTTTAATATTGTTAAAACGAGCAATTACATTCATTGGGCATATATTGTAACGTGGGGTACGTTTAGTTACATATTCAATGATGAAAATTCGTTGTTTAAAAGCAAATTGAGATTGGAAGTCAATCAAGTCATGGATACGAACAAAGTGCCATCCATGCTCGATATTGACATAATAACGATTGGTTCTAGAAGAAGAGTGTGAGCCTACATAGATTGGTCGTCAAAATTGTTGTGAGGAAAAGATCAGTCGAAATTAGACTTGCCATATCTCACGTCAAAGTGTGCACTTACCATCTCTAATAAATATGTTCGGTTATAGAATATATTAAGATATTTATTAGCATTTTGTATGAATTTACATGTGTGTCTGACCTTCCAAATATTCACTTAAAAGTACCCATCAGATGATAATGAGGTCGAGTGTAACTTGTATGTGTACGTTTTGTGAAAGTCCTTACGATTGTCCATCATTTTAAAAAGTGAATGAGAAGATTTTGTAGTCATTTAACACCTTAAAAAGGAACTATGCAAGCTATCGTGTTCCATCAATTCCTTAAGTAACCAGTTGCCTTCAGGCACAATAAATTATGTCGTCATGTGATCCTCATTTCACGTGGACAGACACGCCCTCTCATTCTCCACAATGCATGTTACCGTACACCAGTCTCATGCTGGCGTGCCCTAGTTCCAATTTGGACGTTTATGTCGCGCTGCTGTTGTCACACAAAAGAAGAGGCGAACCATCCAGCGGAAAATGCAACTCCTTCAGAAGGTGGGAGAGCCAAATGACTTCAGCAGCTGTATTTGCAAGAGCGCGGTATTCAGACTCCGAGCTCGAGCGCGAGACAGTGGGTTGCTTCTTGGCACTCCAGGACACCAAGTTGTCTCCCAAGAAAACAGCATAACCATAGGTCGAACGACGCGTCTCCAAGCAGCGAGCCCAGTCGGCATCGGAGTAAGCACAAACATCAGAGGATCCTCCCGTGCGAAAAGTGAGACCAAAGTGGGGCGTTCCAGCCACATACCGAAGAATCCGTGTGACAGCTGCAAAATGATCCTCCCGAGGATCCTGAAGAAACTGACTGACAGAGTTGACAGCAAAAGTCAAGTCTGGACGGGTGATAGTCAGATACTGAAGGGCACCCACCAGAGATCGATAAAAAGTCGGATTACCAAAAGGAGCACTGGAGCTGCTGGGAAGCTGTGAAAGTGGAACGAACGGAGTGGCAACCGGAGATGTGTCAGTCATGCCTGCCCGAGAAAGAATATCACGAACATACTTGGCTTGCCCAAGAAAGAGACCGGAAGGAGAAGGGGACACCTCAAGACCAAGGAAGTAAGTCAGAGACCCTAAATCCTTGATGGAAAACTCCTTATCAGTCCGAGAGATGAACTGGCAAATGGCACCCTCATCATTGCCAGTGAGAATGATGTCATCAACATAGACCAGGAGATACAGCAGTGTAGAACCCCGAGAGAAAACAAACAGAGATGTATCCGACGAGCTACAAACAAAACCAAGCTAACGTAAAAAAGAGCTGAATCTATCAAACCAGGCTCGAGGAGCCTGTTTGAGGCCATAAATAGCTTTCTGAAGTCGGCAGACATGAGTAGGACAAGCAGGATCCTGATAACCGACAGGCTGTGCCATATAGACCGGCGTGTCAAGAATGCCATTTAGAAACGCATTCTTTACATCAAGCTGATGCAAGGACCACCGGCGTAGAGTAGCTATAACAAGAACAGTCCGAACTGTGGCAGCTTTAACTACCGGACTAAACGTGTGATCGAAATCGAAGCCAGGAATCTGCGAGTAACCTTGAGCAACCAGACGAGCCTTGTAACGATCAATGCTGCCATCAGGTCTGTATTTCAAGCGATAGACCCATTTCGACCCAACAATATTGGCATTCGAAGGGCGAGGTACCAACTCCCAAGTGTGCTGTCTTCTAAGTGCATCCATCTCCTCATCCATGGCACCTACCCATTTCGAGTCCCGACGAGTTGCACGATAGTCGCAAGGCTCAGAATGATCCATAACCGCAGCTAGGAGACCAGTGGGAACAAAATCAGGATGAGATTTGATACGACGAGTACCATCCTGATTCCTGGTAACCATATGATGAGCTCTCGGAGATGGAGAAACAGAACTCGAAAAGGCACCAGAGGGTGCAGAAGAATCCACAAAAATAGACGAAGGAGGAGATGGCGGAGTAATTAGAGGTGGAGAGGATGGCGGAGTAGCCGGATGTGAAGTAACCGAAGGATCTGGCAGGGATCGAGATGGGTTAACTGGAGATGGTGAGTCATCACAGACTGTACAAGGACCAGAAGAGGCTGTCGGAGAAGATGAGACCGGTTCAGAAACAGAGTGCTCGGGATCCAGAAATGATAGAACATCCAAAGAAGAAAAAACATGCGCAGTACTTCCAGTAGCCAAAGGAAAGCATGTCTCATCAAAGCGAGCATGGCGAGTGATGTAAATCCGGCTAGTAATAGTATCCAGACAACGAAACCCCTTATAGTGAGAGCTGTAACCCACAAAAAAGCATGTGATACTACGAGGGGACAGCTTGTGATCAGCATATGGCCGAACAAAAGGATAGACCCTACAGCCAAAGGGTCTGAAATTCGAGTATTCTGGAGTCCGACCAAATAGAACACTATAGGGAGAAGCACCATCAAGAACAGGAGTAGGCAACCTGTTAATAGTGTAGACAGCAGCAGCAAAAGCATTTTCCCAGTGAGACAAAGGCAAGTGAGAATGGAATAACATAGACAATCCCATTTCAGCTGCATGACGGTGTTTACGTTCTGCACGACTGTTCTGCTCTGGAGTGTATGGACAGGAGACTTGATGGTGAATGCCTTTCGAGGCAAAATGCGAGCGAAGACGATTATTGAGAAATTCTGACCCACCATCACTCTGAAAAGTTTTTATGGTGGAAGAGAACTGGTTCTGTACGAAAGCTTCAAACTGCAAAAAGACATCGAAAAAATCCAATTTTCTGCGGAGAGGATATAGCCAGGTAAAACGAGAATAATCGTCCACAAAAAGAGCATAAAAAGCAAAACCACTTTCTGACAAAACAGGGGCTGGTCCCCATAAATCACAATGCACTAAATCCAAAACCCTCAAAGCCCATTTAGGGTTAACAGAAAAAGATTGTTTTTGACCTTTAGCCATCACACAGGGGGCACACAGTCCCGACTTAGGTAATAAAGAGGAAGCACACAAAACTCCAGTCTTAATCAAATGAGAAATAACAGTAGGGGCCACATGGCCAAGACGAGCATGCCATAAATCAAACGATACGCGATTTTTATCCTGAGATATAAAAGATAATAAAGCAGCCTCTCCTCTATCCAGCACATATAAACCATGCACACTACGACCTCTGCCCATGATCGCCTTGGTGACTCTGTGCTGAATAACAAAATTTCGGTCATCAAATATCACAAATGCATCAAGGTCCCGAGTAAGACGACTTATAGATAATAAATTTTTAGATACATCCGGAGCATATAAAACATCAGATAACCGCAAAGTAGAAGTAAGTTGACAATCACCAACAGAATGAATACCAATGGAATCACCATTTCCAACTGAAATTCGAGAATTACCAGAGTATGGAGTCACACTCTCCAAAGCAGAGGCGGAAGTGGTGAGATGATTGGTTGCTCCGGAATCAATGTACCAATCCGATGCCGGATGAGAAGGCTCCATGGTCAGGGAACTTCGGAACTGCTGGGCCAAGAGGGCAGAATCATCACGGACAGCAGCTTCGCCACGTCGCGGCGGGAACAATTTGTAACACGTTTGAGCGGTGTGACCGAGTTTATGGCAATACCGGTACTCCACAGCAGTTCTGCCCGAACCAGCACCACCCTGACCACCAGAAGAACTGCCACGACCACCTGCACGACCGCGGCCGCCGCGGCGGCCATTTCTGCCTGCGCGTGAGCCCCACGCGCCACCCCCACGCGCGGGCGCGTGGCTCCACGCGCCACCACCATGGCCGGAAAAATTTCCCTCGACCAGAAAGGCTACAGGAGCGGTCTGTGATGCTCCAAAACCCTGCAGATTTTTCAGAAAGGCCTCTTGATTCTCCGCCTCAGCCACAACATCGACATAATCCGTAGTCGGAGAACGAGACAACAAAGGGGCACTAAAATCTCTAAATTCAGCACCAAGAGCATGTAAAAACCACAGAACCATATCATCATTTGTGGCAGGGGCATCCATGGCAGCAAGTTTATCAAATAAAGCTTTAAAATGAAGGTGTAAGTCATGAACTGACCCAGTCTTACGAAGATTCATGATTTGCACACGAAGGCTCAACACAAATGACTTACTACGATTATGAAAAACACTAGCAAGAGTATCCCATATCTGAGCAGCCGTATCACAGGAAGAAATCTCGGACATTACCTCAACCGAGACAGAAGAGAGAAGAAGACAACAAAGCTTCTCGTCATCGATAATCCACTGGTCATAAGCCACCTTGCGTTCTTCATAGACAGCCTTGGAGGAACCAGTAGGGGAGGACGAGCCGGCGGCCTGAGCAAAAGAGGGCGGCAATGGAACCGTAGGGCAGGGATTCGATCCATCAATATGTCCCAAAAGCCGCTGTGAGCGAAGAAGATGTTGGACTTGCTTCCTCCACCTCATATAGTTTGAAGCATTCAATTTTATGGTGAGAAGGTGAATCATATTGCTGTAGGTGAGTTTATCATCGGTGGCCATTTTGTAAAGAACAAGATAAACAAAGAAGGAAATGTATGAATTTGACTGTATTTGGACAGCAAGGGAGAGAAGAAGACAGACGCGGCTGTCAAGGAGAGGAAAGGACGTCTATGACGTTCTGGCTGATACCATGTTAAAGTGAAACCTCCATGATTATGAGGGTGTATTATGAAGAATAAATAGGCAGAATACATGGAACTCTAGTTAAACCCTAGGAACATGAGTTGGGCTTTGGCCCATTTATCTATCTCTAATACGCCTCAGGCATGTCTAGGCGTGTCATGTTTCCTTACTCAAAACACGGGTAAGTAGAATTTCAACAAGTGTTAAATGTGTTGTGAATGGGACTGTGATAGCCCTCTTCGATACCTTATCGGAGCCTTTTAACTATTAAAGTAAAAACCTGCATATATGGGTCAGGGATAGGGAAGGTCATGGGGCGGTGCAGGTACGGATTATGCTACCTCCATACTCATGTTCACTTAAAAGTTTTATACTCATACCCGCCCCATTACCTATGGCTGATACAAAATTAAAATCCACCCCACCCCATCGGGTATTATCTAAAATCCACCCCCACCCCCATCACTCATTTGGGTCTCTATACTCACTTCATAACCATTTTACTCACCTCATTTATATCTTCAAAAAGCACCTAAATGTTACTTTAAAAATAATAATTTTAATATTAAAATTTTAATAATATTTACATGAAAATATTATAAGTAAAACATGTGCATTATTGATAAATAATAATTTATTATATAGTAAATTAGTATGTACATAACGGGTATTGTGGGATGGAACGGGACATTGTGGGGTGAGTATGAACTAATATGCATGTCCGACCCACTACTTATGACAGATATCAATTTTCATACGCATACCCACCCCATTGGACGGATGCGGATAGACCTCCACCAAAACCCAACCACTGCCATCCCTGACTCGGACCATACCCATACAAAATTTCATGTCATAAATAATGTCTCTAATTAGATGTCTCACTTGAAAAAAAAATATCAAGTGAAATTTACTCATCTGTCCTCCAATTTCTTCATTTACTCTCTTCAGTTCCACTTTTTTTCCCCTCAATTTCATTTATGTAATTTCTCAATTTCACTTGCTCTCTTTTATAAAAGGAGTAAGGGTACAAAGAAAATTTATATACTTCCTCCATCCTAGTGGAATCAGCACACTTTACTCTTTTTGCTTTTCCAAACAAATCTACACACTTTCCATTTTTAAAAAACTAACAAAACAAAAGACATACTTACCCTTTAACAATTAAAATTTTACACTTAAACCCTACCCCACCCATCCCACCACGTTTTCTTCTTTCCTTAGCCCAAACTTTATCTCCCTCTCAGTCACTCAAACCCTAGTATTCAGTGGTGATTCAACACGGGGGAGGTTGAACACAGTGGGGGCGATTGAACACGGAAAGGGCAAAGGTTGTACACAGCGGCAGAGATTAAACATAGATTGAACACGGCGTCGACGATTGAACACGTCGGGGCGGAGGTTGAACATGGCGGTGGAACTAGGGTTTCATATTTGAAATAGGTTGAGGCGGAGAGGCGAAGGTGGGAGGCATCGAAGGGGGAGGCGGCAGAGGGGAAGACAAAGAGAGTGGATGATGGATCTGGGCAGGGTTTAGAGAGAGGGGAAGAAGGCGGAGGCGGAGGCGAAGGCAGCCGAGGGGGAGGCGGGGAGAGGGAGGCGAAGAAGGGGAGGTGGGAAGCGCAAGCGGGTGATGTTCATGCGTGAAGGAAGAAGATTGGAGGTTGAAGACAGGGGCAATATGGTCTTTTCAAGTGTCTCAAAAATCTGAAGAGAGATTTTCGCTCTGTGCAGATTGCCCTGGGGCGGAGAGAGTAATAAAACATACAATTGAGGCTAAGGAAATAACTTGCATGGATTTTTGCCCTTTTAATCCTAATTTTAGACTGAAATTATCAATATAACCCTGTAAAATAAGAAAATGTCAAAATAAAATTAACGTTATGACAAAATGTGTAGTTATAACCGCCATCATTATCACGCTGCATGGGTGATGGGTCAGGTACAAGTATAAAAATTTGAGGTGGATATGAATATGAATATAAAGGTACTATAATCCGCACATGCACCACTATCATCCGTAATTACACTAATTGGTAGGCCAACTAGTGTCAGACGGACGGGACCCTGAGCACGAGGGTATCACGTTTTAACTAATCGGTAGGCCAACAGTGGCAACCACTCGTATCTAATTAGCCCGCGCACACCATGTTAGATGGATTATTAGGGGACACAACAGCATCGTACGAAATTACACCTAGTTTTTAAGGTGGATATAAACACTCAACCTGCATATCCTCTGATTCTCTGACGTCTCATTATTAATTTTTTCTCAACTTTCCACTCTGTTATTTCAAAGACCAAGAGATACATACTTACTGCGAGTCAATGGTTTGAGAGAAGTCGGAGACTAATAATTTCATGCTCAATGGAGGAGAAAATCTCTCAATTTCACGTCCCGGACACCAAGCCGCCGCCGCCCACGGTGGTGGCAGTGGCTATTAGTGGAAGCCGAAAGAGCAAAGTGGTGGTCCGGTGGGCGCTGGAGAAATTTGTTCCGGAGGAAAAGGTTTCCTTCCTGTTGCTCCATGTCCGCCCTAAGATATCCGCAGTCCCAACACCCAGTAAGTTGAACGAAAAATTATTTCTTGGTAAAATGATTTCCTTTTAGTTTAATTTTCTTTGTTTACAGTGGGGAATTCAATCCCTATCTCTGAAGTTCGAGAAGATGTGGCTGCAGCTTTCAGGAGGGAGAAGGAATGGCAAACGGTCGAAATGCTTCTTCCTTACCAAAACATGTGTCTTGGACAAAAGGTTAGACTTTTCTGTAAGAGACAGAGTGATCTTGTTGATGCGATAGTTTGATATCAACTCTTTGTCGTTCAGATTCGTAAAGAAACTGTTAGATAACAATCGAAACACAACACCTAATGATTCATAATTCAGGTGGAAGCCAAAGTTGTGCAGATTGAATCAAATGATGTGGTCAGTGCGTTGACTGAGGAGGTTTTGAAGCAAAACATCAAGAAGCTAGTCATAGGTACTTCATCTCGTGGCCTGTTTTCAAGGTATGAATACTGCTTTCTTTCTGTTTTTTTTGGCTTTGATTTATTGGCTGAAAATAATTTTACTTTGTAGAGGACAAAGTTTATCCTCAAAAGTGGCGGAGTGTACTCCAAGCTTTTGCACTGTGTATGTTGTTTCCAAAGGAAAGCTGTCATCAGTTAGGCCATCTGATTCAGGATCAACAAAGATGAGTGCTAAGGATGATTTTAGCGATTCGGGTCGAACTACAAGTAACTTATCAAGTGATAATTCCATCTCTCTTACAGGTACAGACAGGTTTTCCCTTGTAATTTTGGACTGTTATGATCTTACGAGCATGTATCAGTATGAAATTGTTGTTGCAAAGCACGAAAGCGCCCTCATTTTTGTTGTTTCTTCAACCAGAAGTTTTGCATCATGTTTTTCAAATGTCGTTTCATATAGTTTACTGCTTATCTTCAGAATGGACGGATCAGAGCTCAACTGCTTCTTCAGCCTCACTGACCTCACTTCCACTACAGCGGCTGCAAGCTCTTTCTACTATGAATCAAGCCTTGACTCATAGAAGAATGGCTACTGATGACATGATCCATCAAAGAATGCTCTCTACTGATCTTGAGGGAATGGGTGATAGAGCGAATTCTTGTCTTAGTAGTAGTTCGGATGCTACTGAAGTATATACTGCTGATTCTAATTTCAGACAGTTTTCACAAGATGAAGCATCCTCTGCTAATCAAGCTTCAGACATGACAGATTTTTCATCCGGAAGTCAGGTAGTATATAGTGTTGGTTTTCTATAAAATGAGATGACCAAGATAGATTTTTATGACTCTTTCCTATTCAAATTGTGCAGAGCAATATCAATTTTGAGCTAGAGAAGTTAAGAGTTGAACTTAGGCATCTTCGACAAATGTATGCAGTCGCACAAAGTGAGGCGATAGATGCTTCCAGGAAGGTAATGACCGTCTTGAACACTAAAGAATACAGTGGGAGTAAAATCCATAACATGGTCCATGCTTCTTTGCTGTATTGTAGCTCAATGACCTGAATAAGCAGCGATTGGAAGATAGTATCAAGCTTAAGGAGACGATTCTTCAGGAGAAGGAGGCTGCAAAGATGGCAGAACAAGAGAAAACACAATCTGAGGCTGCCCAGAGAGAAGCTGAGTACTTGAAGCAATGCGCCGAGAGAGAGGCTTCACAAAAAAGAGATGCAGAGGCTAAGGCCTTGTATGAAGCTAAAGAAAAAGATAAACTCGCGAGCGCCTTGGTTGGCAATGCATATCAGTACCAGAGATTTTCTTGGGAAGATATCAAAACTGCTACTTCATCGTTCTCTGAGGATCTAAGAATAGGAATGGGAGCATATGGAACTGTCTACAAGTGCAGTTTCCATCACACTACTGCTGCTGTGAAGGTTCTGCACTCCAAGGATGCTTCAAAAACAAAGCAATTTCAGCAGGAAGTATGAGTTCTTCAGAAAGTTTCTTTGAAAAATATAGATTGTAGATATTGCTAGTACTGATCATTGCTGTTTTGTGTTTTCAGCTCGAGATTTTGAGCAAGATTCATCATCCCCACTTGCTGATTCTGTTAGGCGCGTGCCCAGATCACGGGAGCCTAGTATACGAGTTCATGGAGAATGGCAGCCTGGAGGAAAGATTACTGAGGAAAGACAATACACAACCTCTGCCATGGTTTGACAGGTTTCGCATTGCGTGGGAAGTGGCCTCGGCCCTTGCCTTTCTCCATAACTCGAAGCCCAAATCAATCGTCCATCGCGATCTGAAGCCTTCAAACATCCTTCTTGATCACAACTTAGTCAGTAAGATTGGTGATGTTGGCCTTGCAACAATGGTACATTCTGACATCACTACCTCGTATCAGGTTACCGCCCCAGCCGGGACATTTTGCTATATAGACCCTGAGTACCAAAGGACTGGACAAATCTCTCCAAAATCCGATATCTATGCGTATGGGATAGTTGTTTTGCAGTTGCTGACTGCAAAACCACCAATGGGGTTGGCTCATATCATGGAAAAGGCTATTGAGGAGGACAGCTTAAGGGATGCATTAGATCAAGATGGTGGCGATTGGCCAGTTGAAGCTACAGAAGAACTGGCAATTCTAGCATTAAGATGCACAGAGCTTAGAGGTAAAGACAGACCAGATTTGAAGGATCAAATTCTCCCTGCATTAACGAAAATGAAAGATGTCGCGGAAAAAGCGCGAGAAATGGTACCATTTAGTCCAAGGTTGCCTCCTAACATCTTCATCTGCCCCATTCTCAAGGTATGGATATTCTGAGGTTTTTATTGTTTTACACTCCTCAAATGAACAATTTTTTCATGTGTATTTCTGGTGTTTCAGGGTGTAATGGAGGACCCTTGTGTTGCTGCTGATGGTTATACATATGATCGGAATGCGATCGAAGCATGGCTCGAATCAAAGGACACGTCCCCAATGACAAACTTACCTCTTCCACATAAAAGCCTTCTCCCCAACTACACTCTTCTTTCTGCAGTCTTAGAATGGAAGTCCGGAAAACAATGATGTTGAAGATTCATGATCTCGAGAAACTCGACTAAGTATCAATTGGTTTTGCGATTGAACCCCATTAGGATTTTTAGCACGGTAATCGGATCCTTACAAAATTAAGGAATCTTTTGGTTGTAAATTGTTAGTTTGTTTGTGCCATTTGAAAGGACAATGGTAACTTAGTACAATGGCTGAATCACTAGACTGATGTACTTTCATGTGTGCATTTGAAGCCAAGTATGAAGTAAATCCATTTTGAGAACTTCCTAAGATCATTTACCTAGTTCTTCAAGCTTGCTGACCATCTGCTTCATATCCGGCCTAAGAGAAGGTGAAGGAGAGCAAGCAGCCATAGCCAGCTGAAACAATCTGAAAATGCAATCTTCCGTCAATGCTCGCTGATCGCTGCTCAGGCCAAGAACAATGTCGGGGTGATACAGCTCCCCAATCCGATCATCAAGAATCGCGGTTCTGATGGCATTAGGCAGGTGGAAGTCCTGATCCGGGGTGGGGTTCTCATCTATGGGATCCCTCCCCGTTAACAGCTCCAGCAAGATGACTCCAAAACCGTAAATGTCACTTTCCTCGTTGACATCTTTCATCTTTATCAGCTCGGGCGCCTTGTATCCCTCCGCGGCTGATGCTTCCAGCATCTGCTGCCCTGCAGTCGGGTTCAGAAGAAGATGCAGCCCGGCATCTGAGAGGTACGGCTGACAATGGCGATCTAGAATCACATTCTTGGCCTTTATGTTGCCATGGATTATGGGCATCTCCAGATCATTGTGAAGATGGCTCAAACCATTGGCAATGCCGAGAGATATCTTGTAGATGACAGGCCATCTGTGAGCCTCCCCATTTCCATCTGCGAACAATGCACAAATTTCTGAGATTTAAGTCTTTCAAACCGGAATCCCCAGTACTTTGAATCAATTGATTTTTATTTCAAAAAAAAGTTGTTTCAAATTAAAACAGAAATTAGCAATTACTATATTAAATGCTGAAGCATGTGAAGGGGGAATCTTCGAAAAACCTATAAATGACAAACAGTATCCATATCCAGCTAACTAACAACTCAACAATGGGGTTCCACTTCCCCATTGCTCTGCCAACCACCAGGACTGTATAATACACACATGAAAATAAATTGAATACTCCTGTTGCATAACATTGTGGCACCCGACCACAATTTTTTCAAGACATGTTTAAGAATCGATAACTTTAGTTTCATCTAATAACACCACATAAATTTTGATATTTAGAAACTACCGTCTAAAATAATCTCCTTGTTGATATTATTACTTGTATACCATTTGAAATATATTTGAAAAATGTGGAGAAGAGAGTCTCATTGTTAGAAAATTGGAAGGAGTATTTGTTTACAAGCAAAAAAAGGGTCATTTAAAGATAGACTCAGTATGAAAAAAAGGGCTCTTTTCAGATCCCAAAATAAGACAAGAACCAGAAAGCAGAAGCAAGATTTCTGACCTCCCAGCTTTTGCAGTCCAAGGTAGGATCAAAAGCAAAAGTTCAAAAAGAAAAGAAGACATTCAAACAAAGCATCAAAATAAACAAAAAAAAAAGGATTCTATGATCAAAAACCACACAAACAAAGCAAGAAACACAGCAAAACAAGCATCAAATGAGACCAAGAATCTGAAGAACTTCACCTCTAATAAGCTCAGCCAAAGTCCCCCACCTAAAAAAGGGATAAACAAGAAGCTTCTCTCCTCTCGAACCGGCATAAAACGCAAGCAATGGCACCAAATTCGGATGCCTCAGAGACCCCAAAACCTCAACAAGAGGCAAAACTTCCTTCACTCTCAACGTACAAGTAGGCCTAACGAACCTCAAAAGCGCGAGCGAATTCGATCTCAGCAAATTCGCCCTGTACAAAGTACCATAGCTAGACTTCCCAATGACTTCTCCGGGGGCTTCAAGAATGTCATTAACAGAGAGATCCTCCGCGCCATCGAACCTGATCAAATCCTCCTTATCCCCTCCTCCTCCTCCTCCTGCCCCCTCGCGATCTTTCAGCTCGCAGTCGCTAACTTCCACGTCCTTGGAAACGCTGTCTTCTTCCTCCACTGACCTCTTCCTATAAATGCACAGCAGTACAACCAAGAACAGCACAATGGCGGCTACTAGGACAGGGACGCCTACAATCAATGAAAGAAGATGGTTTCTTCTCATGATCTTTCGCGGAACCCCAGGTGGGCTGTTTCTTATTCGATTGGAAGTATCCTGGATTCACAGGGCAGGGAGAAAGATCCAAGATTTGGGTGAAGGTGAAAGTGAGAGTGAAAGGCACATGGGCACATTATTGGGGAGAAAAACAGCGGAATTCCTCAACTTGTGAAAAATCCCAGGTGAGATGAGATCAGAGGAACTGGATTCCGATGGGGTGATTAATGAATGAGGGGAAATGGTGACAGGAAATTGGGAAACTGATGTGCTGTTCTTGGTTGGAGATTATAGGGAGGGTTGTGCTGGTTTGGCGTTGGTCTGCATTCGTTTGCTTAAAATAATCTGCTCCACTGTTACTGACATCAATCATCAACGAAAAAGGCACTCCAGTCTGCTGGAAGACTTGATACTGGGAATTTTGGGGTGCGAAAGTAGTTAAATAACTTAAATACGGATAAAATCGCTATATTTCGCAAATCTGTTTGCTGGCAAAAGGCTCGCCCTCAGCGGCCATCGAATCACGGTAGCCCGCCTTGGAAAGCAAGAACTCCCCACACTGCCGCTGTCGAGGATCAAATCTGAGTTTATTGGCATTCCCACCCATATCCCAACCACTGGGGTACACTGTTTGCTGTATTTACCGCTTACGGAGTATCACTTTTTGTTATGAGAAAAATGAGGCCCGGCCCATGTCATGTAAACTTACAAGCTTGAATATTTTTACAACTCTAATAAAAAGATATTCGATTATTAATATATTAAACTGAAGTACTTAGTATTCGTATCAGTTAAATTATAGGTATCCTTAATTGAATTTTGTATGTTTATGAATATTTTAAATTATTAAAAAATTTACGTAATTGATTTCTTTAATAAATAAATATTTTTTATTGAAATTAATCGAGCATACTGAAAAATAATAAAAAGTTAATGAAGTATCTTTGTTATTAAGATCTTAAAATATATGCAACTAAAAGATATTCAAAATTAATGTTGACATTACATGTTTGATAAATGAGTTTAACGTAACTTTGTCTATTAAACATAAATTGAATTACATAATCAAATTTGGGAAAGAGAATCTACAGTACGTTGATAGAAAAGAGATGGGATTTTGATATTTTATTTATGATACAGATTTTTCTTACTCACATTGTCCCACCTCTTGCACTGATAACTATTCAAGTTATATATATATAAAAGATAACTAGATAACATCCATGACGATGCATAGATTCTGAGCGAAAAATTAAAATATAACATAATTTATAGTTTAAATAAGTATTAATTTATGGTTATATGTATATGAGAGTTACACATGGTACGGAATTTATAATAAATTAATAAATTAACTAATACTATTATAATGCATTGAATTAAAGAGAATTGACTCGATCCTTGTCGACACATGCATTTTTTACGTAGAAAATTATACTATTGTATATAAATATATACGTTGTAAAATTTATAGTAATAAAAATAAGAAACGTCAGTCGATAATGAATGAATAATTATTTAACTGAATTTATAAAATTATGAGAAAATTATTTATCAGGATCATCTTGATATAAAGGCTTATCCAGCACCAATCATTTGAAGACATATCATCATTAATTATTTTTTTACTAGCCCACTTGTATAACGATTTTCCACAAGGGTTTATGCATTTATTGGCAAGTGTTTAGATATTTTAAGTAAGTATTGAAATTTTAAATGGACCAATCAAATGTTAATTAACGTACACATGACACTATACTATTGGTGTCTGAAAAAACTTATGTTAGGATGATCCTGACCGATATAATTGTTTAAAATTATATCTCTTTTAAAGGAAAATACAAAAAAAAACCTGTAACGACATGTTCTCAAAGAAAAATAAATTATACTTTTATAAGCTATTTAAACTATACTACTTCCTTCATCCCAACTCTATTTGCACTGCAATCATTATCACGTTGATCAAGAAATATGTTTGACTGTTAATATGTTTATCTACGTATAATAATGTCAAATAATAAGTTGATATTTAGAATCTACTTAGGCTCTGTTTGGCAGGGCTTATAAGTGTTTTGCTTATAAGCTAAACACATGTTTTGTGTTTGGTAAATAGCTGAACAGGTGCTTATTTAAGAAACAGAGTCTATTTTTTGGGGAAAAGCATAATCTGGTTTCCCCCTACTTCCAAAATAACCCATATTTGCTCATAATCATAGCTCTACCAAACACACCCTTATCACAACGGATTCAACAATATCATATATGATAATATTGTTGTTTACATGTATGTTCAAATATGCTACTTCCTCTATCCCATACCAAACTTCACAGAATATTTTTCACAGTCTTCAAGAAACATGTTTGACCGTCAATATGTTTAACTATGTATAATAACGACAAATGAAAAGTTGATATTTAGAAACTACTTACTATAACGAATCCAACAATATCACATCAATAATATTATTTTTAATATATCCATTCAAATATGTGGTCAAAGTTAGATCATGTTGACTGTCAAATAATAAGTGTGCAGCTTAGTATGAGACAAATGGAGTATCAAACTTTCATAGTGAATGATGTCAAAAAACCAAGAGTGCAAATAAAGTTGGGACAAAAGGAGTACATATTCATATTGTTCGAATAAATAATTCTTATACAGAAGACTAGATATTACATAATAATGTGGGTTAATTAGTTTTTTTGTCGAATTAGTATTTGGCTGAACAGTTTGAATTATTAGATATGGTATTAAACATGATTTATAGGTTAAATTTAGTTACCAGGTTAAGTTTGCTTAAGAAAGATCTTATTATTTCTGATATATAATGCATGCATGACAGATAAATATTTGTGAAAAAAATAGATTAGCTGGACCAAATTAGTGATATATCAATTTAAAAAATAAACATATATAGTATATATTAAAGGAGGCCATTTTAGCCACATGTCCTTCATACATAACTTTTGTCACATGGCATTCACATATAATTCCACATCACTTTTTAAAATTAATTTAAAATGTAATATTTATAAAGTCAATCCTCAATTTACAATGCAAACATCTTCCCCATTTTCAATGCTCTTCTCATAATTCAATGGTTTTCAATTAACTAGTAATTAATCATACTCAATTTATGAGGATGCACATTCTTTATGTATTCTCAATCTCCCCTTGTTAGGAAATTCTTTCATAATAATTATTTCCTATAATATATATTTTAAAATTTGATACACTTTCCATTTTGGTTTATCATTTTAATATTATCAAATTTCATTTCATGATAATAAGTGAATTATTTTCATATACTTATTCTTTTTTTTACTCACTGCAATCAATTCTTTCCACGTAATTAAATTTGCCCACAAAAATATCTAAAATTACTATGTTAAACATATAGAATATAATTAATAGATGGAATAAATTTTATTTATTTATATAGAGCAAAGTGCATATATAACCCTACATAATTGATGAAAGTGCACATATAACCCTGCGACAATTGAAAGTGCAAATATAACCTTATATATTTAGGTTATGTGCAAATATAACCTTTTACGACAGTTTGAGGTCGGGAATAGATGAAAAGTCAATTGTACCCTATGATTTTTTTTAATAAAAACTGAATAATGGTGAAGTTAATATTACACCCCTTTGTCTCCTTCTCACGTGTTCTCTCCTTCTCACGTGTTCTCTCCTTCTCCTTCAGTTTTTCTCTTCGACAATAAAGGAAATTGTTCTCTCCTTCCCCTTCTCAATTTTTTGGCGCTCGGCTGAGCAGCGCCGGAAATGGTGGCTAATGGTGGCCGAGGTCTAGGGTTTCGGTGAAGGGCTGGTGGCGAACACAAATCGGCGGCGGCCTATGGTGGTTTCCAAATTAATGGCAGTGGCGAATCGGCGGTGGAAAACATGCGGTTTGCGGTGGTCAGAGAAGGCATGTGGTGCTTGGAGAACAAATGGCCGCGTATAGAAGAATTGGGATGGAGGGCTGAGATTGAAGCGGAGCAGCTGGGCTAATCTACCATTTGAGCTGTTGAGGTTGGTTCTGGTGAAGATATTGAGGATGAGGAGGTGAAATGGACGGCAAGAAAACAAGTAGTAGCATGTAGCGGTGTGTGTAAGGGATGGAGGGAAATTTTGAAGGAGCTGGTCGAACCTCCTGTGCTGTCTGGGATGTTGACTTTTCTCATCTCTGTGAAACAGGTATAGATGATGACTAGATTCTCTTTTTCATTTTCATTATGTGCATGTTTAAGGTGTTTGTGTGTGTTAAATGTGGAAATGGTTTATGAAATGTCCTGCTTCGGTTGATCATGTTCAGTTAAGTTCCTGTTTTTGTTCTTCAATTGTTCTATGTGTGTGTTTAGGTGTGTTAGTGTGTGTGTTTATTATGGAAATTATTTTGAAATGCACATTTAACTCAAGTGGGATTTGAGAAGTAAGCTTTTGTGTTTCTGTAAATCAGGTCCAATTTTGAGGAGTGGGATGGAGCTTTGAGGGCGGATCTAGAAGAATGGAGCTTTGAGGGAAATTTTCTCTTTTAAAATTTTGTATTAGGTTTGAAGAGTATTTTGGTCATTTCTGGTCGATTAATGGTCAAAAATGGTCAGAATGTCGGAATAATGGCTCTTGGGTTATATTTGCACTTATGTATAATAGATCGAGTTATATTTGCACTAAAAAACAACTCAGGATTATATATGCACTTCTCCAACATATAGGGTTACATTTGCATATTACCCATTCATATATGTATATATATAAGTGTTTCTAATCAATTTTAATTTAGAGACAAAAATTAGTATAAAATTCTTTATATTAATAATATTAAATACAACACTGAAAGATTTTATTTGTAAATACTTTCAATGATTTATTTAACAATTTGTAAATATTATTTGCAATGTTTTTTAGAATCCGTCTCTTGAAGACAGTATTTCCATAAGTTATGTAAATACCAAGGTTTAAATTACAAATTAGAAGAAATCAAAATAAAGTTTTCGAATTGCATTAATCGAATCATAAACTTATAACGGCTACACGTTGCATCATTAATATTACAACTAAAATATTTTACCTTTCTAAAATTCTAATTCAACCAATCTTTTCATATGCCTATGGAAAAATGGTCTTTCCCAACACTTTGTCTATTTATTATACTTTATTTTATTTTTGTCAACTAACATTTAGAAATGACATATTTGAGTACATATCAATACATGATTGGTAATAGTATTAAAAAATGAGTTAGTCTCTTGAAAAGCCGTCTTTCCATAATTTATGGAAAGACCAAGGTTTAAATTACAAATCGGGTCATAAACTTATAATTACTACACGTTGTATACTCCCTTCGTCCCAACTTAAATTACAGTCTAATCATTGCACACCGTTCGATAAACATGTTTGACCGTTATTATGTTTAGCTATATATAATAACGGCAAACAAAAAGTTACTTTATAGAAACTACTTATTACGATGAATTCAACAATATCACAAATGATAATATTATGTCTCGTATATCTATTCAAATATGCGGTCAAACTTTGATAGAGAATAGTGTCATAAAGTAAGTGGGTAATTTAAGTTGAGACAGAGGAAGTAGTAAATTTTTAATATTGCAACTAAAATATTTTACATTTTTATAAGTCTATTTCAACTTAGTCTTTCCATATGACTATGGAAATATGGTCTTTCTCAACATTTTTTCATTAAAAAATTAATGTATTAAGGTGTATTATATTTTTATTTTAATATTGTATTAAATTTATATTATTATAAATTTTAGCTTCCTTTAACCTGTATAATTAATAATTATGAAATATGGACAATTTAAGAATATAATTTTTTTAATCTAAGAGGATGAATTTATTTTTTTGGATCAAAATTTAAAACTTATATTTCATATATTTCTAATTTAATCAATTAATCATGAATTGCTGACAATATCCCTAATTTAAAATTTTTAGATCTAACATACATAATTTTTTATCTTTATAAATGAGTTCCTCATTATATTTGACCGTGCATGGTTCAACCACTAGTGTTGTTGGAAACGTCCAGCCTTTTACGAAGTACAATATTTGTTGACCACGGAAGTTTTTTTTTTCCGGCCTTCTCCAGAATGTTTAATAAAATAATGATCTTCTCTGGAATGTCTTTCTTTGTTAAAAAAATAGCACAATGTTATCAATTAATCACAATATATTACACAATTTATTGGAAGAAGAAGAAAATGGACATCTGTAACTCAATTGCACAAAGTTTAATTAGTAAAAACTATCATCTCATTTAAATATTTTAAAATTTTGTAAAAAATTGTATGATAATAATAAATATATATTTTTATCATGAACTGTGCAATTAATGACACGATATTACAATCAAATCTTCAAAATTTTGATCATTTTCCGTATTCTATGAAATCCGTATCTATGCAATTTTGATAACGATAATGTTATTTTTCTAAAGTGATATTTATTCATATTTTTGTCAACTAATTAATATATATTAAAAGTATATATTTAATTATATAATAATATTCAAATTCACATCCGTACAAAACACATGTGCTGTCTAGTGAAATAAATTAAGAAAGGAAAATATATATGAAAGTGGAAAGCTGACATAACAAGCTTACATGACAATGTATGGGGAAGCCACTTGACAAAAAAATTGCCGTGTTTTATTTATTACTAGATAACTCATGTACCGATGCATGGGCTTATGAACAAAAATTAATATATAATATAATTTACAATTTAGATAAGTAATGAATTGTTGTCACATGTATATGAGAATTACATATGTTGGAGAATTATCATAAATTAATATATTTATTAACATTATAATACATTGAATGAAAGCAAATTGATCCTTATTGACACGTACATTTTTACATTATAAAAAATATAGTGATAAAATTAAAATTTTCAGTTAATAATGAATGAATAATTATTTAACTAAAGTTATAAAATTATATCTCCTTTTTAGAAAATACGAAAGACATGTAAAGACATGTTCTCAGAGAAGAATAAATTACAATTCTATAAACTATTAATTATATACATATTTATATTATTCGAATAAATAATTATTTTCTAATTAAAATTTTTAGTGAATTATTAATATTTATTTTATTATTAATTAATGTAATAATTGTATTATTTCAATTTTGTATACACATAGTATAGATAAAATTAGAATTATAAAGTAGAGATTGACAAATTCAAAGAAAACAAATAAAGAATGCATTATTTATGAGCAATGAAAAGTAAAAAAAGAAAAGCAAATTCTTTTGATTAATGTCTGAACATAACACTTAGTGATTTCCTCAAAATCAAGATATGAGTCTGTCTCAAAATCAGATCCAATCCTTAGTGATTTTTCATATCCCGTTCATAAAATATTTTTCTATTTATATGAAAATGGTGTATATATATACATATATATATATATATATAAGTCTTTCTATTGAAATATGGTCTTTCTATAAGTCATGGAAAAATCAAGGTTTAAAGTGTAAATTAAAAGAAATGAAGATAAAATTTTTAGGTTGCATGAATCGGATTATAAACTTTATTCCTACTACACGTTGCATAATAAGTTTTTAGTATTGCAACTTAGACCTTTTACATTTTATTATTCTAATTAAACCCCGTCTTTCCATAAGCATGTGAAAAGATCGTCTCTCCCAAAACTTTGCCTGTATATATAGTTTTATAAATACATAATTATTTATTTATAATATTATCTCATATAAAATCATCATAATGAAATGGAATGTAACTTTTAATTTAAAACTTTATTTTTTAACTATTCATTGAAAAGGGTATATATTTGTTAGCATTGAGTGTTAAAAAAAATTTATGACAATAATAATAATTATTTTTTATCAAAAATAAATAAAATCTCAAATTCTAAAATATTAATGAAAATTGGTTAGAAATAAAATCTATTTTTAAATCAAAATAATGTTTGGGAGCTAAGAATTAAATAATTATAGTGTTAGAATAATCATTTAAAAAATCACAATAATTAAAATTTATAAATTAATTTCTATTAATTTATGTTAATTTTAAAATCTAATTACATGAATTTTATATATGTGTGTGTGTTATAATCTTATTAAAAATAAAATAATAATTTTTGTAACTAATCGAGTGCGTCTC
Source organism: Rubia yunnanensis (assembly GCA_037428765.1). Taxonomy (NCBI): domain Eukaryota; kingdom Viridiplantae; phylum Streptophyta; class Magnoliopsida; order Gentianales; family Rubiaceae; genus Rubia; species Rubia yunnanensis. The sequence goes on along the minus strand of CM075061.1, from coordinate 154,726,610 downwards.
TTGAAAGACAGTCTTTCCATAAGTCATGGAAAGACCAAGATTTAAAGTGTAAATTTGAAGAAATTAAGATAAAATTTTCGGGTTGCATGAATCGGATTATAAATTTTATAACTACTACATGTTGTATAATAAATTTTTAATGTTGCAACTAAGACCTTTTACCTTTTATTATTTGAATTAAACCCCGTCTTTCCATAAGCATGTGGAAAGACCGTCTTTCCCAAGACTTTGCCCTAATCGAGTGCGTCTCTTGAAAGACGGTCTTTCCATAAGTCATGGAAAGACCAGGGTTTAAAGTATAAATTTCATAACTTTTACATGTTGCATACTAAATTTCTAATGTTGCAACTAAGACCTTTTACCTTTTATTATTCAAATTAAACCCCGTCTTTCCATAAGTTTATGGAAAGACCGTCTTTCCCAAGACTTTACCTAATTATTATATATCAACCAATATTGAATTAATTTATTTTTTGATGAAATATATATATTAATAAATATATAAATTTATTTCCGCATCGTGCATATTTCTTAAATAAATATAATAAAATTTTATTATTAATTAAAATTATAAATTATGTATTATTATAGGTTCATAAACCCGTGCATAAGGACGGGTATTATCTATAATGTTGATAATGAATCAATCATTATTAAATTAAAGTTATAAAATCATGCGTATTGTAAAAGTAAATAGCATAAATTCTCTTAGTTATAAATAAAGGTATAAGATTACATATAATTTTAAAATTATGTTAATTAATTGTAAAGTTTTAGCGTATAATATAAGTATTACAATTTATAAGTAAAATTTAAAATTATTTTTTGAACAATTCACTGAAAAATGATAAATAGTTGTTAGCATTCAGTGTTAAAAAGTAACTACTTAGTGTTAAAAAGCAGTTGTTGTGACAATAATAATGACTATATAGTCAAGAATGATATTAGCAGCATTAGACACTACGATTAAGGAATTGAGATGGTCAGATGTTGAAGGAATTGATATGATTTAATTGATTCAATTTTTATGTGTAAAGAGATATACATCAGACATTACAATTAAGAAATGAATATTGTTTAATTGTTACCCATAAGTGTAAGTTTCCTTTGATTGCGGTTTAATTGATTCAGCCTACATAAATATGAGTTAATTGATTCATGCCAAATAATTTCCTTTGATTACAACTTTTAAATTCCACCAAAATTAATGTGAGTTACAGGGTATAGTATATCTTTGATTTCATCTTTTGAATTCGCCAAAAATTAATGTGAGTTAAAGTACTTTTTTAAGCAAGTGATGTGATAAGTTTGGTATAGCAAGATGTCAAAATTTTGTGAAGGGGTGTCATTTAAGTAAATGGTTACTCTTTTAGTAATAAGTATAGGTGAACATTATGTATATATATGTGTGTGTAAAGATGGAAAGTAAAATTTATATAAAAATACTATTAACAATGAATAATATATTGATAAAAGTATATAAGTATAAATATTTTAAAAAACTAATTTATAAATATGTAATAAATTTTAGTAAAGTTATATTTTTAAATGAAATAGTGTAAATATTGTTAATACTCTATAAAATTAATTTTATTTTTTCTTATATAACTTTTCAACCGATTACATTATGAATAGTTGGATTTCATTTTAAGCCACTACGATTGTAAATGTCACAGTTGTAAGATGTTGTTTTCCCAACTTCTTTTTGGCTAAAAAACAAACATTTAATATTCTCAAGAAAAAAGAAGCAACAGCAAGCATCAAAAGTAATTCGGGTGCATAATCGAAATGGTCCCTTAATCCTTTTTTTTTCTACATTGGAATCGGTTAGTACTATGTGTATGTTGATTGTTGCCCAATCTTTCTCAAAAGAAGTTAAAGCACCATGCCTTTGAACACTTTTCTTCTTTTAAACGAGTTGTCTATGTTTATACTCGAATAAATATGAGTGAAATGTGAAAGAATGATTTGCCGTAATTAATTGTATTATTTATATCTGAATATATAGAGAGTACAATAGAGGTATAATAAAGAAAGAACTCTAATCAGAATAAATCATAATCTAATCAGGAGTTTGATTTAGTCTAACACCACCCCTCAAGAGAAGCGTCGGATGCTCGCTGACGCACAGCTTGGACCTGAAGAACTCGAACAGCGGACGAGAGAGTCCCTTGGTGAAAATGTCTGCAATCTGAAGAGAAGTCGGAACATGAACAACACACAGCTTTCCGGATGTCACCAGCTCACGAACAAAATGGTAGCCGATGTCGATGTGCTTCGCCCGCTTGTGCGCCACTGGATTCTGAGCTAAGAAGATAGCACTACTATTGTCACATAACAATAGTGGAGAACCAGAAAGTGGAACCCGAAGATCACGAAGCAAATGAGTGAGCCAAACCACTTCTGAGGCAGTGTTGCGAGAGCACGGTATTCAGACTCAGTGCTAGAGCGAGAAACAGTGGGTTGTTTCTTGGCACTCCAAGAAACCAGATTCCCACCAAGAAAAACCGCATAACCATAAGTGGACCGACGAGTCTCCAGACAGCGAGCCCAATCAGCATCAGAGTATCCTAGCACATCAGGAGTACTAGCAGAACAAAATCGGAGACCAAAATGAAGAGTGCCACGAACATACCGCAAAATCCGAGTCACAACAGCAAAATGGTCATCTCTGGGATCCTGAAGATACTGACTCACCGTGTTGACCGAGAATGCCAAATCCGGGGGAGAGATGGTGAGATACTGGAGAGCACCAACAAGAGAACGATAAAGTGTAGGATCCCGAAATGAAGGACTGGTAGAGCTGTGAAACTGAGAACCAGCAACAAATGGAGTAGAAACAGGTGCTGCGGCAGACATACCGGCCCAATTCAAAATATCCCGAGCATACTTTACTTGGCCAAGCAGTAATCTTGAGGAGGTAGGCGAAACTTCAAGACCAAGAAAGTAATGAAGAGCACCGAGATCCTTGATCGCAAACTCTCTGTGTGTCCAATCAATGAACTGGCGAAGAAGAGTCGAGTCATTACCTGTAAGAATGATATCATCCACATACACAAGTAGGTACAGTAACGACGACCCTCTCGAAAGGACAAACAAAGCAGTATCAGCTGAGCTGCACCAAAAACCAAGCTATGTCAGATAACTGTTGAAACGCTGGAACCAAGCCTGGGGAGCCTGCTTAAGACCATAAGTGGCCTTTCGCAAACGACAAACATAGTCTGGATGGACAGAATCCTGATAACCAACGGGCTGCTTCATGTAGACTGGAACATCAAGAACACCATTAAGGAAAGCATTCTTGACATCCAATTGATGAAGTGGCCAGGAACGCATGGTGGCTATGGCGAGAACCGTCCTAACAGTGGAGGCTTTGACCACAGGACTGAAAGTGTGGTCAAAATCAAAACCTGGAATCTACGAGAAACCCTGCGCCACAAGTCTAGCTTTGTGACGCTCAATAGTGCCATCTGGTCGATACTTGAGCCTATAGACCCATTTGGAGCCAACAATGTTGACATACAAAGGTCGAGGCACCAAATCCCAAGTGTGTTGACCACGAAGAGCGACCATCTCATCATCCATGGCTGAAACCCAGGCTGGATCCTGAAGGGGAGAGCGATAATTAGTGGGCTATGTCTGAGAGAGGAGTGCGGCAGTGAAACCATGAGCAATAATATCCGAATAATCCTGGCACTGAATGGCACCAGTAGAAGACCGAGTGGCCATCCGATGAGTACGAAGCTGGAGGAGTCGAACCAGCTGATGGCATCAAGGAAGATCGAGCTGCGCTGACCGGAGAGTGGCCGTCGAAAGTCACCGGAGAAATGATAGCCGATAAAGGCTGAGACGGTGGCTGAGGAGTGATGGCCAGCGGCTGAGGTATGGTGGGCGTTGGCAGAGGAGTCGGGTCCAGGTCGGCCGTCCAGATGGAAGATGGTGGTGAAGGAGGGGTAGCTGGAACAGGCACAGACACAGGCGTGGTGGCCCCAATCGATGAAGTAACAGTTCCATAAAAAATGATGAAATCTCCATATTTGAAATCGAACGACTATCTGTGGAAGATGAGACATAAGGGAAGAAAGTTTCATCAAAATGAACATGGCGAGAGATATAGATGCACCCAAAAGTCTGGTTAAGACACTGGAAGCCCTTGTGACGAGGGCTATAGCCAATAAAAACACAGGGAATGGATCGGGGTGCAAACTTATCAGTAGCAGTGGCACGCAGACATGGAAATGCACGGCAACCAAACGGGTGAAAGAGGGTATAGTCAGGCACATGACCAAAAACAACCTCAAAAGGTGATTTGCCACTCATAACTGAACTAGGCAGACGGTTAATAATGTAAACCGCAGAGGAGAAAGCTTCCACCCAATAACAGTGCGGCACAGAAGAGTGAAAAAGCATGGCAAGACCAATCTCTGTGATGTGACAATGCTTCCGCTCGGCCAGGCCATTCTGAGCAGGTGTATAAGGCGAGGACATTTGATGATGAATGCCACATGATATGAGATGAGCCTGAAGTCGGTTATTAGTAAACTCGGTGCCACCCTCGGTCTGAAAAATTTTAACCCTAGCAGAAAACTGATTCTCAACAAATTTCTGAAACTGGATAAAAGTGTCATAGAAATCCGACTTATGCCGCATTGGAAGAAACCATGTGAATCGCGAGAAATCATCAATGAAAACGGCATAATAAGAGAAACCACCGACAGATAAAACAGGAGCTGGTCCCTACAAATCACAATGTACTTTATCCAATAAACCAGTAGCGCGCTTGTCACTAGTGGAAAAGGGCAAGCGGCTACTCTTGGCCATCTGACAAGGAGAGCAACTGACAGATGCAGGCATAGCAGAAGTGACAGAAATAAGACCCCGTCGATTCAATAACTGAACAGTATCATGAGACACATGACCGAGGCGAGAGTGCCATTGCTCAAAAGAAGCATGAAGCTTTGTAGAGCGTAGTTCGCCTAAAAAACTAGAATCACCAGTCTCAAGAAAATAAAGACCAGACCTATGACAACCTTTACCAATTATCGTCCCTGTAATCTTGTGCTCAATGGAAAATGCATCGGCATCAAATATAACACGGACAGGTAGATCACGAGTAAGCTTACTAATGGACAATAAACTTCTAGTAATCTTAGGTACCACAAGGACATCATTAACAGAGAAACCAGATAAATGACATTGGCCGATGTGAGAAATAGATAATGATTCACCATTTCCAACAAGAATAGAATCAGAACCACGATAACGTTGTACCTGATCAAGATGACTGGTGTGAGCAGTGATATGAGATGTAGCACCTGAATCAATGATCCACAGATTCGACGAAGAATGACGGTTGGGACCATTCAAACTGGCCTGAAACAATAACTTGTCCGCAACCCAATTAGTGGAGCAATCTTCCCGAGACGTAGAACCCAAATAAACCATAGCAAAAGCCCAAGAATTGCACAAAAATTGACTGGGTGCTGATTAGAATATGAAAAACTCGTGATAAAGGACCTCAACTCGCGATAAGCAGCATCAACTCGCGATAAGTAGCATCAACTCGCGATAAACAGCATTAACTCGCGATAAACAGCATTAACTCACGATAAAATGAATGACGCGAGAAATCCAAAAATTTCGCGAGTCAAAGCGCGCGTGACTTCACGCGCTGGAATGACGAAACGCGCTGGAATCTCCTTCGTGCGTGTTTTCACGCGCGTGACTTTCACGCTGGCACGTGGATCTCGCCGCCGGAAAAATGGGGATAATCACCGCCGAAAACTCGCCGCTGGAAGCACGAAACTCGTCATTGCAGATGGAGAGAAGAGCTTCGACGATCGCCGTGAAGAATGGCTTCGTCAATCGCCGTGAAGAATGGCTTCGCCGCTCGCCGTGAAGAATGGCTTCGCCGCTCGACTCTGGGAGAAGCCTCTGGACGACGACGATGCCTCTGGAAGAGCTCCGATGCCGATGAACCTGTTGGTACTCCAGTGGGCAGAAAAATTCCGCCGGGATTTGACCGGGAACTGCCGCCGGGATTTGACCGGAAACTTCCGCCGGAAAAAGAGAGGTGCTGAACAGTAAATTAAAATTTAGGGCGTAAGATCAGAACTTGCTCTGATACCATGAAAGAATGATTTGCTTTAATTAATTATATTATTGATATCTGAATATATAGAGAGTACAATAGATGTATAATAAGGAAAAAACTCTAATTAGAATAAATCATAATCTTATCAGGAGTCTGATTTAGTCTAACAAAATAGGTAAGGAATCAAATGGACAACGAATTAAGTGGATGGTTGAAAAATATGAGTCGAACATGTTGGATTTGCAGGGTGACCATGGATATCAATATATGGGTTGAAACTCGCAAGTTTATCCATATATATATTATATATTTCCTTACAACTCAACGTTTGAATTGTAGGTTTATCCATTATTGATTCGCGAGTTGGTGATTTTCGACCCACAAATTAAGCTGGTTTCAATCCAATTCATTTTAACCCGATCTATTTTTGATACGTCATAAAATCGGTAAAAATGAATCATATATTATTCATCCTTATTTGACCGTCCTTTTTGTTTTTGAATAATGGTACATTAAGTCCACCCATTTATTCAAAAGCAATGGATGGTGCATTAAGTTTGCCTCTAAATTAGCTTAGTGGGAGCAACATTGGCTGTTTGTGGGGATGGGATCTAAATTAGCAATCTTGTTTATTTGTTTGCCATTCAATCCATCATCAAATCAAACTCAATGTCTCAATACATAACCAAATGGTCCAATCCAAATAAAAAGGTCCCCCTCAACCTCTTGGCATGATTATATGCTGAAAATTCCACACACGTGGGACCTGAATTTCATCAACCTCATCATTTTCTATTCCCAAATCAACTCTCTAATCTAAGGAATACCACCATAATCCCTTAGTTTCTAAGTTAATTAAACTCATTCCATTGCTTTGCACAACTTGCGTCCCCGTATATACTACTCCCTCCGTTCCCCGTCATTGAAATATTTATTTTTTTATGATTTTCATGGATCATATTTGACCGTCAATACATGCATATATATATATATATATATATATATATATATATATATATATATGTATATATATATCTTTCTCTCTCTATACAAGAATTTTGCATTAAAGATTGATATTTATAAAAGAGTGGGTCTCTTGACAGGCGACCTGTCCATAAGCTTATGGACGAACCACGTATTGTTTACCTTATACACTGCATTTGTTAAATTAAATATAAAATTTAAAAATTTAGAAATTATTTTTTGTATTATATATTTTTATATTTTCACCTTCAAATACATATTACTCCCTCTGTCCCATCTCAAACTGTATATTTCACTTTATGTTACTATTCACTGTCTAACTTTGACTGCATATTTGAATAGATATATAAATAATAATACTATCATATGTTCTATGATTGGATTCATCGTGACAAATTATTTCTAAATATCAAATTTTTATTTGCCGTTACTATATGTAGTTAAACATATCAACGGTCAAACATGTTTCTTGATAACCGTGAAAAAGATTCCTTGCAATTTGAGGTGGGACGGAGGGAGTATTACTTATTTTAACTTATAAAATACAAATTTTAAATTTTATAAAAAATTACAATATTTAAGGTAAAAGTCTCTGTGGATTGTCCATAAGTTTATGAAAATACCGCATTTCTTGAGCCTTTCTCTTTAGAAAATAGATGTTAAGATAAATCTAACAACATCTCACATGATATTTGGCAGTGAAAACATGGGAGACTGTGCAAATGATTATGTAATAAATAGGGAATAAAGAGGTGGTTAGGTTGGTCAATAGAGGAGATCTCGAAAGCACATGCACTGATTGGAGGGAGCCAAAGACATTCCCTGCATCTCAAATTCTTTTTCACCTAAATCTCCATGGTGTTTGATAACTAAAATTTTAATTAACCTTTAATTTCTTATTCTGATTAAATAAATCCTAAATAATTTAGCAACTACCTTTTTGGTTAACTGAAAGGCAATTTTTTTTCTACTCAAAGTAAAGTTATTTATGAAAGCAGTTTGTTAGTTGGTTTGTAACTTTGTAGTGTAAATCCTTATATTTTACTATAATGGAAACATAATACTCCCTCCATTCCAACTGAAATTACACTGCAATTATTATAGAGTTGTTCAAAAAATATGTATGACTGTTAATATATTTACATACGTATAATAATGGTATATAAAATGTTGATATATAAAGTTAATCGCTATATCACGCCCTATATTTATACTATTGAACACACAATTTATATTTCTAATTAAATTTAAACAATTAAAATAAGTTAAAATTAATATTTAATTTAATTTAATTTTAAACACATACCACCGCCACTGAAGGTGTTTTCCGGTGGTGGAGGACGGCTGCCGGCGGTGATTCGCCGGCGACGGAGATGGCCGTCCGTAGGGGTCCACATCGCCTCTCCATTGCGCGCTCCGCCGGATTCTGGTGTCTTCTCCGTTGTGCGCTCCACCGGATTCCGGCGTCTTCTCTGGTTCTCTTTTCCTAGATCCCAGGCTTCTCTCCTTTCTCGACTCTCGTTCTCCAACTCTTATTTCCCGACTCTTCTTCTTCGGCTCTCCTTCTCCAGCTCTCATTCTCTCGCTCTACCTTCATAACCCGCCGGCTCGCTCTCGCTGCCCCAACCCGGTTCTCGTCACCCTGCCCTGCCCTGCCCGGCTCTCGTCGCCCTGCCTCGGCCTGACTCTCGTCACCCTGCCCCAGCCTGACTCTCGTTGCCACTTCCCCGGCTCTCGTCGACACCTGCCCCGGCCTGCTCTCGTCAGCCGCTTGAGAGCCACGCCAAGAACCATGCGGGTGACTGGGGACGGGGACGGCGGGCTACGGTGGATGAATGGGCACGAAGGTGGAGCATCTCGGCATCGTCAAAGGTGGAGCTGGGGATGAAGGTGGCTGGGGCATCGGCGATCGGCGGTGGGCTGGTGGTGGCGGTGGTGCCGGCGTCGACAGTGGCTAAGGAAATTTGGTTTTTGTTTTATTTTAAAAATTAAAATTAGTATTAAACATGTATGTAAAGTTAGGAGATTTGCATTGAATATTTAATTGGCAATTTTGTGAACATATTTGGAAACGAAAAACTTTCCATGTTGGAACATTCGAAAGTAGCATATTCACGCCAAGATGATTTTACGGAAAAAGGGAGACGAAATATTATGGTATTTGTGATGTATGGAAATCTGAATATTCTGTGATCTATTAGGCGTGTGAAGCATAGTTGATTTATGAAAAATCCCTACATATATGGAGTTGATATTTGCGAATATATGAGATATATTATGATAAGGAAAATCCTTTTATTTATAAGATTTGGATATGCTTCAAGAAGCAGATTTTGAATAGGAATATTGTTGAGATAATCATGAAGAATTCCAAACTGCTCATGGATATAAAAGGGGACAAACACGGCTCCGTTCTACACAGATTTAATAGAGCAAAAATCGGCATACAGATTTTTGAGATTTTTGATAACTGCTAAGAGTCAGATTCCTATGTTCCAAAATACCTGACCTATAGTTCAAAGTTCAGAATCGTACACCTTAATTCCTTAATTCCTCGGGAGGAGGAGATCCAACATCGACGAGTTTCGAGGTCAGAGGGAGTCTGATCAAGGCGTATCGGTAGCTAGGGGAGCTAGCGGAATTCACACATTATAGTTAGCAAAGATAAGTATTCTGTATGTTGTACTTTGTACTGTGTCTTTCTAATTAGTGGATTCATTCTGAACTGGGCCAGGCCCGCAGATGTAGGTGGATTTCACCGAACTGCGTAACCAAGTCGTTTGTCGTTTATGCTTTAAATTATTACGTACTTGGTTAAATAGGTTACGATGGAACATACTAATAAGGATCAGTTAAAATTCGGTAAAACCAAAATCAATGTATATACATATTAGGGTGTAACCAAGTCAAATACATGGCGTGATATAGAAACACCCTATATAAACCACTTATTGCGACGAATTGAACAATATAATATATGATAATATTATTTTTCATATGTATTCAAATATGCGGTCAAATTTTAATAAAAAATAGTATCAGAAAAGCAAGAGTATAATTTGAGATGCAACAGAATAAATACTCCCTCCGTTTTTTAAAGAATGGCACAGTTACTTAAAGTGGAAGGTTTTTTTCAATTGGCACCCTGCAGTACTTGCCTAAAGAGGAAAGGACAATTTTTTCGGTTGGACCATTTTAGCCTCTCCACATTTTAGATATTACCTCAATTAACCTCACATTTGCCAACTGGACCAATTATCTAATAAACTGAGGGATGACTATGCCTAACCTTTCCCTCCACATTTTCCCACCCTCATTTTATAATCCAAACGCGGAGCCCAAAGAATGGCCCAAATTTGAACACTAAACCCTATCTCCAAGCCACCATATAAAAGGAATGAGCTGGAACCCTATTTACAAAATTCTTCCTTCTTGCCACTGCTAACACTTATTGGCCGTTGAAACCATTGAAACCGATGAAACCCATTTCGCAAATTTGAGTTCCCCTTAAACCCAGGAGCAACGAATGTTCAGCCGCAAATCCTCTGGATCCGAAAATATCCCTCCTCTTCCCGGTGAATCTGAACCCCAATTCGAATTTCACTCCCAGATCAATGACACCGTCGTCGAGGAGACGGAATGGCCTGACGGAGGTTTCCTGCCGACGGAGGTCCCCTGCCGACGGAGATCCCCTGCCGACGGAGTTCCCCTGCCGATGAATGTCCCCTGTCGGCGACGGTCCCCTGCCGGCGACGGCCCCCTGCCGACGAAGGCCCCCTGCCGACGAAGGTCCCCGGCCGGCGAAGGTCCCCTGTCGAAGAAGGTCGTTCCGTCTACTTCTCCTGCCGACGAATGTGCCATTCATCTCTGGCCGACAACATTTGAGGTTGTTGAATCCTCGGCGGCGGTGGAACATTTATCCATGGCGTTGACAAGCTGGTCTCCGGCCGCTTGCTTCCAGAGGTCAAGCTCCTTCACGAAGAGGCGGGTTAGGTCGACTAGCCGTTATTTCGTTGATGCTGAGGGATGGCCCGGCGTCGCTGACACGTACGAATCCGACAAAGAGATTGACTCCGAATCACTGGTGGACGACGCTTCCTTTGCCACTCCACAAAAGACGGGAAAGATTGAGCCACAAGAATTCGAACCCGAGAAGTACGTTTACGATCTAAATGGAGTGCCCATCGACTTGTCGAAGGTAAATGCTTGCACCCTAATTTGACGTTAGAGGCATTTCTGATACCGGCAAAAGATAAATAATCCTTCATGAATGACTGTCTGTCGCTATAATTATTCACTGTCTGAAATCCATAGTTAGTAACTCTGTCTTGCATTTTTGGCGTTGACAAGCTGGTCCCATGTCAGGTACATCCTTGGGTTCACAACTTGTTATTGTCCCAATTCCGGAGCGACGAGTATGGAAAATTGCCTGCAAAAGATTTAATGGAGATGTGGGAGGATTGGTTCCCTGTGTAGGTACGTAGTCAAAAACTGAAACGTAGGAACATTATTGTGTGAAATAGTACTGTTCGCTAGTTCTCCTGACTGGGTTCTGAAGTCTTGATGCTGAGTTACTTCAGCATTTTACACGTTGTGCAATCTGACTGTAATTGATGTGCAATCTTATGTGAAATATTGCTGTGACAGTTGTGTGAAATGGTACTGTTCGCTAGTTCTCCTGACTAGGTTCTGAAGTCTTGCTGCTGAGTTCCTTTAGCAATTTACACGTTGTGCAATCTGATTGTAACAGTTGTGAAATCTTATGTGGAATAGTACAGTGACAGTTTTGTGAAAATTACAGTAACAATTGCGTGAAATCTGACAGTAGGAGTTGTGTGAAGTGTTGCAGTAAAAGTTGGCTGAAATCTTGCTGTGTTAATGTGCAACACTTTGTCTGTGGAACAAACTGCAAATTCAGTTATTTTATAATCTTCCCTGGCAATATTTACTTATTACAACGATGGTTGGATTGCAAACACAACAAAACCTAGCACTGTGTTTGCCTGTTAGCCAACCCTATCCAACCACATTGTAAAAACTAATGGCACTTCAAACATCTTTGCTTTCACAAAAGTTGCTGAATAATGTACTCAAGACCCGTAGCTTTGTCGGCTGACAGCAAGCTTTGTAAACCCTCCCTAACTACATCTGTGTCAACCTCTATGTCAGTTGGTAGCATACCTTGTAATTGGAGTGCATCTTTCTTCATATGTGGAAGTTTGTAACTGTTAGACCCCTTGCATTTGATTATCTCCACCATGACACATTGAAGTGTCAGAAACACTTTGTTGAGTTTCTCTGGTTGTAATTCTTCAAAAGCTCCCTCCGTTGCTGAAATGAGTTGATCCAAAGTTTTTGATTTTGTCTTGTGCTGCAAACTTTGTATTGAATTGAAAAACCCCAAATCTAAAACATTCAGATCCGGGCTTCTAGGCGGCTGAAAACCCAATTTTATGTTGAAGCCGTCGGAACTCGCAGCCTTTCTAAATTCAGCATCGTCATCACATATATGAGGTCTTGCGTTGTCTTGTCGAATAGTTGTATTTGTGCTAGCTAGTAAAGGCCATTTCCTTTTGATTGCTGGGACCAACTTGGTCAACATGAATGCTTTAGTAACATCACGGTCGATTGATGGAATTGGTTTGGTTTCTAGAGTACCCGCTGGTCTGTTCTTGCTTGTCTTCTTTGTTGCCTCTTCATGTGTGAATGGCCAAATCCCAATTTTCCCATCGAACATGACCTCCCCCTCATTGTTGATGATAGGTCGGCATACGGCACAAAGGAACATTATCTTCTGTATATATTTTTTGTTCTGAACAGTCCGTTGAGGCTCGTCCTCATCCGGGAGAAGATAGTACTTCTCCGCAACTCTAGTTATATAAAACCATTTCTCATCTATATGTATAATGTGATGCATATCCATGAAAGAAGTTTTTCCTGAATTTGTATCATGCTTCAAGTGAGATATTGAGTAGTATAACCTGTGAAGCTGATTAGTTGCTGAAAGTTGTGGCTTTATTGCATTTGACTGGCTTCGAATTTGTCCCTCCTTGATCCAACGGCGCATTGTGGAAGTGCTAACCCCAACTGCTGCTGCATATCCTCTTTGTGTTGTGCGCAGTGGGAGGGGGACAGCCATGGCTACCTCTTTGTTCATTTCAACTTTCTTCCTTCCCTGTTTTCCTTTCACCCTCCTCCTCCAGTCTGTACATAGCCCTTGCTGACCTTGTTTTTTGTGCAGGTTTGAAAGACGACTAATGGTGCGTACCGAAGTGTTCCATAGTTGGGCAGCCTCCTTCCGACGATGGCGGGCAATCTTGCCTTCTTTTAAATTCTGGAGGATGAACTCTCCAATTTGACCGCGTTGGAACTCAGTTAATCGACCCCGTTCCGCCATGACGATATTGCTGTTCAAAATTACTCAGGTTGCTGAAGGAAGAAGATGAAGAGAGGAGAAGAAGAAGAGAGGACAAGGTGAAGAGTGAAAGAGGAGGGAGATGAAAGCCCCCTGTTATGAGCGAGTTTTTGATGATATGTACCAAACTGTCATTTCATTTCCTGACTTCCTTGGCTTCTTTTAAATTGAAGTGTACAATTTCCCACCCTTTCCTGATTTGGGAGGGAAGAATTAGCAAACGTTCCGTGGCTTTATGTACAGTAATTTGGAGTGGATCTACAGCCCAAACACTCATTACCTATGAGCTTTATGTCCATTCCTACACATAGCAATTATCCAAGTACATGCTATTCTTTAAAAAACGGAGGGAGTACATGCTATTTGTTAAATTCTATAATTTACAATCCATTTGGACTAGCTACTAGCTCAAGTAACTACGACAATGTGCTCGACATATTGCAACCCATGTTGCATTATCTATGGCTTTTTGGAAAAAAAATTATAATATGTTAAAGTCAAATAATGTAACATTTTTCGTTTTAATATATTTTATTAACAAAGTAATAATGATACATTTTAAACACACAAAAAATTGAATTATTCATTCATTCTACTTTCCAACATTTTCATTTAATTTCAGCCACACATTAGCACTAACATAAATTTTATAACTCAAATTTAATGTGACAAACATAAGACAACTATATACTATCTTCGTTTCACTATATAGTAGTACCATACGTTATGTGTTATTTTTTGAGAAAATGACAGATTTGATACTCACTTTTAGGTGAAATTACAGATTTTATCCCTCTTTTTATAAATTGTTCCTAAAATGTTCCCACATTATTACGAAATGTTGTTAGTTGATTTCCACGTGCTATTAATCAATTAAAGTGAGTCATCATTTAGTCGACTTTTCAAGTGGTGATAGTGTCACCATTGGGAGACCGGGAACATGAAAAGCAAGAACGTCAGAAGAGACAATGAGTATGGTTGAATTGGTGGTGTTCGGAACATGGTAGAGGAGGCTATAGAGAAAAAACTGGAAAAAGTGAGATTTTTAAAAAAATAATTTAACATCAATAGTTGTTAAATTATAAATTTTAAAATGTCGGTAACAGTTGACGAGTCAGTTAACTTAATGAAAACATGTTATGTCCGAAATCAACTGAGAAAATTTTGTAATAATCTAGGAACCTTTTAGGAACATAGTGCAAAAGGAGGAATGAACCATGTAATTTTACCAAAATAAAATTGACACACGCACTATCATTTTCTCATTGTTCTTTTTTGCAAGTTGAAATGTGTGAAGATAATTGAAAGAAAGATAATAAAAACTTTAACGAGTGTTTAGATTTGTAACTTTTTTCCATGAAACGGGATGTGTCACTATTATAAAAACATATAAAAATGGATAGTGTAAACATAAGATGGAGTACTATGTACCTGATGAGCACTACATGATAAAATTATGCAGCACGCTTACGTAGTTCATTTCTAGTGAGCCACACATTAGACTCCATGTTCATTTGAGATAACACGCCTTACGTTGACTGACAGAACTTGGTCAGAATATGACACTTGCTGTCCGGCCAGATAATGAAGCTGTGGACCAACATGGCAACGACCATACCAGGCTTGCCCGCTACGAAGGGGAGGTTCTAACAACAGCAAGGACATCTTTGTGTACTAAATACTGTGTTGGAGACAAGAAGTTAAATGGAAAAAAAATGCTGAAAGGGGAAAGATCAGTGCTGCACAATGAGTGAATGTATTGATATCATGTTTGGATTTGGAGTTTCAATGCCTTAAATGCGCAACAGGATGATTGTGATTGCACATTCGTACTTATTTACAGGTTGTTTGCACCCAGTCAATAATCTACGAAGGAATCAGGGAATGTAGTACATGGGATTCGGGAGTTTGAAAGAGCGAACGGATGTGGAGGAACCAAGTAAATCGCTCCACTGGTCGCCAGAATTGCCAGTGATTCGATAGCCTTCTTCCACCATCTCGTCCCTCTTTTCTGACTTGTACACGGTTGCCTGCTTGGGCTGATCCTCTGGTGATCTGCACGGTTAGGAGGAAGAAAAGATTAGCCAAGGGCGCGAGCTAGTACCACAAGCTTAAGGGAGATTACACACATAAGTTGAGCTAAACTATATGGATGTAAAGCACATGGAGGGATATAACCATATGAATGATGTCATTTCAGATCACCACTAGTAACTCAACCTATGATGAACAGCTAGCTGCATAGCATGAATGCATGATAACATGTTATAGTTCAATAGGAAAATATCTTAGCTAAAGTCAATTTAATTCAGCAGCATGACATTAAATGCTGTTAACATGTGTTTACGGTATTATCTTATGATAGGGAACGAAGGAAGACAGGCTAGGAAGGTCAAAAGGGGTTCTTTAAAACATAGTTTAAGCATAACACTGTACTCCACTTTCCAGTTGAAGAGGAGACTACAGATGTAAGACGGTGGAAGGATCTATTAGTCAAAATACTAATACTTCACTTTCAAGACCTAAAAGTTATGGCAACGGAAAGACACAACTTCTAGAAAGAGCTTACATAGTAGAACTTGCTGGAGTACAAAACTAAGAGGATTTACATGAATGATTCTACCATTAATGAAGGAATGTGATTATATTGGAAAAAATTGCTCCTGTGGTAGTTGCTATTTACTTCACTCATTATTGAGTCTCCCTACGGATGTTAAGACTGCTGGTGTTTTCAGTATGCCCTCTTACCCCATAAAGATGGAACTCCTCATCTTTAACTCACAAAGATACCTTTATAACCTCTATCTTTTACAACACTGAAGGCTTAACAAGTACAGGGTTTGCTGCTTAAGCTTAACCAGCATATTAGCTCTGATGCATGCCACAATTTTGCATCATCTCCACTACTTAACAAACGTCCCATTATTTTGTAATGTCTACCAAAGGATTAGCTTTGTCAGCGTTACACAATCCAATGCAGAAACTCGGTTCAGCCAAACAAAGTTCAATCCACTACATATGAGATTCAGAACTGCGTTCAACCAAAGAAAGTTCATATTCAACGGAGAGTCTGATATGCCAAAATCTATGGTTGCAACAAGATTAAAAACTTCCATATTCAACGACCAACCAATCTACACAACTTTTAGCAATCAATTCTGCAGTATCTAAGTAGTTCAAGTCAGTATTGGATGTCAAAGACAAAAGTTCGGAATGAGAGGGAAAAACCAATCAACAAGAGAGTTCCCTCTAACCTCATCAGCAAATAGCGGCATAACTTTTATATGCAGAGCCAAACTATCATATATGGGAGGGAACACAATAAGTTATCACAAATGATTATCTATAATACACAAGATCGCTGTTGAAGGAAAGTCTAGGCCCTTTGTAAAGCAATCCTACAAAGTAATAGTGCTGGTGTACCATCTTCTTGATGATACATTTAAAAGTTAAAAACTCACCTCAGTATGAGCTTGTCCCAATAATGAAATCCAACTTTAATCAAGTTCTCTTCAGTAATTTTCCTGTGTGATTCTCTGCGTCCTGTCAGGAAGAAAACCTTAAATCCCAAATTTAAAACGTGTTGATAAAGCTCCAAACTCGAATGGATGGCAGGTGCTGTTCCTTCCTCTACCCATATATCAAACTTAGAATGATTAAACAACTCCAACCTGCAAAGGCACACATAAGCACCCAAATGTCAACCAAAACTCTAAATTTTCATCGTAATGCCAAGAAAAATTTATGATTCATGATTCATTCCGAAGAATACTTCAATATTAATGTGAAACTGCTTAGAATCTCAATGAGCCCCATCTCAAAGCAAATTGGTATTGAAAGCATGGGACAAATTGTCACACCAAAATTATCTATGATACCATTAAAAATCCTTGAACCCTTGTTTTTCCCGTCGCACTAAAATTACTCAAACAGGCAAATCTAAGAATTACGAAATGCTAAGAGTTCAAATTCATACAACACCACGATCAATTGCATTTTAGCAAATTATGACTTCAGAACGGTAAAATGAGACGAAAATAGTGGGGACGAACGAAATAAATCGAGTCAAAAAAACACGCACCCGTATCTATGGCGCGAATAATAAGGAAGATTGGAGAGCAGAGTTTCATCAACATCAAAAATCCAAATATCCTTCCCATCATCTCCCAGCTTCACACTATCAGCGAAAATCCGAGCTTCATTCGACACCCGCTTGAGATCATACACATACCCCCGCCCGGTCATATAATCCTCAACATAGCCGGCACATTCCGGCGCGATCGTCCTCCACGGGCTCAGATTATTCGTCTCCGCCGCAAACCGCCAGCTCACACAGTGCAACCGGAGTTCCTCCACCGATTCCCCCAGCTCAAATTCAGTGGCTTGCTGCGGTACCTCCAGGATCAAAGGCCGCGGAAAAGCGCGAGAATCGTGATTCCCAACGGCTAACGTACACGAAACGAGCATCAACAACAGGAGAATTTTAAAAATTTCCATATTCCGAAATGCTCCGAGTATCAAAAGGTATATTTGTGGGTGGGAATGGAGCGAATAATGGCACTAAAATGGAAAGGGAAAATGCAAAAAAGGGGTTTATGCTTTTCTTGGTAAGTTGGTGGAATGGTTTTGCAGCAAAGTTTTGTAAATCCAAAGAAAAAGGGAGCGATCAAATTGGGACTTTGGATAAGTAGGCGTGGGAGGGAAGAGAAAGTCTGTTTGGTCGGTGATTCCGGGAATATTTTGTTATTCTTAACTGTAGTATTTAATTAGCGTTTAATTAAGCTTAGAGTGTAAGGTTAGAGGCGTGTTTAATGGAATTAAATATTTATAAAAATGCGTTGCCGCGTTGCCCGCCCAATCAGATTGCTCCTTTTACAATATTTTTAAAATGCAAAAAGTACTTAGAAATTAAAGTTTTGGAGAAAGTCTCTCCCAACAAGTCATTATAAAAAAAAAATCTCATGCAATAAATTTTAGAGTCAAACTATAACTATTTATAGATGGTAAAATATTAGAAAATGCCATCTTTTCCATAGGTTTATTGAAAGACAAGGTTAAATTAGAATAATAAAAGGTAAAATGTATTCGATGCAATATTAAATATTTATTATATAGCATGTAGTAGGTATAAAGTTTATACCCCGATTCATGCAATCTAAAATTTTTATCTTCATTTCTTCTAGTTTGCACTTTAAATCTTGATCTTTCCATTGACTTATGGAAAGATCAAGATTTATAATCTCTAGGATATAAACCAGTGTATATAATCTCTAGGATAGATAAGTCTATTGCTGATCATTCTTTTCTGCCACTGATCAAACAACCTCCTAAACCAAAGATTTTCAAAATTGCTTGGACAAAACCATGTAAGGGCTTTAAAGTTAATGTGGATGCTGCTTGGTGCTGTCAAACAAACATTAGTGGATTGAGTTTGATTATTAGAGATTGCAGGGGTGGTTTCTATGCTGCTCATACTAAGATCTCTCCTGCTTTTTCTCCTTTGGAGGCAGAGATGATGGCAATTAATTTTGCCTTACAAACTGGTTTAAATCTAGGTTTTTCTTACGTTGTAGAATCTGATTGCCTGAATGCTGTTAGGTATGTAGTTGATCCTGATAATGCCCCATGGAAAATATACCAATTAGCTGATGAGATTCATGCTCTGCTAGGAGAAATTTCTATACTACATGTGCATAGGCAGGCAAACCTGGTTGCAGATGCTTTGGCTAAAGAATGTTTGAGAAGTTTGTCGTCCTTCTCATACATACGCTTTCAGAGTTTACCAAATTCTGTGCAAGGATTGATTAGATTAGATCAAATGGGTACACCTTCAATGCGGTTTGCTAATTGAATGAAGTTACTGACTGTACCTCATATCAGAACTATTTCTTTTTCGAATGGATGCTACTGATTTTTGTATATATTGCAGGTTTGATGAGGAAAGGTTTTTGCTGAAGCAGGACTTGCGGAATACAGAGGATTACACTAACACTAATTGCTACAGCTGCTCAGCTACTCCACAAAAACTTTGCCATGATTATAGATCCACACTGGATACCTCTGCTGATGATTTCTTTCATTTCTGGGGTCACATAATCCCCATCGGTGGGAGTTCATGTTTGGGAGTTACTGTTTCTTTTTTCTGTGAGTAGAGGCTTCGTCTCTTAGGTATGTGGAGAAAATCGGACTGACTTGTGTTTCTTCGATTAGATTCACTAATAAGTTTGGTATTCTCCAACATAGTCTAAGAGCTTTTGGAATACTCTAACAATTTGCTGCTCGTTTTTCTTTCATTCTTTTGGAAGCAACAAGCGTTGCTTCAAGAGCTTTGTGCTCCACAATGTATATCTCAACTTAGCTACGGCTTCTTTTGAATGTCTTGTTTTTTATGGCTTGGGAAGGCCTAATATAATCTTCCTCCATCTAAGGATGGTTTTAATGAAAAAAAAAAAAAGACTTATGGAAAAATTATTTTTCAAGAGACGGGCTCTATATATATTGTTATACATTAAAAAAAATCCAAAGTCATTGGAAAGTCATTGCTATAAATAAAAACAAACAATAAATCAACTTATTAGTTACGTCAATTGTAAAAATAATTTGGTACCTATAAATGAAGTTTTTATTTGAGCACTTGCTCAAATATGGTACTCATTTTAAGTTGAAAGTCATGGTTCCCATGTAATTAACGCTACTGAAGTTATACAACTGAGATCAAGGACATGAGCGAGCATCAGCAAACAGAAGCGAGGGACTCTATGAACTGATGAGCACAGAATTTATCAAACCGCAACCTGCCTTCATCTTCCTCCACACCACCATCAACAAAATCACACACCTTATCAAAACTGCCATTTCCCAAATTGTAACGAATCGCTTGACCGGGAACCTGCAACACAACGAACTCATCCTCCTCTCCCTCGCCCCTGATCACCGTAAGGACTGATAATACAGAGCAACCGTTAGAATAAATCAGATTACTTATTAGATTATGATTAGTATGATTAGAGTTATTTCCTTATTTTACCTCTATTATACTCCTCTATATATTCAGTCATCAATAATACAATTTCTTATGGCAAATCATTCTATGGTGGTATCAAGAAAAACTCAAGAAAAACTCTTCTATAACACTTTGCTCCAGATGATGCAGATCAAACTCTTCTACAACACTTTGCTCCATATGATGCAGATCAAACTCACTCTATCAAACTATCTTCTCTGGAAGCGTCAAGCCGGCTATGTTCTTCGTCCACAAGGACTGTATGGATTCATCGATGGCACAAAAACTCGTCCGACTCTCCCACCACCGCCGCCGACTATCTCATATGCCCACACAGTCTCCACTCCTCCTCCAGGTGGTAGCAAGGTTGATCCCAAGGTTGCTTATAAGAAAGCAAAAGACGAGTATGATCAATGGGTTGATGAAGATCAATGTGTCTACAGTCTCCTATTCTCCTCTCTCTCAGCTGAGGTTCTAGCTGAATTTCCAGATTGTGCCACCTCCAAAAAAATCTAGGACAATCTTGCTCCCATCTATTAATACAGTAGTGTCTCCACCATTCTCCGTCTTTGTGCAGATGCACATGGTATTCGTAAGTCGGGTACTTTTCATTAACTTCATCTCAAATTTAATGAGACTTTTGAACAACTGTCTGTCATGAGAAATCCAGTTTCAAATGTTGATAAATTTGTATGGATTTTTTTACTACTCTTGGTCCTGAGTATAAGGATTTTTCTGCTCCTTTGATTAATGTTGTCCCCACTCCGTTATATGCTGATGTTCTTGCCCGTGCCAAAAACCAGGAGGCTTTTTTGATGAATTTACGGGGACAATCAAGACCGGCCATCAGGCCAGTGGCGTTTCAGACCAGAAACGCACCCCAAGAGAAAACTCAAGTAATGAGGTCCTGTCCTACGCTCGATAAGCACCCCTACTCACTAGTAAGTTTGTAACAACAAGAGAGACTTTCGGCTGCCTGGTAAGAATGTCATTGCTTAAAAAGGAAGATTGTATGCCTTACAACAACAACCATAAGATGAACATGACAAGATACTGCTTTCTAAAACTACAACAACTTTTGAGAATACTTGCAGAAACAAGTCATCTAAATTTTTAAACAGGAGTACATAAACATATGCCTTTTGTTGTGTTAACAAAACAATATGCATTTGCATATTAAACAATATACATTTGCATATTAAGGCACAAATCACCAAACGTACAAAATATATGACATATATTTACATGAAAACTACACAACTAGAAGCTAGTAGGTGCTGAAAAGTTAGCATCATTTAATCACCACTGCTAAAATGCTAGTGATGTAACATAAAAGAAACCATCCAACTGCAATTCAGACTATAAAGTTTAGGACGAGCAAAGTACCTTGCGTGTTGCAACAACAATAGATTCCTAGAGAAAATCTTCAAAGAAGGCATCTCTAGAACGAGCCACCAGCAAAGTGATTATACATGGGAAAAGCAATGAACTTCTAATCTAATCCATACGAACTTGTCCCTAGAGAGAAACCCAAACTTATGCAGAAAGTTAGGATATCAAGATATGAACTTGTCCAAAAGTTACAGATGGGAGAGTGATCCGGTAAACTGAATTGAATGCTTCCATTCATAGACATCATCATTTGCAGTAGCAAAATCACACTGCTTAGTAAAACTCCCATCTTCAAAATGAAATCGGATAACTTTACCAGGTATGCTCAACATGAGGAAAGGCTTTCCATCATGATCCTTTCGAATAACACCAAGCACACTAAATAATGGAGTATACTCATGAATAATGGACTTCGAAAATGAACTAAGAACCTGTTGGAGATCAACACGAAACTTCACGAATGATCCATAGTACCCTTTGTCCATCTCATAGACATCAAACTGTGCAGTATGAGTAGGCATACTATTGTTTTGAGTTACTCCCTCCGTCCTAGGTTAAACGACATACTTTCTATTTTGGGTTGTCCCTATTTAAATTGCACAAGATCAGCTTTTACCATTTTTGTCCAAGTTGACTCGTAGTGAAAAGATGAAATTGCCCCCAAGTCAATACATATTTACAGCCTTAATGGCTGATTAATTATGGTTGGAGGCGTGTCTTTTATCTCCATTTAATGGCCTCGGTTTTTGGGCTGGAGGCGTGTGAATTCGTTTTGAAAAAATGAACCCACCCCTGACAGCATCACATGCGTTGGCTCCATTATTGCTCTTTCACTCTTCCCGTTGAGAACAGTAACCGTTGCTCCGTTACTGTTCTCAACCATTAGGATTGCTCTCTCCATTCTCGTTCTCAGCCATTTGAGACCTCTTATTTATTCCACAATGCTCCTCTCCTTTCTCTCCCAATCCCTCAAACCCCAGTCGGTCCTCTCCCATTTCCTTTCATTTTTTACCCCATTTTACCTCTGTTTTTATTCATCTTGCTGTAATTCTACTTGTTCTTCACTATTTGGTGTTGATCGATTAGGTTTTAATTGGTTTTTTATGTTGGGTTTCGTAAACGAGAGGAAATTTTCAATCTGTTGTTTTTCATTCTGTGAAGTGGGTTTTGTCTTTTCTTTTTGTGTTGTTCTTCATAATATTGTGTTCGTTCTTCATATGTTTGTGTTCGTGGATTAGCGTTTCAGTGATTTTTGCTCTTGATTTTGATTACTAATTGAAAAGGCATCTCAGATCTGTGGTTTCTGTTTCCAAAATTTTGGTTTAAGATTTTTCTAATTAGGGATTTTTCAAATTTTACCTAAATCAAACTTTCGCTGCTGTTGTTTACAAGGAATGAGTAGAAGTCGATTGTTTCATGCATGATTTGGTCATGTGTTGATGTTTTAAAGTTAGATTTAAGGGTACACTGTTCATTTCCTTGCTGTAATCTTTGAGATTTGTTAGGGTTTTTGTCTGGTAACTCCATTTTTCTAGTCAAATATGTTTTAATCCCCATATTTGTTGTTCTACAGTTGTGCATGTTCATGTCTGTTCTAGGATCTGCTATTTTTCCCATACACTTCATGGTATACGTGTGCTCCGTTGTAGATCTATGAATCTTGGCTACATTTCAGTACTCCTCTATTTTAAATCTGTGTTTTTGTACAATAATTGCTATGAAATTGTTATTGTCCTATTTTCTCACTGTAGTTGCTGAGTCTCTCTAGTTATCATCAACCTGTGTTCTCCTATATTCATCAATTTCTGTCAATAGCCTCTGAGTTTGTAGCCTTTGTTCTCCTCTGTTGATCAGCCGTTGTTCGATAGTGTTCATTACTTTCTCTTTAGTTGTCAATGACCTATGCCCTCTGTTTGTGCATTTGGAAATAACACATTGGGACGGGGATTTGGAGGGACGGAAACCTTTAGCCCGCAGCCAACCCTTGAATGATGTTGACTCTAACGCATTAACAGTTCCTAGTCCTACTCTCAACCCCCATTTTATTAAATAAAATCCCTCACTGGAACATGTTAAGGAAAAGGCTCCATTGTCTTAGACCGATTCTGAAACATGTTCGGAGGACTGGTCCATAGCTACGCATTTATCATACATGGAATGGACTGAGTCACAACCCCTATCTGATGAAGAATTAGATTATATACATTCCATTTCGGAGTCACAGTCCCAGCCAGACCCATAATCTAATTCTGAGTAACTTTATGCTGAGTCACAGCCCCATTTGGATCCCAGTTCTGCATCTGGGAATCCCAAACCTAAGTTACATTCTCTCTCAGGCAGTGACTTAGAGTCTGATTCTGAGTTTGACCCACACCCCTCTTTTTACTTCAAAGGAAATTAGTTTCCCAAGTATGGGGAACGAGGATTCTTTGAAACAGGTACAGCCTTATACCCCAGTAATTAGCCTAAGCGTGAACCACCTGAAACACCATGGATTAGGCAAGACATTGCAATGTCAGCCGTGCGACGTGAAATGTATGTCATGGTGGAGAGGGCCGAAAAGTATTTGGCTGAAGCTGAGCCTGATTCCACAGAGAATGGGAAAAAATGATCGTGGAATCAGGTTGTCTTTCCAGTTCCATCACTGCAATCAGGTTGTGTCTCTCCCGTTTCCTTATTTTGTTTTCTATTTCAGGAATCATTATGCTTACTCTGTGTGTTTTGGTGTGCAAGATGGTGATGTTTGTTGCTGAGACAACAATCATGTTTTATACTAAAAATTAAATATGCACCCTTGCTTATGTGTGTTTAATTTTCACTTAACCTGGCTTGGTATGTTTATCATTCAACTAAGCAGCCTTGCTTATGTGTGTTTATTTTGCACTTAACCTGGCTTGGCATTTTCTGCTTTAGCTATGCAACCTTTCTTATGTGTGTTTGATTTGCACTGAAGCTGTGAATGGAGCAATAACATGTGATTCTTTCTGATAATTCATAGTTTGCATGTGAAATATGAGTCACATATGTGATTCTTGTCCCTTATTGATGATGAAGCTGTGATGAATGAATATTACATGCAGCCATGCTTATTAGTCTATGAACTGATCTGAAACTTGGCGGGGTATGATAATGAATATAAACAATGCTGAAATTATTTGAGTTTATGATCCTACCTAGTTGATAGCCACCTAAGATGGCATTAATTATAATTAAACTTTTAGGGTGCAGCCATGTTTTGTTAAAAACATTAGGATGGCAGCCTATGATGTTTGTCTCGTGTTTGTGCCTTACCTGCCATTGTCTGTTACTTCTGGACATGCTCCATTTTTTGCCTCACACCATCCTTAGTCTTTTAAATAAAGCTTGCATTCAAAAGGGATTTCAGCCATCTAAGCCTTTACAAGGCTGCTCTCTAAACATACAATCACAAAATAAATTGTATGTTTACTCTAGAACTAATTCTAGAAGCACAACCCTACAAAAATAAGATGAACCTACCTTCATTCAGCTAGTTCCATACTTAGGATCAAATCCCTAACATTACCGGTCCTTCCAATCCCAATGAGATGCTGTAAACAGCTCCTAACCAGCTCTGAATCCACAATTAGGTTTTCTGGAAGTAATCCCAACCTCCTTAGACGATCTTTTCCTGTATGTGGCAGTTTGAATTCATTCCCACCCCCGCACTTCATGATTTCTACCATGACACATTGTAAACTCAGGAAAATCTTGTCAATAACTTTAGGGTTCTCTTTCGAAAGCATCATTCACCACATTTAATAAACCCTCTAGTGTTGTACTAGGGTTCTGGTATTGGAGGCTTTGTATTGAGGCAAAAACCTAAGTCCAGAATGTTTAGGTCAGGTGACTTGGTAGGTTGGCACACTAATTGGATACGAAACCCGTCTGAGGTGGCTGCAGCTAAAAATTCAGGGTTATTAGCATAAAAATGGGATGGGGCATTGTCTTGTTGTATGAATATCTATTTACTTTCCCATGGTGGCCATTTTGCTTTTATGGCTGGTATGAGTTCATAAATCAGTTTCGGCCTAATGGTTATTCTATTAATTGACTGAATGAGTGTTAGAACCAGTGTACCCTTTGGCCTATTCACTGTTGCGTACTTCGCTACTATGTACTCCATCTATGGAAAGATCCCTATTTTACCATCGAAAAGAACATTACCATGCATATCTATTACTGGTCTACACACAACACACATAAACATTAGCTTTGGAATGTAATGCTTACTTTGAATAACTCTGTATGGTTATGGTTCATTAGGAGCTAGAATAAACCTGGTTGTTACCTTTATGATGCAGAACCACTTTTCGTCAATGTGGATGACATTGTGCATGTCCATGAACATCATGTTGCATTCCAGCTTGGTTAGGCACCATTCCAACCTTGTTTCCTTGCATGTATGTGTCAAGCATGGATGAACAACGTTGGTGTGGCTCCGTATTTCTTTGTTTGCTATTGCTCTTTGGATTGTGCTCTTACTCACGTGTAAACCTGTTGTGCTCCTGCAAGTTTGCCTATCCCTCAATGGCAGCGCCATTAAGGCTTCGAGATCGATTGGCTTCTTGTTTGGGCCACACCGCATGTGTCTTCTTGAGCGGGCATTCACTGGTTCACCATTAACCGGTTGTTGCTTCACTCGTGAACAAATGGTGTTGATGGTTCTAATTGACACAACCCGCCTTTCTGTTGCCTCAACTCGTAAATTGTGTTTTATTTGCCCATTTTTTTTATGTTTTGGAGAAGAAAATAGGCAACCTGTTGCCTTTGCTCATCCGTCAAATTTTTGCCCACCATCACAGCCTCAAGCTCAAGGATGAAAAAAATAGAAGAAGAGGGTTAGGATCCTAGCCAGTTCTTCAAGAACTGGCCAAAGGTTTTTCTGAGAGCTCTATTTTGAGTTTTTAAGGGTTTGAAATGTATGGTGCATTAAATTATGTATTTATAGGACCCAGTCTCTATTTTGGAGCAGTTGTGTGCAGTTGAAAAAAAATTGCATTTTGGCTCCAAAATTTTTAAATTTTGGAGCCAAAGATTTGTTTTGGTGGGAATTTTTTATCCACAATTTTTTTGTTTACACACGTTTTCAGGCTTTCCTGTAGTACTGTTCATACAGTACTATCACGAAATTCAAGGCTGTCAATTTCAACTTTTGTCCATCAGATCTGTACCATTTCCACTGTTCTTTTTTACCCCAAAAATTTCTCTCTCTGCAGATTTATTAGGGACAGAGGGAGTAAGTGCAAGTGATCATTGGACTCTCCATAGTATCTTATCCACCATCAAGTATTTGACCATAAAGAAGTGCGTTCCATGCCATCAGGCATAGGGAGTGTCCCCACACGCTTTTCATCAACATTGAAATATATCCCGTCATAAGTTTAATCAATCTAATTAATAGCTTTATTCTATTACAAACACAGTCTATAATCCCATCAGTTCAAACCATGTCGATAATCATACCCTGGCAGCAGCAAACGACCCCGTCTCCGATGAGTAGATTCCAAGTTCATTCCAGAAGTAATCAGGACTAGAATAGTAGATGCAAATAAACTTGTAATGGGGAGATTTTCTGAGATCAAAAGCCAAATTCACAAATCAAACAGGGTCCACTTTACCCGAATCGAAGACCCGATTAATAGATACAGTGGCACAGTCCTTGATAGTGGGATTGAAGAAATAGTACTTGCGGTCTTCTAGGAAGTAACCTCCACGCGAATCCGTACAGAGCAGTAAACCATTACACTGCTGGAAAACTTTTAATCTCCCCTCAATTTGGACAAAATTAAGTTTCCTCATAGGCAAAATTCTCCGGATCCGAGGACCCGCAGGTTGGTCGTCTTCTTCATCGAGGGGAATAAACTCGTACTTGAAATGAATTTTTTTTATAGATGCGCCTCAACAGTAAGCCAGAAACATGCTTGCAAAATCTCTTGCTCTTGAGGTCGCAAAAGTGTGGGCTTGTGATCAGGGAGAACCATATTTTGGAGACGAATTTGGAGTGAATAAGGGATTTTACCGGAAATAAGAGCAGAATGAGATTGAGAAGTTCCTCATTCAAGGCAACAACATCCACTCCATTTGCTCTAGCTTCTTGCTGCTTCCAGATCTTAGGCGTCATCATAACACCTACATTTAGGGTTAGAAAAGCTTTTGCGACCAACTACGGAGGATTCCAACCGTAGCATTTCAAAACTTGCTCTTTTTTATCAAACACACTCCTTTATTAATATGAAATATAATTAATTACTAGAGATCTAGTGCTATCAATCTCTAACCTGAACTGAGAACCCGACACGGATCGACACGACCAAAATCAACCTGAAACTCGATTCTGACCCAAGAAATATCGACCCGAACCTGAACCCGACACGACCAAACTCTACCAAAATCCCAAATCCAACCCGAGAAATATCGATCCGAATTCAAACCTGACATGACTGAACTCAACCCAGAATCCAATTCTGACCAAGATATATTGACCGAAACCCGTACCCGACACGACCGAACTCAACCCAAAACCCAAATAAGACCCGAGATATATTGACCCAAAAATGCACCCGACATGAACGAATTTAACCCAAAACCTGAATCTAACCCGAGATATATTGACCCGATTAAAATTATTAAATTTATCAAAATTGAATTAGTTTTTATCAAAAGTTATAGTGAAAGTCAGTTAAGCTGACCTTTAGTTAGTTGAAGTCTAACAATTTGATTCGTGTTTATATATGAAAGGTAAGTAGGGGTCCACCTTTGATAACTTAAACTAAACATTTTCATTAGCGGTATAGAATGTCAAGTAAGGGTTGACCGATGATTGGTAAAAGTAAACATTTTGCATTAGGTATTTATGCATGGAAAGTCAAGTATTTGTTGATCATTAAAGAGTTACAGAGTCAAACCTTAGTTATTATTTATTAAAGATAGACAATTAAGTAAAGGTTATCGTTGTTTAGTTAAAGTCAAATCACTTCATTAGTGTTTATATACGGAAAGTAAGGTAAGAGTTTACATTTAATAACTTAAAGTCAAACATTTTCATTAGTGTTTATATATAGAAAGTCAAGTAGGGTTGACTGTTGACTAGTTAAAGTCAACTTAGTTATTAGTGTTTATGTATAAAAAGTCAAGTAAGAGTTGACTGTTTAATAACTAAAGTCAACTTAGTTATTAGTGTTTATATATACAAGTTAAGTAAGGATTGACTGTTGATTAGTTAAAGTCAACTTAGTTATTAGTGTTACATATAAAAAGTCAAGTAGGGGTTGATTGTTGTTTATTTAAAGTCAATCTATGGTTATTAGTGTTCATATATGGAATGTCAAGTGAGGGTTGACCGTTGATTGGTTTAAGTCAGTCCTTGGTTATTAGATTTTATTTATAGAAAGTCAAGTAAGGGTTGGTCGTTGATTATTTAAAGTCAATTTAGTTATTAGTGTTTATATAGAAAGTCGAGTAAGGTAAATCGTTGATTAGTTAAAGTCAATTCTTAGTTATTAGTGCTTATATATAAAAAGTCAAATAAAGGCAGATCGTTGATAAGTTAAAGTCAAATATTTTCATTCGTATTTTTATACACAAAGTCAAGTAAGGGTTGACTATTGATTAATTAAATTTATCTTAGTTATTAGTGTTTATATATACAAAGTCAAGTAAGGGCTACCGTTTGATTATTTAGCCTCAAATTAGTTGTTAGTGTTTACATATAGAAAGTCAAGTAGGGTTAACCGTTGTTTAATTAAAGTCAATTCCAAGTTACTAGTGTTTATATATAGAAAGTCACTTAAGGGTTGACCGCTGAATGATTAAAGTTAATCCTTGGTTATATTAGTGCTTATATATAGAAAGTCAAGTAAGGGCTCACTGTTGATTAGTTAAAATCAAATATTTCATTCGTATTTATGTATACTAAGTCAAATACGGGTTGACCATTGATTAGTTGAATTCATCTCAATTATTAGTGTTTTTAAATAAAAAGTCAACTAAGGTATGACGTTTATTAGTTAAAGTCAAACATTTTAATTCGTAAGTATATATTCTAATTCAAATAAGGGTTGACCTTGATTAGTTAAAATTAATTTAATTATTAATGTTTATATATACAAAGTCAAGTAAGGGTTGACCGACAGTAGCCCGACCAAAAATAACCCGATTCAATCCAACCCGACCTGATTTAACCCGAGAAAATAAATTACACAACAATAACCCAACACGACACGACACGATACGAAGAAAAAAGTTGACCCGTTTCAAATTAACACGACAGCAATCCGACCCGAGAATTTTTTTAACACATTTCAACCCAACTCGACACTACCTGACAACTAAAAACTGACACATTTTCAACCCAACCTATTTTAACCCCTACCATTTCAAACTCGACACAATTACCCCATCCTTAGATCAATTTTAGTCTAATCTATAGTAGTTAGTTAAACGTGCTCAATTTACGACTTTCTAACTATTGAAGGTTGACCCTTCTATAGAAAACCCCCATCCAAAGCCGCCGCCCCTCCCTGCTGCACTCCTTTTTTTTCAATCTTTTCCCATCTTTCCATTAGGAGAGATGGGAAACACCGATTTACTTTAATTTATGTTTTTTTATTCTATAAGTGTGGAATTTTCTCCACAGATTATGTTTTTAAATTCTATAAGTGTGGAATTTTCTACCTGATTGATTAGATCGTTGTGTTCATAATGATAACTCGACTTAGTTGTTCATGTTGATGTATTGTTCTCGGTCTGCTTGTTCAGATCGTGTGTTCATAATTTTGTTTGTGGTTTTATTTTTGGGTTTTCATTAGTTTGGATTCATTATATCTGTGTTTTTCAAGATGCTTACAGTTTGGACAACATAGATCATGGTTGGATCAAGTGGTATTACAGTTGTAGAAGATCCTTGTTTGGCACAATGATATTGACGCGTGAAGTCCAAAACATAAAGCAAGTAAGAGTGCCTATAAAATTCCCATAAACGGCACTAAAAATCTACATAAAGCAAGCAAGAAGTCCAAAACAATTAGAATTCTAGGTGGTTGTACACGAAACAAAGTGCCTTGACTTGCTAAGAAAATACATAAGCAAAGGAAATGTACACTCCTGCATACTAGGCCATAAATGTATCATAATAGAAGATTTACTCACAGCAACACGAGCCAGAGGTAACTCCTCAAGATTACCATAACACACCTCCAAGAGTGCGTAATTGACATTCAAAACAATTATAGTAACATAACATATAAACACATAAACAAAATACTAAAAACATCAAACTAAGCTCATGAATTTCAGAAAAAATATAAAATTAACACCTCTAAATTGAACAAGAGCTCTACGAACAATCCTTAGAGCATGACGGTAGAGCTTCAGCACTCGATCTTGGGGAAGAAAATTCCCCAAATCTAGAAGTATTTCCAGTTGCGATTCAGAAAATGCTGCACTATTTACAGAACAAAAGAGTATCACATAAAAAATCGATTATATAACCACATCTAGACCGCAAATCAACAATTACAACTAGAATTTGAGAAAAATATAAGCAAAGGACGAACCAAGGGTTTCAAAAGAGAATAATTAGAGCGGAGGAGAAGCGGGGTTAAGGAAGAGCATACCGATGGAGGTGTGGCGGAAGAGGAGTAGCTCAGAGGAGGCGCGATGTAGGAGGAGCAACACAGAAGAATTGCGATGGAGGAGAAGCGCGGAGGAGCGCAGTGGAGGAAAAGCAGTGAGAAGGAGGCGTGGCAGAGGGCGAGCAGCGCGGGTGAGGCATGGTGGAGGAGAAGGAGCGGCACATTGAAAGAGGAGCGGTGCGGTGGAGGAAGAGGCGTGGAAGAGTCACAGTTCAGAGGCGGAGGGCAGAGAAGCATAATTAGGGGGAAAGTAGTTTATATATAATTGTATGGATGGTCCTCCATATTTTCTTATTTTCTTATTTTCATTTAGAACCCTGATCTCACCATAATCTTGGGTGAGACGGTCTCACTAAAGTTTTTGTATATTCTGAAAGAGTCAATATAACTCTCAAGTTTTTGAAAGTGCCAAAATAAACCCAGATAATTAAAAAAAAGTGTCAAACTGTCCAATCCAACATTTTTTTGTCGAAATTCTTGATAACAACGGTTTTCCCCTCAAAAAAAACCAGAAGTCCAAGAAACATGGATTGGCGGCGACACCTTTCAAAATTGATTCAAAATGCTTGATTTATGATGAACCAGTTCATGTGGCCATTAACTATCTAATATATGGCTTGTGTTTCTTTTGTTTGATTACCTTGTATTGCTTGTGTAGTTATAGGTAGTGTTGCAAATGTGGAATGTTGAAGGGAAAATGTCTTATTTCTTGTATAAGAAGTTTTGTAGTAATTTCTGAAAAAATGTAGTGGTCTAACCTTGTGTTATTCCACTCTATACTGATATAACCTTTTAAATTTTTGAATGTACTATTCTAACCTTATGTGTTTTACGATGTGCTGATAACTTTATATTATTGAAAAATGTACTAATCTAACCTTTTTTTTTGTAGAAAGTACCAATCTAACGTTATGTTTTTATAGGGAAAAATCGTCTAGTGTTTTTAAGGAAAACTAAGTAGGGTATTTTGATTATTTACGGAATGTTTAACACTATAATTTTCACAGTCAATGCCGGCAGGGTTATTTTAGCAGTTTTGGTAGAAATTTATGGTTATTTTAACACTTTCAAAAACCTGATGGTTATATTGGCCTTTTCGATACTATATAGGGGTCATTTTTGGTATTTCACCTTTATTCTATTATTGCATACTCCCTCGGCCCCAACTCTATTTGTACTTTTACTTTTTTGACATTATTCTCTATCAAAGTTTGACCGCATATTTGAATAAATATATGAATAATATTATTATCGTATGTGATATTGTACAATTTGTCATAACAAATAGTTGTAAATATCAACTTTTTATTTGTTGTTATTAAACATAGGTAAACTTATTAACGGTTAAACATGTTTCTTGAACAGCGTGATAATGATTGCAGTGCAAATAGAGTTGAGACAGGGGGAGTATGTAATGTTGCTATCATGTAATTTGTTGTTGAATTCGTTATAACATATATTTTTAAGTTACTGATTTTTAAGAATGCTCTTACACGCATAAATAAAGATAGTAGTAGTTAAACATTGATATAGTTGATTCCAAAAGTCATATTAAACCAATTTTGATAGAATGAAGGGAATATCAAAAGTATAGTTCTTGTTGTGTTTATTGTATTTAACATTAGGGATAAGTGCCAATATAACTATATCTACTTGCATAAGTGTCAATATAACCCTAAGATGATACTTAGTGAAACCCTAACTAGTTAATGTAAGTGCCAATATAACCCTCAGATCCCATTTCTGGCATTGACTCCCAATTTCCGACGCTGACCGTATGTAAATTGACCAAAATACCCTTTGTGATAAAATCTAAAATTAAATTAACAAAATTATCCTTGTGGGCCCCATATTAACTTTGGCTTTAACTCTTATTTCTTTCTAAAGTTTGGCCGTTAGCATTTTTCTCCAGGCTACCGCATGAGCTCTGTTGCTGTCGATCGCCGATCTCCAGCTGCAACCAGCCACAGCATCCTTCTCGGTGCTGCTCTGGCTAACCTCCAGAAACTTCTGTTATGCTTACCGCCCGTTTGGCATTCTCCGACATCCTCACGGCTGGAGTAGGTGTCTCCACCGTAGTGCGGGATCTCCGGCGGGTTGCTTATGGTGGCACTGCGGCTGGAACGGCTAGTCTGGTTGCTTCCAAAGTCGCGGTAGATGGTAGATGAGATCGAAGGTTGAGTGGTGGTTTGTTGCTCCACCGCGGCTTAGCGAGCAGAGGCTTGCTGCTGCGGCAATGAAATTTTTCCGGCGAAGTTTGGAGTTGATGAAGGTGGTGGAAAAAAACGATGGTGGTGGTGGGCTTAATGTGGGGGTGGTGGGCTTAATGTGGCGGCGGTGTATGGTGTTTAGTGGGGGTAGAGTGGTGAAGAGAGAGAGAGAGATGGGTGGATTGGGTGGGAAGAGGGGTATTGTGGGTAGGTTAGGGTTTAGGAAGTTTTAGAAATTGCTTCTAGGCCCTTTAATTTTTTGGGGTATAATTGTAATTTTTTCTTTTTAATTTTAAAATTTTCAGAGGGGTAAAATTATCTTTTTAATTAAATTCAGCCTTAAATTGACGGAATGGGTAAAATTACACTTACGTAGACTATCTAGGGTTATATTTGCACTATTAATTATCAAAAGGTTATATTGGCTCTTATGTGAAATAGGTAGGGTTATAAAAACACTTTTCTCTTAACATTATAAATTTTGAAATCCTAATTTTGTAATTATTTAATCAAATTAAATGTTAAATTTTGAGTCCATCTCTTGAAGACGGTTTTTTATGGAATGACTAAACTGCAAAGTAGAAAAAATCAAGATGAAGTTTTTCGGGTTGCATTAATCGGGTTATAAACTTATAATTACTGCACATTGGGTAATTTTTTTTAATATTATAATTAAAACCATATACCTTTCTATAACTCTAACTCAACGTTTTCTTTCCATATCCTTATAGAAAGATGGTGTTTCCAAATACTGTTCCTTAAATTTTTTTGTTATGAAATTTACTGAGAAATAATTATAATTTTGGCTAGCATACATGTTAAATGGATAGCTGCAGGTTTGGAAATATAAGCTCTAGTAGATGGTGTCAATTGTATTACGTGAATGTTAACTACTCATCTGTCTCATTTCATTCTACACACTTTGACTTTTTTATAATTGATTCACAAATATTTGATGATTAATATATTTTATTAAGGATAGCAATGAAAAAGATTTCTAAACTAAAATGACGCCTCCAACACAAGAGTTATTAGAAGGCTTAGTTTTAAATGTTAAAGAAGTTTTGATTGATAACGACAAGAAGTAGAGTTTATATTATAGTTCTCATTTCAAATTGTAATTTAACTATTTATTTAGTCAAAAGTTCTTAACTTTGACCATAAATTGAATTAGCATATACTGTAAGTCTAAGTATTATTAAATGATACCTTGTTAGATTCAGTACAATATATAATTTCAAAATATCAACTTTTCACATGGAGATATTTTGAACAACATAGTTTGACTTAACTTTTCACATATGACTCTGGCAGCATAGTTGTGCTTATGAGTAAAACTAATTTATTTTGAAAGTAATCTTCTGTCTTTCCATCAACAATAACATGTTTTCAAAATAAACTGTTTTTTTGCACTTTAATAAAAACTAAAAAATGCTTAGCTTATAAGCAAAGTAACTTATAAGATCTACTAAACAAGGCCGATATTTGATCCTCGAAACCAGAGGCGTTTTCAGCTCAAAACTTAAAAAATAAAAAATAGAGGTGTAGAAAAGACAATTCTTGTTTTGGAAAAAATTAGAAACTTGATGACACATATTTACATGGATTGTACAGCAAACTAGAGACATGCAAATTAACACACCACAATCTTACTGATATTGCTATCATTCATAAACACACCGAAAACCCGATCATGATCAAAGACGGATGCAAATCCAGGATATTGTTCCATCTTGGACAAACAAACCGGACCTTGAGAAAAACTTACTGAAACAAGTCGTCGGAATTTTCAAACAGAAGTAAGAGACTGGAAGAACTGATGAGCAGAGAGATCAGGAAATCTCAACCTGGCTTTGGCTTCCTCCACACCACCATCAACAAAATCACAGAGCTTATGGAAAGTGCCGGTAACCACATCGTATCTAATAGCTTTACCAGGAATCTGCAACACCACGAACTCATCCTCCTCTTTCTCGCCCCTCATCACCGCTACCACTGATAACACACACCCGATGTTCCATGGCCGGAGATCATTCCTATCCAGCGATGGAAATACTCTGCCCAGCCCTGCAAGCTGAACGCGGTACTTCACAAACCATCCGGAGTAGTCCCTCTTCATTTCATGAATCTCCAGTTCATAACCTGCCCTACCATATATATCAAACAGATGCAGATGCCCATTGGATTCCCCAAAATAGCTCACATTGCCGCCATCATGACCCAGAGGATAAGCCCCGGGCATTTCTCCTAGCCTTTCCTCATCAACATTGTAGTAAGATATCTTGTTGTAGTAAAAGATTTCCTCCTCACTTGATTTGCAGAGCCAAATGATTGCACCATTCCAAAATACCCCATTTTTGAAATTGTGATTTGCTCTGAATGGCTCTCCTGAAAACCTCCAAGATCCTGTCTCGGAGGAGTAGATTTGGAGCTGGTATGAACCCAGAAATGAATCGGAGTTCAGAATGCAAACGACTTTGTATGCTGGTGACTTGGCCGGATCAAAAGCCAGGGCTATTCCATGAATGGCCCCCCTACTAGGCTTAGAAATTGCTCTCCACTGGTTTGTGGTAGGATTAAAAACAATATGGTGTTTTAGCAAGGAACGCTTACCTTGACTACTTGAACATAAGAACAGGCCATTGCAAGACTGGACAATGTTTACTGTCTCTGTTGATTCGAGCAATGAAAATGGCGGGCTGATCGGATGGTGGGTGTCAAAGTTAACATACTCGAAATTTGGATTACGAGCAAGGCATTCACTGTGCAAGATCAGGCCTGATGCGGATCTCAAATTGTGGTGACGGAGGATGGCAAATGCAGGGCAGGATATCAGAGAATGCCAGTGTTTAGAGACGGATTTGAAGCGGAGGAGGGTTCTTGTGGGAAGGCCTAACAGAATTTGCAGCAAGAGTTCATCAATAGAATTGACAACCTCGGCTGAAGTTTCCCGTTTACCAGTTTTTACCATCTTTGCTTGTATTTCATCTTCTTCTCTGCACCAAGTTGACTTTATACTAATGTGTTTCTGTATGGAGAGATTCCCCAGCAAGCTTTCTTGAGTAGACTATTGCTGAGTCAACCACCAAATCAAATTGAGAATTGCATTACAAGCTTTTGATTAGGTACATAAACATATGCATTTTCTTGACTTATATGCATTTTCATGTTAGGGCTCAAATCACCAAACGCACACATATATTACATGAATTGTACACAACTAGAAACCGTAGGTTCTGAAAAGTTAGCATCATTTAATCACCACTACATCTTGCTAGTCATGTAACATAGAAGCTACCATCCAAAAACATACTGCAATTCGGATTATAAAGTCTGGGATGATCAAAGTACCTTATGTGTTGCAACAGCAATAGGTTTCTTGAGAAAATACTCAAAGAAAGCATCTCTAGAACGAGCCATTAGCAAAGTGATTGTACATGGGCAAAGCAATGAACTTCTAATGCAATCCATATGAACATGTCCCTAGAGAGAAACCTAGACTTATGAAACTGAGATATGAACTTGTGCAAAAATTACAGACGGTAGAGTGACCCAATAAACTGAATTGATTGCCTCCATATATACACATCATCGTTTGCAGTAGCAAATTCACACAACATAGTAAAACTCCCATCTTCAAAATGAAATCTGATTGCTTTTCCAGGTAGGCTCAACA
This sequence comes from Rubia yunnanensis, assembly GCA_037428765.1. Taxonomy (NCBI): domain Eukaryota; kingdom Viridiplantae; phylum Streptophyta; class Magnoliopsida; order Gentianales; family Rubiaceae; genus Rubia; species Rubia yunnanensis. The sequence goes on along the minus strand of CM075061.1, from coordinate 154,689,183 downwards.
CAATGAAAGACTTTCCATCCTCATCTTTTCGAACAACACCAAGCACACCAAATAAGTAGTAATCATCATGCAAAGGAGTAAGCTCGCGATCAATGGCCTCTGGAAATGAACTAAGAATCGGTTGGAGATCAACGCAAAACTTCACAAACCATCCAGAGTAAGCTTTGTCCATCTCATATACATGAAGCTGTGACGCAGGCGTGCTACTGTTGGTTTGAATTAGGTGCAAGTGATCATTGGACTCCCCATAATACCTAATCCACCTTCCAGTTAATTCCCATGATTCAGTTCCTTCCATGCCATCAGGCACAGGGGGCATGGGGAGTGTCCCCACACGCTCCTCATCAACATTGAAATAGAGCCCGTCCTGCGTGTAATCAATCCAATTAACAGCATTGTTCCAGTACAAACCCCACCTATAAGCGCACCCTGGCCGCCGCAAACGACCATCAATTTGCCTCACAACACCCGTCTCCGATGAGTAGATTCCAAGTTCATAACAGAATTTATCAGGTAGACCAGAATAGTAGATGCAAATAAGCTTGTAGTGGGGAGATTTTCTGGGATCAAAAGCCAAATTCACGAAACATGCATCGTCTACCTTACCCGAGTTGAGGACCCGATATAAAGATACAGAGGTGTAGTCCTTGGTAGTGGGATTGAAGACATAGTACTTACGCTGTGCGTAACGTTCAGGTGAATCCCTACACAGCAGCAAACCATTACAATGCTGTACAACTTCTAGGATCCCTTCAGTGAGGACAAAATTAAGTCTCCTCATAGGCGAACATCTCCCAATCCGTGGAGCCGCAGATCGGTCGTCATCATCTTCATTGAGAGGAATAAAGTCGTACTTGGGATTGAAATGAGCACGTTTGTAGATGCGCCTCAACAGTAGGCCAGAAACATGCTTGCTGAATCGCTTGCTCTTGAGGTCGCAAAAGTGCGGGCTTGCGATTAGGGAGAGCCAGTATTTGGAGACGGATTGGAAGCGAATAAGGGATTTTACCGGCAAATAGAGCAGAATAAGAATGAGAAGGTCCTCATTCGAGGCAACAGCATCCGCTCCAGTTGCTCTAGCTTCTTGCTGCTTCCCGATCTTGGGCGCCATCATCAACACCTACATTTAGGGTTAGTAAAGCTTTTGGGACCAACTGTGAAGGATTTCAACCGCAGCATCTGAAAACGTGCTCTAACCGTAAAATAATACACTTTATAACTAATATGATAAATTTTTATTATTGCAACTAAGAAATTTTATATTTTATTATTCTAATTAAATTCTATCTTTTCACAAGTCTAAGGAAAGACAGTATTTCTTAAGACTTTGCCTAACCCTCAAGTTCTTAAAAGTGTCAATAACTCTAGATCCACGAAAGTGCCAAACTATTAAATTTTAGGGTAATATGCAGATATAACCCTATATGTTAATGAAAGTGCAAATATAACCCTGAGTTATTTTTTAGTGCAAATATAACCCTAAAGCTACTATTCCGGCATTGACTGGCCATTTTCGGCCATTGACCGACCAGAAATAACCAAAATGTCATTCTAACCTAATACAAAATTTTAAAAGACAAAAATACCCCCACCACCAATCTGCCACCACCACCAATCCGCCACCACCACCAATCCGCCACCACCAATCCGCCTGCCACCACCTGAGCCCATCCCAGCCACCAGCCACACCACCACCAATCTGTCTGCCACCACCTGAGCCCATTCCCACCACCAGCCACACCACCACTAATCTGCCTGCCACCACCTGAGGTCATCCCCGCCACCAGCCACCACCACCTGAGCCCATCCCTGCCACCAGCCACCACCACCTGAGCCCATCCCCGCCACCACCACCTGAGCCCATCCCCGCCACCAGTCACCACCACCTGAGCCCATCCCGCCGCCAACCACACTACCACTAATCCGCCTGCCACCACCTGAGCCTATCCCCGCCACCAGCCACCACCACCTGAGCCCATCCCCGCCACCAGCCACCACCACCTGAGCCCATCCCCGCCACTAGCCACCACCACCTGAGCCCATCCCCGCCACCAGCCACCACCACCTGAGCCCATCCCCGCCACCAGCCACCACCACCTGAGCCCATCCCCACCGCCTGAGCCCATCCCCACCGCCACCACCACCACCTGAGCCCATCCCCGCCACTAGCCACCACCACCTGAGCCCATCCCCGCCACCAGTCACCACCACCTGAGCCCATCCCCGCCGCCAGCCACACTACCACTAATCCGCCTGCCACCACCTGAGCCTATCCCCGCCACCAGCCACCACCACCTGAGCCCATCCCCGCCGCCACCACCTGAGCCCATCCCCACCGCCACCACCACCACATGGGCCCATCCTCACCACCACCACATGAGCCCATCCCCACCACCACCACCTGAGCCCATCCCCGCCGCCACCACCATCAACAGAGCCCATCCCCGCCGCCACCACCTGAGCCTATCCCCGCCGCCACCATCTGACCACCAACCCTAAACTTCGCCGCCGCTCAACGCCACCCATCCATCGCAAACCCTAGCGCCACTACCTGCTCCAAACCCTAGCGCCACCTCGTGCCACCACCTGCTCCGAACCCTAGCGCCACCTCGCGCCACCACCTGCCCCGAACCCTAGCGCCACCTTGCACCACCCCACCATAGCGCCACCCCACCATAGCGCCACCCCACCATAGCGCCACCAACCCTAAACTCCTCGCCATCGCCGCATCCTCCTCTGCCCTATTCCCACCTCCACCATCACCAAGCCCCGAATCCACAACACCACCGGTGAACCCCTAGCCGTGAGCTCTCCGCCACCACCATCTGCAGATTGGAATCAGAGAGGGAAGGAGTTTGGAGCGGGGAAGGAAGGAAAGAGAAAAGGAAAGAGAAAAGAAAGGAAGAAAAGAGAAAAGAGAATGGAGCGGAAGAAAGAGAAAAGGAAAGAGAAAAAGGGGTAAGGGGGTAATATTGTCATTTGATAAATGGGATTTTTTCAGTCTTTTTTAAAAAATCATCAGGGACAAATCGATCATTTCCTTGTATTCTGGCCTCAAACCGGCTAAAAATGTTATATTTGCACATAACCTGAATAGATAGGGTTATATTTGCACTTTCGAATAGCGCAGGGTCATATTTGCACTTCTTCAATTATATAGGGTTATATCTGCACTTTTCTCTAAATTTTACAATGTTTTGTCAAAATTTTTGATAATGACAGGTTTGGCCCTCAAAAAAATCAAAAGTCAGAAAAACATGGATTGGCGGTTATACCCTTCTCGTGATTAAACTCATGGTTAGTTATCAATATAGAAGTTGATTTAAAATGCTTACTGTATGATGATTTAGCTTTTGTGGGCATTAGCACTGTAATACATGACCTGTGTTTCTTTTGTTTGATGACCCTGGATTGCTTGTGCAGGTATAGGTAGCGTAGCATACTTGGAAAGTAGAATACAAAATGTCTTGTTTGTTGTATAAGAATCTTTGTTTTAAGGACTCATCTAACCCGTGTTTTTTCATTATACTCTCTACAGTTATTGATATTTTTACTTTTTTATTCTCTTGACCGTTAGTATCTTTAGTTATATATAATATTTTTGCACATAAAATTCAAATTTAGAAAATAAATGTTAAGATAAATTTAATATGATATTTTTATTATACATATATTAATTTATATTTAGAGTTCGTCTCTTGAAAGACGGTCTTTCCATAACCCATTGAAAGACCAAGGTTTAAAGTGTAAATTAGAAGAAATGAAGATAAAATTTTTGGGTTGTATGAACCGGGTTCTAAATTTTATAACTACTACATGCTGCATACTAAATTTTTAATGTTGCAACTAAAATCTTTTACCTTTTATTATTCAAATTAAACCCCGTCTTTCCCAAGACTTTGCCTTATATTTGAGGTTAAAGTTTACCACGTTTAACTTTGAGAAAGTAAATAAGTCAATAATCTTGGGACGGAGGGAGTATACTGATATAAATGCACTAATCTAACCTTGAATAAAGTGTGGAACATAAAAAAAGGTCGAATTTGATTCCCTCCGCCCCAGATTATTGATTTATTTACTTTTTAAAAGTTAAATTTGGTACATTTTAATTTTAAATATAAATTAATATACTTCCTCTATTTTTTTAAAGTTTGGCACACTTACCATTTTTGTGTGTTTTTCTAAGATCATCACATTTTCTTTTATGGCAAAAAGTATATCATCCTCAACCAATCATTAAACTTTTTTACCCTTCTCACTTAATTTCACACATTTTAACTTATAAAAAAAATAACACCTAAACATATGATGCCAAACATAGTGAAACAGAGTGTGTATGTTTAATAAAAATATCATGTGAGATATTGTTACATTCATCTTAACATCTATTTTCTAACTATCAATTTTATATGCGAAAATATTATACGTAGTTAGAAATATTAACGGTCAAACATTATCATTGAAGACCGTAAAAAAGTAAATAGGCCAATAATTATGAGATGAGGGGAGTACGTAGATAAATACTTCTGTATTTGGTGTTTGATAGTTTCCTGGTTAATATTTTAAGGATATTTAAATTTGTAATAGGTATCTAATTATGGTTAAATTTTTATTAAGTGTGTTTTACTGTTTGGACGATTTAGAGGTCACATGTCAGTTCCAGTCAAATTCTGATATATTTTTCATTGTTCAAATTTTACCATCTGGACAGAGGGAGTATGTGTTTTTAAATTGTGTTGTTGTGACTCTATGTTTTGAAAAATGTCCAGATCTAAACTTGTGTTTTTGTAGAAAGTATTGATCTAACGTTGTGTTTTTATAGGGTAAAATCATTTAGTGTTTTTAAAGAAAACTAGGTAGGGTATTGATAGAGGTTAAGCCCAAGAAAGTCATTGGGCTGAAAATGTGGCGGCCTAGTTAGGAGAATATTTAATACCCTAATATAATTACCGCATTCGTGGGTTATTAAGGGCGATAATTAAGGACAACGTTATTTAGGACATAGAGAAAAATTACGAGGTATGCATTTACTTGTGATTCATTCTGTCTTAATCATATTGGACTCTTGGACTAACTTATGCATCGTGCTGACCCCTGGAGCCCTAGTGGCCATTTTATTGCAGGTTAGTGTGAGAAGAACTCAAGCCCATGAATCGGTATGTTGTTTGAGATGCATCAAGTGGCGCCATCTGTGGGGACGACTAAGCTGGATCAAGGGTTTTGAGAGCTTATGTCCACGGTTATTCAAAAGAGTGAAAGGTTAAGGTTGATAGGTACGGGGGCTGGATCTCCGCAAAGGTTAAGAACGGAGAATTCAGGAGTAGGAAGCGACTACCATGTCGAGGATATCAGTATGGCTAACCTCCAAATGTCAAGAACGGAGTCGCGTGCGGAGCCTGTTACGGTTGCAAACCACGAAGGGGAGCAAACCTCAGTGGCATTTGTTGTGGATACCATGGCACCAATTCAGAATGATGCACTAGGGCTCTCAAGGATATCACTAATGATAGAAGAGCAAGAACAGAGAAACCCCGATGCCTTGCTCGAAGGGGTAGCCGATCTGAGGGATGGAAGGTTTACATATGTTTTAGGAGATTCATATATGGAAGCCTATGGCCAGCACTGGCAAGGAAATCATAATGCAGGGAGGGCGACCCCGAATCAAGATGTAGAACGAGCAGCTCAGGTCTTGGTCGTGGCTGGCTATCGAGTTACCCCTCCTCCTAGGGATGACAAGGTCACGCACGTAGTATTGCCACCCTCGCCTGGAGGAATAACTATGGGGTGGGCCTCTCAACCTTCCATAGCTCATCCTTATCACGCATATGCTGGAGAGACATTGCAAGCTAGGCCTTAGCTTTCTACTCCCGGTTACTCATAAGGCCAACTATATTCATTACCTCCGCTAGCCCCATATGCGCCTACCCTCGACCTTGCCGATCTAGGAGCAGCATATGGGAGATAGCCTCTTATACGATGCAAGGATACAAAAGTATATGAATACAAGGAATGATGATTAGTCAGGGGCTTTACAATCCCTATGTCCAACCACCACCACCACCAGCATACCCCAGTTTCAAACAGCCTTGGATGAACCCGGATACAGAGCGACTCAACCTCCTTATCTACCACAGCTTGGCGACAGGGGGCAGAACCTGCCAGGGGGGCAACAGGAACCCCCCTTAGATGCAAGTGAATCGTTAAGAAGGGAATCAGATAGGTTGATCGGGACTTTGGGCCAGGTTGTTGGGTCTCCTTTTAGCTCGGTGATCACCAGGGTTCGATGGCCAATAGAAGTGAAGCCTCCAGAAGGACTTCCCACATACAGTTGTGAGACTAACCCCCGAGAGTTCATACAGACGTTCCTGGGCTTGATGAGTTCGAGGGATTTCGATGAGAAATTGACATGCAAGCTGGTAGGAAACTACCAGTGGGGAAAAGCACACGAGTGTTTCAATAAGTTACCAAGAGGCTCGCTCCGATCGTACCAAGACTTCAACGGAGCATTGTTGAACTAGTACACACAGAAGAAGAAGAAGAAGTTTACCAAAACTCTGTTAGAACTCTACCAGACGAAGCAAAAGATAGGGGAAAGCACGGAAGCCTTCTATCATCGGTATGTGGACGAGAGCTTGGGAGTGATAGAAACAATGGAGAACGAGGTAATCCAGGGATACCTGCTGGGGATGCAGGACTTAGAATTATAAAAAGAAGCTAAGTACTAACACCCCCAAGACCTTGCAAAAACTTCAGGAGGTTATAGAGCAGTACTTGAGGGTAGATGAGGCAACTAGAAGGAAAAGAGATAGCCTTACAGAAAAATTGGGAGGAAACACAGAGCATAGAGAAAAGAAGCTGGTCGAACCCATAAGAACACCATTGGAGAGATACACTATGTTACCACCAACGCTCGGAGGGAGATCTCCTGCACAGATCTTAAGTAAAAATAGAGGGTTGTTCCGAGCACCCCCGCCCTTGCAGAGTTCGCACAACTCGATAGTGGCCTGGAGGGTAACAAATTGGCATTGCGATCATCACAGGGATTATGGTAATGACACAAACGATAGCATGCAGTTGAGGATCGAGATTAATAAGTGTGAGTGGGAAGGACGATTTTGAGGGCAAGGACACAGGAACCAGGCTGCTCCTTTTAGGCCTTGAGTGAACTAGTGGTATCCTCACAGAAGGAAAAAATAAAACAATGGGGGAAGAGGAGATAGAAGACCTCGAGAACAGGTGGTTCGAGACAGGGGACGGGAAGGAAGGCAGGACAAACCCCAGGAACAGCAGGGGGAAATCACGATAACCAAAATATGGAAAACCCACCCGTGCGATGGGTAATTAATGTCATCAACGACATGGTGAGAGATAGATCTTCGAATGCTGTGATAAAAGCAGAGGCTCAAGGGTCCCTGCGGAAGAGCCCAGTCACAAGAGGTTCCGACCGGACGAGACAACCACTTTCCCGAAAGCGGATGTTGTACCAGATCAAACACCTCATGCGGATCCTATGGTAATTTCAGCCATTATTGGAACATTTTTGATAAGAAGGGTATTCGTGGATGATGGAAGCATGATTGAAATGATGTATGCTGAGTGTTTTAACTGGTTGGATATAGGGTGTGACAACTTGAAAAGGTCAACTTTCCCTTTATCTAGATTCACGGGAAACCTGATATTTCCCATAGGAGAGATAACTTTGCCCATTCGCGTAGCGGATGGCGACAAAGGGGTGCCTATCAGGTGTAATTTTGCATTCGTGGATGCCCCTTCCCCTTATAATGTGATTTTAGAAAGGTCATGGATGTGCCAGGCTCGGGCGGTTTGGTCACCCTATCACCCGATGATGAAGTTCCAGATTGAAAAAGGGGTGGCATCCATACGGGGAGATCAAACTGTGTCTTGAAAATGTAACCTTACGGTGGTATGAAAAGCGAGAAGGCAAAGAGATGTAGCAATGGTACACGCAGATCTGGGATTGGCTGATACAATACAGATGCCTATTCAGGATATGGGATCAGTATATGTGGGGAAGCTAATTCTCGAAGATGTCAAGGAGAGGCTGAGTGACTTATTGTGAGAGTATGCAGATGTGTTCTCGTGGGATACTTCTGACCTAATGGGAGTCCCTTCGAGTCTCGCACTGCATAGGCTAAACATTAACCCCTCGATTAAGCCAGTAAAGCAGAAGAGAAGAGTGTTTGCTCCCGAAAGAGCTGAAACAATTAAAGAAGAGGTGGAGAAGTTGTTGAGGCCAGATGTCATCGATGAGGTGTTCTTCCCCAAGTGGATTGCTAACCCAGTCATGATTCCAAAGCATTATGGGGCCTGGAGAATGTGTATAGACTTTACCGATTTAAATAAATGATGCCCCAAAGATAGTTACCTGTTGCCACCAATCGACAAATTAGTGGAAGCTATCACTGGATATCGGATCCTGGCATTCTTTGATGCGCATAAGGGGTATCAACAAATACTCATGGTGGAGGAAGACAAGGAAAAACCTCATTTATTATGGATGTAGGCACGTATTGCTATAAGATGATGCCCTTTGGCTTAACAAAAGTTAAGGTTACTTACCAGAGGCTAGTTGATAAACTGTTCAGGGGGAAAACAGGGAAGAGCATGGAAATATATGTGGATGACATGGTTGTCAAAAGCAAAAGTCATGAAGAATTCTTAAAGAACCTAGAGAAAACATTCAGTAGGCTTCGAGGGGCTAATTTGAAGTTAAACCCATCTAAGTGTGTTATTGGTGTGGGGGCGAGGAAGTTCCTCAGATTCATGGTCTTGGAGAGGGGTATTGATGAAAACCCGAAAAATATTGAAGCCTTGAGGATAATGAAAACCCCACAATCAATAAAGGATGTACAAAATCTTACAGGGTCTCTAGCAGCATTGATCATGTTCTTATCGAAGGGGGCGGAGAAGCACCTACCCTTCTTCAATGTCCTTCAAAGAGCAAAGAAATTTGAGTGGAATAGAAAATGCGACGAGGCATTCAAGCAGTTGAAGGAACACTTGGGGACACTATCTACCTTGATGAAACAAGAAAAGAATAAGACGATATACTTATACATCCCTGCATCGCCATTGGCAATCAGTGCGGCCCTAGAAAAAAAGAAAGAAAAGGTTTAGCATCCAATTTACTTTATCAGTTGTGCCTTACAGGGGCCGGAGACGAGGTATACTGTTCTCGAGAGGTTGATTCTAGCTCTCGTTCATGCAGCCAGAAGATGAGACCCTACTTCCAGGGACACAAAATAGTGGTGCTCACGAACCACCCCATTCGACAGATTCTACTAAAGCCAGAGATTTCAGGAAGAATGATGAAGTTACCAATGTAATTGGGAGAGCATGATATCCAATATCAACCTCGAGTTGCGATTAAAGGTCAGGCGCTGACAGACTTCATAGTGGAAACTGTAGAACCCCTCGAGGTGTGTTTGGATCCCATTCGAAAGGTTGGAGCGAACCAAAAATAGGTATGTAAGTTGTATGTGGATGGTTCATCACATTCTGGAGGAAGTGGAGCCGGGATTCTATTAACCAGCTCTAATGGCAGAGATTCCCCTTATGCGTTGAACTTTGCATTCAAAGAAACTAACAATGAGGCTGAGTATGAAGCACTGATCACTGGATTGCGCCTCGCAAGGGAACTATAGGTGGAGAAACTGGAGGTTTTCAGTGACTCTCAAATCGTGGTTCAGCAGGTGAATGGGGAATACGAGGCTAGAGAGCGTAACCTGTAAAGATACCTCGAGGTAGTGAAGAACCTGTTAAAAACTTTTAAATCTTACACTTTAACGCAGGTTCTGAGGGAAAGCAATTATAAACTAGACGCTCTAAGCAAGATCACTTCTTTGGATTTGGAAACCCAATCCCAGAAGCAACTACTCATGGAAACTTTGGGCTAACGAAGTTTCGAGGAACCTGTGGTTATGGCAGTTAAAGTTAAAGATTCGTGGATGACACCGTTCGTGGCATATCTTCGAGAGGGTGTCCTACCGAAAAATGAAGTGGATGCCTGAAAGATAAGGTTGAAAGCTCCAATGTATTTGTTGCAGGAATAAGTGTTATACATAAGGGGTCATTTGCAACCATTGCTTCGATGGGTTAACACTCGTGAGGCTGATTATCTCATAAGGGAAGTCAATGAGGGGGTATGCGGCAGCCATTAGGGAGCCATATCTATGGCCAGGAGGCTTATTCGAGCGGGATTTTACTGGCCGATAATGTTCGAGGATGCGAATCGATATATCTAGGCTTGCCACTAGTGTCAGAGACATTCCCGTATAACACATGTTCCCCAAGAAGATATGAGAAGCATCTATAGTTCATGTCCATTTGATAAGTGGGGGATTGATCTGGTGGGACCTTTTCCAGAAGCGTCAGGAAAATTCAGATTTAGTGGCCGTTGATTATTTCACGAAGTGCGGAGAGGCTGAGCCTCTAACAAACATAAGATAAAAAATAACCATTTCCTTTTGCTAGAAGAATATTGTGTGCCATTTTGGAATCCCAAGGATGATCATTACGGATAACAAAACACAGTTTGCTCAAGATCCCTTCAAGAAGTGGTGCGAGGAACATCAGATTAAGCAAAAGGTGACATTAGTTTACCACCCCCAAGAAATGGACAAGTGGAAGTGACCAACAGTACAATAGTAAACGGAATACGAGCCCGCCTCGAGGGGGCGGAAGGTAATTGGATATGGGAGCTACCCAATGTGTTGTGGGCATACCGGACAACTGAGTCTTCCATTATTGGTGAAACGCCTTATAGCATATGGCTCGGAGATAGTAATCCATGTGGAAATAGGTGTTCCTACCCTAAGGATGATGGCTGCTGCAAATGAGACAAGCAATCAGCAGAACCGGTGTCTGGATTTGGACATGGTGGAGGAAAAGATAGAGTTAGCTTCTTTACATGAGGCTAAAGTCAAAGAATGGGTCAGAAGATATCATGACAGGAGGGTAAATAAGGTGGTGTTTAATCCGATGGGCTTGGTAATGGGGAAAAATGAGAAAAGAAGAAAGGAATCTGCAGGGAAGTTAGCTGCAAATTAGGAAGGACCCTATAGGGTGATCGATTCGCACCCAGGAGGCAGCTATGTTCTCAAAGAGATAAATGAGGTTCGAGTGCCAAGGAGGTGGAATATCAACAACCTGAGAAAGTATTACCAGCTATGATGAATGGGTTGCTTTTAAGCGGCACTCTAGCTAATATTCGAGCGGGTTGCTCTTAAGCGGCACTCTAAATGGTATTTCCAGTTGCGGCCGATGTTCGAGTGGTTTGCTCTTAAGCGGAACTCTAGATGATTTTCGAGTGGTTTGCTCTTAAGCGGTACTCTAGATGATATACGAGTGGTTTGCTCTTAAGCGGCACTCTAGATGATATACGAGTGGTTTGCTCTTAAGCGGCACTCTAGTTGATGTTCGAGTGGTTTGCTCTTAAGGCACTCTAGTTGATGTTTGAGTGGGTTGCTCTTAAGCTGCACTCTAGATGATATTTCCAGCTATGGCTGAGGTTCGGGTGGTATGCTTTTAAGCAGCACTCATGGGCTGCTTTTGTAATCTTGGAATAATGAACTAGTGGACAAAATTGGCAGGATGAAGGTGGAAACACCGAACCTGGGTAAAATGCTTGTGTCTCTGAACTTTTTAATTCCTACTTATCGAAGATATTCATACTACCTTTTCCTAAGGAGGTTGTATATGGCACTCATAGTCGAGAGGTAAAATGTTTGAGGAAGTATAGGCACAAGCAACGTGAAGCCTGTTACAATCTCTTAACATCACTGGCGCTAATAACAAGAGTTTGAGAAACCCGACATGCGTTTTCTAAGAGTGAGAGTAAAATAGGCTGTTTATTCAAACTTCATCAATAAATAAAAGTAAAATTTTGATACTAAAAAGTACATGAACTTTTTCGTCTAAATGTATTCATATAAATTGATGAAACCCCGCCCAAAACAAATCTTTGGTGGAAGGAGCTATCCCTTTCACCTTTGCTCCTATCTCTTGGAGCTCTTCAAGCTTTATACCAGCGAATCTTCATATATCTTTCATCTGTTCTTCCACAAGATGTTTGGAAGGATCCAGGGGAGAAATGGTTTTACACCACTTCTTTGTGAAAGGTTTGAATGGGCCCTTTAAGGAGGACCCAATGCTCTTATGGCATTTTGTGGAAGATCCCTTGGTAGCTTTTCTCAAGGGGGAAAGATGCTTATATGCTTCTTTAGTGGCAGATCTTTGTAACCGAGGTGCAGAACAATAACTCAAGGGGGTGAATATCTTTACCTTCAATTCCACCAACCAATCAAGAATAAGATCAAAGGTCTTTTTCTGCCGAGGAGTTCCATTCTCATGGACGTTAATTTTCTCCATCTAGTATTGAGCATATTTGAGTATAAATTTCAAAAATGGGTAATTTCCGATTAAATATGAGGAAGGAATTCAGTGAGAAAGCATGTGGGCACGGAGGCTTACTTTGTGTGCAACACTTTTTTCTTCAAAATTGGCGATACGCTCCTCGACTTCTTTGGCATGTACCTTCCAGGCCTCGACCTCCCATGCGAGTTGTGAGTTCTCGGACATGAGGGATTCTATCAAAGAACTATCCTCGACTGGGGGCCTCCTTCAAGGGGATGTGTGGGTTCGCTTGAAGAAAGGGGGTCCTCGCTAGCTATCTTCCAAGCGAGCAATTCCTCTTCAAGGCCAGATATTTTGCACTGAGCCACTAGATGTTGCTCGGAAAGTAACTCCCTTTGGGCCACTAGCCTGCGATTTTTGCCCATGCAACCAACTAGGCGCCCTTCCACTACTGGAAGCATAGTCGAAGTAGCAATGCATGGCTTCATAGAGCCAAACTTTGAATATATTTGTTACATTAGCTCTTCGAAGTCTTTATACACGGGATCACGACCTTCGACCACCTTATAGTTTTTAGACTGCTACAACTTCATCTTTGTTTCGATGGTAAATATGGTAAATAAAAATTGTGGTGGAATGACCATGGGGGAGTGCCTTTTTGGGCACACCCCCCCCCCATACAAAGTAGTTACGCTCACCCTTGGCTAAGTGATAATGAGCCAAGGGAAATAAATGCAAATTTCAAAACAGGTGGGAAACATAAGCAAAATCATGAGAAAGTGGTATTTGGATGAGAACAAACTCACTGCCCAAACCAATAAATCCGTTTCTACCGCATACATACGAGGCCTTCTGCAAACCTGCAATGTGGTTTTCGGAAAAAAATGCATGTTAAAATTTTTGAGTCTAGGCTTTGGTAATGCCCAAACCGATATAACAACCAGTAAAGGGAACTGGCTCTTCATGTAGACTCCTAAACGCAGCCAAGTATTGATGTCTCAGGTCTTGAAGAAATTTGGTCATTGAAGTCGTGATGAAGTTTCATTCAAGTGGTTGATTTTGAAAATTCCTAGTGCAGTCGAGTATAGATCTCAGGTCTTAAATGGTTTGCAATTGATGTTGAATCTGTGTGAAGCTGGAACTGCCGTTTTACCATCATTGGCTTGAATGAGGGTCTGCTTCTACCATTTACATCCCTAAGATGGTGAAAGGAAGATGTTCTTGGCCTTCATATGTTCTCATGAGTGGCGCCGAGGTTAATTTAATGGGAAAAGTGCTCTAAGGCCGTCCCAATAACTCTTGTTTACCCCACTAAAATACCCTCTCTAAAGATGCTCTGCTCGGCTGGAATGGATTTTGGGAAGAAATGAAATTCCATTGGATTGGGATTTCATTTTTGGCTCAATCCAATAATATTTCCTTTTTTTTGGCTTACTACAAATGAAATGACGTAGTTTCACTAACGTGAAAATGACATCATTTTACTACTTCATTGGCAAAAAAAAAGAAGGCAGCAAGCGGCCTTCTTCTCCGAGCTTTCGATTCCAGTTGACCGGAATACGCGCGTACTCCGATGGAAGATGCACTGAATGGCCGGTTTGAATCCTGGTGCCTCCAACCGGCGATCGAGGTAGGGCTGGAGCCCTACCTCGCGTACCATTGGTTCCGCCACTGATTGATCTGACATATCAAAATGCATTTTGTTTAAAGAAAGTGGAAGCAATCATTTCTATGAATGGTAGCATAAGAGAAACTTTTCAAACCTAAACTCAACTGCTAGTTCAGTTAATATGATTCCCATTACATGGATTTCCTATTCTTCCTCCTATCTATTCAGGTTGAGAATGTTGTTTAAAAGGTTTTATAAAGGATTAAAACTGCAAAACTACTAACTCGTTACAAAATGATTAGAACTTAGAACTCCAAATTCATAAAACAAGGGTGAAAAGTAGAGCAGGCGAAAGAAGGCTGAATAACAACTTGAAAAATAACGGGATGGAAAATTACATACGCGCCGCAAATCAGTCCTTGGCCCCTTCTCACACCAATTTCAGTAGGAAGACTGCCTACGACAATAGCCACAAGATATAGCTGTTCGAAAACTTCTGCAGTTAATCTTCAATGCACTCTAGGCTAACACCAAGTGTATCCAGAATGCAATAGTAAAAGATACCTGTGACAAATTTGATCCAAAAGTAAACCAACCACAAGAAGCAATGTATTCTTCATAATTCTACTCAAAATTTGGGATATGTGGAACGAAGCTAGAACACAGTAAAAACATTGAAGTACAAGCCATCAAGCGCGTTAACAATCCAGTTGATAGCACCATTCCAGTACAATCCTGTCGTTTCAAGATCATCAGCTGTGCGGAAGGGATCACTAATTTGGGGCATAAGACCAGTCTTCGATGATTAAATGTAAATCACTGTGCCATCAGGGAACCATTGAAGCCTGTACATACAGATAAGATTGAAATGGGGAGATTTCCTAGGATCAAAAGCCAAATTCACACTACAAATTCAGTTACTCGACTCCTTCACATTCATAGAAACTTTGGTGTAGTCTTTCGTAGTCGGATTGATGCCATAATACTGACACTCAATCTTACTCTTACACAATAGCAGACCATTGCAATACTGGACAACATCTAATCCAGCCTCGTCATCCACTAATGCGTCTGGAACAACTGACCAGTCAATGGGTTTGAACTCTTCGAACACGACCAGCAATCAAAACTATCCCTGAGTTCCAGGGGCCAGTCCTCTGATGGCTAAGTCAGTCAAAAGGTTTCGATATGATTAAGACACACCTAAACTAAAAATATACCTGGTATTTATCCCCATTGTCTTGAGTGACGGTTCCCATAAATATAGCCATTATTATCTTGTAAATGCAATAATTACCTCAGAGTACTTAATAATACTCTGGTTGGGCCTCCCCACACGTGGCCCAATGTGCTTCTCGGGATTTATCTCTATCAAGAGCCCCCAGAAAATTAGGTTCATTGCCTTGAGACGTTGGAATAGGGCGTTGGAGACTCGAGGGTCTCGACTAGGCCGTATTTTTTGCCTCAAGGACTTGAGGCCTAACGCGGACCCGACCATATAGGTTCCAAGATTCGATGAAGGGATCTAATTTTCTCACCAAATCTGCACTAGAACTCCAGCATTAACGATCGGATCACACTAGAAATCCAGGAGGCGCTCGTGTCTTTCAGTCGCGCGTGTATGCGGACTCCATGTGGCGTGCAAAAAAAGGCAAAAAGACAATTGCATCTCTCCATACCTTTTTTCGCTTTCCAATGTGGTCATTAATTATGCCGCCTTTTCAAATCTTTTTAACTGCTCTTTTTTTCTCTTTCCTCTTTTATTTTTACTTACTTACAGGAAATTCCATCGGCATTCTCCTCTATTCTTCCCATCAGCAATTCCCCGCTCTCACCATTTTCTTCAAAAATCAGTAAGTTTTTTCCTTCCTCTTATTCTGCTACTCTGTTCTTTTCCCCTTTTCGAATCATGTGATTCATGTCCAACTCCAATGAGGGTTTCGTTGGGAGGGGGTTTTCCTGCGAGACTAGGGTAGACGAAGTGGAAGTTCATATGTCTGATAGGGTTGGTAATGATTCAGAGTGCTGCCATTCTGATGAACCATAGTATGATTCCGACGTATGAGGAGACGTTTTTTACTGTACTATTTCTGACCCTGGGGTCTTTCATCTGATTGATATGCCCCCTCGAGGGTGTGCTGAGAGTTGGCCTCCAGGTATGGGTAAACCAGTGGTAAAATTGGTTTTTATCCCCCCCCCCCAATTCAACACTCAATAGGAAGAGAATGTGTTTCCTCCAAATGAGAAGACATCCCTCGAGGGTGAGAAAGTACCCCCGAAAGTTCTAAAAGTATCTTTAGGGGAAAAATCATCCTGACATAAGAAGAAGATATCTCGAGGGGTAGAAGTGGAGGTTTCTGCAAAGGAGCCCCCATCATTTGAAGCGGGAAAGGCCATCTCGAGGATTTTTTACTCCACCCCCTTGGCCAGCGGATATCCACAGATGTGGATTTCTAGTCATTTCGAGAAGAGGATACCCCCCCCCATAACCTTCTCGATGAGAGGTCAGCCATTTCCCTTAGACACTTACGTTGTGGGTTCACCTTTCCCTTTCCACCCCATCTTTTCCAAACTCCTTAAACAGCTCTAGGTGAGCCCTCCACAAGCCCATCCCAACATCTTGGTGATTATCATGATGATCCCATCGAGATGCCACGAGTTCAATATCAAGCCAAGGTATAAGCTGCTCCGCTCGTTGTATTGCATATCTTACAGTGGGAGGTCTTCTGATATGATTATCACTTTCACTAGCCGGGAAATACACCATAAGGTTTTTATAGTTCCTAGTAATTTGGGTGATTGGAGGAGTTAGAAGAAGGGGATTTCATTTGACAGTAGAAGGCATCGAG
This sequence comes from Rubia yunnanensis, assembly GCA_037428765.1. Lineage (NCBI taxonomy): Eukaryota > Viridiplantae > Streptophyta > Magnoliopsida > Gentianales > Rubiaceae > Rubia > Rubia yunnanensis. The sequence goes on along the minus strand of CM075061.1, from coordinate 154,672,350 downwards.
TCCCTCCGTGGAATTGGAATGTACATGTTGAATCCCCTTAACCAGGGGAATATACATGTCCAGATGCCCTCGAAAAGGATAGACAGAATTTGTTATCCATTTCCCTCTGCTACAGTTGTTTCTCCAATCATAACCAAAAGGTTGGTGGCTTCAAGTGGTCGTCTGAGGGCTACGGGGAGTATATATATATATATAAGAAACTCCGGAAAGGGGGAAAGAAGAAGGGAAGAGAATCTGAGGACCCCGTCAAAGACCCCCCTCTCAACACCCTTAGTAGCGATTTTAGGAATTCAGAAACCCTCGAAGGCGCCTTGACAGATCTTTATTGACTATGTTTTCTTATTTTTCCTTTCTTTTGTGTTTTCCTTTACTGATGCTGCCATTTGCATTTTTTCTCAGTGGGTCTCGCTGGATCTCTGAGGGAGTCAAACAAAGATTCAAAGCAGGTTCCAAATATCCCTAAAGGGGCACCTTCCCCCTCAAACGCAACTACCACCTCGATCCAGACTTCCACCCCTACCCCTTCGAAGCAGACTTCCACCCCTCCCGCGGGTTGTGGAAATGAAACTTCGGACACGAATGAAGGTCAGTCGTTCCATAACAGGAATTTCTACCCAATGACGGAGGCGGATAGTGGGAGAGGTGTTAATGCCCCCCAACTATCAAATTCCCAGGCACCTCCTACGAGTGCTGCGGTGACCATACTTAGCATTCTAACTATTAATGAGCAGGTTTACCCCTGCACCCTTGCAAGGTTCATTTTAACAATCCATTTTCGGCTACTATAACAATTTTTATTCTTTTTGTTAAGCTTCCTAGATTTTCCGCGAAGCCACCCAAAAGCTGGCTGATTTTGCTCAGGTTGTAACCACTGGCCAAGGTAACCTGCAAGAGAAACTAGTCCAGCAAGATGTTGAAATGTCGAAACTAAAGAAGATACTTGAGGAGAAAAGTAATGAACTCATCGAGAAGAGGAGGATGCACGAGGAAAATAAGAAAGCCTTCAAGGAGGATAGGAGGAAGACAGTGAATTTTGATGCTAAGAAGCGTCAATTTACGTTGAAGAAAGATGCCTCCGAGAAGAGGGTCCAGGCAGCTGAGCTAGACAAGTTCAATTGCTGGAGGCATTTAAAAACAAACTACTGAACAGTTCTAGTTGTTTAAGTTGTTTTTAGATCTCCTCAAGGTGTCCAAGCAACTATGCTGCAGTGATTTGGCCGAGGAGTTCCTAAAGCCTCAATTGTCTGCCTCTCTGTCCGAGGAGGATGCTAAAAAAATAAATGAGTTGATCAAGCCAAAGTTGTAGGTCTCCTTGGATGCAAAGTGGGACGAGGAAATCAAGAATGGGGGCCTTCATTTTGCACTAATAGACTTCATCAAGTCCAAAGGGGGGTTCTTCACTGCTGAGGGGATTCGAGCGATTCCCCTTCCAAATGACACTGACAAATCCTTTGAGCAGAGAACCCCAATCAATGTTGAAGGGATGATTGCATCCACCTCTCAAGATAATGTATCTATGGTTCGTTCTTGATTGTAAACATTGCCACTTTTTGGCCTCTTCCTGTAATATTTTTTTGCTTGAATCTAAGAACTTTAATTTTTGGAATTCTCACTGTCCTTTAGTTATTCTTATCCGTTTCCTTTTCTCATAGTTTAATTCATTGAAAAGGGTGTTGGAAGGTGCTTGCAATGAGATTTTGAGTGCCCAAAAGGATTTGAATGGAACACACAAACAACTATTGAAGGCGTCGCGAGACCTGTCCATCTGTAATCATGAGAAGAAATCCCTAAAGGACAAACATAGCCAACTCAAAGTGGAAATTAAGTTATGGCAGTCTAAGGACCATCCCACCTTTAAGGGATTTATTAAGGACTTCTTAACTAAAGAATTCAATGGGACGTATCCTTTGGAGGTGGTAGCGGATTGCGATCCTGCTGATCAAAGCTATGAAGAATTAGTTCTCCAAGTAAGCTTGAAGTTTGGATCTTTACAGGCTTGTTTTCCTAATGCATTTAGGCTAACAGTCGTGGAAGGACAGCTAACTACTGCTATGGGTGAAAATTTAAGCTGCGGGAACAAAGAGAAGATATCGCTGAATGATACCTGATGGCAATGGGGAAAATAGCTGGCCTTGAAGAGGAACTGCTAGCGTGGAAGGTGTCTAGTGCAGACCCCTCATTGGGTAGGGGATTTCCAACTAGGAACTCTCATGTGGAAGATGTTTCTCTAGCAGATTCCCTTCTATCTGAGAACACTCAACTTGTATGAGAGATTAAGGCTTGGAAACTTCAGGCTAAGGATTTTGAGGGATGGATCATAGAGTTCGAGGAGAACATTGTTCATGAAGTGAGTCTTTGAGCCCATATACTTTCTCATGGCATTCCTAGCCCATATTTGATTGATAATGTTCGGCTACCAGAATTTCTTCTCAAGGCCTCACGATACTGAATTAAGGAGGTGGTCGTGTATGAGAATAGGACCCCTTGGCAAAAGGAAGCTCTCACCTTATTCTCGAATGGTTAAGGGAACTGCGATTAAAGGGCCCTCTCCTTCGGGACATTGCAAATCCTCTCAATCTAAGCTGTCTCTCGTAAAAACTGCTAGGAAATATGGATCCTCAGACCGGGCTTCTAAGAGGTCTTCAAAAAAATGCAGTCGAAGTGAGGAGTCCTTGAAAAGGCAAGGCAGAACTATTGCACCCCTCGACCCCTCCGAGTATCCCGAGTAGGAGCAAATGAAGGATATTCAAAAAGCCGCAGGCATTAAGATGGAAAAATTAAGCTTTTGGAATCTAGATTGAAGGGTTCAACACCTTCCTCATCAGATCTTTTTGAAGAGGGATTTCCTCCAACAAAGTAGAACAATGCAGTACGAGAATGTCTCTTTGTGTATTAATAGGAATATTGAGAATGTTTTTGTGAGTTTTCTTTTTCATTACGCCAAGTATTTTGATTACAAGTAGAGTCCCTCGAACCACTCTTGGTTTTTTGGATAGTATTCGAGGGCTTGAAGATTATAATGAGATTTAAACTGCATTTATGCATATCTCCTTGCGAATATTAAGATCCAAAAATTGGTAACACTCGCAAATTACCTTTTTAGAAATGTTGTAATGAGCTATGGCAAGCAGGAATCAAAAAACTCGAAGACACAAGAAATTTTACCCAGGTTTGGTGTTTCAACCTACATCCTACAAATTTTCCTCCACCGGATCATCATTTTAAGATTACACAAGTACCTCGTGAGTGCCGCTTAAGAGAAAACCACTCGATCATCAGTCGTAGCTGGAAATATTATCTAGAGTGCCAATTGAGAGCAAACCACTCGAACATCTTCCTGAGTGCCACTTAAGAGCAAACAACTCGAATATTTTCCTGAGTGCCGCTTAAGAGAAAACCACTTGAATACCACCATGAGTGACACTTAAGAGCAAGCCACTCGAATATCTTCCTGAGTGCCGCTTAAGAGCAAATCACTTGAATGCCACCATGAGTGCCGCTTAAGAGCAAACCACTCTGATATCTTCCTGAGTGCCGCTTAAGAGCAAACCACTCGAATACCACCATGAGTGTCGCTTAAGAGCAAACCACTCGAGTACCACCATGACTGTTGCTTAAGAGCATACCACTCAAATATCTTCCTGAGTGCCGCTTAAGAACAAACCACTCGAATACCACCATGAGTGTCGTTTAAGAGAAAACCACTCACTGCACTTTCATAGCTGATAATACTTTCATAAATTGGTGATATCTCACCTTCTTGGCACCTATTTATCACTTCTAGTACATAACTATCGCTCGGATGTGACTCGATCACCCTGTAAGGTCCTTCCCAGTTTGTAGCCAACTTTCCTTCAGCTTCCTTTCTGCTTTTCTCATTTTTCCTCATCACCAAATCTCCTGGGGTTAAAGAACTCCTTCTTTACCCTCCCATCGTGGTATCTTTTAACCCGTTCTTTCTCCTTAGCTTCGTGTAGAGATGCTAGCTCTCGCTTTTCTTCCACCATGTCAAGATCTAGACATCGGTTCTGCCAATTGCTTGTCTCATCTGTACCTACCATCATTCTTGGGCTAGGCACTCCTATATATGCAGGAATCACCACCTCTGAGCCATATACAAGGTTGTCTGGTGTTTCTCTAGTATCAGAAGATTTAGCTGTTCGATATGCCCGCAAAACATTTGGTAAATCCTATATCCAATTACCTTCTGCCCCCTCGAGACTAGCTCGAATTCCACTCACTATCATCATGTTCGTTACCTCAACCTGGCCATTAGCTTGGGGGTGATAAGATGTCATTACATTTTTTAAATTTAATACTACTCGCACCATCTCTTGAATGGATCTTGAGCAAACTATGTTCTATTATCTGTGATGATTATCCTTGGAATCCCAAAATGACATATGATATTCTTCCAACAAAAGGCAATAACAGTTTTTTCCCCTTATGTTCGTCAAGGGCCCGGCTTCCACCCACTTTGTAAAGTAATCAAAAGCCACTATGAGGTACCTGAATTTCCATAGAGCTTCCAGAAAAGGCCCTACCAGGTCGATCCCCCACTTATGAAAGGCAATGAACTGTAAATGTTTTTCATCCCCTCCTGGGGAACATGGGTTATGGGAGCTTGTCTTTGGCACTGGTGGTGAGCTTATTTGTATTTATCGTGTTATGAAACATTGTTGGCTAGTAGAATCCTGCCCGGATGAGTCTTCTCGCCAGAGATCTGGCCCCTTGGTAACTGCTGCATGTCCCTTATAAGATCATTAGTTGTGTGGGGGTTAACACACCTAAGAAATGGCTACAAATAACCCCTCATGTACAACACCCCTTCTTGTAACACATACCTTGGAGCTTTCTGACGGGCGGGCGGTCGTCGCGCCCGCCGTGCAAAAGATAATTTATAAGCCCTAAATGCTTACTTTCTACAACTAGGTAGATAGTGGCAAATCGGGGTCGTCCAATGAGAAGAGGGATCTTCCTAAGCAATCAAGCACAAATGGTTGATACTAGGCTAGGAGTAACTATATTTACACACACTTAAAAGCAAGTAAAGGGGGGGTTGGTTGGTTGGTTTCCTAAGTTAACAAAGATAAAAAGACGAGATAACTAGCAACGTCAAGTGACTATGCTAATCATCAAACAAAACTAAAGAAAAGGGGTTTAAAACTACAAAGATAAAATGCCTTGGGGGCAACGGATGTCCACTTCCACATCTAATGTAGTTCATCGAATCATTCACACATTCCATCATATAGCATTCAGGACCCAACACTCACACACCCATCTAGCAAGTACCACAACACACACATCACAAGGAGTTCTAAGTTCATGCTCATAGATCTTCATGCAAAGGCGCTACGGAATTCGTCACGTTCCTACACCTAAACAATTCAACCACACAAGCACTACCTATGCTCAAACAACTCATGGCACACATGCAGTGAAACACACCGTCAAGAATACATAAACTCCAAATAACAAATGCTTCAAGAATGAATTTAAATCATCTATTCAATACTTCAACTACTTGTCGTGGAGACTAAACTCCTATCCTTCTTAGTTCGTAGTTTGCGAGAGTGAGTTCGACATCTCTCGTCAAACCTCACCAATGACTCCCGTAGTCGCGACCACGACTCAAGGTGTCATTGGTGGCATTTAGCACGAAGGACCAACAAGCTTGGCAATGCCTATGACCACTACACCGTGACTAAGCATTTAACCAATTCATGCAATTACACGAGATCAGTCAAGAGCGACCACTCATAGACCACGAGCATATAACTCTTCTCGTTTGCTACATAAACGAACATGACGAAGAGTTCAACATCAATCACATTCATCTAGCACATTGTCAACACACTAACACAATCAAAAGCTCTATTTCACACTCATACATTCCTAACAAGAACAGGGGGGAAATTAACCCAAATCCCCCAAACCCTAGCTAGCAATTCATACAAGCGTTCATATCCTCAAGCTCCCAACAACATTAATAGAATCAACAATTAACATTCAAAGCACAATAAAAGCACAATAGCAAAAACACCAAATAGATAGATAAAATGAGTTCTTGCTACATAGATAATGGAAGCTTCAATCCTTTGCTCCCAAGTACAAAACTAACCTAGAACAACAAAAGACATAATTAAACTAAGAAAAAGAAAGAAAAGAAAGAAGAGAAAAAACCTAGGGTTTTGCCCAAAACCAGAGAGAAAAACGGGCTGGAAAAGCTGGAGAAGAGGAGGAAAGAGAGTAGTATTTATAGTGCAAAGAAGATAAAGTTGATTTCTGGCCGCCCGTTGGTCGCGACTCGCGACGGTGTTGGTCGCGACTCGCGATGGTGTTGCGACGGGAGCCAGAGTTTTGCATTGTTTCTTTGTCTTCTTCCTAGCCATCCCTCTCAATCTTCAAGTCTTCAACAGCTCCAAAAATGGTCTTCAACGGCCTCCGGTCTTCATGTCTTCGAAGTGAGTATCCAAAAGTCTTCGAAAGTATAGTCTTCAATGTCTTCCGGTCTTCGTTGCTTCCGTGTTCTTCCCTTGGCACACAAAATTATCTAAAAAGTGATAAAAACGCCAAAGTCGCTTTTATCCCTCCTTAAATGATTTCAAGGCAAAATGCCACATTTAGAGCACAAAATTGTCCAAAACCTAATCCTAAAAACCCTAAAATAACCGTCTCAAATGGACACATCAAACCTCCCCACACTTAAACCTTACTCGCCCTCGAGTAAGAAAAGATTCATGCATACGGAGGAAATGACGTATCCACATCCTAAAACCCCTAAAATAACCACACAAAATGGACATATCAAACCTCCCCACACTTAAACCTTACTCGCCCTCGAGTAAGAAAAGAACCAAGCACACGGAGTAAATGATATATCCAAAACCTAAACTAATCCCCCAATCAAAGCCTCACAAAACTCTCAATATCATAAATCCCAAAATAAAAGCTCACATGAGAATTTTTTTCACACACACATTCCCAATCCTAAATCTAACCAAACCTACCACTTATCAATTCACTACCCATAAAATATTTCAAAGCCCCGAATTGATATTCCCATAATCCAATGACACAAAATGAAGCCAAAACCATAGAGGAAGTTTTAAACACATGCTTCACCTAATGCCAATATATCAACCAAAAACGAAGTATAAAGAGATAAGGAATTTCATACCCACACTTCGTTTCCTAACCCACTAAGCTACCCAAACCCAAGAGGTCTATAGATGTTGAGCTACCCGATCCATCCGTGTGACAACCGCAACCTTATGACTCCAACGCCGGCAAATGAGTGAAATCATATCATTCTTCAATTTCTCTCAATTTCTCTCATTTTGCCTAGGAGCTCTTTCGAGTTTTCATCCTAGCCACACATCATGTTTCTTTAGCTCACATCTCACCTTTTTCCGCACATTTTAGCCTCTCATTTTTGTCTAGGCCGCCCTTTAAGGGTTTTCGACCTATCCGGGCCCCCAATGTTGTCTAAGTTGCCCTCTCAGGTTTTCAACCTAGTGGGTTTTCTTTTTTCTTTTTTTATTTTTTCTTTTTTTCTTTTTCTATTTTTTTTTCTTTTTCTCATGTTTTTCCAATGAAAAGTAGCAAAAAGCATTCCAAAACAATCTAGCATGCATTGAATCCTCTAACCCCTCCCCACACTTAAAACATTACATTGCCCTCAATGTGAACACGTAAGTCAAGAACAATAAAAATCAAGGTAAGGGAGTTAAAGTGACACCCATTTCTCTGCAAATTCGCCGGTGATATGGCGATATCCAAGTACTTGGATGGTCCCGAGATAGGTTTCGGAACCGGAAGGGTGAGCAAAGATGCCGTAGAAGAACTCACCCCTCAAGAAAAGCATTGTCTCCATGGCGCCGTTTGATCAAGACTACACCACGAAGAACACATTAAACTCACAAGTACATAAGGATATGTAATACTAGGTTTAGCATCAAGAGTTTATAACCATAGTATTTTCAAAGAACAACCAAATCACACTCAACCAACACTATAAGAATAATCATGAAAAATATCCAACATATATTGACATGTATACAAGCATCATTATAGGATATGCACTTACGATCACAATGATGTAGTCGGCATACTACAATCAACAAATGTACTATAAAGATGCAAGGATGTTCATATGTCAACATGTGTAGGATGGTGGAGGAATGAGTGGGTATGTGGTGGTTCTTGGGAGTGTTGAGTGGAGAAGAAGGTAAGATCATGCAATGTTTAAAATCATTTGGAAACTTGGAAGCTTGGAAATTTGAAATCCGGGCTCAAAAAATTTTCAACAGTTACTGAGCACGTCGCGACTCGCGACGAGGTTCGTCGCGACTCGCGACGAGCCTCGCGAAGTCATCGCGACTCGCGGAAAGTAGAGTCCGGAAGCTCAAAATTTTCTGAGCTCGTCGCGACTCGCGACGAAGTTTGTCGCGACTCGCAACGAGCCTCGCGAAGTCATCGCGACTCGCGGAAAGGTGAGTCCGAGAGCTCAAAATTTTCTGAGCTCGTCGCGACTCGCGACGAAGTGTGTCGCGACTCGCGACGAGCCTCGCGAAGTCATCGCGACTCGTGGAAAGTTGGCGCTGGGAGTGATTTTTCTCCCCTGTTCGTCACGACTCGCGACGAAACCCATCGCGACTCGCGACGGCAGGGTATCCCAGGCTTAAAATTTTTCTTTTGCTTACCAACTGTCCAAGCTTTCTTCCCTCATTCGTTGATCTCATTCCTTCATCTCCTCCATTGCAATGCACTTCATGTTGCTACAAAATCATAGAAAAACATGCCATAAAAAGAACAAAACAAAACAACAAAAAACTAAGAAACAAAAACTAAAAGAAATGCCGAATTTATTTAACGTCGTCGGAACGACGAAGCTCCGTATTTTTAAGGTCGTCGGCACGACCCTAATGTTATCCGTATGGTGAAGGCTTGAAGCTCTTCACCATGAGCATCCAAAATAAGAGAGGTGGGGGCACAAAACTTTCAAGAGGAAAGTCTTGTGGAGGTGGAGATGGTTCAAAGGGAATTAAGTGGTTAGGGAGCTTGGGATAGTCTTTTGGCTCCTCTCTCGTTTCCCTCAAAACTTCCGAAAATATTAGAGTTAGTTCACTAGGTGGGAGAAGGGGTGACGATGCTAATGGATGTAGCACTATCACCTCTTCCTCCATTTTTCTATCCTCTACAACCAACTCCTCATCCCTTTCAAACTCAAAATCATTTTTATTGGTGACCTCACTCACCGAATCATCGAGTTCAAGTTGGGATGGTGTGTTTTCGGAATCACGAGCTTCCATGCGGGCCAATACCTCTAATATGTTCCTCACATGCCCCTCAATGGCCTCAACACTTGAGGAGAGCTGGGTATCCGGCTCCTCACTAGTAAAGGAGTTCAAGTTTGCTATCCTATTTAAGACATCCTCACGTGTCAAACTTGAACTTCCTTGTTGGGCTTGGTTTTGGGGTATGGTATAGGGTGGTGATGGCCAACTATGTTGCTCGTAATATTGGTTTTCCGGCTCATTCTCATACCACAAATCCGGACTACCACTCCATTCCGGATTGTAAGAGTTGTGGTATGGATAGCATTCATGAGCTTCTTGCCCTTGAAAACCAATATCTCCTACCTCTTGATAGCACTCTTCATAGTACCCATGGTTTTGGAAACCAAGGGTTCGTTCTCGGTCATCGTGCTGTTCCCACAACAAAGGGCAAGATTCGGTAGGATGGTCGGAATGACACATCCTACAAAACCTTGCTTGTTGAGCCTCTCTTCTCATCATGAGTTCCCTCAAGGTGAGACGCTCCATTAAAAAAAATTTTATTTTTATTTTTTTCAAAAGTTCGGAATCATAGTGCAAGGATTCTCGATAAAATAAATCACCAAGAACTCAAGCAATACCTACTCCAAACAAAAACAACCACCAAGTAGTGGAAAATAAAAACAACTAGCTAATACACAACCAAATACACCTAAATACTTAAGAATAAATGCCTCTTCCCCGGCAACGGCGCCATTTTGACGGGCAACGGCGCCATTTTAACGGGCGGGCGGTCGTCGCGCCCGCCGTGCAAAAGATAATTTATAAGCCCTAAATGATTACTTTCTACAACTAGGTAGATAGTGGCAAATCGGGGTCGTCCAATGAGAAGAGGGATCTTCCTAAGCAATCAAGCACAAATGGTTGATACTAGGCTAGGAGTAACTATATTTACACACACTTAAAAGCAAGTAAAGGGGGTTGGTTGGTTGGTTTCCTAAGTTAACAAAGATAAAAAGACGAGATAACTAGCAACGTCAAGTAACTATGCTAATCATCAAACAAAACTAAAGAAAAGGGGTTTAAAACTACAAAGATAAAATGCCTTGGGGGCAACGGATGTCCACTTCCACATCTAATGTAGTTCATCGAATCATTCACACATTCCATCATATAGCATTCAGGACCCAACACTCACACACCCATCTAGCAAGTACCACAACACACACATCACAAGGAGTTCTAAGTTCATGCTCATAGATCTTCATGCAAAGGCGCTACGGAATTCGTCACGTTCCTACACCTAAACAATTCAACCACACAAGCACTACCTATGCTCAAACAACTCATGGCACACATGCAGTGAAACACACCGTCAAGAATACATAAACTCCAAATAACAAATGCTTCAAGAATGAATTTAAATCATCTATTCAATACTTCAACTACTTGTCGTGGAGACTAAACTCCTATCCTTCTTAGTTCGTAGTTTGCGAGAGTGAGTTCGACATCTCTCGTCAAACCTCACCAATGACTCCCGTAGTCGCGACCACGACTCAAGGTGTCATTGGTGGCATTTAGCACGAAGGACCAACAAGCTTGGCAATGCCTATGACCACTACACCGTGACTAAGCATTTAACCAATTCATGCAATTACACGAGATCAGTCAAGAGCGACCACTCATAGACCACGAGCATATAACTCTTCTCGTTTGCTACATAAATGAACATGACGAAGAGTTCAACATCAATCACATTCGTCTAGCACATTGTCAACACACTAACACAATCAAAAGCTCTAATTCACACTCATACATTCCTAACAAGAACAGGGGGGAAATTAACCCAAATCCCCCAAACCCTAGCTAGCAATTCATACAAGCGTTCATATCCTCAAGCTCCCAACAACATTAATAGAATCAACAATTAACATTCAAAGCACAATAGCAAAAACACCAAATAGATAGATAAAATGAGTTCTTGCTACATAGATAATGGAAGCTTCAATCCTTTGCTCCCAAGTACAAAACTAACCTAGAACAACAAAAGACATAATTAAACTAAGAAAAAGAAAGAAAAGAAAGAAGAGAAAAAACCTAGGGTTTCGCCCAAAACCAGAGAGAAAAATGGGCTGGAAAAGCTGGAGAAGAGGAGGAAAGAGAGTAGTATTTATAGTGCAAAGAAGATAAAGTTGATTTCTGGCCGCCCGTTGGTCGCGACTCGCGATGAGTTCGTCGCGACTCGCGACGGTGTTGGTCGCGACTCGCGATGGTGTCGCGACGGGAGCCAGAGTTATGCATTGTTTCTTTGTCTTCTTCCTAGCCATCCCTCTCAATCTTCAAGTCTTCAACGGCTCCAAAAATGGTCTTCAACGGCCTCCGGTCTTCATGTCTTCGAAGTGAGTATCCAAAAGTCTTCGAAAGTATAGTCTTCAATGTCTTCCGGTCTTCGTTGCTTCCGTGTTCTTCCCTTGGCACACAAAATCATCTAAAAAGTGATAAAAACGCCAAAGTCGCTTTTATCCCTCCTTAAATGATTTCAAGGAAAAATGCCACATTTAGAGCACAAAATTGTCCAAAACTTAATCCTAAAAACCCTAAAATAACCGTCTAAAATGGACACATCACTTTCATCCTTATCCTTCTAGCCTTAATTTCATTCACCGGCACCTTCTCAAAGGTATGCCATGATAGCAATCATCCAATTGTCCTCCACCTCAATTGCCATAATCACACGCTCTTCAAAACTTTGTTTGTTTAAGGTTTCCATGATCAACTGTTTCTGAGATTGGATTCCCAAATCCGAGGAAGCAAGCTTCCTAAGGGTATCTGCCTTATGGTTTTTCTCTCTTGGGACCTATGTTAGAGTATAAGATTTAAAAGCTTTCAAGTGGTTTTGCACTACCTCGAGGTACCTTTGCAGATTATGTTCCCTAGCTTCATATTATCCATTCACTTGCTAAACGACAATATGAGAATCACTATAAACCTCCAAGTCTTCTACCTTCAATTCACTAGCTAATTGCAGTTCTGTTATCAGAGCTTTATATTCTGCCTCATTGTTCATCACCTTGAATGTGAAGTTCAATGCATAAGGATAATATGTACCTTCAAGATCGACTAATAGAACCCCAGATCCACTCCCTCCTGAATGTGATGAACCATCGACACATAACTTCCAAACTTCTTTATTATTCACCTCCTCTACTTGGGTAGTGTCTTGGTACTCAACGGGCTCCGAATTTTTTATTATGAAGTCTGCTAGCGCTTGGCCTTTAATTGCAGCCCGGGGCTGATATTGGATGTCATGTTCTCCCAATTCCACCGCCCACTTCATCATTCTTCCAGAAATTTTTGGTTTCAACAGGATCTTCCAGATGGGGTGATTTGTGAGCACTATGATCGTGTGTCCTTAAAAGTAGGGGCATAATCTTCTAGCTACATACACCAATGCTAGAATCAACCTCTCGAGCGCAGTGTACCTTGTCTCCGGCCCTTGTAGGGCGCGACAAACAAAGTAAATGGGATGTTGTATCCTTTCCTTTTTCGTTACTAATGTCTTGCTAATGGCCATGGGTGATGCAGAAATGTATAGGTATAACTTCTCCCCTTTATCAGGCTTCATCAAGGTAGGTAACATTCTCAAGTGGTCTTTTAACTGTTGGAATGCCTCGTCACATTTTTCATTCCGCTCGAATCTCTTCACCCTTCGAAGGATGTCGAAAAAGGGTAGGTGTTTTTTAGCCCACTTTCTGCTCAATGCTGCTAGTGATCCCGTCAACTTTTGCACTTCTTTTATCGATTGCGAGGTTCTCATCCTCATTAAAGCCTCTACCTTCTCTGGGTTTACATCAATACCCCTCTCGGAAACCATGAACCCGAGAAACTTCCCCGCCCCTACACCAATAACACACTTGGACGGGTTTAACTTCGGGTAAGCCCCTCGAAGCCAGCCAAATGTTTCTTCCAAATTCACCTAGAATCCTTCGTGACTCCTATTTTTTAATACCATATTGTCCACATAAATATCCATATTTCTTCCGATTTTCCCCTTGAATAGCTTGTCAACCAACCTCTGATAAGTAGCCCCAGCTTTTTTAGTCCAAATGGCATCTTCTTGTAATAATAAGTGCCTACATATGTAATGAACGATGTTTTTTCCTTGTCCTCTTCCGCCATAAATATTTGATAATATCCCTTGTGTGCATCAAAGAACGCCAAGATCTGATATCCAGAGATGGCTACTACTAGCTTGTCGATGGGAGGTAATGGATAGCTGTCTTTGAGGCAGCATTTGTTTAAGTCGGTAAAATCTATACACATTCGCAAAGATCCATCCTGCTTTTGGACCATAACCGGGTTGGCTAACCATTCAGGATAGTACACCTCCTCGATGACATCTACCTTCAACAACTTTTCCACTTCTCTTTTGATCTCCTCAGCCCTTTCAGAAGCAAACACTCTTTTCTTTTACTTTACCGGCCTTATTGAGGGATCTATGTTCAATTTATGCACTGTCAAACTCGAGGGTACTCCAATAAGGTCAGAGGTATCCCAAGAGAACACATCCCCATATTTTTCCAACAAATCTTTCAGTCTATTCTTGATGCCCTTGGGCATCAACTTCCCAAAAGCTACCAATCCCCTGTCTTGAACAAGCATTTGCATTGTATTGTCAGGTCCCACATCTATATGTTCCGCTGCTACATATTTTAGGCCTCCCTTACCGCAGTAGGGTTACATTTTTTTAGCCACAGTCTAATCACCTCGAATGGATGAAACCTCATTCTTATTACAGTCAAACATGTTTATTAGAGATTGTAAAAAGATTCGGTATATAATAGGATGGTACAGAGTGAGTTTGAATTTTCATAGTGTATATCATTACTCAACTAAACATACCCCTAAAACATACACTCCTTCACCGAGGAATTGAATGATGCTCCTAAAGCACATTTTTAGCGGCTTTTATGATATTTCCTCCCTAAAAAACTGTTGCGTAGTAACTTAAGCAGTCGTTTTCTTGAGCAACTCAACGGCAAGTATTCCACCACAGTTACCCTTCACCAAATTTATCCAGAATACAATAGTCTTAACATAATTATGATAAAACAGATCCGAAAGCAAGTCAACCTGAAGAATGTATCATTCTAATTCTACTTATGTTTGGGACACATGAAATGAAAGAAAGTAAGCATACAGTAAACACATTTGCACATTCAAACTGCTTAGACCAAGCACATTTGCACATTCAATCATCTGATTAGATCAAGCGCAATGGTAGAAAACGTTATCGGTTTCTTATCAATTAAATATATTATGTTTCTTATTCAATCTCTTCCATCTTACTCTAAGAAATTGTTTAAGAAACTACTCATTTTCTTCTCTACAATGGTAAGAAAAAAAAAATTTACTATTTATGTACCCCACTTGATTTTCTATATCCTACTCATTAATTTTACTATTAACATTTAATTTAAATAAATTTATCTACCCAAAATAAGTTGAATGTGAAATTTAGTAATACATTATAATTTTTAAAATTTCATTTCATTTTTTTTCAATAATTATTCCATATTGTTTTCAATAATTTTCTCAAAAAAATCAAAAAAAATTTAAAAAAATATAACATATTTTACTGGTTTTTAAATTAAATTTTACAAATAAAAAAATTCATATTTTTTTCAAAAAAACTATAATAAACAAAAGTAGGGGCACGTGGCCCAATAAGGGGATGCCACATGTTCCTTTAGTTGGAAAAAAATAACTTCAGATTTAAGTGGGACTAGTAGGACAATGTATGGCTAACATGTGTCCCATATTTGGACAAAAAAAGGGTTGCTGGACCATGTGCTTCTTACCCCACACCGGTTTCCAGACTGGTTTCCACCGTAGCAACTATTGGGTGGTTCTTGTTAAGAAACCGTCTTAGAAACTAATATTGTGGGTGTTTTTGGTTTTCAGAACGATTTTTTTAACTTAAAAACCCCCATTGCACTTGCACTAGCAACTATTGGGTGATTCTTTGGTTTATTTTAATCATTGCTTAATATTTTATAACTAAATGAATTATTTCACTTCATAATTCATTTAGTTTATTTTTTAGATTACTAAAATTTAAAATTTTATAAAAAAATTTTATTTTAAATTCTAATATGAGAAAAAAATACATGAAAACTCTAATTAAATTGATTATTCACCTAATAATTTAGACATGTGATTTATCATTTATTTCAATTTAAATATGTAATGTAAATATTACATGTTAATACGTGAGAATTCTGCAAAGGTGAGGGTGGTTGAAGTAATCCTCTGTATATGCTTATAATCTATGCATGGGTCATTCCCCCAAGTGCTGGCAACATGGAGGCATACCTCTTGAACGGGGCTCTAGCTTGTTCTCCTAGCATTTTCCCTCGAAGATCTACATGTCTTCCCACCTTTTACGTTAATGTGCCCCTTTTCTTTTGAGTAGCTTCTTCTACCCTCACATGCTATTCTACCACCTCCTAAAGTTTTTGCAGAGTCTTCGAGGTGTTCGTACTCAATTTCTTGTACAACTCCATATCCTGCATTCCTAACAGATACCCTTGAATTACCTCTCTGTGGTCTCTATTACCCCTAGGCTCTCATCCACATACCTGTGGTAAAATGATTATGTGTTTTATCCCAACTTTTGCTTTGTTTGATAAAGTTCCAACAGGGTTTTTATGAACTTCTTCTCCTGTGCGTATGGGCCAACAACGCCTCACTAAAGTCTCGATAGGAGTGAAGAGAACCTTTTGTTAATTTGTTAAACCACTCTTGAGTTTTCCCACAAAGATAACTTCCTACCAACTTGCACGTCAATTTTTCATCAAAATCTCTCAAACTTATCAAACTCAGGAACCTTTGAATGAATTCTCGAGGATCCGTTTCACCACTGTAGGTGGGGAGTCTTTCCAGAGGCTTGACTTCCATCGGCCATCGAACCCCTGTTACCAATGTACTAAAAGGCAAGCTCGTATCCTAGCCTAGAGGTTCAATCAACCTATCCAACTCCCTTCTGAGGGTATCATTTTCATCATTTAATGGCTCATGCTATCTTCCCATTAAATTTAATCCCCTATCTCGGCCTCCAAGTTGTGATGGATGGGCAGGAAAAGCCCCCACATACCCGAGATTTGCCAAGGTCGGCCCAACATTCGGATAAGCCATCGGCTGCCCATAAGGGCTGAAAAGCCCTTAGTTGACCATCTCTTCTTGGATCCCTGCACTTCCATATCCCTGGACACCAGAGGAAGTCACCATTCCATATGTTTTTTCCCTTCCAGGCAATGCGATGGCTGAGGTGAATGGAGCCAGCGAGGGCACTGGGTACCCTTGACCTTGTGGATACTCTGCAAAGGAACGCTGAGGCCTCGCGTGCATCATCTATCCATTGTACATAGCATAGGCGTATGCTACCACAGGTTGAGAGGCCAGCCCTACAGTAACTCTTATGGGCGAGGGTGGAATCCCCCTATACATAACTCTTACACCCCTAGAATGGGGGGTAACTCGATACCCCACCGCAGCTAGAACCTGCACTGCCTGTTCAAAATCCTGAGTTGGACTTGTCGTCCCTATATTCTAATCTCCTTATATATCCAACCCATAAGCTTCCAAATAAGAATCCTTAGAGACGTCTGTGAATCTGCCATCCATGTCATCCCTCAAACCAGTTGGCCCACCCTGTGTGGGTCCGGAGTCTCTCACTTCTTGTGTGATGGCTACCTCCAGGCATCTCAGCAACACCCTCTCTTATGGGTGAAACCTTACTTGGAACAATCCAATTGAAGTTTGTATCCCTTCATGTTCCACAACAGGAATGGATTCTGCCATCGATTCAATTGTCAGCGCTCGAGGATCTCCACTTGCAAAACCCTGCATATCCGAGGAGTTGACCATGTCTGCTCCCTCAATCTGCACGGTTCTGCTAGTTTTCTTGCCTTTTGATTTTAACCTTTCACTCTTTCCAGGGAGCTGCTTTGCACCACCAGCTCATGTGCCTTTTGACCTTAATCGTTCACACCGTCAACCAACCGTAGACATAAAACTCTAAAAACCCAAACCTGGCTTAGTCGTCCCCACAAATGATGCCACTTGATGTGTCTGGAAAAACCGACTAGTCAATGGACTTGAGCTCTTCGAACATGACCTACAATTAAAAATGTCCGTGGGGGTTCCAGGGGGCAATCCTCTGATGGCTAAGTTAGTTAAAGGGTCTCGATATGATTAAGACAGAATGAATGCCTAAACTAAAAACATACCAGGTATTTATCCCCCTTGTCTTAAGTAACGGTTCCCTTAAATATAGCCATTATTGTCCTGTAAAAGCGGTAATTACCTCAGAGTACTCAATAATACCCTAGTTGGGATGCCCCACACCCGTCCTAATGTGCTTCTCAGCCACAAAATTGAGTCTTTTGAAAGGTGGATTTTACCCCTCACCCAGAGGAACAAACCTATACTTGGGATTAGGTATATGACGGCTTATTAAAAGTAGGCCGGAAATATCTTTGCAGAATCGCTTGCTACTGAGGCAGAAAAATGGCTTGCTAGAGATGAGGGAGAGCCAATACTTGGATACGGATTTGAAACGAAGTAAGGATTTTGGAGGCAGCAAAAGCAGGATTTAAAGGAGAAGATCCTCATTCACAATGACCTCCATTATAGCATATCCATTTTCATGGTCGCCATTCTCTCGCTGATTGCCGATTTGGAGCGACATTTTCAATTTGCAATTTGGAGTGAATTAGGGTTTTTGAAGCTTTTGGCACTAATAGCTCAACTGACCTCCTTCCATGAACTCCCACCGGTACAGTACAAAAGTTCTTTTTTTCTTTTTTTCTATTTTTTATTAAAAAAAATATTAGGCTTCTTCCCATTGATATAAGAATGGATTACAATTTGTTTGATTGAGTGCACAATCACAATTGTTAGTCTATCCTACATTTAGCTGACTAGTACTAGTCTATCTTCTATTTCAATTGATGAACCGATAAACTATAGGAAGAACACCATACCTAAAATGATTGGAAAAAAAACTATCTATTGCAAAGTGGGATGAAACTCCCACATGACTGGCTCACCGAGAATGAGTGGGATGAGCCTCTCACTTGACCTCCACACTAACATAGTGTATCAGAGCTTGCTCCACTCCAACCTGGTGTATAGAGACTTAAAGACCATCATTTAGGGCGGGGGTACCCGAGTGGCGCTTGACCCATAAAGCAAATGCTTTAATTGCCTTAGTGGCTGAATGGATGGTGTTTCATAGGATACAGTGGCCTCTATATACTATGACTGCGTACAACAGTCTCGACCTCAACCCACCGGATGCGTCTGGTGACCTTCATTCACAACCTGACCCGGATCCAATCAGCGCAGCCAGTGATCTACAAAAAAGAAACAGACCCCAGGAACCCCTGGGGGAGATTCTCCGATGGTTTAGTCAGCGATTTTGTAGAGAGTAAAAGTAGGCAAAGATAGTGTCATCAAAAGTAGAAGACATACCTCTCTATTTATACTACTCTTAAACCCTAATATTCTTGGTTTATGACCTTATCTCCTTTGTCTTCTAGACACTGGCCCAATACCAAGCCCATACGAAGTAATTCTCACTCTAAAGCGTTCAAAAGTAATTCTCCCTCTCAAGCAATCAAAAGTAAATCTCGCTCTCAAGCGATCAAAGTAATTCTCGCTCTCAAGCAATTGAAAGTATTTTCCCCTCTCAAGCGATCGAAGTAATTATCGCTCTCAAGCGATTGAAAGTAATTCTCGCTCTCAAGCGATAGAAAGTAATCTCAAGTGATCGAAAGTTCACTTCTAAGCGTTAAAATATCACTTGCATTTTGGCGATTGAAGGTTTGCTTTTAAAGCACTAAGATGACTATTGCTTTTCAGTGATCGAGGTCTTCGAACATTGGTACGCTAGCTTCAGATAATTCCCATTTTTAAGCAATCAAAGATCCACTTTTAAGCAACAGAGAAATTCTTTTTTGGTAACTGAAAGCGCATTTCAAGCGTGAAGAAAAATACACTTGCTTTCTAAGTGATCGAAAAGTTTGACATTCGAACGAAGGTATTGTATCCTATCGGAGCCAAATGGCTTAGCATCTTTTTCAAGAAGACAATTAATAACATGATCGAATGGTTCATTTAGATACACTCAAAAAAGTAGTTATAGGTTACGCAAATAAGAATTTTATTAAAATACAACATATAACACATGTTCTAAGTCATAACAAACAACACTTATTCATTCAGACCATTGAATGTTCTCTGGCTTCACCCCATTGGCGTTTATAAATAGGAAATCAATATCACTCTTTGAAGCCTCGGGAATGGGGTTGGTACGATGCCTTCGGCGAGGTATCAGATCCCTCGAAGGTAAGGGCTCTCTATCCACATCATCCTCGAAGACTGTTGGCACTACTCCCTCGACATTAGGAACACCTGTAGAAGTCTCCTCCTTGGGTTCAACCGATAATAACCGACTAAAAGAACCGGTGGGAACAGTAGTAATTTGAGGATGAGACACGCTAGGGGTTTTCTTTTTCACCTGAGTATTTCCCTTCAATTGGCCTTTCTTCTTAGAAACCCTTCGGGAACGTTTACCCTTTCGAGGAATCTTAGACGAAGAGCCCATATTTGAAGGACCTGTTCTTTGGGAGTGGGCATTATTTTCTGATCGAAGGTGCTCTTTCCAATTGAAAATGGCATCAAACTCCGCACGATAGTCTGGATCTTTGTCTAAGTCCTTTCAAAGAAAGGTCATCTCAGTATCATACAAAAACTTAAGCATATCACCATTGGGGCCCATATTAAAGACCACATACGATAACCCATGTGCTCGAAGACTATCTGAATAAAGTTGTAAGGTGGCATCGTGGGCTGACACCTAGCTCAAGAGCTGGGAATTCTAACTTACAAGTTCACTGCAGAACCGTCGGTTATCATCGATGACCCTCGTAAAGTAAACTGGAATATTCACTCATCATATCTCATAAAGTATCCTTGTGACTGAGTTTGTTAGCACTGCATGCTTTGTCTACTATGGTGAGGGCAACAGCCGATAGACCAATCGTAGGGTCACCCTTCGATTTATTAAGAATTTCTCTTATCGAATGGTGGCTGCCATCTTGCCACGGTGACAGCTCTTTGTTAGCCCTGGATAAATATTTGCTTAGACAGGATAACCTAGTTAAAGCAATTGAGAACTCTGCCTTAACAGTAGCAAGCTCTCGAACTGACTTTTCCAGCTCATTTCGCATTAGAGCATTCTATAAAATAATAAATAGATAGTTAACACTCAAACTAATATAATTCGCAAAACATATTCGATTGCCTTAGCATTATCGAAACGTTTGATACATTCTCCATTAAATATTACAAAACATGAATTAATGAGAAAAAACGAGGATTAGAGCTCATACATCTCTAGTCTCTTGCCTTATGCTATGCTCATTCCTATCATTCCCAGCCTTGTTGTGGTCAGACCCAACACCCTCTGTGTTATCCTTCGAAGCTTGAGCACTAGAATTGGGGACATCCTCAGGGACTGTCAAAGCACGAAGGTCTAAAGCATATAGGAACTTTTTCCCCTTCTTGATGACGTCGAGGATTTGAGGCTTGAGGCCACCTGGACTAGATAGCTTGTCTCAGCCAACCTTCATCTTCTCCTTGGCATCAGGATCAGTACAAAACTTAAGAGCTGCGGCCTGCTCAGGGGTGAGACACTCATGCACCAAGCCATAAACATATGTCCGGCCTTAGGCCTTCCCAGCACCCAAGAGATAAAGGAAGGCATTCTCCACATCCTTCGACCCCATCAACCTATCAACGAAGGTCATCAACAGGGCGTGTTGAGCCTCAAGGGTACATTTTCGAGCCAAACGCTTCTGCTTCTCCTTGGACTTCTTCAAGTTCTCCTGCAAATCCTCGATCTTCTTCTACAACTATTCGCGCTTGTCTTTCCGAACAACCTTGGCAATAGCTTTGATGGACCCTTGCAGGAGGGGAAGGACCTGGTCGGCAAAGATGCTGGTAGACTGCAAGGTCGATCGAACAGCCTCCACCACCTAAGCCAAAAACAACATAACAAAAACATCAGAATGAGTAGAGAAAAAAGTTAACTTACCGAAGGCTCGCTACCCAAATCCCTGAGATAAGCCAAGGATAGATCATCACTCCCAGCATCGTAGTAGAGGTTGTCGGCATTAACCTCATCGCCACCACCTTCGTGAGAAGGCCCAGCCTTGGCAAACCTGGGTTTCTTCTGGGGCTTCTCCTAAGCAGGAGATCTCTCTTGAAATCCTGCCTGAGCCTGGGCTGGAGTGGGCTGCCTAACGGGCACCCTAGCCTCAAGGTTATCCTCTTGATCGAGGGCATCCATAAAGCTTTGTCATCTGCTCACTGCACAAAGAAGAAAGAGGACAAGTCACTAATCACGGCAAAAGGCAAAATCAAACCTATAAGATAGCAAAGAAAGGTATCCCATAGACCTTCGCTAGAGTCCGAAGAGGATATCTCCTCAATAACTATCCCTCGCGAAGGATCCATACTTCAAAGGGGTCTTGGGCTAGGCAACTTACCACCACCACCACCACCCCCCCCCCCCTCTTTTCTCTTATTCAGGCCAATTGAACCCTCTGGGGTAATCTCTTCGAAGGCTTGACGATCAGCTGAAGCATAGATGTTCTCATAAACCCACTCCATGTCAAACAAAGGGCTTAGCGTCATTAACAGTCGCAGGATGATAAGTGTTGGTATCTAGGGGTTTTGGTCCTCGGAGACGCTCTACGTCTTTGCGAAGTCTCTCGGGAATAACATATTTTCCCCCTCTTGTTTCGACTAAAGCAGCAGGATTCCATCGGGGGGTTTGATAAACTCCTAAACAATCAAAAGATAGAGCCTTATTCTGCCACCCAGAGTTATTAGAAGGGGGAATGAAGTACCTTCGACTAGATAGCCTATTGCTTAAGGTGAAGGTGCCTGTTACATCTCGATTACTAACTAAAAGATATATAGATCGGAATAACTCATAACAAGGATCTACACCTACTTCCTCACATTGAACTAGGAAGGCCATTATTATTACTATTATGTTAGGGTGAAGCTGAGCCAAACTCACGTCAAATTCCTCCATTAGGCTCGATAACAAGGAAGGGAAAGGAAAACTAAGGCCTGATCTAATGTGTTTACTATAGGTCATAGCCCTCCCTACAGGTAAAGAAGTATACTCCTCTACTTCGAGAGGTTTATGTTGGGCATTCAAGGGAATACGCTAGTATGGTGGAATCTCTTCGATAAGCTTGCTTATCTCTTTAGGGAAAGTGTACTACACCAAACCCTCGCCCTTCAACGAAGACTCGGCATGCGAACGCACGAATTTTCTCTTCGATGGTTCGTACAAAATTTTGTTCGTAGTTCTCTCAACCTTAGTACCTAGGCATTCAGAATTACCCTTCGAAGACCCACCTACTTCCCCATTGGCACGTCCATCAGACTTACGGAGCGCGACCCCGACATAAGCCACAGCTTCGTTGAGGTTAGGCATTTCACCGGAACTACGAATAAGGTTCGCAAACTCTGTGTTTTCATAATCGGTTGGAATCTCGACTGATCGAAGGGGGGAGTTACTGAAAGAAGTTGAGTCAGCGCCATCCGAAACCCTAACTCGCGATGAATCTACCCCCTCACTTTCTCTCTCAAGACTCGCGGGAGAAAAAGATGGAGAAATCACAAGGATAACGCTAGGGTGCATAGAGACTTACTTGTCAAGAGACAAGAGGATTGTTCTTGTGGGGACTTTGCTAGAAGGGTATCATTGGAATTTGTGACAATATTTCTCCTTTAAGGTTACAGATTATATCTAATCATGAGATGCAAAGTGGTGGCAGTTTGGTGGTTTGACATAACAAAGTGAACGAAAAATATTGAAAATTAAATAGAAAATTATTAAAAACCTAAAATCTCATTCCCTTTATACTCGTCATTTACCCGCTCCAATTTGACCAAATTGTTTATTGTTGGAATCTCCGTTGAAAACTGCCATAATCGTCATTGACATTGTCGGCCACTGGTACTATCGACGAGCTTTCGGATACTCAAATACTTCAAACCAAATGGGACAAAATCCACCGGTTCCATCAATTCCGTCCACCACATGGTTTTTTTAAGTACAATTTGCCCAGATTTGAAACTCCACTACGGCTACCACGTGGCCCCAGTCAGACTCGATGGACAGGTCAGTTAATAGCAAACACATAGAAAAGTAGTGTCAGTCGCGGTGGAGAGGTCAGTTAATAGCAGACACATAGTGGCCTGTTAGAGGCGGGAAGGGGTGCTGGTGGTGGCCATGTGGAGTTGTTGTAGGTGGCCTGAGGGAACTCCGTACCACGACGGCCTCTTTATCTTCGACATCTCCGGAGTATTCTCAGGTGCCGCCAAAGGTGCATTATTACTCCGGTGGCTTGAGGCTAAACCCTAATTTGTACAATTCTAAAAAAATATTGCCCGGAAGCGAGAAGTGGTTGCCATCGACTAGTTTGGATTGTTTTTGCACTTTCATCAAATAGTTAGGATTGTTTTTGTACTAAAAACTATTTGAGGATTATATTGGTAATGTCCCAAAAATAAATATACTGCCATTATGCCATTCCATCACAAAGAAATGCAATCCATAATCAGATGCAGGCAAAACCTTGCAACAAAACAAGCAAGGGAGAAGTAATAAATTTGGAGTAATGAGGATAACCTCAGTACTCAAGCATCCTATGACATCTTCCAGCCTAACATCGTGGAGTTACGAAGATTTCCTAGGTAGCTGTTCCATATATACATTCCTCGCGTTATTCGATCCAGAATAAATCTGGCCACAACATTTTTAAAAAAATTGCAAAATCCGTAACAGCTACCTATTGCTGCAGCAGCGATTACACATTAATATTCTTGAAGTCTAGTATAAGTGTTGTAACAGGAACTTCACCATTTCCTGATTTCATTTGTAGCTAATGAATTTCTTGACTTGCTCACCATGTAAAACTAAAAGTTCCATCTCAGGTTCCCCTGCTTCTTAGGAGATTAGCTCTCCGTGCTCTCCAAAGGAGTGAACCTGAAGTTGCCTGAATAGACGGCTTCTTTATCTGCCCACAACAGAGTAATTTTTAATCAAAAAGCCGACAAAAATCCCTTCAATCCTTAAAATTGATAGTTTCTTTCAAAATTGTCCCTTCCCTGAACACACACATACGAGTAAGTGCCATTGCCTACCTGTCAGTGAAAGACTGGTAGATTGAAGCCGGACATACCTCGCCATTGCCTGCAGGGGGAAAGAAGATTTATATGGGATTTAGGTGTGATAAACTGACTTCTGAGAATACTCACAACCAGTAGGTGGTCCTATCAAAAGTATTGACTGAAACTTGCTATGTAGACACTTCCCTTCATCATTCACAATGTGACAGAAAAAATAGCATGAGTATCGAACATTGATACAATCTCAGAGTTATTCAGTAAGTGAACATTTAAGATGGTTCAAGTGGAAAAATTATCAAATTAAATGGCGTATTTCTCACTATCATCCACTATGGGGACCTATCTGAGTCATCTGACACAAGTAGAGAAACAGACTTGCCTGAACTGGGCTCAGGGCAGCAGAAGGTGGAGCTTTAGATGAACCATCATCAGAGAAGACGTTCCTACAGAACAAATGCCATTAAATAATTTTTTAAAGCAAGCGTTACCAGAAACCACTTAGACGAAATTCTTGGCACCTAAAACCATACAGAATTAGCCCAAACATGCATTTTTCAACTACTGGAGAAAGGAGGGACGATTAATTGTATACGAACTTCTAATTCATACAAGCACGAAAAAGAGATGCAACTATAAAATACTACCTCCTGATCCAGCTGGTCTGATTAGGTATAATATAATTAAAATTTTAATACCAAATGAAGCTAAATCTGACAATCCCAAGGCAATTATATCCTAGATTAGAAGAAGATATCACCGATTGGTGTGATAAAGCAGCATCTATACCATAAGATGATCTTAAGACCAAACATAGAAGATTATGACAAGCCACTGGCTGTTATCTTCTAAAGATTAAAAGAAAGAAAGCTAATATTCAGACAAAGGAACATCCATTCCATTGCTCCAATTGACAAGTGGGTATATGACTCACCTCCATATTACATTTTGCAATTCATCCTGCTTTGCTTCAGGGAGCATGGCAGCATCATAAGCAACAATGTTTCCATAGAATATCTTCTCCAAGTCTTTCATCCATTTGCTTAACAACAAGTTAACCTGTAAAGGAAACGAACAAAAATGTTCCGTTAAAATGCAGATGTCCAGCCAAATAAATGTTGCATATGATTTAACAAAATCACTGCCCACAGCAAACAAAGCTTCAAACGCTGGCCAAATCAAACAGTAAACATGAGACCATTATTTAACAGGCTGATGAATATAAATACTAACCCCGGCCTTAGAAACTCTCAACTCCACGTCGTGGTTGTAAATCTCATACAGGTACTGCCCCAGTTCTACTCCTTCATTTCCCTCTTCTTTCAGGCGGCGCAAGCAAAGCCAGGCGTGGAGCACGATCAATGAGAAAGTGGTTTTAAAGGTCTTCTCAAGGCTAAAAACTGCAGAATATCACATTTAATAACCTGCTACCAGGCATCGTGAATAGAAAAAAAAACATCCCAATTCATCACCTAGGGCGAAAACTAACCGTTATAGATAGGAGGCCGGTCTACTTGAGAAATAACACGACTGTAAATCACATTCGCCCCACGAATCGACTTGCTCTGCTTGCTGTAAAAAAGCATCAACCTAAGGATAAACCGCTTGACACCTTCATACTGAGGCTCTTCAATCCTAAGCGGTGAACCGGCGGGCAACGCCAGAGAATGAGGCGCAGCCCAAAACATCTTATTCAAATTCACCTGCTTCAAATTCAACATCCGCTCTTCGATTAAATTAGGTCCTAAACTAAAGCGAAAATTTGTGAACAAGGTGAGCGAAATAGCACTTACAACCGGCGGAGTTGTGGTGGAGGGCTTCTCCGCGGGATCAGGCACATCGGGCGCCACCTTGGCGGCGGCGTTTGAGTAGCTACGAGACGGCGGAGCAAACAAATGTCCATTGGACCGCCGCGAAACAACCCTAAAATGATTCTCAGCCGCCCTGCAGCATCTCCCCAGCATTTTTCGATTCTGTCTTGCTGAATTTCGATGAATGAAGATCCAATCCAGCACTTATATTCCGAGACGGCGTGTAATAAATTTAAAATAAACAGAGTACAGCAAGTTAATGCGAAATGCTCTGGGTTTTTGCAGCTGGCTCTTTCTTTCTCGTGTTTCCTTTCCGCCTATACAAGGTAGTAAAACCTAAGGTTTTGCGAAGTCGGTACAAACTAGTAAGAAAGGCTTTCGGAAAAAACTGGCCGACTCTAGTTTTCGGAGGAATTATTCAAGCAATTGTTTGGATATTTACGGTTGAAAATTCTAACACTTGTTTCTAACCATCTGCATTTTCAATGGGTTCTGCTTGATACAGGGCAGGAAGTGGTTCGGTGAGAATTCCTTGAGCTTTAGACCCCAGTCCATCGAATAAAATAACTACTGAGAACGTCCTCAAATAAAGCAGACAAGCAACAAAACTGCATTCCCAGTTACAGTAGTAGAGACTAGGTAGTAGTTTATAATTCTATATATACAACAAACATGATAAGCTACTCGGACAAAATCCGGTTTTGGCCCCTTGGTGGTTGAAACCTTCTCAGGGAGCTCCAGGACTGCACTAATAAGCTCTTGAGCATCACTCAAAGGTATTCTTTGAGACTTTCGCCGCTCATAAACTCCATCTGTTTGAGTATCTCTTGGGACAATGTTTTCACTGGCAGCTCAACATCCTCAAGTAGCTCGCCCAGGAATGGAATGGTTTCTGGTAAAAGCACTAGATATTCTTCTTTCAGATTCTCAACTAGATACTTGACGATTCTCAGACCTAGCATACGAGCACGCACTTTTTCACTCCGTGTTAGCATCAATACCTGCACCATTTTTGTCCGATGGGGATAAAGAACAGATGATCAGAAATAGGCACAAGTCTCGTTGAGAAAAACAACCATGTATTCAGTTACATCAAAAAGAGCCTCAACCCCATGAACTATTAAGGAGAGATGCAAATTCTTTTAAAACCCACCCGTATCCATTCCATTCAATCATTAGATCATCAGCTTATCCCTCTAAAAATGAAATGCTGTAGCACTTACCTCGTGGTTCAGTGGCTTCCAAAGAAGATCGGATCCAGCAGTAACAGCCATCTGACCAATGCAGGCAACCAATATATCATCGACTTTCTCAACTGACGGAACTTCTGGATGCAGTTCTACAGAAGCTGGTGGATTTACAACAAGCTGAGACACTAACGGTTTCAAGAGAGCCTGTAGGAACAGGAGGAAAATTTTTGGATAAACAAACATGGGCTAGAATGATACCACAGAAGAAATGGCTGCTGGAAACAGGTCAGTAACAATGACAAGGAGCAATCCAGAAAAGAGCTAGCTTCAAAAAATACTCATTCCCTTCCAAAGAGTCATATTTTCTATGCCTATTCTAGTTATGGAAATACGACTCTTTCATGTAGAAGAGAGGGAGTAGCAAATATGGCATTAAGATCTGGCCTAACCAGTAAAAACTAAGTTTTAAAGATTTAATGTGCAAGTAAAAAGCCAGCAGCGGATAAATTCTAAGCATAAAGTCTGTTTTTATATCAGACACCAGAATGATCACTATAACTTCTCAATCATGTTCAAGTAATCATGATGGACAAAATACTGATTATACTTCTTCAGACATTAGAAAAAACACACCAAAAAGTATGATCAGATAAATCTGTCTACCTGAAAATTAGATGAGTCTAGAAACTTCAAGCTCCCAGTGTCGTACAGAAAACATTTCTGTAGTGAGGATGCAATTAGCGCACGAAGGTGCCATAACCCAAGAGATAACTCGCTGCCTGCGTCTTTTTTCTCAATGCCCCCATGAGACTTCAATTTCTTTTTCTTTGGTGTTAAACCAACTTGTGCCTCTTCGCTCAAATGATGTACGCATCCATCGAGCAAGTACTTGAAAAATGGCACAAACAATGATCTGACAAGAGATGCTAAAATCAAACAACCAAGTAGGATAAAACAAGTGGGTGGGTGGGTGGGTGGGAGGTGGGGGGGGGGATTGTGTGTGTAAAGGATCTAGGCCTACTGCTTACTATAAAAAAAATCCAACAGGACCATGGGAAACAAGTTAATTATTTGTACCACAAAATGGAATAAACTTGGTAATTATAATTAAATGCTTCGATTAGGTGACTCTTGACTCTATTCACATTCTTGTTTTAACATCAACTCAACATCACAGCGAGCCACAAAGGCAAAGGGTAGACACTCATTTCAAAAGTTTTATCACAAGTATTCTTTTTCCTATTTCACAAAATAGCTGTCTCAACTGCAATTTACTAATCTGGGACTAATTGCCACCAAAGGATCATGTGATGCCAAATACATCACCAGATTTGCTTCTAGCCTATAGGAGATGATGCATCATAATCATTTGGGAACCTTTCTATAAAATTTTATGTCGCTATCTGCACAGTAATTGCTAAAGCCAGTACAAATGATTCGTCAAAACTGAATAATATAATTAGACAAAGACATCATGACATAATGTATACAAATGCCGGAAAATTATCATCAATAGAGTACCAAACTCAATCTTTCTTAAGAAGTAATACTCTTAAGAGCATTTTTTGAAGCAGCCAAAAAGTATGTAGTTATGTTCATTCAAAGCCAAAGACCACTATGTCGAAGCCCTTGAAAAAGGAACTTGGCAACATTACCACCATAACTTGTCATCCCCATTTATCCAGCACAAAAGCATTGATTGGAAAAACAGAGATAAGTGCAGCCATTAAACCATGTATTATGAAAATTTTAAACTGGGACCCTTTTGAAGCCAAGTCAGGGGATGTACATACAGATAACAATACCAGAATATATATTAATCCTGACACTGAAAATAATTTCCATCCAAATAAAAGTAACCTTCGTAAGTAAGAGCAGGGAATTTACCTATGGCTTTCCAAGAGTTTATTAACC
The DNA here is from genome assembly GCA_037428765.1 of Rubia yunnanensis. Classification (NCBI taxonomy): domain Eukaryota; kingdom Viridiplantae; phylum Streptophyta; class Magnoliopsida; order Gentianales; family Rubiaceae; genus Rubia; species Rubia yunnanensis. Next base: position 154,642,875 of record CM075061.1, on the reverse strand, counting down.
AGCCCATAAAATGACAGAGAACGGTCAATGCGTTTGCCTTCTTCACTTTCACCCATGTGAGACCTGGACCACTCAATACTCTTCACAAAAAGAGGTTTAAACATGGTTTCTGTAAGTTTCAAAGTCAGAGAGACCATAGAAATAATTATTTTTTCCTCCACAGCATGAATACTAGTGATAGAATCACTGCACTGGCCTCGAAGATCAAGCGCTAGCAAACCCAGGTCAAAAATTTGCACATGATAAGCAGCAATAGCAGATCTATCCATTGAATGAACCATATCTCCAAGCATCTCAAAAGTAATAGATACACTTGATTCTCCAGATTTAACAGCATCTGAGTATATCCTTAGAAAAACAGGAAGAAGGAGACGAACCTGGTCAAGAGAATGGAGTTAACAAAAGGAGCATTCAGAAGGATACCTTTCTATTTTCATTCAGACTAATGTACTCGGCAGTGGAAAGGTAACTGAAAAAATGTTTAATGAAAAGACTTACAGGGATTTTATTGGTCACAAGCCTTCGCACTAAATCAGCTCTCATCTTTATTTTGGTATCTGTCGTAGCAGCATAACAAGGATGTAGCACAAGAAGTTCCAGAAGACTGCCAAGATATGGGTTTAAGAAACTACCAAGCTTGTCAACAAGTGCCTCTAAGATAACAAGGACAGACAAGACAATCGAGTCATTTGCCGTCCTTGAAGAAACAGAAATTATGCCATCGTGATTATTAATGTCTTCTGCATTAAGCAGAGATATATCACGTGATTTACGGAACACGTTCTCCATGATACCGGGGAGCTCAGACAACGCCATTGGACCAAGTACATTAATTAGAGCACTAGTAGTTCGGAGGCAAGCAGAGGAAACAGAGGAGTTGCTTGAACTGATGTTCATACTAACAGATTTGAGGCAGGTGAGAAGAATAGAATCATCCAAAGGAAATTTGTAAACAAGCGCTTCTAAAGTAGAAACAGATGCAAGTTTCAATGCAGTAGCCCCCAAGTCCAAGCCAGAGTCATCAACCAACTTTAATATCTCCAAACACAATTTGTTGAGAGATTTCTGCGCATTCTCATCAAATTCAAGCCACATGCTTCTCAGGCCTTTTCCAGACCCCCGCCTCTGATTGGTTTTGTTCATGGCACCACCTTCCTTTGCTGTTTCACATAGAAGACCAAGAGCCTGTGGTACATGATCATAAAAATGTTATTCAGGAGGGGTAAAAATCAAAAGAAACCTATGTTATTAAAAAAAATTGACAAAAGCCAATTTTTTTTTAAATCTTATAAAAAAGATCACAAATTGTTTTCAAGAGGGGAAAAATATCATGAAGAACCTAAAGAAATGAGGATATGTTCATAAAAAAAATTAGTAATAAAATTAGGCAATAATTGAGAGAACTATTTTTTAAAATCTAAAAGATCTCAATAGCGCTCTGATTATAAAAAGGAAATTGCTTGCAATATGTAGACATCAAAGAATACTGCTTAGCCACAGTGCACATCAAATCAATGCCTTATTGCTGTACACTAACAGCGAAGCTATGCATAGATCATCAACTAAATTGACTACTACTTTCAACACCTAAAATGTCTCTTGGTTCTAACCAAGACCAAAGATCAGTGACTGTGTTACTCGTTACCTTCTTTCTCACATTCTTATCAGTATGCCTCAGCAATTGGATCATGACTCCAAAATACGAGACAGGTACAAGGCTCTTCACTATAGACTTCAAGACATCATGCATCAATTCCTTTTGCCTTTTTCTTATATCTGAAGAGACCACTGCATGTTTTCCCCTTATATTAACTCGTTGTAAAAGATATACAGCTTGCTCCAATAGAGCTCCAAGTGTCATCTGCAAAGACCATAGTTAACAAGTCAAGGGCAAGCAAAGAAATGTAAACTTGGCCCATTTTTTGGAAGAGAACCTGAATAATATAATACAATCCCTCTTCTGCACAAATAAGCAAGTCCAACTCATCGCTCAAATACTACTAAAAGAGTAAGATAAAGGAAAGGCCACCAAGTACATAGGAAGCCAAGCTAAACCAACTTATACAGTAAGTATTAAGTATGCATCCAGTATGGCCTGCCTTTTTCGGATACTCATTGTGTAATTGATGATGCTAATCAGAGAGACAGTAAAAGAATGACACTACGAAACACCTCCAACTAATCATCCCTGGGAAGTGTCAAAAATGCATCAACTGTACCGCCTACCTTTTTCCAGATGACCCCGTGTGAAATTGAATATTGGGCTTTTTAGTCAGAGAGGTAATTAAGCCGTCTTCAATTTATAATTAGCCCTGAAAATATATGACAGTTGAGGCTTCTACCAACTATTTGGGTCAGCTTATGGATCATATCTCGTCATTGGGTGTACGGTTGAAGTCCTACTAAGATGATAGGAAAACAATGCAAGAAGCTAATAGCCATTGCAAACAAAAGGTGAAAATGGTTTATCACGCAGAATCTTGATATTATGATAGGCCATGCACGTGATCAAGGAAAAGAGTTTTCATTGCCAAAAGATATAAGCCATACAAGAGGTAACTCCAGTTTAGTTTGTGGCTTAAAATTTGGCTCAGTTAATGGTATAAAATTTGGCTAACATTCGAAGTTTAGCTATCTCAACCCATTTCTTAAAGCCCACATCAATCCAAATTCTATACGTCATATCAAAATCAAAGTACCAATTAGTGATTTTGTCAAGCTCAAACTACATTTCAAAGTTCAAACCCTACTTAATATCACAGCTATAAACAAAACCAAATAAAGAAGTTGCAACTCAGAATTTAGTTCGATTATTGCACGAATCAACGCACCAAGACTCCACATATATTGTAAATGGTTCAATGAGCATAACATATACAAACCTGAATTGCATCTGCATCTTCTCCTGATTCAAGCTTGAACAAAATTTCAGGATCTTGCAGTTTCTCAAGAACAAATTGCATTGCCACTGTTAGCTGCAGAGAATGGTCTTTATTCCAAGGAGCTCTTCCTATTCTCTCGAGTAATACTACAAGTGAGGGAAGCCATATCATGCACGAATACTGACCAGATAACTCCAGGGCAAATATATACTCCCATTGAGTCTTAATAGCAGATTTCAAGTGTATGAACAGCTCTCTTTCAGGAAAGGATGACAGTCCACCATTTAAGGCTGATGAATGAAAGAGGAGGAACAGAAATGAACCAAAACTTCCACTCTCTCCAAGATTCCTGCAAAAGAAGAATGTCAAAAAGAAGGTACAACTACATTCCTACCAGAAAAGTATCCTCGCATTAGACCTTAATAGGCATATCATGATTGAAAGCTTCTGATGCTGTGGAACCTGGGGTAGGACATCAACAAAGATCTGGAAAGAATGAATTTAACCACATTAGCATACAGACTGTCATAGCTGCAAGGAAGATCATGCAGCTGAATATACTCATTATTACCTGAAGTAGCTTTTCAACATCACCAGTCTCTGACAACCAAAACGGGACAACCGCAGATAGAACTTCCTCAAACACACTTTGAGAGTAAGTATCCCACTGTCAGAGAGTTTCTACGTCAGATAAACAACAATAAAATACACATGAACAACCTGAGAAAAGATTAACATCTTTGTAGTTGAAGTGCCACTGAGGACACTGGAGATATGAGGAAAGGCAGCTATTAATGATTGCTTAAGCAGCAAACACAAACCTTTGTAACAGCTGATTCCCCGATGATGTTGAGAATATCCAAAATATGATTCAAAACTTTATCTGGAACAACCTTTGCAACAGCAGAGAACAATGAGAGGACATGGTTGCGTGTGACTGTGTCGCTTGATAAACGAGCACACTTAACCAATAGTTGCATGTCCAGTTTATTAATAATAGCGTCCTGCAACAAAGAACCAAATAACGGCCAATCAGACACCCATGAACTGAATGCCATTTAGTTTCTAAGATCCTGGCAGAGAACTACCTTCTCTGAGACACTGGTTGAGGAACAAATATCTTCCAAAATTGATAGCAATGTCTGTTGAATGTAAACTTGAGAGTTGGAGACAGAGACTTCAGATAACACTTGAGAGCAGTTATTTGTTTCATCCACAATTCGATGAACCCACTCATCATTCACAAAGATCAAGCGAAGAAGCTCATTCAAGGGACCTATTAGAAAAGATCTACATAGACAAGATCATTTTCAGCACTTTAACAGATAGTATTCTCAAGTATTGAGAGTAATTTTCAAAACCAGTATTCAGAAATATACAAGACATTAGTTACAAAACATTTTATAAAACCAACCTGTTCTCCATATCTTTCTTTAACAGCAAGACATCAAGAAGTGAGCTCAAAAATGATAATGTGCCCTCGCCACTATGAAACACATCTAAGTACATATCATCCAGATGAGCAGCAGATTTCTTCTTTTTCTTCCCAAGATTAGACCCACTCAGAGAACTGAGATGATGCCCAACAGAGTCTAGCATCTTCCCAACCACCAGATAGTTTGTCTGCACAAACAAATTCACAATGACTCTCACTGGCCAAATACTGAGAACTATATGCTTAAAAGAACAGGGTCAATCAAATGATAAACGATCTAGAAAATTATCTCGAAAGAACCAAGAAAACAAACGAACTGCTAAAATTATACCCAGCGTTTCTAGTATCTCGTAACCACAATAAATATGAAGTGCACCAAAAACTTCTTCCTCCGCTGACTTTTATATGCAACACTTCCTTCTATAGGAAATGTCATTAAATGTTGCCAGGCCATTTTAATTAGTTTAAATGTGATTAATTGCATATGTAGCCTCACTTTGTTACTAAAAACAAAACATATCTACACGTGTACATTTTCGCTCCCTACCAACCTCACTAAAAACAAATCAGACCGTAACTCATTTTTCTCCCTTTTGAGTCATGAAAAAAAAGGCGATCGTAGGAAGTATTTCAAAGTAAACAAAAACTAATGGCCGGGGCATCAATAAAGTTGCAATGTAATATTACTGAATCATCAGCATGTTACATTCTATTCGCCATAAATGTCATAGGCAACTAGGCCCAAGTTTATTGAAAATTCCCAGACCATCTCACTGTCAAATATCTAGAAAGCATTGATATAAGGCTCCAACGACAATACTCAAATAAAAAAAACTAACATTTATCAGCAGCAAGGCTTCTCTAGCAGAATTTCGTATGCTTGCATTCCCATTCCGCAACAGAACCACCAGATCACGGATGAGAATCTCCTGTAGAAGATGAATCACATTAAATGAATATTACTCAACACCCAAGCTAATGCTGGATAACATCTACAATTCTACCAAACAAAATAGCTTTTATGACAATCACGCAGCGATAAATATTTTAACTAGCAGCTGCAAGTAGGAACAATTAACACAGCATCGAACACCTATTAACGCCAATAAGAAGTTTACTCTGAACAAAACGACTATAATTAAGTAAATGACCGAAATCTGATGGATTAATCAGCAAAAGTAAGCAATTCCAACAGTGTATTTGTACAGGTAGCACGGAGATATTGCAAAATGAATTAATACATCAACCAGCAGAATAAAAATAAACTTCGGAACATTGACTATATCGACTCACGGACATATTTAATCATACCCGGTTTTCAGCCTTCAAACATAAATACAGGGAATTGCTAAGATGTTTTAGAACAGTTATGCAAGGCTCCACAACAGCTGGTTCTTCAGATGTACCTCCAGTTACCTAAAAAAAGGAAAAACGAGATGAAGAATATCAGTTCCCTTCAATGACAACTCCAAAAGGAAGCAATAGCAACATTGATAACTCACCTTCAGCGCCATGACAAGATGCTCAAAGCAATCCCCACCAGATAAAGTAGACATAGTACTCATCTAGAAAGAAGAAAATGAACTCATCAAAAACTAGTGATACAGCACCAAAAAGGACATACTAAGCGGAAATCACAATTGACTTGTACCTCCAGCAGCAGATTGAGGAAATCAATATCAATTCGGCATAATTTTTGGGCCGACTCATTAAGCATGATATGGTACTCTTGGCGCCTTTGCAGAAGATCACCCAGTAACGATTTTATGTCACAAACCTCTGCTACTTTGTTTCCCAAACCTTTCAGCAGAGAGAATATTTTCAGCTGCCATATCCCACACACACATTTCTATGTCAGTTTTAACATTCCTACAATTAGAAAATATAAATCAAATACAATTCTGTAGGTAACCTTTGCAGAGGCAGAGAGCCTAAGAGCTGAGCTTAACAAGAAACTCAAGATATTATCTTTCGTTGACTGATCAAATCTGAAAAGGAACATAAAAAATGAGCCTTGAACAGATATATTCTGCTGAATATTTTTTTACGACAGTGCTAATGAATTTAAGCCACCCAAAAATTAATTTTAAAAACAGGGATTGAGTAGATCATTCTTTAAATTCTCAGGAAATCCATAGATTCTATATCAATGGTGTGGTGTGGTCAATAAACATTGATGAGATAACAAGAGATAATGTGCAAACCTCTTTCTAATATTTTTTAGCACTAGAAGGCTCTCATTTGAGGAGCTGAGTAAAGCCTTGATAAATGATGGAAGAACTTGTGAATAAGACAGTATTAGCGTCTTCTGTTGGACCATGAGGCCCAGGAGCTCTCCAAGAAAAGGGAGCTCCACGACACTGTTCCCTGTCAAATATGTTGGTTACAGACATACTACAAAAGGCACAGATAAGCAAAACCAACATTGGTGAGTAATTTTATATTACGAAAGTTCAAATACCATTTTTATTTCTGGACATGTTAACGCGGGTCCATAATTTAAGAAGCTCTTCACAGCAGGCCATCGCAGCATGCCGTACATCCTAAAAATATAAGAAAACTACTTAGAGATTGCATATCCAACTCAGGTAACTTGAGAAAACGAGACGATCAGTAAAGGATAAAGCATGAAGAAATCAATGCAAGACTCGGGTCAGAATAATCTTGAATAGAATGTAGTTGGTAACTTTTCGCTTTCGATTCAAATTAGGACATGTACAGTTTTAGAAGGCATAATTTAATGATCAGAGGGTGAAAATAGTTTGTGAATTCAAACCTGATCATCACTAGTCAGTGGTACAAGAAGGGAAGGAAAACCATTCAGTAGCTGAATTGGTAAATCCCCGTCTGCTTCTGCCAGAGAGCAGAGATGCTCAAAATAGTGAAGACTTTCAGCCTGGACTTGACCAGCAACCCCTGTTTAATGAGAAACCATAATAGTGAAAAAGCATTATACCGCTAACATATAACTCATAGTAAAAGGCCTATCATATTGGTAGACAATATGGAAACAATAAAAACACAATTGTCACTTTCAAACTCTAGGACAAACCATGTTCATTCAAATAAGCACATGAGTATGCATAGGACACGACCTTATTAACCAAGAAAAGAGCAGTCAAGTGAAGACATTTCTACACTTCTATATCTAAATATGTAGCATGTTGGCATCAAAGGAGAAAGATATAGAATTTTTCCAGCTTTTCACTTGAGACCCGGTGGAGACTCCAACAAGAGCCACATTGAACTTTTGAAACTATAACCTGCAGTACTCGCACCTTGGTCACATGGATCTTGGATCTCATAGAACCTTCATAACTCATACACTTGATACACACAAAAAATAAAAGTATAAAAGAGAATAGCTAGTCCAACACAGATCTCAGGGGTCAATCATAAAATATAAAGACAGATGTGTGATCTGTGCAGTAAAAGCACGTACTGAAACATTGCTTCCAAATTTCTAGTTATGTTTGTAATTATGCTCTAAAGAGTGGTAGACTAATTGCAACTGAAACCGCAGCTATTATGAAAATTACAGAAAACTGCACACATCAGCACGTGCATGATGCAGCAAAAGCAGATCTAAAAATGCTGTTTGATTTATAGAAGTTAGTTTCAGAAAAATAACTGCATGAAAAGACAATAGTAGATCCACAAGACAGCATGACTCCAGGAATGTCTCTTAAAACATGTGTTCCAAACCTAGGAACCTTTGGGCCTCGCATGTAAATCAAAGCTGCATCACATACTCTTAAACAAGACAAATGTCATGGGATTCTTTATTCAACTCTACCACATAAAGGCAAGAAGTGATAGCATCAAGTATCGAATACCATGCCAATTTCGATTTGCATCAAAGCCGAAGTCGATAGAAAGGCAGACTCAGGCAATAAAAGTTCTTCAGGGGAAGGGGCGAATTATGACACCCACTCAAATCCATAACAATATAAGCTCGAGTATCGAATCAACTTCAAGGGAAGATAAGACAGATAAAACAAACATGCAAACAAGAATAAAAGATGGCATGACTAGAACCTTCTTCAGTAAACATCTTTGACAGGAACCCTAATAAGGAGGACTTGCACTTCGCAACAAGGTACTGAAGCTGCTTCTTGAAAACCTGACTTTCCCGAGTTACAAAGAATACAAATAAATTCCGAAGCTTGCACAACCATACCTCATTGTTATCCTGAGAAGCAGTTGGGAACATTAAGAACATGTTGGTAACAATTAAAGAGCATCAAGAATGAAAACTAACATTGTCAGGTAAGGTGAGAACAAAACCCTCCACCAATCTCCGACATAAGCAAATCAAGATCTCAGCATTCAACTCATCCCCACTGGTGTTTGTTAGGCACTTAAGAAATGTTCTGCAATCCCCATCAGCAGTACTTAAATTGGACTGCAATCAAGTAAACCAAATAAGAAATCCTCGTATCATACAGCAAAACAGAATCAGAGATATAGTTCCCCGAGGCCTATAATCCCATACCTCTTTTGCATTAACACCCTTTCCAGCCAGTTCCAGCACATTCTCCTCCCGTTGAAGCAATTGAAAGGAAGCATCAAAAAGTACAGAAAATTGAGCAAAATCTGGCAACAGAAAAGAAAAAACAAGTAGCAAAACTTTAGCGTGTATGGAAATACAGATTAGTACGTTTTGTATAGTCGTAATATATATAGTAATCAGATGCAGGAATCAACATTTCAAAAGGCAGGGTCTTCTGCACAATACTAAACTTTCTAAACAGAAATTCTCAGGTGAGTAGAAACTCTCGGATCATGTTAAAAAGGTTAATCAAGCTGCGATGTAACTTTCTAACTTGCATATGTATTTCAGAATCATTTCAGATAACCCACACATGCTACAAGATCGTTTTCAGTCGTGTGACTTGACACAAATTGTTGTTCAAGTCGTGTACCGGTTGGAGGGTCTATTAACAAGTATGTAAAAAAATGAACTCAAACTCACCAACACAAAACACGATTTGATTTCTAGTCACAGCCCACTCCCATTGAATAAAACATTGGCAAGTTAGACCCAACATAATTTAGTATGACGATCCGAATGTTGCTTTACTACCTCAATCCGATTATAATTTCACAATTTGCTTTTTGTGGTCAAAGTCAGCAAACTTTGATCATGAAATCTCAATATCCCATTAACATATGTATTTAATAATACTGTCGTGTGGATTTTGTTAGATTCATTGTATAGTGTAGTTTTAAGTAATCAACTTTTCATAATATTTGGTTACACAGTACAAAAAGATATTGATGTGTTTAAACACGCATCTTGAAGACCATGAAAAAAGCAAGTTCATAGAGCGAGTATAAAATAAGACATGAATATACCTGGTTTCTGCTCCATAGATGATTGTAAGAGGATTAAGACATAAATCGTCTTTGACAATTCATTTGCATTAGAGCATTCCAAAAGCCAGGGTATGAGCTCATTGCAGTGCACCGTGAAAACTTCAGCTAACTTCACAATGTTTTTAACATTGACTGAACATACATCTTCAAGGCTGGGTTTCTGCAAAATGATAAGATCTAGAACATAAAAACTACAAGAATTTTTCACATAATCAAAATGATTACATAATTACGCATGAAAAATAAAGTTCATACAATGTTCCTCACTCATCAATTAGACACAAATGAACCAATTAAATAGAGACTAACTTGCACCATAACCAAGATTCATGTGTAAAAGAGGTGAAATTTAAAAGAACTGGAGGCATGGCTTGGGAAATCGGTAAATGACACCTTTCTAAGCAGTGCACCTTCTCAATAACATCTTTGGGACAAACATATACGTAAAAAAGACGTACAAAACCAAGAGAGCACAGACCACCTATAATAACCAGGGTCTCTCTATCTACAAACAACAATGTCAAGACATCGTTCAACTCCATCTTCATCGTACATCTGGAAAATCTTATACTATACCCCTAGTGTACCATGCATGTACATTGTACATGTATTGAATGTGTATTTCAATATTAGTAATTGTGTATTTCAATATTAGTAATTGTGCATTACAATAATTACACTGTAATCACAATAATGCACAATAACACATAGAAGAATGCACATTATTATAACATAGAATATACAAAATATCCGTGCTCATGGTACCCCAGGGATGCCATATAATTTACCAACATTTGGAGTATGCACTGGTCACTGGAAAAAAAAGCTAACTGACACCCCTAAAACTCCATGGACTATAGGTTAAAATGATCAATCACTGTAAAATGGCACATATTCCACCAAGCAGTTAGGTTATTGTGACTAACCCCGTGACAACTTCAAGACTGTACCCACTTTCATGCATATCATTTGAAGTATAGAAGTGTTTGAATCCATGGTTAGGACCCCAAGAAGAATTATCTCTCTACTTACACTTATGTATCTGTCTCTCAAAAACCATACGAAAGGCAAGGGTTCTATCATATGTCCTATCACATTTCTCCGCATTTACAACCATTACATCAGCTTACAGGATATCATACACGAAATTATGCATGAAGTGTAGGAATGCTTAAATCATATTTTTTTAACATAAAGCATCGCATATCAGCTTGAGCTGATAGGTCATTTCAGAAAAAAAAAAAAAAGTTCAGTTCTCAAATATTTCCTTCATTTGTATTGGTACATCTAACTTGAGCACAAGATTTAAGAAAATGCTAAAAGGGGAGGAGACCAAACAATTCGAAACCTTTTTTTTCCCTTTTATTTCTTTCAGTTTTGTGGTCTCCTCTCTTGATCACTCTCCTTGAATCTTGTGCCCAGACAAGATGAACTTTTTTCAAAAAAAAGGCAGAAGTATGACTAAAAAGACTGAAAGACCCCTTCCTATTTTCCTGCAACATGAAACCCGGAAAGCGGACAGACAAAATAAAGAGAGAGTTACCTTCTCTGTCCCGGAGAGCCCAACAAGATTACCAAAAAGAGGCCATTTCACTTCCTTCGCTAGCTGCAGAGACTCCAAATTCAGCTTTTGTGTCTAGATCACCAAGAAAGAGAGCGAGAGTGAACAATCAAGACCTGGCAATAACTAAGGAAAGAAAACAGATTAGTTGTGACATGTAGAGATGAAACCTTTGGTAGGATCAGAATTAGAGGTAGAATCATTTTTGCTAATTTCTGCGTGAATTGGAAGTTATCTTTGAAAGTCGTTATTGCTAGTCTCAAGCATGAAATGGCAACATCACTGACCATAGATGTACAATCAGATGCACCTACAATGACAACATCAACAAAATGAATCATACCAAAAATTAATTAAAACATGAATGCTTATAAACCATGAAACTTCTGACCCCCGCAATGCAGGATCAACCTGTTTACAACTTTGACCTTAAAAATTACATGCAAGTTGCGCACAGCTCAATGGGGATGTCTACAGATTGTCTTTACCTTAAATTTTTTAAATTTTACTAGCTGTATTTAAAAAGAAAGGGAAAGGAAGGGAAGCGAAAAAGAGACCACGGATGTTGACAAGAATGCATTTGACATCAACGTTCTCTACAACTAAGCCTCTATCCCTCTAGGTGGGGGGTGAGGTACTGAAACATTGTCAATGTTTTGTACACAAAGCAATTCGACCAAGGAGAACAATACATAGAACTCCCATTCGGAAATAGATATACTGTGCACCAATAGCATTCACTGACTCTACAGAGGGGGGAGGGGGGAATAGCAATATAAACTTACCTGACGTTAAGATGAAAATGCATCTCTCCAGCACACTCTGCAATGTATCAAGAAGAACTGAAGCACTAACAATCACATTCAGATGTTGCACATTCAAGGCTGCTTGAACAACAGCTAGATCATCATCCAGAAGACGGCGAACTAGGGCATCTTGAATGACATCAAACACCTGAACAAGCGATCAAGATTAGTTCGCTAGTTTAAAGGCATAATGGATATTAATTATCACAGCGAATAAAATCACTCCGATTCAATCACTACAATTGAGCTTTGAACAGAGGCTCTCAAATTAGATTCATATAAAAGCACAACGCTAAAGCAGTAAAAATTGCGATTTGTAAGAGAACTTATATTATATTCATTTATAATCTCAGAATCTTGCTCTTGCAGTCAGGCCCAGGTTCACTTTCAAGGTAAAAACACAAGCAGCTGTAATCAAGGCTTCAATGATAATTACCGAAACTGACTAATGGACAAAAGCTAAAACCAAAAGTGAATTGACAAACAAGAAAAACCTGAATTGAATCTAATAGCAGATGGTTGCCTTGGAAACAATATTAGGATTCATTAAAATGCAAGAAGGCAAAGGTCACCTTCGAATTGGTAGCTTTATCTCTAATAATACCACCAACATCTAGCCCTGTAACCGCAGAACGGCGGATCTCAGCCTGCCAAACATAATAGAGCTTTAAAAGTCCAGAAACAAGTTGTATGGGGAGAGATCCCAAGGAAATAACGTATTGTATGAACTCTAATTCTCACAAAAATATTCTTCTAAGATAACCATATCACATGACATGAAATAAAGTGATTAAATCAAAAAGGCCAAAAGAAATCTAGTACCTTGGGATGTTCCAGTGCAAAATATATTCCTGAATCAGGTACTCCACTAGAGAGATTACCATCTCCGTCTATTATCTTTAAGAATAGCTCATTACTCCCCTCCTTTCCATACTGCAATATGATATCATAAACAGTGAGAAAATGGTAAGAAGACTCAGAACCAAGACCAACAAGAAAAAAGAAAGGGAAGGGGTTAGAGAAAGTGGCGTTTCTAAGAGTTGAGAAAAAGCTAGAAGTACAAGCATGATGTTGAGTTGAGCCTGTACAGGATTTCTGTTGTTTAGAGAGTATAAAAAAATACCTGGAGAACCTTTTCCATAGCTTCACATAGTTCACTTGGATATTCTTTATAGAGAGACACCAAAATTTCCTTCGCATGACTTCCTATATTATTGCAGAACTCATACAATGAGACAAATGTAAAGACCACAAAAACAGGAAATTTGGCCTAGACTAGCCTAACTAGAAAGATAAAGGTCAATTGAAAAGCACAAACCCAATTCAGATGCCCCAGGCTGATCCATATCTCTAGATATCTTCGTACAAGTTTTCAACAACTTGGAGACCAGACTTTGCACATAGAATTTCAAAGGAATTGTCTCTATAATCACCATTAAAGTGCGGTGATAGATTTGGTCAGCAGAGCTGCAGATGTGAACTTGATTACGCAACATTCTACAAGCACAACCATCCCTCACACATAAAATACAGAATGAACACATTCTCCAAACCTGTACTCAAGAAGGGAATTGAGGATCGTAGTCAAGAACCTATCAATGTTGAATTCCTCGGATAATCCACCAAGAATTTCCACAATATCCCTTCAAAAGTCAAAGGCAGAAAAAGGTTACACTATCGTGGTAGAATTTTTTTTAAATGGTGGAAGGCTACAACTAATATCATCCTGAATCTTCCGCTTGCACATGCATCTCCATAGAACAAACGAAACACACCTGATTTCCATCAACGCATCCATGCTCTTTCTGGAAATCAACCCCACATTTTGCCGCTAACAGAAGGAGTTTCAAAGTCAGTCAAAGCACAAATTAGGAGTAGGTAGCAGTGTAAATCAATAGAAGTGGTCATCCAAGCGGTATAGAATTGCACAATTCCATCTATTTATAACTACATCACTTATTAGTATACTACCTATAAAAAATTGTACTAATAACATTCCTTGAGCTTAAAACAAGGATCATAATTACAATTGGAGAGCTAAGCAAGATCAAGGAACACGCTGGCAGAGATAAATACCTTCACATGCTCAACTACAAGTTTAAGAAGTACCTGAACCAGATTAACCAAAGCCATTAATGGCGCACGAAACGATTGCAGATCCCCTGCATCTTCCATAAGCTCTTGAACAACACCAACAAGCGAGTGGATTAAAGTTCTTGCTAGACCAGCAGACATCTTTGTTTTTAGAGAGAGCAACCCAACAATCATCAAGGCACCAGCCTATGTATAACGAGATCAAAGAGCTAATTATACATAATGACCATGTGAATTTATCATGACATTACATACCATTTCAATTTAAAGAGTACTAGCAATAGTACACCCCCGGACACCTTTTCTAGAGAAATTAATCTATTTTTTGATACCGAAAGGTCAAACCCATACCACCCTCTTGGTTATCAAACCCACTGTCCTGTTCTTCCCCTTCCACTCCCACTTCCCCTTCCCCTTCCCCTTCCCTACACTCCACCACTTGGAAAATGAACGAAACAACATTTATGGTGATGCTTTCCATTACTCAAGCATTTATGTGCGTGCGTATAAAGAGAATAAGAGACCTTATGATCCGAATTGTCCAGGGCACTAGGCTGAAGGCCGGATATCACAAATGGAAGAATCCTATTCACAACATCACTGGTAACAGCAGTCATTGCACCCAAAACCTCAAGGACAACTGCTGTACAAAATTTAGTAACAGCCTTCACAGGTTGAGCCTTCTTTGCTGGGATTGCCTACAAATTCAAAATTTTCAGATAATCACAAGAGATAGAACCTAGTAACAGTCGCCTAAAAAGAATTACTAACAAAGCTGCAAATGGCCTCCAATACGCCTGGATCGCGAATGCACTGTTGCACAATAACTCTCCTTGGAAGTGGTGCACCTGATGCTTTAACACCATCAAGAAACTTCCATCTAGTATTTCTACATGACAGTGAAATATAAGGTGAGAAACCTTACATACCAGAACCACAGCAAGTAATTTACAGCACTTGAGCCGTGCAAGCATGAAGTCATGAACAAAACCTAGACACCATATAATGCCAGTTGAGCTAAAATAACCCACCATTCGTGCATTTACACAGCCAATAACAGAAATTTGAGATCCTCAACTAATTTACAGCACTAAAGACATGCAAACATGAACAAAACCTAGACATCATACTAATGTCAGTCAAGCTAAAAGAAATCACCAATCATGCATTTACTCAGCCAATAACAAAATTTAGACACTCACCCTATATCAATTAACTGTACCACTCGAACAAAGTCATGAGTCTCGTGGTAAGGCAAGGTGCTTAAAATCAGCTCTTCGATGTTGTACACGTGAATCCTACAATTTCAAATTCCCAAAAAATCAGTGGAGATACAAGTGACAGTACTGAAAGTAACAGAGTGACAACAGCGCAAACCATACTTATATCTGCGTATCAAGTACTCGAGCGCCCTAGCTGCGAAGATTGAAGTGAAATGATCCGATAATAACTTCAAATATGAAGCTATGGAGGCATTAATTCGATTATTCACCTCAACGCCAGACACCTCCCTATCAAATTCCTTACTTCTTTCATTGAACAAATCACGTAAAAACAAAGAAAACTTCTCATTTCTGGCGACTAAAAGATCCATCCCTGCAGCAACAGAAAATGAATATACTGCAGTTTCTTCACATCAAATTTGAAGAAAAAAACAACATACTCCTTCTTCCTACCACATATAGCAAGGGTATAAATGGTGTCGATGTCGATGTCGGCGGCGTCCTTGGGATTAAACAGAACGGACGGACGGGTGAACGGCTTCTTAAGCGGCTCGGCGTCGGAATTCACAGCTGACTTCAGCGCCTTCAGCTGCGAAGCGATTGAGCTCGCCATATTTCTGTTCAGTTGTTCTTCCAGATTGAAATGTGAGCGAATTCTGTTCGGCTTATAGGGCGGCTGAGCTATTTATAGAAGCTGAAGGGTACCGGTGTCGGAAGTCCGATTGGCGGTGGCGGAGGCTTAGTGGTGTAACCGCCTCTTCAGTGATAGCGCGGGGTTTAGGGTTTTTCCATGTGCTGTCAGTCTAAAAATACTCGCATTTCTTTGTCTAATTTTTTTAATTGGTCAGATTACGATTGTGCCCTTGTAGTTTTGTGAAACTGTAACCCACGCCATGAGGTATGATAGTCTGACAAATAAACATATCCTCACGGTTTGAATTACTAAAAATGGAAAGATTGCGTTCACATTGAATGTCTTGTATACTTCCTCCGTCACAAAATAAAACCTCTACGTGCTTTTTTTTTTAAATTCGTCTCACACATACCCTTTTTATTTACGTCCTCTATTTTAACTGTATTTCCACCCTTTTGGTTAACATCATATTTGATCATTAATGACTTTAGTCGCATACACATAAAATTTTGATATTTAGAAAATGTATGATGCAAGAAATCTAAACATATTTCACATGATGATAACGGTGCCTATATACTAATTGAAATTTATGGTCAAACGTGACTTGAGAAAGTTGACCAAAGAGAGTACAAATACAGTTGGGATGGAGGGAGTATAAGTTTCTCATATATAGTCATTTAGTCTATCAAATTTATCCTCATTGGACCTTCAAATTTATCATTATTTGTAACGTTTTTACACTATTCATAGCCTCACTCAAGTAATAACTAATAAGATTTGATTTTTGAGATCAAAATATGTTGCCAAGCTTGCATAAAATACTGAACCACAACCAAATAGGAACTTTAGTGTACGTAGGACAAAGGGAGTATTTGTTTTTAAGCTAATAGTTAAAATAACCCTATATTTTGGTCGAAAATACCAATCTAATCCCGTAAAATTTGAAAGTGTAATTTTAACCCCGTAAAATCTAAAAGTGCAATTCTAACCCTATTATTTGGTCAAAAGTGTCAATCTAACCCTAACAACCTGCATTTGGCCGGAAACCAATAAAATGACCATTATACCCCTAATTTAAAAAATAAATAAATCTAAAAGGACAATTTTACCCCTAAAAATCCTCTTCTCTCACAATTGTGCATTTCAAGTGCCGCTCGCTCGCTCCAAATTTTAGAGTACTTGAAGTACCGCCTGACTGCTCCGCCAGCCACTGCCCGTTCCAAATTCTCTTCTCTCACCCATTGTTCTCCCTTTCTTCACAAAGCCTCACTGCCGCCCATACCTCTTCCACGGCCAAGCCTCACCACCGCCGCCTATACCCCTTCCACAGCTAAGCCTCACTGCCGTTGCCTATATTTATTCCACGAACAAGCCTATATATGTTAGATCCCCCTTCCGATAAAAAGTGCCCCCTTCAATCCAACCTTTCTGCACAACCCTAAAATTTGGAACGGGTTGTAGCATGGGTGTAAGGCAACGGGGGATGGGGTCAAGACTGGGTGGCGGGGCTTAAGGCTGGAGCTGGCGGAGCTTAAGGCAGCGGGAATGAGGCATGGGATTTAGGGCTAGCATCGGCGGCGGGGCTGGTTGAGGGGGAAGGTAGATAGTGGTGGTGGTTTTAGGGTTTAGGGTGCGACTGGCGGTGGCTGGCAGGAGCGGAGGAGCGGCGGTGGTGTGAGAATCGGTGCTGAAGGGGGCGGGGTTGTGGTGGCAGAGCGGAGGAGCGGTGGTGGTGTGGGATTCAGTGGCAGAGAAGTGGTTAAACTCTAGATTCCGATGATGAAATTCCAGATTCCGATGGCGAAACTCTGAATTTCGGCCGCCGGCGCGCAGTGGAGCAATGACAACGCTGATTTTGGAGATGAAGAAGAACCTTGGGGTATTTTTGTCACTAAAATTTTAGTATTAAGACTTGGGGTATTTTTGTCTTCTTAAATTTAGTCAATGCTGGAATACTGTGAAAAGGTTATATTGGCACATTTACTGAAATACTTAGGATTAGACTCGCACTCTCAAATTTTACAGGGTTAGATTGGCACTTTCATAAAATAATAGGGTTAGATTTGTATTTTACCCTTTATTGTTGGGCAAAGTCTTATATAAGACTGTCTCACAGTGAGACCAAAGATTAAATTACAAATAATTTAAGATGGGGTTTCATGTTGATGTTTTAAAAGTTTAAGGATTGAATGTGAAATTGTGATAATTTGATGTTTAGTCCTAGTATATATATTAAATTGGACATCTTATTTTCCAAATTTGGCCTCATTTTTCATTCCTATTTTTTCACGAAGCTCAATCGTTTCTCTCTTTCAAAATCGAACCGCTTTCTCTCGCAATATTCAACCGCTTAGATTCTTACAGCCGCTTAGATTTCTTCTATTTAATCATTTATTGCTTTGGTTTTTTCTCCATTTTAAGTGCGCATTGATCGGATTGAAGCTGCATTTTTGTTCTTGCATTTTTTTGTTGATTTTCGTTCAGTTTTTGACGATCCACAACTGGTCGTGTTCGGATTTTGCTTAATCTGCGAAGGTAATGTAATCGCCGAGGTTTTTTGCTCGTATTTTGTTGTTTTTTTAAAATTTTCCCCAATTTTTTGTATGCATGTGATGTTTTATGCTTTGTGTAGGTTTTCTTAGTGTTTCTTTTGCTTATTTTGTGTTTCTCTTTTGATTTTGTAGTTTAATGTTGCTTTAATGTGTTTGATTTGAAATTTCTAGGGTTTCTGTGCTTGGCTGTATTCATATTTTGGGGATTGCTCTATTTTTTCCCTTTGTTGAGTAGGTGTTAGTGTTTCTGTGTTCTATTGCTTGCACATGATCTTATTTTACTGTTTTCCTCTGGATTTTGCATTGATTTGGTTTTTGTGTTGAATGTGTTTGATATTTTAGGGTTTATTTAGGTTGTGTGTTAATATATGTGTTTTTGTTGTTGTTTTGTAGATGTCAAAGGAGAAAGATGCAGGTGATTCAGCTTTAGATGTTCTTTTGGACATTGTGAAGAACTATGAAGATGCTGATCAAGTTAGTCCTCCTCGTGTCATAAAAAATCCAAAGAAACGGGGACCTTCTCAAGGTATCATCTGTTTGTCTCTGTTTTGGTGGGAATTTATTAATGTTTTTCCAAATTTAAATATAAATTATTGTTGTTCAGTAATTTGTGATGTTTTAATTTTATGAAATGATGTTTCATAAACTTCTGTTGATGTTTTACTTTTGGTCTTTTCATGTTCACCAGTCATCTGTTGTGTCTTTCTAGTGTGATTTTTCATCTTTTGTGTATTTCATGTGTTGTGCTTCAGTTTTTGTTGTCTATGTTTTCAAGTATTTGATTTGTCATTTTTTGTTTGAGTTTATATGTTAATTTTTTAAGTTTATTGTATAATGTTCTAAGTTCAGGTCATGATGTATAATTTTTAGTTTATATGCTTTCAAGTTTAGTCTATGGTGTTTTATGTTTACTGAATGATGTTTTAAATGCAGGTTATAGTGTATGCTTTTCAGCTTGATTTGCTTCTCAAGTTCAGGCTACGATGTTCTTTAGTTTGATATGCTTTCAAGTTCAAGCTATGATGTTTTAAGTTTGCTGAATAATGTTATGTCATTTTCTCTTTGAGCTGATATGTTGATTTTTTTAAAAGTTGATTGTATGATGTTCTAAATTCAGTTCATGATGTCAAATTTTTAGTTTGATATGCTTTCAAGTTTAGGCTATGATGTTTAAGTTTACTGAATGATGTTTTAAATTCAGGTTATGGTGTATGCTTTTCAGCTTGATTTTCTTTTTAAGTTCATGCTACGATGTTTTAAGTTTACTGAAAGATATTTTAAATTCAGGTTATGGTGTATGCTTTCAGTTTTATATAATTTCAAGTTCAGGCTATGATGTTTTAAATATACTGAATCATGTTGTAAGTTCAGGGTATAAGCTTGTATGTGTTGGGCATATATTGATTATATTATGCGAAAAATTAAACAACAAAATTGAACGAGCAATTAACATATGCAAGAATAATAAACTTTTATTAATTATTCAAGCATACAATCGAAGCGCTTAAATTACAAATAATCAAAGCATAAATCATGTTTCAAGTAATGATGGAGTCACGAGTAACACTCACTGCCCTTGAAACGAATGAGTCCCGTTGTGGACATCGTTCCCTAGGATAAAACCATCGAAGGTAACAATTAACACATAAGAGTTACCTCGGATTCACGCAAGGCCTGAAGGACTATCACCTTGACCGAACACCAAATGGAAACTTTGAGAAAGGCAGACAGAAGACTCAAGTTTAGAATATGGAGGGGCTTGAGAAATGGTGTGTCTTTTTTTCTGACTGACTTAGAGGCTCCATTTATACTACTCTAAGAGACCCTAATCATGGAAACATGATATTCTTATTTTATGTAATTAGAGAAGAATATTCTCCAATCACCGACTCATCAAATCCGAGATATTCCTCGAATCAAATCTGCTGGAAAAGGAAGAAATATTTGCACAAATATTCTTCATCGTATTAAACATGGTAAACCGCATATTTATTTAAGACAAGATATCTCACAAAATATGGAAGTATTTTGTTCTTATCTCTTAAGAATTACACACAAGCAATTCCATATATACTATGCGGTTAGGCCTTCCAGAGACTTCCATGCTGTCCATACGCATTTTGGACAGTCCCGAGAAAATTACCCGGGCCAATTTTCGCTCATTTTTCTCTCTTTCAAGAGTGATATTTCAAATATCCATATCGCATTCACCCTTGATCCGTTTTGAGAGTTTAAATAGTCAATTTTATATTACTCGCGGAGGATAACTCAAAAATGACATTCACCAACCCAAAATCCATTCGGGTCCCACTCAAAACGACGCCCAAAAGTTGACAAATTTTAACCTTTTAACCATCATTTTCCAACAATCCCCCACATGAATAGATATTGATGTAGGAATCAGAACAATCACGTCAGACACAGAGTTTGACTTGGTGATAGATTCATTTCGACGGCATAGATGCTGCATAGGATAAGTAGGTGTCACCCTTTGAACTTTCCCTTGAGAGAGTACACTTAGCCCACTGGTTAGGAAGTAGACGCGATGTCCTTGAACTTCCCCTACCGCTTGTGTGAACGACAATGCAATTCCCACAGACATCTTTCCTAGCCCTTGCGCTTTCCTCGGTTGTGTCCATTAATCAGGCCATGGCACACGCCTAGTTCTGTAAGGTTTATAAAGAATTGCGTCCCAACAATTCCCTTTCGAAGCGGCCACACTTCTCGCTTACATAGGTGATTCTTGGCGTAAGAGCAGTTCCGCAAACTATTGCGCTCTTTCGAGTACTACATACTCGATGCCTTTAATCATTAAAAGCAATTTAATACTTAACCTCCATTCACATCACTATTTCTTCATCATAGGAATAAGACAAGAGGTATGAAACCCCCACAGTGATCGCGATGGGTCTTTGCAGTTTAGTTGTCCCTTTGAACCTAGATCTTGGGATCTCCAGTCACATAGGTTGGGTGTCCACATACTTAACCCACCATTTATTAGACTTAGTCATATTCCTTTAGATGAGTTCTCAACTAACTCTCGATTCAATTTCTTCATGAAGAAATCGATTGAATCATTTCGTCAAAGAATAACAACCCTTATCATATTGACCTTATGTAGTCAACATCGATAATTCTCGTAGAGAGTAGTCGTCCAATGGTAAAGTGTCTATGTCGAGACACACCATCATCGATATGGCTTTAAGCTACAAGCTTTACGCTACACCAATACACATAAAAGTGCTTTGGTCATCCTAGGGCATATCTTTCCCAATTTTTGTCCAACACGATGGACTTAGATTCCTCTATGAATCTAGCAAGAGAGAACCATTTCTCTACACAACTCAAGCCATATCCACGAGTCTCACACACAGCTAGTTTCCAGTGATCTTTTCTAGATTACTCGTGTATCATCTTACTATCCATTGTAAGAATTGTCTAATGTGCACTTTAATAAGTACAACCGACTATCAATGACCCCTGAGTTCTCTTCTTAAGAGACACCCCACTTTTACAAAAAAGTAACTCATAATGTTTAGAGTCATTCCATTGAATACGACATATCTCCAAGAGACTCAATCATTGTATCAATTTTTCTATCAATGAGAAAACCATCAATTCAAAGACATAAATGACATGGTCATTTTCCGTGTCCCTTAGCATATCCACCTTCATCAAACTCATTGATTTAATATCACTGCTAAACAACAATTAGTTTGGTCACATAATGGGTCATTTAGGAGCATTGAGCTTATCATTTTTCTCTATTCACATTTTAATATCTAAATCTCCAAATAACCATTTAGGTCTATTAGATGTACTTCTAGCTTTCACAAAACCTTGATAGCAAGTACCATCACCCTTGGACTCATTCTCACGTCTAGAGAACACCCATCAAGTACATAAATATACTTACTAATTGTTCAAATCTACTAGTACTCTAGTGATTTGCACTTATGGTAGATCAATATCTCTATTGATCACCACTTTCCACAAAAATTATTTCATGGAATCTCGTTTCCTTCGTTGGTTTATCCCTGATCCTTAATGATTTCATCTATTGACTCTTAAGTCCATTTAAGATAAATCAGGATCTTTAACAGAAACTTCCACAAAATACACTTTCCATTAAGATATATTTCTAGTTTCTGCATAATATTTCTTGTGAATTTCAAGAAATTGATAGCACTTCAACATTGTGCATATCTAGTAAAGATACTGTTTAAGTATTCCTTTTATTACATTCGCAATACGCCAACCCACACATTCGAAAGAACTTTTAGGATGGCTCTATGAGGAGCTTTATTTTCCTCCTTCTTGGGGTATCTTATTTAAAAGATTGCCAGCCAACTTAAAGGCTCCCCCACAACGCTTGATCATTTCTAGCAATGACCTTGCAAATGTCTACATTGTGAATCACATTCCCCAAAGGATTCTATGTGTTCACATCATGGTCACAGATAACCTCATATGTTTTCTGTGCATCACGTAAGTGGTTTCGTTAATATACAAACCCAACTTACTAAAAGTCCGTGTGTTCAATAATGAATCAAACACTAGGTTCTTACCCATGAAAGTTCTTTTAGAGCTAGATCCTTTCAACAATCAAAACACCTTCATGTATTGATCTTTTATCGTGAAAGTCTCTCTTATTCCTTCAACTCCCTTGGGATTAGAGATAACTAAACTTCCCGATCCAATTAATCGTTCTTCCTCGCATGAACAATACCACAACTGATGTAGTATCAATCAATCGAGGATTCGATTAACTCTCACTAGGGCGCAGTGTGAGTTTACCAACTCCACACAATTTCATGCACATTTTAAAGCCAAGTTTCAGTACAACTGCACTTTACTTTCAGACTACTCAAATCAAACTTGAGTGCCTTTATGCTCGAAACACATTCAAGTCCATTGCTCAACTCAAGTTTGAGTGCACTGCTCGACTTGATTTATGGTTTACCCTTTTGGTTCGAGTTAAATTCCTCCCGACTTGATCAACTTGATTCAAATCTCTCGTGGCGACTTTTTCACTTCAAGTACCTATCAAAATTCATAGCGTCGTTGAATTTTCAGGTTTTCGTCTACCCCCCACATTGGGCTGGTTTTATTAAACATCCTCACACTTGTTAAGTTTCTCAAAACCTCGTGTCTTGGGGTTTCTAGACTGAATGTCTCCTCATCTCAGAATTCTAAGGCTTTCCAACCAAAAATCTAGAGAATTGACCAACTGTCTTGGGATTCCCTATCTCATGATTCTTAGATTTTTCAACCATAAATCAAGAGATTTGACCAAAAGTCTTAGGATTCCCATTCTCAGGATTCTTAGGCTTTCCAACCAAAATCTTGAGATTTTCCCCTGAATTCTTTGATTACAAATAATCAAAGGTTTTTAGCATAGTCATGATAACTCATGCTTCAGGGTTTATACCATGGTTCACAAGAACCAATACCCTAGACATAGTCGTAAACTAATGTCTTCACGTTCACATTTTTCAGGTCATACAAAATAACAGGAATATGTTGAACTTTGAGCCCATATGCTCTATCTATGCAATCTAACAATTGTCACTCGTGAGCCATATGCTCGTAAACGATCAATCCAATTATTGGGACAAGCCTTGTCAAACCTTTCATTGCATCAAAAGGGCACTTTCCCAAACAATTAATATAATCATAGCATATAAAGCATAACACAATTTTAGACACAACATAGATCTAAAATTTTTGTATATGCAGCTAAATCAAGTCCCTAAATGAACGAGAATACATCATGGATCAAATAACCCAATGTCACATACTTCATTCATGCACAGATATATTTCACTCTTGCCGAGAGATGTCATGTTTAAGTGCAAATGAAGTTTACCAATTTTTTGCATGCGATTCTCAGACCAAGCATATAAAAGTCATAAATCACTAGCAGCACATTCTCACACAAATAGGGTTTTAACCAACATGAGCAGCCCACATCACCAAATTATTATACCATGCAAAATAGGTATTTCAACATTTGATTAAGTATTTAAGCAAATACTCTAACATTTCAAGGGCTTCGGAAATTAAACATGTCTCATAATTTCCAAACATATGTACTGCTTTCATGTAATTAAATAATAATGTCTGATCCCATATTCTA
Organism: Rubia yunnanensis; assembly: GCA_037428765.1. NCBI lineage: Eukaryota > Viridiplantae > Streptophyta > Magnoliopsida > Gentianales > Rubiaceae > Rubia > Rubia yunnanensis. The sequence continues at coordinate 154,618,167 of CM075061.1, read as the reverse complement.
AACTCATGGCATTTTTTTCCCCGTAAATTTAATTCAATCTTTCATGCAAAGAATCAAATATGATTTCTTAAAATATCAACATTTAATCTCATAAGCATGAATATCACGGAATTAGCATATTTCCATAATTGCGCCATGTAATTTAACATACATGCTCAACTCATATTCCCACATAATTAAGGGATTAATATAACCAAATCCATTTACTATCAAATTCGACAGCCTTAGTGTACTGGACATATATGTGCAAATATTATTCACATAACACTCTTTGTAACAAAGTCTTGTTCACATCCAGATTCACACAAATGGTTATCAAATATAATCCAAGCAATATATGTATATATAGCATATGTCATGATTCACTTTAATTAACGTGTATACGTACCATAGTTTGCACAACCGTGGTTACACTCTTGATTCTTTCATGTTGTCAAGCAAATCCTGCTGTATCTCCATGCCTAGTTTCTCTTCCATAAGAGATATACAACCGTGTACACTCGGATTCACCAATGCGTACATACAAAAGATTTCCATCGTTAAATATATGTACAAATCTCAAATATCGTAGTATAATATTTTAAATAATTATACATAACAAATTGTTCAATATGATTTTGTTGTAAATAACCAAAACCATTAGCATGCATATTTTCGCAAACATACAATTTCCATAAAGCATGCAATCAAATATTTTCGCAGACTTGCAAACCATATGTATATTAGTAGCATGCATATCTTTCCAAACATACAATTTCCATAAAGTATGCAATCAAATTTGGAACAGTATACTAAACTTGACTACCAGCATGTAATTTTTGGAAATTCTGGATCATATATATTCTGGCGCATGCAATCTATATCAATATGGAGTACATGCAAGCATATCAATTTGGAATACATGCAAGCATATCAATTTGGAATATATCATGCAGTAACCATCGTGCATACCAATTTAGTGGAAAAATTACATTACAATCATGGAATATTCTACAAATTCTGGATCGCATATATGCAATCATATATCACATACAATTTCCGCATCAATATAGATCAACCGATATCATTCGTTTCAAGACTGTTGGACATATATTGATTATATCATGCAAAAAAATTAAACAACAAAATTGAACGAGCAATTAACATATGCAAAAATAATAAACTTTTATTAATTATTCAAGCATACAATCGAAACGCTTAAATTAAAAATAATCAAAGCATAAATCATGTTTCAAGTAATGATGGAGTCACGAGTAACACTCGTTGCCCTTGAAACGAATTAGTCCCGTCGTGGACATCGTTCCCTAGGATAAAACCATCGAAGGTAACAATTAACACATAAGAGTTACCTCGGATCCACGCAAGGCCCGAAGGACTATCACCTTGACCGAACACCAAATGGAAACTTCGAGAAAGACAGACAGAAAACTCAAGTTTAGAATATGGAGGGGCTTGAGAAATGATGTGTCTTTTTTTTCTGACTAACTTAGAGGCTCTATTTATAGTACTCTAAGAGACCCTAATCATGGAAACATGATATTCTGATTTTCTGTAATTAGAGAAGAATATTCTCCAATCACCAACTCATCAAATCCGAGACATTCCATGAATACTCGAATCAAATCTGCTGGAAAAGGAAGAAATATTTGTACATATATTCTTCATCGTATTAAATATGGTAAACCGCATATTTATTTACGACAAGATATCTCACAAAATATGGAAGTATTTTGTTCTTATCTCTTAAGAATTACACACAAGCAATTCCATATATACTATGCGGTTGGGCCTTCCAGAGACTTCCATGCGGTCCATACGCATTTTGGACAGTCCAGAGAAAATTACCCGGGCCAATTTTCGCCCATTTTTTCTCTTTCAAGAGTGATATTTCAAACATCCATATCTCATTCACCCTTGATCCGTTTTGAGAGTTTAAATAGTCGATTTTATAGTACTCGTGGAGGATAACTAAAAAATGACATCCACCGACCCAAAATCCATTCGGGTCCCACTCAGAACGATGCCCAAAAGTTGATGAATTTCAACCTTTTAACCATCATTTTCTAACAGTATGTTGGTTGGTATGATTAGTTTTTAGAGGTGCATTTAATGTATTTTGTGTATGTTGTATCTGTTTAGTTTTATGTTTCAATTAGGAGTGTGATGTAGTTTGTGATGTGGGCTGAGTTTTTAAATGATGATTTGTATTTTTTTTCCTTGAATTTGTTTGGGCTTACTATTGCATTGTATTTTCCTTATATAATTATTTGATGATTCAGATGCAAATGTTGGTTGTGCTGTGAGACAATCCCACCGACTGAGGGGTGATTCTAATGTTGATTTGGTATCAGGTTTGTTTGTTCTTATTTACTTTTTGTGAATGATGTATATTAATGTTTTATATTTTAAATTTTATGTTGTTTTCTATTTCATGGCTGTACTCCATGAAGAAGAGACTGAAGGAGAAAGCCAACAGAAATCTTAATTTGGCCGACTATGATGAAACTAATGAAGTTGATAAAGATGGACTGGATCTGCACACAATTTAGAGACTGTGCTGACTGAATCAAGTTCTGGTCCGGATGGTGCTGATAAGGCTGACAATCTGGACTAGATGGTGTTGTTGCTAATGAGGCTGCTAAACCTACGAGGTTGTCTTTCACTTTTTTATTTACTTTTATGAATTATGTATATTAATTTTTCATACATTTGTAACTTTTATTTGTTAAATATCGTTGGTCTGTTTCAGGAGACTTCCTTTCAAAGAGGAGACGGAAGCAGAAAGTCAAGAAGAAGGTTAATTTGTATGATAAAGATGAAATTTCAGGAGGATCTGGTGGTCCCAATTTGGAGAATGTGATTCCTGAATTAGGTTCTGATCCTGCTTAGAAAGTTGTTGATCCAGAGATTCAATTTGATAGGAGGATGTTGCGTAAGTTTGTGGCTGTGAAGAAATCTAAGATTGCTGTTGAGGGTGTCGGTGGTAAAGGTATTGAAATTAAATTTGTTGCTTTCAAATTTTCAATGTTTTATCCTTTTTTCTTATGGAATTTGATGGGATGTTGTATTTTTTTGTAGTTGTTAGGGTTGGTAAGGGTAAAAAGCATGTTATGAGGAGTGATGCTGGTTAGAAGAATCAATTGAAAGGATGATGTTGTTAGAGGTGAAAGTGCCAATAGGAGGACTCTGTGGAAGACTTTGGTTGTGCGGAATACTCTGGCTATGAAGAAACCTAAAGTTTCTTATAAGGGTGTCAGTGGCAAAAGTATTATTTTAAATTGATGATGTGATGTTTTAACATTATGGTATTATGTTTCATATTTTGTAGTTGGTCATTTCATATTTCTATCTTTTTTATTCATGATGCAAAGGTTTGATTATCTAGTTTGATTTCTTTTTTTGGTCTTAGTTGATGATGTGAAGAAGAAAGTTTTCGAGAAACGAAAAATTAAATCTTGTGTTAGTGAGACACAAGCTTCTGGGAATGCTAATGAGGATGATATCATTTTTATTGGTAGGGTTTTTTCAAAAACATTTTAAAATAGCTCTGCTTTTTAGATAACACTTTTTGATGATTTTCCATTTTGATATGATGTTTCAATTTTTGTAGATGATAAAGTGTTCTGCACTGTTCCTGAAACCCAAAATGTGCAAGATAATGTTAATGTAGATGCTGGATCTGATAATGTTGATGATGCTGAAGAAAAGTCTAGAAGTGAATCATCAAAAGATGATGGTGATGATGATGATGGTAGCACTCACTCTGTCGAATCAGAATCTGAAAGTGTGGAGAAGGGTGCTAGAGTTGTTAATGTTTCAAGGGGTGATGATTTTGAATCAGAACCTGATGTGGTGGTTGTGAAGAAGCCTTTATGAGGGTTTAACCAAATTTGTGGATTCTGAGCCATAAGCCTGACCCCGAGCGGCTATAAGACGACTCTTGTCTGTATGCATCCTTTCAGCATCTGAAACACCTTTTGAGGGAACCAAATTTGTGGATTATGCAGTGAACGTCATCTTCATAGTCGGCCTCTGGGGGGTTAGTATCGTCGACGACTTTGAGAGGGACGACACCCTTGAATTTTTTACGGTCGTGGTCCTTCAAGCGCGCTACAAAAATTGGGTGTTTTCCACTTTCTCAAGTTTTCAAGTCCGCCTTAGCAAGATCAAGCTCCTTTTGGAAGGATCTCGCGGCTGAATTCAAGTTGGAGATGCTGTCTTAAAGGCCAACTATAAAGGGGTGGGTCTTATTACACCACGACTCTAGTTCTTCAGAACTTTTCTCCAAGGCCGTCACAACATGGGCTTTGACCTTAAGGAAATCTTCGCATGTGGATTGACCTTAAGTTACCGTTGCAATGCGTTTAACTACGAGAATGAAAATTTTGAAAAAAACACATTAATAAGGGAAATAAAATGTTTATATAAAATATAAAATATAAAAATCAATTACATGGGGGACTAAAGGGGAAAAAATATACACCAGTCCCCTACAACATTATCCCCCACTTGGTCCTCCTGAGCCGATGCGACCTCCGCCTCTGCATCCTTGTATTCTTCATCTGGATGAGGCAAGGAACGGATATCGTCTAGGGTGATGTATTTCCCCGAACCCCTCAGAAGGCTCATCATGGATAAGCTCATTCGACCCTCGTTCATGACACTCTCCCACTTTTGATTTATCGTCTCAAGTCCCTCAAACTTAGCCTCTTCCTTTAATGCTTTGACATCGTCCTCGGATAGGGACAATCCCATCTTAGGAAGGATCACTTCATCCACTAAGCTGGATCTCCCAACGCCCTGGGCAACACTTAGAAGATCCGCAAATAGGTCGAACAACTCCGGACTCCGAAGGACTTTATCTTTGAATGCCTCCAACATAACCATTTGAGCCTCCGGGTCTCGGGCTTGTTTGGCATCCTTGAAAACATAATTCTTTTGTAAGATTAGGCGCTCTTGAGCACTCTGGAGTTCATCAAATTTTTGTTGAGAAACCTCGAGCTCCAGCTGTAACGAGGCTATCTCCCTATTCTTCTCCTCATAGTTAGAGGATAATTCAGAACCTACGTTCCGAATGAAGGAGGACATGGAAGAGGTCAGGGAAAAGGCCAGGGTAGCAGTAATGGTGGACCTTACACCATCCAACTCATTGACAACTTGAAAATAGGTGGCATGGATGCGTAGAAAAGCAACACGCATAATCATTCTCAAAATAATTTTGATAAAATAACCGACCTCGGCGTTTTTCACAAAAGGACCAAGTGCAGTGGTCCCTAAGGTCGGGAGGCTTGAGGAAGATGCCAAATCATGGGCGGCGGCATCAAGCTCCTTATTAGAGGCCTCAGGATCATACCTCTCGTGAGAAATTTTTGAACGACCCTCCCTAACAGAAAGATAGTCCTCGAGCTTCCGCTTCAACAATGTGTCTGCAGGAGCAACTGTTTGAAGGGGGGTAGTGGGGGTAATTGCTCCTTTCTTGGTCATAGCACCCGCTAGACTCTGGCCCACTGAAGAGAGAAAGAAGATATTATACAAGGTACAACAAAACATATATGTATATATGGTAATAAACAAGAAAAAAAGCACAAAATATATGAATGACACCTTCAAAATCAGGACAAAAAAGGGAATCCTTGAGAGGGGCTCTCGAATTTCTAAGTCCTGAGAAGGTCGTGGCTTAACTCCTTTAACTAGTTTCCTTCACTTCGGACCTACTAGAGGCTCAAGAGCCAAGCGGCGGGGCTATCTCAGCAATTTTCTTTTCTTAACAGGTTCGTAGACATACTTTTTGTAAACCTTGGGGGGCCAAGTTTGACCCCCGACTAAGTTATTGGAATTGGTATAAGAGGCATAAGAAAGGGGTGAGGATAGCAAACGATCTCGAGCACTCTAGAGGCAAGGTGGGCAAACAAACTTGTCAGAGAGTTGGGATTCAACTTTAACGTCGGGATTCCATTGAGGAACCTTATATCCAAGGCAGTTAAACGTGAGAGCCCTCTTGGCATCCTTCCACTTTCCCACGTTCCCGAGGAGGGTAAAATCTCTGCGTCTCCGTTGGCGGGGAGAAAAAGTAATGATCTTCTTGGAGGAGTTACCACTGAAGGTTACGGTAAAAAGGGAGCGAAACAACTTATACTTGGGCTCAATGTCTAGGTTGTAACACTGACAGAGAAATATCATGAGAGTGGTTATGGCGTTAGGATGGACTTAAGCAAGGCTTACTTGAAAATATCTGAGCACCGTCGAGAATATTGGAGGAAAAGAAAAGCACGACCCTGACCGAATCTGCTTTAAAAAAATGACCGACCTCCCACCAGGGGGATCTTTGTAAGATTCCGCTGCCCCTAACCACTCTAATTCCACGTCCACGGGAATTCTCTGACCTGGGGGGTAGCGATCGTACGACCCCCAGTATAGTCCAAGACTTATCTGGGGCTGGGGGCTCGTACGTTTCTTCCTCCACAGGGGGATCTGGGGCCGGGGGGCTCAACGGTGGAGGAGGCTTTGGAGTGGAGCTACCAGCTATCTTCCTTTAACATCCTTGAGGGGCTTCCCTCCTTAGGAGAAAGGGAGGGGGGAACTCAATGTCTCCAATACGCGAAAGCCTCTGAATATACCCTCTCCCTCGGCCGGGAGGCCAAACTTGGAGAAAACCTCCCTCAGGGAAATCCTAAAGTGGTATGTAGCTTGAATTACCAATATCATCATTGCAAGGGTTGGAACCCTGGGGAAAATGCCCTAAATTGCTCAGCGTAGCTTCGAAATCTCCCTTTCTGGGCGATTCCCCCTCAAATTCCTCAAACCCAATTCCGTCAGAATGCCCCCTCTCAATGAATTTCTTGCTAGAATCAGCCATGAGCACAAAGGATAAAGGAAAATAAGTGAAGAAAGATGAAGGTTAGGATAACTTAGTGATGAAAGTAGGAGGGAAAATGTAAGCGAGGAATGGAGAAAGAGGAGAGGAATGGAGAAAGAGGAGAGTAAAGTGAAAACCTTTGAACCAACACAACCGCGTGCGCCCCCTTGAATTATTCTAAAAGAAAAAAAATAATAAATGATAGTCATAAAGAAAATTAGACGGCGCCTAGAGGTTAGGGATCCCTTCTTCCAGAAAAATACTAGTGGGGATCCTCGACACCCTCTACGAGAACACGTGAGCCCAGGGGCTCAGTAACGAAGGATAAACTAGAGACTCCTCGAAGATCTTAACCCCGAAGCTACTATCAAATTTTCTGGGGGCTATTGATGATAGGTAAATCCGTAGCTGGGCCAAGAGGATCTTGGGCCGAAAGTACCTTGGACCCGCGTTAGCACAATAAATCTCCTTAGTAGAAAGACGTACATCAAGGCGTATAATCTGAATATACGTTATTCCCTGATACAATATATATAGGCAGGTACGTACTTACGATGGAGGACTTTTGAACACTTACTAAAACACTTAATGACTGAAGCAACTGAGAGTTTACCCCTGGAACATCCCAGGACTTTTTGCTTGCAGATCATCACCGAGTGACTCGACGTTCGGCCGGTTTACAGACGTATAAAAAAGGCACACTCCTGATTATATGCATCAAAATCGCGTAGTTGTTGAATTCTGGCGATGTAGCCTCAAAAACACAAATAAATTATTCTCTCGTATATGTGGTTTAGTGTGGTAGTTGCGTGAAAGAAGGTGTGCTCCAGATTATCTGCACAAAACCTTGTACTGAACTTATTACGATGCTCGAGGATTAAATGGATACATTGAGAAAGAACTCTTGCACACGTCTCCATGTGAAGAAATTTATCGCATTCATACCATATGTGATTGAGCAACATTGTATCCTTCTTCCAATTCAATGATTATAGGGTAATTAATTTTTCAGTTAGCGCATAATTTGTCGAGTTGATTTGAAGCAAACCAACGTGGATATGCTATAAGACAGTGAAAATTTATTTGAGCAAGTGAAGTATCCTTGGATGTGTATGAAAGGCAACAAATTTAAGTTGACATCTCTATAGATGGCTTCATGTTCACACCATGCCCCTGTTGTGCCCTGTGTCGAATATGATTTCAGTCTAATTGTTGTGCTTGTACCTATCGTGCTTTGTGTCATACCGTGCTACTAAAATGAGAGTTGTGCGATGGCCCACCGACGTGCTAGTTGTGTAAAAAATGCACTATTGATTATCTGCACCAAACTCATGTAATGGTTGAGAGATCATGATTACGCTCATTGAATACTCCAAGTGGTTAGGTGCTGTGATTTCATTCCCCATGGAGAGGGGTTCGAATCTCGGCAGGCGCAGTGTGGGAGTGTCCTCCAGTGGAGGTGCTCCTTGTGGCCACCGAGTACATTCGAGAACCGCGTACTGAACCCTTGGGAGCAGTGATTTACCTCCTCGGTTATGAGTTTGGTGTGGTTGCAGCCGGGGCCCTGAGTGCGAGGGTACCCTTTCCTTTTGGGGTTGAGAGATCATGAGGATGTAACCTCGTAAAACAGGAATCTGCTAAGCAATTTATTGCGATCAACAAGTTAAGCAATTTAATTGAGCAACATTGTATCCTTCAATAATTACAAGGTAATTATATCAAGCAATCAAAAGAAACAATCAGTTTACCAGTAAGTGTAGAATTTGTCTCGTAGATTTGCAGGAAACCAACGAGGACGTGCTATAAGGCAGTGAAAAAACATGTGAGCAAGTGAAGTTCCCCTGGATGTGTGTGAAAAGCAACAAATTAAAGTGGACATTCCTGCGAAAATGGCTTCGTGTTGTACTCTATCATCATTTCATACATGATTTAAGATTCATCGTCGTGGGTGCTGTTAATTTGGGTGGCGTTAGTGGAAAATATGGTATTGTGACATTGTTGGTGGTGGATTAGTGGCGGAACTAGAAGGAAATATTAGAGGGGCTGAAAAGAGGCAAAAAATTTTTTTTTGCAGGCGGCCGAAGGTGGACGTCGGCAGGCGGTGGTGCCGTGGTGGATCTGGTGCGTTTTGTTGGAGTTTGGAGGAAGAAGAGTATAATAAGTTAGGCTTGGGCCGTTTGGGCTGAGAAGTGAGAAGGAGTATGTTAGGTTTAATTTATATTTGGGCCAATTGGGTTTCAGCCCAATTGGCCTCAAATTTTTTTCCCCTTAGCTTAGCAAAACGACGTCGTTTAACTTAAGCCAAAACGACGTCGTTTTGTTTAGTTAGAAAAGAAAGAAAAAACAAAATTGATGTCTTCGTCTTCTTCGTTCAGCAACGGCAAAGCAGAAGGGCGGAATCCCGCCGCCGGTGGCTCAAGGGGGGCGGAATCCGGTGACCTCCGGTGGCTCTAGGCCTAAATTCCGAGCCGCCGGTTCTTAGGGGTGGTACTAGCACCCCCTCGCCCCCCTAGTTCCGCCAGTGGGTGGATGAAATCAAGGTGTCAGGATTGATAAACATACAAAACAATTTTTGTCATTTATTTCTTTTGGCCGAAAAAGGATGAGAGCTATAAAGTATTACGATGGCCTGGATTGTACTAGTTTTACAAAAAAAACTTATGTTGATCAGACATTATATGGACACTTTTAGAAAAACTAGATACTCACTCTGTCCCAGCATAAGCTGCACACTTACTATTTCTCAGTCAACATAGTTAAACATTGATCACATATTTGAATAGATATATAAATTATAATATTATTGTATGTGATACAGTTGAATTCGTTGTAATAAATAGTTTCTAAATATTAATTTTTTATTTGTTGTTATTAGACGTAGTTAAACATATTAGCGATCAACCATGTATTTTTTTAGAAACTGTGAAAAAGATTCTATGCAACATATTATGGCAATAAGAGAGTAACATAGTTTTCGTTTGGAAAAAGTTCAAACAATAAGGGCTCACTTGCATTGATATCCCTATTGAAAACTTTTAAATCAAAGTCTAGAGGAATTAAGTTATTCAAATAAATAAATGCATGTTAAGGATTACATGAGTTCCTTAAACAAAGATTCGAAATTATATTTGCATATAAAAAAAAACTGGGGCCTATCTATTTACTATTTGAGTTCGTTTCTTGAAAAATAGTCTCTACATGAGTCATGGAAAGACAAAAGTTTAAAGTGCAAATTAGAAGGGCTGCAAGTAAATAAAAATTTGCACTTTGGGGGCTGCAAGTAAATAAAAATTCCAAGAGGGATATCAAAGCGGCAATTTGATTCAATTTTCCAGTACAGCAGTATCTTGATCCAAAAACTTCCCCGGCCCTCTACTTGGGTTTTGGGTTCCTTATTTTCCCCCGAGCAGGCGCGGATGAGCAGATCCAACCCCAAAATCGTGATATCTGAGCAGCATTTCTACAATGCATTAGTTGTCCAGCACATGTAATCTGTAGGGTTCGTGACATAGGCGGAAGAATCCGATTTCAATAGTGGTTTTTTGTGCGTGCTTGAAAATGGAGTTCACAGAGGTTTACAAGCAGACCGGTCCTTGTTCCTTCTCTCCGAATGCTCGGTTCATTGCCGTTGCCGTCGATTATCGTCTCGTGATACGTGAAGTTCTCACCCTCAAGGTAATTCCGATGTTTATCCAATGCTTTCTCTTGATTCATATTTTTTCTGCCAAATGAATTTATAAATCCACTCGATGATGATTACTGCGAAACACATAGGTACGGTGCAATGTTGGTTTTGAATTTGAATTTTGTTAAACCGTGGCCTGAAATGAAGGTTAAGCTTATCAAAATTATTACCTACTCCCGCTTAAATTGTCCTATGATCAAAAGCTGTAAAATGTTATATTAAGAACATATATGTTATCACGAATGTTTGAAGGATCCACAGGACATGGGATAATTATAGCTGGAGGGAGGGAGTATATGATGATGTGTTTTTGCAGTGAAATTTGGATTGCAGTTCGTCTTCGACATGAGTTAAGAAGGGCGTTAAAGATGAGAAAACTTGAAATTTTAGGCAAATCGAATGATTGTTTTAATTTTTTACTAGTCTGCTTGCCAAAACAAAGGTCTGAATATTAGCCAAAATTTGGCTACACTGGGAAAAATTATTCGGTGCAGCAGCTGTATCCACCTTATTAGTACAGCCAACCAATTAAATTATATCCTTCATTTATTATTCATCCTAAATTGGACTTTATTGATCCAAGTGAGAATTTCTTTGAATCAATGGTGCAATTCCTTCATGCACATTCTTAGGTGCTGCTTCGTGGCTGATGTAGCTCAGGGTGGTGTTTAGTGTGGCTGCCAGACTCCGGCGAGCCCATCTTTGTTAACTTAGTCCCTAGTTTGTAAATTTTGGACTTTTTTGCATTTAAAACATAAAGGAAGTATCTTGAAGGTGCACTTGAGGTGTTTGGTTTTTCGATAACAATCAAAATAAGAACAAGTTTAAGAATGGTTATTACAATACACTTGCATATGAATGAGTTTGGCAACTAAGCCTAAGGTGAAAATGGGCATTAAGGATTTCCAAATACTTGAGTATCTTGTCATAAATTTCATTCCAGCACCCATGAACCAAACACCACTATTTAGAATCATCCAGATACCCCCATAGAGAGTTCCCGGAAACTTGAGAATCACTCTGATACTTTTCTCTCAATACACAAAACAAATACCATGTATCGAGTACGTCGAAAAAAAAACATGTATTGAGCCTCTATCCCACTAGGACACATTATCCAAACACCATGTGTTAAAATTATTATAAATCCCTATTCTGATACCGTAAAATCATCTGATTAAAGACTGCTAGTTTATAGTTTACTTTTATGTTTTGATGTAGTTATGTTGGATTTCCTTTATATGAAGCAGGTGATTCAACTGTACTCATGCCTGGATAAGATAAGTTACATTGAGTGGGCCAATGACTCTGAGTATATACTTTGTGGTCTATACAAGAAACCTATGATTCAAGCGTGGTCTTTGGCACAACCGGAATGGACCTGTAAAATAGATGAAGGGCCTGCTGGCATTTCTTATGCGAGGTGGAGTCCTGATAGTCGTCACATACTCACGACATCGGAGTTTCAGCTGCGGTTAACTGTGTGGTCACTCTTGAATACTGCTTGTATACATGTCCAATTGCCAAAACATGGTTCCAAAGGTGTCTCATTCACCAAAGATGGAAAGTTTGCTGCAATTTGTACAAGACGAGATTGCAAAGATTATGTTAATCTGCTTTCCTGCCAGACATGGGAAATGATCAGCGTATTTGCTGTTGACACACTGGATTTGGCTGATATTCAGTGGTCACCCGATGACAGTGCAATTGTGATTTGGGATTCTCCTCTAGAGTACAAGGTAAGAATTTGCACATTTACTTTCCAGATTTAGTGCAACACCTGCAAGTAGGAACTGTACTTTGGTGTTATATTTTCTATGAACCGGTACATCAAAATCATGTTTTTGTTGCATTTATAAAACGTATCAGCAATAACTCTTTGCATGGAGATAGGCACAAGGAATCCCCCACTAACTGAAATTTAATTGAGATCTGGCCTAGTCAGTCAAAGGTATTTTGATCCAATATGCTAATGGATCAAATGCTGTGCTAAAATTTTCTTGGAAAATGCTACTGATTGCTGTTTAATTATGCTTATGGGTACCATCAAGAATGTACTTTTTCTTCATCGTAACTAATAGAGATCTCCTGTATGGTATTTGGTAGAGTGTAATAGTAAAAGCAGTTCCAAATTTGTATGTAGATCTTTGATAAAATTTTACAAGTTGCGTAATGGTTTTATTGGCTTTCCATATTTTAGATCTTAATATATTCCCCAGACGGACGCTGTCTTTCCAAATACCAAGCCTATGAAAGTGGACTTGGGGTGAAAAGTGTTATCTGGTCCCCCTGTAGCCAGTTTCTAGCTGTAGGAAGCTATGACCAGATGCTGCGGGTTCTGAACCACTTGACATGGAAAGTGTTTGCAGAATTTACGCATCTATCTACTCTACGGGCACCTTGTTGTGCTGCTGTTTTCATGGTAAACTGCACACAGAATTTGTTAATAATTTATGGTTATTTCATCAGTTTGATTTATTTGGTTTTCTTTCTCACATATTAGGAGGTCGATGAACCATTGCAACTTGATGAATTGACATTGAATGATGATTTTGTGCCTCATAATAGTGGTAAGTGTGATTACTGTCCTTGATGGTTTTTGCAGCATCTGTTTGCCGCGAGTTTAATATATTTGCTCTACTGCTAGGAGTACTATCCTGTTACTTTGCAGCATTCTGTCATAAACTGCAAGTCGTAAGGCCTTCTAAGTTGGTTCTGCTGTGATTTTTTATACTACGGGTACTATTATAATTGTGGAAGATTGGTTGTCATAGACAAACTGCATCTAGTGAGATATTGAATTTCTTAAACGAATGATCACTTTGCATATAGCTGAAATGTGCTTAGATGTACTTCACCCATCCTTTACCTCTTCTCAGATGATGGTCCTGAAATGCGAATTCAGGTCAGATATGACATAATGGAATTGCCAGTTACTCTCCCTTCCCAGAAGCCTCCTGCTGATAAGCCAAACCCTAAGCAAGGAATCGGTAATTTATTATCATCTTCTTCATTACATCAACTTATTGTGTTACAGACCAGTTGTTCTTAGTTTCCAAAGAGAGTGGACAGATGTACTTAGTTTCCTTTGCAATGGATGTTTACATGCTGTTGTCCTTACTCAAGAATGCAAATCAATATTAAGAACTAGTGCGAAAAAGTTCCCCAGATTCTCTGGACATGTGATAGTTGCAGCACCAAAAGTTTTGTGGGATTACTATAACTTCTGTATAACCCTTCATCAACACTAATTTCCAGGTCTCATGTCATGGAGCACTGACAGCCTCTACATCTGTACGCGCAATGACAGCATGCCTACCGTCCTCTGGGTGTGGGACATGCAACTTCTTGAGCTTGCTGCTGTTCTGATTCAGAAAGAGCCAGTTCGAGCAGTTGTTTGGGATCCAGTATGTACTCGCTTAGTTATATGCACAGGCAGCTCTCACTTGTACTTGTGGACACCTTCAGGTGCCTACTGTGTAGGCGTTCCACTGCCTGACTTTTCCGTGTTCGATCTGAAATGGAACTCGGATGGGAGCTGTCTCCTCCTCAAGGACAAGGAGTTCTTCTGCTGTGCTGCTGTACCCTTGTTGCCAGAATCCAGTGACTATAGCTCTGATGAATCAAATGATGCTTAAGGTACATAAATTGCATGTAATTTGGGCGGCCAAATCCGGGTCTTGCCATTCACAGTCGCCTGGCATTGATTGATTTCTAGGTTGGGGAAGTTTTGGTTGCCTTGTGATTTATGTATACTTAGTTGAATATCTTGGTTAGATTTGTTTGATTAGAGAAATTGAAAGCAAATGCCTATCCCAATAAGGGAATCGGCTAGCTGGTCCTCATTTATGGCAATTTCGTAGGAAACTCCTAATTTGGCAGTAGGAATATGTTCGCATGTCTCTGCAGAGCAAAACTACTTATAGCGACCTTGGTTTTGCCTTTATATGTTACTAGTCTTACCTGGATGATCTCTGCTCCTACATTCATACAGTATATTTTTTTTTGTCTCTGAAGGAAACTGTATTTTGTTTCAGCGTGCGTGCCTCGTACAAAGATGTTGGAAATGTTTGGTGCTGTGTTCAGGTGGTGTTTGGTTCTTTTATGGTAATTAAAATCGGTATTTTAGATCCAAACCCATTTTTAACGACACTTTAGATCTGCAACAAAATTGCATAGACTTTTGGGCAAAACCACCAAATATATCTGTGGACCAACTTGGCAGAATCCAACAGAGGCTGTAACGACAAGGAACATTACATGGTATATATATCTGGTGAATTTGACAGAAACAACCCTGTTTTCGGGTCTAGAAAAGGGAATGAACCAAAATGTGTCACATTCTATGGCTTTTGCCTCCCACGTGGTGTTGGCCAATGGACCCACCCACCCCCGCCCGCGGAAACCCCCTCCCCCCCGGCGCGAGATCAGTAACATGAAATAGAAAATGGCAACTGCAACTCTTCTCCATCCTTTCCATTAATTTAGCAATTTGAACCTAGGAAAACTTGATTCTATGGCTTTTGCCAAAATGTGTCACATTCTATGGCTTTTGCCTCCCACGTGGTGTTGGCCAATGGACCCACCCACCCCCGCCCGCGGAAACCCCCTCCCCCCCGGCGCGAGATCAGTAACATGAAATAGAAAATGGCAACTGCAACTCTTCTCCATCCTTTCCATTAATTTAGCAATTTGAACCTAGGAAAACTTGATTCTATGGCTTTTGCCAAAATGTGTCACATTCTATGGCTTTTGCCTCCCACGTGGTGTTGGCCAATGGACCCACCCACCCCCGCCCGCGGAAACCCCCTCCCCCCCCCCCCCCGGCGCGAGATCAGTAACATGAAATAGAAAATGGCAACTGCAACTCTTCTCCATCCTTTCCATTAATTTAGCAATTTGAACCTAGGAAAACTTGATTCTATGGCTTTTGCCAAAATGTGTCACATTCTATGGCTTTTGCCTCCCACGTGGTGTTGGCCAATGGACCCACCCACCCCCCCCGCCCGCGGAAACCCCCTCCCCCCCCCCCCCCGGCGCGAGATCAGTAACATGAAATAGAAAATGGCAACTGCAACTCTTCTCCATCCTTTCCATTAATTTAGCAATTTGAACCTAGGAAAACTTGCTTTTGCCAAAATGTGTCACATTCTATGGCTTTTGCCTCCCACGTGGTGTTGGCCAATGGACCCACCCACCCCCGCCCGCGGAAACCCCCTCCCCCCCCCCGGCGCGAGATCAGTAACATGAAATAGAAAATGGCAACTGCAACTCTTCTCCATCCTTTCCATTAATTTAGCAATTTGAACCTAGGAAAACTTGATTCTATGGCTTTTGCCAAAATGTGTCACATTCTATGGCTTTTGCCTCCCACGTGGTGTTGCCCAATGGACCCACCCACCCCCCCGCCCGCGGAAACCCCCCTCCCCCCCCCCCCGGCGCGAGATCAGTAACATGAAATAGAAAATGGCAACTGCAACTCTTCTCCATCCTTTCCATTAATTTAGCAATTTGAACCTAGGAAAACTTGATTCTATGGCTTTTGCCAAAATGTGTCACATTCTATGGCTTTTGCCTCCCACGTGGTGTTGGCCAATGGACCCACCCACCCCCGCCCGCGGAAACCCACCCCCCCCCCCCCGGCGCGAGATCAGTAACATGAAATAGAAAATGGCAACTGCAACTCTTCTCCATCCTTTCCATTAATTTAGCAATTTGAACCTAGGAAAACTTGATTCAGGTTGGACAGTTTACTTCTCATTACAAAGTTAAACCTACCACTTTCAGTAATAGATGAAAAACGCCTATTTTATAATTTAGCAATTTGAACCTAGCAATTTGAACCTAGGAAAACTTGATTCTATGGCTTTTGCCAAAATGTGTCACATTCTATGGCTTTTGCCTCCCACGTGGTGTTGGCCAATGGACCCTACCACTTTCACTTCCATTAATTTAGCAATTTGAACATAGGAAAACTTGATTCTATGGCTTTTGCCAAAATGTGGTGTTGGCCAATGGACCCACCCACCCCCGCCCGCGGCACAACCCCCCCCCCCCCCTCCCCCCGCGAGATCAGTAACATGAAATAGAAACTGGCAACTGCAACTCTTCTCCATCCTTTCCATTAATTTAGCAATTTGAACCTAGGAAAACTTGATTCAGGTTGGATAGTTTACTTCTCATTACAAAGTTAAACCTACCACTTTCAGTAATAGATGAAAAACGCCTATTTTATAGGTTGGCGAGCTACGTGAAACTTCTTTAGAGTATTTAAATCATTGAGATTTACCTTCCTATTAATTTTATCAAAATTTAAGAGATCAAAACTACGTAATAGTAAATACACACTTGTGCCAATAATGCATGTGGTAACTATATTCAGTTTTAGGAGATTTTATTCAGAATGTGGCTTTACTTGAGAATTACAACATGTTCTTGCTCCGTAACGCTTTATAAGTGGCAGCCTCGCAGGTTAAAGTGATGTAACCGGCAAACCAATTGGGAGCGAGGAGTGCACTCATCTCCTTCTGTCTAATTATTCTCTTCGTCTTAAAACGCACAATTACCTTGATTTCTTTGTCTTCATTTGTTTTTTTCCTTTCTAGGACGGCACGTCGGCACCGCCAAAATTGGTTGGAGTTCAAGAATTGCAAGATGCAAGTGCTGATTCACACTTGCTGTTTGGATGATGATCTTTTCCTATATTTATATTTAGAAGATACTCAAATGAGGGGGAGACTACATTGAATAGAGAGTCCGTCTCTCTTGAAAGACGGTCTTTTCATAGGTCAGAAAGATTAAGGTTTAGAGTGTAAATATGAAGAAATAATGATAAAATTTTTGGATTGTATGAATCGGGTTATAAACTTTATAACTACTACACATTTTATAATAATTTTTTAATATTGCAACTAAAACCTTTGGCAAAGTCTTGGGAAAGACGGTCTTTCCATAGGCTTATGGAAAGACGGGATTTAATTCGAATAATAAAAGGTAAAAGGTCTAAGTTGCAACTTTAAAAATTTAGTATGCAACATGTTGTAGTTATAAAATTTATAACCCGGTTCATGCAACCCAAAAATTTTATCTTAATTTATTCTAATTTACACTTTAAACCTTGGTCTTTCTATGACTTATGGAAAGACCGTCTTTCAAGAGACGTACTCAAAACCTTTTAGCTTTTATTATTCCAATTAAAATACCGTCTTTCCACAAACTTATGGAAAAATGATCTTTCCCAAGATTTTACCAATTGAATAGGGAAAAACAATAAATATATAAATGAGAGTAATTTAAATTGAGTGTGTCGCTTGAAAGACGGTCTTTCCATAAGTCATGGAAAGACCAAGGTTTAAAGTGTAAATTAGAAGAAATGAAGATAAAATTTTCGGGTTGCACGAACCGGATTATAAATTTTATAACCACTACATGTTGCATACTAAATTTTTAATGTTGCAACTAACACCTTTTACCTTTTATTATTCGAATTAAACCCCGTCTTTCCATAAGCATATGAAAAAACCATCTTTCCCAAGACTTTTTCTTTAAATTAAATTATCTAATCAATGAAAAAGGTTATTGTGCTAATAGTTTGTTACATTCAATTTATCAGCACTTCAAGTCAAATCAATTCAATATAATTTGATTTGATTGAATATAACATAATTTAATCACATTATTATTATTATTTTTTTTTTAGTTAATTTCAGTAAAAAGACATTTTTTACCGCATGATTGCGTGTAATAGGGACATTGATACAAATACAGATTTTTTACTGAGTGATACGTGTACGTAGTTCCATATTTTAGCATGAATATCCTGTTGGGATAAAATATTTGACCATTGAATGTGGGTATTGTTATATCACGCTACTAGTTTACGCCCTAATACGTATATACACGTACAATATAAATATTAAATTTTCAAAATAAAACAAAAAAAAACATACAGAGCTCCGCCGGTCTCCGCCGCCGCCGCCGTGAGCCAGCGTCAGCGCCGCCGCCGCCGTGAGCCAGCGCCGTCGCCGCCGTCTGCCACCACCTTCTTCTCTTCTTCTTCGTCTTCTCCGGCGGTCTCGCCACCGCCACCACCGTGCCTCCTCCGCCGTCCCTCGTCCGCAGCAAAACCCTAGCCCCGCTGCCGTCCCTCCTTCTCCTTCGCCCCGTCCCCGCCGTTCCTCCACCTTCGTCCCATCCCCGCCGTTCCTCCACCTTCGTCCCCGTCGATCGAAACCCCAGCCCCTCCGTCTCTCCTCCTTCGTCCCTGTCGAGCTCCACCCACCGTCGAGCGAAGCTAGCCCTGCCATCCTCCATCGTCCTCGTCCCCTCGATGGCCCTTTGCCCCGCCGTCCTCCTTGAAGCGGCGGTAGAGAAGCGGCGGAGAACCGGGAGGGCGAACCGGCTCCAGTTCTCCTCGGCGAACCGGGCTCGCTCTCGTTCTCCTCGGCCAGTGGAGAGCCGGGTCGGGCAAGGGCGAGGAGAATGGGCGACGAGAACGGAGGAGAACGGGCAACGAGAACGGAGACGGAGATGACGGAGGAGACCGGAGAAGCGGAGAAGGAGACCGGAGGAGAAGGAGGAGAAGCGGAGGAGACGGCGCTTGGCGGACCGGAGGAGAAGGAGAGCGGCGGCGACGGCGGAGCAATTAAATAAATAATTAATTAATTTAATATTAATTAATTTAAATTATTTAAATTATTTAAATTAAATTAAAAATACATATTATATATTAAATAGTATAAATACAGAGCGTAATCAAGTAAAATATAGGGCGTAATCAAATAAAATACAGGGCATAATCAAATAAAATACAGGGCGTGAAATATCAATCCACTTAAGCAAAGACTAGATTTCAGAACTCTACAGTGGGAACATGAGTCGAGCCTTTTTGAGACAACCTTTTAACTGCAGATTCAATAGTAAAAAAATCTCTGCCAACCAGATACTTCCTCCGTTTCACTAATATTGGCATTATACGTTTAGGTGTTTGGATTTAGGTAGATGAAATGAGTGGATGAAATTGGATGTAGAAAGTAAAAAGTAAAATGAGTGGATGAAATTGAAGGAATCTTGCCATAAATGGAAAGTGTGCCAATATAAAAGAAATATCCAATTAAGGTAAGTGTGCCACTAATAGAGAAACGGAGGGAGTACGCTAAAGTAGAAAATAACTTAACTAAAAACATATACTTTCTTCGTTTCATTGACACCTTTTTTTTTAGTTTATTTATTTTATATTGACATACATTTTTTTTGGTTTATTTATTTTATATTGACATACTTTTTATTTTTGGTAAGATTCATTTAATTTCATCCATTTAATTTACTTTTTACTTATAAATTCAATTTCATCCACTTAATTTATTCACATAAATCCAATCATCTAAACATACGGTGCACCTAAACCTATTGATAGGGAGGGACTGAGTAAGTGTTGATAAACTGAAAATTCATTCTAACATTATTATTCTTTAACTATTAATTCTACATAACATATCGAGATGATTAAAATTTTAATTTCCATCCTTAATCAAAGTATTTAGGGTAAAGTGCTCATATAATCCTATGTTTTGGTGGTTTGTGCTAATATGACCATGTGAAGTTGGAAAATGCTATTATAACCCTATGATTTGATTGAATGTGCTTATATGACCTTGGAGGTCTGAATTTGGCTGAAATTCTATGAATTGACTATTATACCCCTGATTTTAAAAAATAAAAAAATCAGAAAATGTAAAAGGACTATTATAACCCTCATTGTCTATTAACCCTAAACAATTTTCCATTTTTTTCCTTCTCCACTTTCTTCTTCTTCTCCCTGCAGACTAGGGTTACGAGCTTGGGATCCTTTAGCACCTCTCCTGGTACCAGCGGCGGTGGCGGCGGAGACGTCGGAATTCGGCGGCGCAAGCAACTGACACGCGGTAAGCAGCATTAAAGCTCGGGCTCGCCATTTCTGTAAGGACGTGCGGCGGTGGGTTACGGTGGTGGAAGATTTGGTACGACGGTGAGGAGATTTCTCGTCCGGCGGCAGTGAGATCTCGTCCGGCGGCGGGGAGATTTCTCGTACGGCGGTGGGGAGATTTGGAGATTCTGGTGAGACGGCGATGGAGATCGGCGTGTTAACGGTTACTGTACCTAAGTCGGAGGTTAAGAAGCCTGAGGTTAAATCTATTGACATCTCCGGTAAAATCGGCGGCGATGGAGATCGGCGTGTTAACGGTTACTGTACCTAAGGCGAGGGTTAAGAAGCCTGAGGTTAAGTCTATTGACATCTCTGGCAAAATTGGCGGCGATGGAGATCGGCGTGTTAACGGTTACTGTACCTATGGCGGAGGTTAAGAAGCCAGAGGTTAAGTCTATTGACATCTCCGGCAAAATCGACGGCGATGGAGATCTGCGTGTTAACGATTACTGTACCTAAGGCGGAGGTTAAGAAGCCAGAGGTTAAGTCTATTGACATCTCCGGCAAAATTGGTGGCAATGGAGATCGGCGTGTTAACGGTTACTGTACCTAAGGCGGAGGTTAAGAAGCCTGAGGTTAAGTCAACGGCAAAACCGGTGGCGATGGAGATCGGCGTGTTAACGGTTACTGTACCTAAGGCGGAGGTTAAGAAGCCTGAGGTTAAGTCTATTGACATCTCCGGCAAAATCGTATTGCGTATTTTGTTCATCAGTGTTTTCTGCCGTTAAAAGGGATTTTGAAAAATTGGAAATGTTATGTTTTTCAGTCTATGTGTGCTTGTTGGATGTAAATCATGTAATGCTTCTAGTGATTTATTAACAAATTGTGGTGTTTTCTTTTGTTATGCTTAATGAAACTGTTACTTGACTATCTTTTGGTGGCTTGTTTCCAGATTTTGGTTGCGGATCTGCTGGCGGTGGCGGTGGTGGCTCCTTTCCAGATTCCGGCCACCGCCGGTGGCGGAGGTGGCGGAGGTGGCGGAGATGGTTATGGAGAAGAAGAAGAACCTAGGGTATTTTAGTCAATAGATTTGTAATTTGAAGGTTAGGGGTATTTTGGTATTTTTGCATTTGGTCAATACCGGAAATAACAAAGTCAACGATGGAATAGTGCCAAAAGGTTATATCGGCACTTCTAATATAAAACACAGAGCTATAATAACACTTTTTAACTTCACATGGTTATATTAGCACAAACCTCCGCTCATATGATTCTTTTGCCCAAGTATTTATTTGATAACTCTGACCCAAACACCCTCAAATCAAATGCTTAGTAGATGAACAATTAATTGCAGAGAGGCTCACTCAACCGCATGTCGTAACCTTCTACCTGTCGCCACGTCACCCAAATGTTTCCTTCCGCGTGCGTAACAATCCACTGCCTATTTTTCTCAACACAACCGTTTCAGACTTTTTACCGTGACAGTCGAAGAATCCACAAATGCGAAGAACATTTGAGTAAGATATCGTAATTATTTGGATAAGGTAGTTTCTATCGGCGGCGGTGGCCAATGATCGCTTGGCGGTTTTGACTCAGCGTTGAGTTAGGAAAGAAATTTCAATTCCGTTGGAGGAATAATGGAGGAAACCGAGGGCGGAGGAGACGACAACTCCGGCGGCGTTTGCTCGTCGGAGACCGCTGTCGGCGGCGAAGACGTGTACAGTTGTAAGGAATCGGATGCTTCTTCTGCTGATCATCTCGTTATAATGGTGCACGGAATCCTCGGGAGGTACTTTCAATATATGATCTTGCTTCATTTCTAGTCTCTTCCTTTTGGTGCCTTTGAATTGAATTCACAACTTCTGATTGAAATGAGTTTGTATGAAGAGCGAATGTAATACAACCTTCTGAAATTGAAGATTGAGTGGACGGTGAATTCATAATCGCTATGTGTAGGTCTTGACAGCGAATATATCGTTGCATGAGAATTAGCATTTTCGAATCAAACTGTGTTTCTCTTGATAAACTAGTCTGATTTAGGGGCTCTAGTGTTTGGTTTGGAGCTTCGTTGCTATAAGAATTTTATCCAGTTAGTTTGGATTATGCTGAATTATAGGCAGTTAAAACTCAGAAGAACCATTAAGAGACTTTAATATATTTGTGCTCCACTCTTTGGTGTAAAAGGCGGAGTTCCTCATTTAGTTTTTCTGTATTTTTGGTTGAGTTGCAGTGCTTCTGATTGGAGGTTTGGTGCTGATCAGTTTGTTAGCATGCTTCCTGATAAAGTCTATGTACATTGTAAGTAAATTTCCTTCACTGTGGCTTTCACACTTATGCTTGTGAGGTGAATTTCCAGCATCCGATCACATCTGAATTATGCAGCACATTAAGCATGTTGGATTACTACAATTTTCTCTTCTTCCTTGTATGTACTGATAGTTTCCCCCCTGTAATCTTTTATGCATCTCTGAGGAACACTGAAGAGAACAAACATGCCATACGGTCTATCTATCTGCCCAGCTTTATGTGTATCATACTTTCGTAACTTAAACTTAAATTTCGAAACAGGCAGCGAAAAGAATATGGCTAAACTGACTTTGGATGGAGTGGATGTGATGGGTGAAAGATTGGCTGAAGAGGTTATGCTCTTCTCCAGTGCACCTTTGGCTCCTTTCTTTTATTATCTATTTAAGTTACTGGAAAGGCATTCATGTTAATATTTACATAAAGATTAATTGTAGGTCCTTGAAGTAGTTCAGAGAAAGCCTGATCTGCGGAAAATTTCTTTTGTTGCGCATTCTGTTGGGGGTTTAGTAGCAAGATACACTATTGGAAGATTATATAGACCTCCATGCAAAGGAAATCCAGATAACTTGTCAACTAATTCCAGTGAAGAGGGGACAAAGGCTACAATCGCTGGTCTGGAACCAGTTAACTTTGTCACTGTTGCCACTCCTCATCTTGGATCGAGGGGTAATAAGCAGGTTTGTTATCCACCTGTATTGCATCACTGGTTAGCTGTTTTTTTGCATCTATTGAATTTCATTTGGAAAAGGCATCTCAC
Organism: Rubia yunnanensis; assembly: GCA_037428765.1. Taxonomy (NCBI): domain Eukaryota; kingdom Viridiplantae; phylum Streptophyta; class Magnoliopsida; order Gentianales; family Rubiaceae; genus Rubia; species Rubia yunnanensis. The sequence continues at coordinate 154,594,658 of CM075061.1, read as the reverse complement.
AAACAAGATGTTACGGATGCGGGATTTGATCCCGCAACCTCCAAGTTATGAGCCCTACGAGGTACCGAACTTCACTACCTGCTCTAAAGAGAACAACCAAAAACTAATATAGAAAATAATTAAGGGTTTAAGTGTGCCCCTCTACCATATCTATATAAAGATAATGGCCAATTTATACAGAATGGTAAAGGTGGACCCCCAACCACTGTCCGCAACCATAGAATATGAATCAATGGTTATTCCTTGCCAACTATATCTTGTTGCTCCAGGCAACAAACATGCACAAACCATTTCCCGAAGTGTATGTCCAGATTGTCCAAAGTTTCAAAAATTTCGCTCTTGGTCTCTGGTCGCAAAATGCGGTCGATGTGATTGGACCGAAAAAATGTTGCTTCCATGCCCTCTTCCTTTTTAATTTATACATGGAGCACTGGGACCTTGGGCGTGCATAGGACATATAGATGTCAACATCTGAACCGTAGAGGGTTACTAGTTTGGCTACTTTTATTACCTTATAACATCAATTCTATGTTGGTGGGTTTCGCTTGATGGCACACTTTATCATTTAGCCTTATATGTTGTTGTTATATTATTATTATTATTAAGCATATCAAAATTCCTCCGCTTCCCTGTCTCTCTGGTATCTTGATTTTTTTTTTTTTTTTTTAGTCTTATGAAAAATTCAGATTAGTTTATGTTACGGAATGGGCTTGGTATTTAAAGCCCTTCATTAGCATTTACATACATATATATTCTTATAACATTAGAGCAAAATGATTCCATGACGCTTGTAAGACTAAAGGAAATATTGGTGGTTGAGTTTCTTGATAAGGTGGTCATTAATATGACTGCAAATTTTCTTGGGTTATGCATTCATTAGCGTGCTACTTTCTTTATTGGTTTCATTTCAGATACTTTGATTATCTGAAAAAAAGGACATGGTATATATTGGTTCTCTTGTTGTTTTCAGGTGCCCTTTCTCTTTGGTGTGCCTGCATTGGAGAAAGTAGCTGTTCTATTAGTTCATTGGATATTTAGAAGAACAGGTCGTCACCTTTTCCTTACTGATGATGACAATGGAAAGCCCCCATTACTTATACGCCTGGTGAACGATGATGGTGATCTGAAGTTCATGTACGTTATTCTTGCCACCTGATCCATTTAAACCTAAATCATTGAGCTACCATACTATGCTTCATTATGTATCACAATTGAATGGTGTATATAAATGTCTGCAGGTCTGCCCTACGATCATTCAAGCGCCGGGTAGCTTATTCTAACGTGGGCTATGACCGTATCCATATTATACTGTTGATTTTTCCTTTATGAATCTGTTTTAGCCGAGCTACAATTTGTTTTCCGTAACAAATTGTTGCTTAGATATTGTTGGCTGGAGGACATCATCAATTAGGCGCAATAGTGAGCTGCCAAAGGTATGGTCTCTAGGCTTTGCTGTTCTCATAATGATCATGTGTGCTTGGGTAATATTTTATTGTGATGATCTGTCTTCTGGTGGCATATAGTGGGAGGAATCATTGAATGAAAAATATCCTCATGTTGTGTATGAAGAACTCTGCAAAGCCTATGATACTGAGCAATGTGACTCCATTCCTGAAGAAGATAATGGGTTAGATGGCATAGAAGGTCTGTAATTTGGACTAATTTTTTCTCTGAAGATCTTTCAACTTTAACTGCTGCTTTTGTTGCTTTCCTGAAGTCAAACTGTATGTTAGTAAATTCTCACAACTGGTCAGGGTGGTTGATTCCTTTGGAGCAACAAATCAGTTGAATTCTCAAGAGGGCACTCAACACTTTTAGTATGCATTTAGTCCACGTTGTGCTTGATTGGTTGATTCTACACTATTTTTACTTACATGCAAATGACTTAAGCTCCCTTACTATGTGCTAAAGGAAATTGTGGCAGTAACCACAGGTTGGCTGTATCTTAAACATGTGTCCACTGACACATTAATCTGTTTTTGGTATTTTAAGCTGTTTATACTAGTGTTATGCTGAGAGTATAAAATTAGAATGACTCCAACTCGATGGCTTTGTAAGATGAAGTAAGAACACACATATGACCTTCCGATTCTCTGATTTTCACAATATTCATTTGTGAGGTATATGCTGGGTGGATTATAGCTGCTGCTTCTAGTTTGTGATTGCTTGTAAGGTTTCATCGTGTGTTTTTCTTTAACAGAGAAGCTGGTCACGGCATTATCTTCTGTGCCATGGGAAAAAGTAGATGTCAGCTTTCACAGCAGTAGGCTGAGATTCGCTGCTCATAGTGTTATTCAGGTTTGGTTGAAAAGTCTCTCTCTCTCTATATGTGTGTGTGTGTGGCTGTGTGTGTGAACAATGGCCATTTGCTAGGATGCAGTTCTAATTTTATCACCCAAATATCAAAGTATTGGTGGGTACCTGATGCACTCATGCTAAGACACGAGTAATTAAACTTTTACGGTAGTCATCCATTATTCAGTCAAGCAGTAGTGAATTCTCAGCGCCCTTGTGCTTATGGCTGAGGTTATATTTCAGGTGAAATACCAGTACATGCATTCAGAAGGCGCAGATGTTATACAGCATATGATTGATCATTTTCTTCCGTAGAAGCCTGTCAGACTTTTGATGTGAATCAAAGCCCAACATGATGCTGTCATTGTAAAACTTGGGTAGGTAATATAAACCGAAATATCATTTCTCTAAAGAAAACGCATATCCTGTGGCTGGAATTGGATATCAACTCGCTGAACGTCAGTTGAGATGTATCCCTTATTACCTTGGCTGATGCCAGAAAGGTCCGACGATAGAAAAGCTGTCAAGATATCACGGTAAAGAAGCAGATTTTCTCGATTCTTTTTAATTGTGTATATCAATCAGTAAATGAGTTACTCAGAAATTCCATTCATCTCTTTTGTTATTCGGAGGCACAGCAAATAGTGACATGCTTTATTTACTAATACGTTTGTCCCACACGAACCCGTGGAGGGAGAAACTAAAAGTAAAAAAATTGAGCAAATGACTTCTGCGACCTTCGAACTATATCATTGTTCACTTTTGACTCCAATTTTTGTCCTACACTATTGGCCTATGAACTTACAAAACTACTGAATTGTGCACCTTCGGTCAGGTCAAAGCGTTAATTTTAGGGTTAAAACTGACTTTTTCCTTTTTTCCTTTTTCATTTTTTTTCTATTTCCCTTTCTTTTCTATTTCTAATTTTCCTTTTCTGTTTCCCCGTGTCTTTCTTCTTGCCTAGCGCCGTTGTCCAAATAAATCCGCCCCCAAATCAATCCATCTGCTGTCCACCAGGTTTCTAATCATGTTGGCGTCGACGACTGAGCTTAACGCGATCCTGCACAGCAATGTTTGCTCGACGGCGCACTCGTGTGGGATCAGCTCGCACGTGTCGTATGGGTGCCATTTGAATTACCGGTCTTCTCCGGCGTCGATGTCGGCATCGACGTTGCAAAAGCTGATTATCGGTGGGCTTTCGCGATTGCTGTCGTCGGCGTCTCAGCCGGCGGTGAAGCTCGCGAGCTATTCCTATCACTCACGAGCTATTTCCACATGGAAATGAAAGTAAAATTAATATAAAAGGAAAGAAGAATTAAAATAAAAAGAAAAGGGAAAAGGAAAATGAAAATGGAAAATGTCAGTTTTACCCCTAAAATTAACTCTTTGATCACACCTTAACGGTTTTATCTGACGGAAGGGGCACAATTCACCAGTTTGGTTAGTTCAGGGGCTAAAAGTGTGGGAAAAAATTGGAAGGCCAAAGGTGAACGATGGTGATAGTTCGTGGGCCACATAAATCGCTTGCTCAAAAAAATCATGAGTGAAATGTCCAAATTATCCCTGTAAGATTCATTTGCCACAACAGCCCGGCGCACCAACCACCAACCAGCACCACCTCCTGAAAAATGAGCAAATCCGAACACCTATGAACAATAAAATATCAAATCATATTATAACGATCATAATGTTAGGTGTGTTCAACCCAAGTCCCACATTGAAAGTTGAGAGATATTATTCACTATATAAATGTGAGTCTCAAGACATTAGTATGGGGTCTTTTGGGGATAGATCAAATATCAAAATTGTGCGGGATCGGTCCAAAGCGGACAATATCATATTCTATGACCTATTCTGGCAGCAAAGATGTTGTGGTGACAAAAACATTATGATGATGAAGATGAATAATAGGGAGTGATGATGAATATCAGCATCGAAAATCATACTCTATATACTCCTTCTGTCCCACTATAAATTGCTTATTAAACTTTTAAGAGTCAAACTTTGAAAACTTTGACCATGTATAAAAATTAATATATAAATAATAAACACTAAATTATTTTTTTGGTCCCCAACATATGTCACAATACCACCTTTTGGTCCCCAAGGCCAATATTATGTATGTTCGGCAATCAACAAATACAAAATGATTTGTTTGTTCCCCAACGTTGTTGCCACGCCTCGCCTCACTATCGCAAAGTGGAACTCTGCGGTCATCGTATCCTTGCGTGATGTTGCCATCGTTCAACTCTGATTCGAATTGCATAGGCTTAAGGTTTCAAATTTTCCATCATGTTATCTCACCGCCATGGTTGTCTCACTGTCTACAAACCCTAGCGGTTGCCTCACCATCTGTAAACTAGCACCAGCGTCGACAAACCCAAGCCCCCGTCGTCACCGTCGATTGCTCATTGCCATCGTGACTCTGCAACCACAGCGGAGGAGCTCCTCGCCGTCTATTGCTTATCGTCATTGATTGCTTCTCGCTGCCACAACTCTGCAACCATGGCGTGCGAAGATCGCGGGAGTCAAAGTCAAAGTCGGAAACGTCGTTCAATCCAGTGGTTTTGCGATGGAGAATTGGCGACAACGATGGAGAATTCGACGGAAAGAAAAGATCGGCAGTGATTAGTGAAATTATGGTGAAATTTTGGCTGAAACCGTCGGTCGGTGGCGGTTTTCGATCGGCGAGGAGGTTTTTGATTTGTTGCAATAGAAAAATGAAAATGAAAATGTTGTAGTGTATATAATCTTTGATAATTTCACAATAGGTCCTATATTTATTAGCAAATTTAAATTAAAAAACCCCATCCTAAATGAAACTTGTTATAATTGCACAATAAACCCTGCATAAAGTTTAGGCTGCCTAAAATAAGACTTTGTGTTCTACGTATAATTTGGATAAATATTAAAGGTAAAATTAGATAAAATGAAATTCCATTTTTTGTTGGACTCTACAATTAAAAATATAACATTTTAACCTACTTTCTTCTTAAATCTTAATCTGCATACTGCGTTTCTTCAATATTCTACATTTATTCTACAGTAAGTATTATTTTAGGGGGGGGGGGCACAATCTTTTTTTACCATACAAAAACAAATAAAACACAAAAAAGACTAAATATCAATGGAAAAAAATAAAGTTGTCGGGAACTAGGCACCCCTTGGTCCCCCTCTGTTCCGCCACTGTCCGTGTTGCATCCTTTCAGTTGGGATGATTTTCCGCCATGCATCCCTCACACACGTTGTTGGTTTTGATTATTGGGCTACCTATGATTTTCTCTGTTATAAAAGGGTTGATTTTAAAATGTTTTTTTAAGAGCGAAGTGCTTATATAATCCTATATAATTAATGAAAGTGCACATATAACCCTATGATAATTGAAAGTAAAAATATAATTCTAGATAAATATAAGGCTAAATTACATTTTTAGTCCCTTACATACTTACCAATACCTTCTTTTGGTCCCCAACTCCAAAACCACTTTTAATCGGCCACCAACATTCTGAAATTGAATCTTTTGGTCCCCAGAGGCGGTTTTCAGGTATAGTCAATGGTAAAATTGGTCAAAATATGTAAAATAACCATTATACCCGTGTGTTTAAAAAAATAAAAAAAGAAACTTAGACCACGCCGCCGCTACCTCTTTCCTGATTCAACTCTGCCGCTACCTTTCCCCGATTCGACTCCGGCGCTACCTCTTCCCTGATTCCAACTCCGCCGCTACCTTCTTCTCCACCCGCCTCCTCTTCTGCGTCGTCGATTGCCTCCCGACCACGCTCCCCACGAATTCCCCAATCCCAAATTCCTCTGCCCCGCTTTCCTTTTCTCCATCGCCATTACCGATTGCATCCAGACCACACTCCAGACGATGGACTGTGATGAGTGTTTGGTGAGGATGGTGATTTGTACGGCGGTGGCGCTGATGTTGCATGACGATGTGACGATAAGGGATGGTGATTTGGTGGTCGCGGTGGTGGGTGAGTATGAAATTTTCAAGCTCTACCATGGAAACCAAGTGACCGAAGCCAGGAGATGGTAGAGGACTATAGTTTGCTCTATTTTGTGAAGCTGAAGAAGAGCAGCAGCGGCGGCGACGGACCGTGGCGGTAAGGGTTTCAAAGAAAACCCTAAAAGAAAGAAAAATTAAAAGAAAGACTAAAATTGAATAAAAAAGTAACATTTTAAAATTTGAAAATTTTAATTGGAAATATTTTTAAACTAGTAAAATTACTAAAATACCCCTGGATATACCGGAAAACCATTTCGATTTACCTGAAAATCGCCTCTAGGGACCAAAAGATTCACTTTTAGAATGTTAGTGGCCAATTAAATGCGGTTTGGGAGTCGGTGACCAAAAGAAGGTATTGGTAAATATGTAAGGGACTAAAAAATAATTTAGTCTAAATATAACCTTTTCCGGCAGTTTGAGGCTAGATTATGTTAAAAAGAAAAATTTACCCCTCTAAAAAAATTGATTGTTTTTCAAAATTATGAAATGTCTATAATGCTTCTACACCCTATTTTCCTTCATCCTTTTGTTCTTCTCTTTATTTTCTCCTTTTCTTTCTCCTCTGGTTCTATCTTCGCACCGTTATTTCTCCCCTAAATCCTAGTACAACGACGCCGTCTGCCACTTTACGGCGTCTGAGACTGGTCGTCTGAGACCATATCCGTCTACGCCCATGCAACCATGCTGAAGTGCTTTCCGATGCGCAGAAGACCGTCGAGCTGAAGCTCGATCGGGGAAATGGGTACTCTTGCCTCGGGGTGGTGCACTCTAGCCTCCGCCACCACGACATCCCGACATAGGCCGTCGGTGCAACGAGTGCGTTCGAGGATGTGTTTTCTGGGCCAGAGATATGAGCCAAGCTCACTGCTCACTCATCGACCCGAGGCCAAGTCTCATAACAGTCTCAGTCTCGAACATCATAGGCGGCAGATCGGTGTACCACGGCGTGAGCGACAAATCTGTCTTTTGGGTCTGAGATTACATCTGAGACTGTATTTGGGGATTTCGGATTTTGGGTGACGGATTTGGGATTTTGGTCGATGGATTTGGGATGGATTGGGAAAGGTGGAGGAGGTGGTACGATGGAGCGGCAGAGGAAGAGGAGGAATGGCTGAGATGGGTGGCGGGCGGAGATTGTGATGGCGGGGGAGAGGAGGAGGTGGCTTAGCAGAGTGGTGGAGGAAGTGGCATGATGGAGAGGCACTGGAGGTAGTAACAGAGGCGGCGACGGAGACGGTGGAGGTGGTGGAAGAACAATGGCGGGCAAATGGCATTTTAGTCTTTTGAAATTTAGTATTTGGCCCAAAGGGCATTTTGGTCATTTTGGTCGATCAATGGCCAGAAATGGCCAGTCAATGTCAGAATATAGTCTTTAGGGTTATATGCACTTATGTAAAGTAGTTAGGGATGTATTTGCATTAAAAATTATCTTAAGGTTTAATATGCACTTCCTCAAGTATACAAGGTTATATTTGTATATTTCCCTTGTTTTAAACATTAGATTAGGATTGTCTCTGTCACTATAAGTTTTATCGGCGATCTTTTTTTTTGATACAACGATTTGGTAAAACTTTGTTAACTTCAAATCTGTTATTCAAAGACGGTTAGGAGAAATCAAAGTAAGAATCGTTTAAACAACAAACTTGTGGCGAGTCCGAGTCGGAGTATTCAAATCACTAGACTTTGGTTCATTTGGATGTTTCAAGTCAATTAGATTGATTATTCAGTTTTATTGTCTTTGAACCGTTTGTTTGGTATCCTGCTAGGTTTGAGTTAGAGATAATCCTGCATACTATAACTGATTCCTATACACCCACATAAAAACATTTTTGACAATAAAAATGTCCAGCCACAATCTCCTAATGTCTCCTAATTTAGTAAAAGGATCTGAACGGTTAAATGGAGATTAACAAGATCTTTAGTGACTTCGTAGACTTTTCTTATTATCACTCAGATCATTAATTAAAAATGTAATATCTAATTAATGCCTTTGTGTAAATAGAATTATCCGATCGCTTGGTGAGGTTCACTCGAGTGTAGCATATTTGACCAATCTAATCAATACTGAAGGTAGGGTTCTCAAACTGTTTTAATTACTCCTTCAATTTCAATAGAATTTGCACACGTTGGTTAATTTGAACAAGACACGTATAACCATAAAGTTGAATAGCATATATGCACCAATACCATCGTGTTAAATATTGAGTTGATTCTTTGCATCATGTATTTTCTATACATCAAATTTTAATACAACATTAATACATATAACTAATGTGGCAAAGTCTTGGGAAAGACGGTCTTTCCATATATTTATGGAAAGACGGGGTTTAATTCGAATAATAGAAGGTAAAAGGTGTTAGTTGCAACATTAAAAATTTAGTATGCAACATATAATAGTTATAAAATTTATAACCCGGTTCTTGCAACCCAAAAATTTTATCTTAATTTATTCTAATTTACACTTTAAACCTTGATCTTTCCATGACTTATGGAAATACCGCGTTTCAGGAGACGCACTCAACTAATGTTATCGATAATCAAATAAATCATAACGCGTGCAGATTGGGCGGAGAGATTACCGAAAAGCAAAAGGAATTCGTTCGTTTCATTTTGCCATTTCCTTCCTCAGAAGTAAGCGCGCCAATAGTATCACTGCACGTGTCTTCTCGTACAAAAACCGGGCAAAAGAAAAATGACCTTTCCCATCTCTTTCCCGGAGTACTGGCCAATTTCAAAAAAAATCTGCGACTCTCACATCGGAGTTCTCGCCCCGTCCCGCGCTATGCAGGTTTCTCTATCTTCTCCTTCCACCGCTTCTTCGTCCTCCCCTCTCTCGAAGAGATTATGTCACCTTCGCTCCAGCCAGCAGTCTCTCAGACCGATCTCCGGTGCTTCTTATGGTTTCCTGCGCTCGAATTCGTTATTTGAAGTGTCTCTCACTGCCAAAAATCTCTCCGCTGTGAGAAGAAGCCGCTTTACGGTGAAGAATCGGAGCTCCGGTGAAGGCGCTACTAATGACGCCGCCACCGCAGCCGACGCCGACGACGGCTTCATTCTTGAAGACATCCCTCACCTGACCAGTTTTCTCCCTGATCTTCCGGTAGCATTTCGCTGTTCTTACTTCATGCTTTGTGCTAATTGCGCTAAGTGTATTTCGTACATTATTTTACTACGTTATTAGCTCAACTCGCGCAAACCCCTCTGGATTAAGTGCGACGATAATTTGCATGTTAAAATTCGTATAGTTAGTATGCGGTAGCTAGTAATCATCAGCTACTGTAGTTTCAAGCATAACGCTGAGTCGCTGGCATTCTTTGATTAAGCATCAATACAGTACAGTATATTAGCGATGATGTGGCTTTGCAGGTTAAGGAAGTTAATGTACTTGCAAAGTCTCTAACGTGATCTCCTATAGGGTAATTGGCTAAATGAAATATGAAAAACTTCTAGTGATAATCTTAATTAGGTGCCAGGAGGTGCGGTAATGCTGTTTGAAGCATTAGAGCATAGTGATTTTTTTGCTTGTGCACTCAACTGGCTAGTCTTTAAATTAACACATTCTTTTCCCTTTTATGCTATGTGTGTTTACAGTCATATCCAAATCCTCTGGAAAAGTCCCAGGCGTATGCTATTGTGAAGTAAGTTCATATTTTCTCTTTGTTTTAAATGACTATGTTTCCGTGCTAACTATCACAGAATGTGGTTTGTGTGATTACAATTATTGTCTTTTTGCTCCAGGAATACATTTGTCAGCTCTGAAGACACAGTCGCTTTGGATGTAAGTGTGTTTATTCGACATGTATTTGATTGACTATTTGAATTTGACTGTAAAAAACTCGTGTTTGCCTTAGATTGTCGTTCAAAGAGGTAGTCCTAGAGGTGTACATTTTCGCCGTGCAGGTCCTCGAGAAAAGGTACATAACTTCTTCATATTTGTAAGGCCACTCATAGTTCGACCATGTAGTAAATAGTCCTGATGAGGTCCTGGTTTTAGGTTTATTTTGCCCCAGAGGAAGTTCGTGCTTGCATTGTTACGTGTGGAGGTTTGTGCCCTGGAATCAATACAGTGATTCGCGAAATCGTATGCGGCTTGCATAATATGTATGGCGTGGAAGATGTACTCGGGATCCAGGTGAGGTTGATTAAATGCGCTGGCTATCTTTTGTTTTATATCGTGTAGCACACTCTTTGTTTTTCTGAAAATTTCAAAGAAATTTAAGAATGTGCAGTAGAAAATTGTGAGTACCATTTTTCTTAACCTGGGTAGCATGGAGCAAAAGCTTCTTCACTTGCACCACCTGATTCTATCAAAATGTACAGGGAGGATATAGAGGATTTTATTCTCAGAACACTATTAAGTTGACACCAAAGCTTGTCAATGACGTCCATAAGCGTGGTGGTACTTTCCTTCAAACTTCAAGGGGAGGTCATAATACCAAGAAAATAGTTGATAATATTCAGGATCGTGGCATAAATCAGGTGTAGTAACTGTAGTAGCTTTTGTTTGATACCAATTATTTTAAATTTCCGAAGAACGGGACATTGACTCTCTCTCTCTCTCTCTCAGGTTTACATAATTGGAGGGGATGGCACTCAGAAAGGAGCTGCAGCGATTTATGAGGTTATTATGTCCTATAAACTTCAAGAAATTCTTTTAATGACCTTTTCAATCTTGCTTATGAGATGCTGACTTGTTTGTTTCTATCAAGGAAGTTGAAAAACGTGGTCTGCGAGTGGCAGTTGTTGGCATCCCCAAGACAATTGACAATGATATAGCTGTAAGGATTTATTCGGCTTCATAGTAAATAGTTGTTGCTCAACTTGTTTCCCTTAAATGTTGCATGTGGTCATTGGATTAAATGGTATTGGGTTACAATCTTATAATAATTATCTAAGTGTAACTTGCGGATGAGATATCTTCATTCAGAAGGTTTTTTTAACTTGTAAGAATTTGGTGCTCATCTAGCTTACTCAAAAAAGTGTCACTTGGTGGAAAATTTGTCTTTGCTATCTGCTTAACAATGACTGCTTTGTTTAGGTGATTGATAAGTCTTTCGGCTTTGATACTGCTGTTGGCGAGGCTCAGCGGGCCATTGATGCAGGTCATGTGGAGGTTGAGTGTGTAGAAAATGGAGTTGGAATTGTAAAGCTGATGGGCCGATATAGTGGTTAGTGGATTGCCTTTTGTAGTTGGTTTCTCGAGTCTCACTTTGGCTTAAGATATGCTTATTTGTTCCAGGATTCATCGCTATGTTTGCGACTTTGGCTAGCCGAGATGTGGTATAACCTTACAAATAAAATTAGTTCCTATGCTCTCTCTCTATTTTCTGTTACTTTTTTCTCAATGTTTCACCTCAACTGCTGTTAGTGCTATTAAAAACACATTTTAAGCCTGGTGTTTATTTTCACAGGATTGTTGCTTGATTCCAGAGTCCCCATTCTATTTGGAAGGCCAGGGTGGACTTTATGAATATATTGAACAGCGTCTTAAAGAAAATGGACATGTATTGATTGTGTTGGCTGAGGGTGCTGGGCAAGAATATGTTTCCCAAAATATGCAAACTACTAATGGGACAGATGCCTCAGGAAACAAGCTACTGTCAGATGTAGGTCTTTGGCTAACCCAAAAAGTGAAGGTAGTAACTGCCTTCACGCTTGCTTTTATTCTGCCTGGGCCTTTTTTGAGTAGCATTTCAACATTAAATGCAACCTCTAATGTGTAAGCTCTGTGAAGACTGTCAGTTGACCAACTTTAGTTTATGCACAATGGAGGGAGTCTTCATTAGTTTCTTGACTGATAAAGGCTTTCTTATGAAACAATTACATTGAAGTGATACTCGTGATTCATATTGAAGACATTTCTGCACACCTTTATGCAAACCCCGTTTATCTGAGTTTATTGCCACTTCCTTTAAAATGGTATCTTGGCATCAGTGCATAGATCTGGTGTTCTCTAAATTCTAAACTTCAGGTCTTGGTTGCTTGGTGTCACTATCTCCCCCATTCATCGCAGCACTCTACATTTGTTGCTTGGCTGTGCCTTCAAATCTACATTTTTAATGGTCTTGAATGTTTTCCATGGAACAGGATCATTTTACAAATGTCCGGAGAATGGAAATAAACATGAAATATATTGGTACTCTCTCGACCCTTCAATTGTTTTATATTTTCCTATTTTAAAAAAATGTCATTTTGTTTTCCTATTGAATAGCTTGTCTTTGGAAAAAGTCTAGCATTTATTCCTCCTTTTTGTTCTTCAAAATTTGATATATATGAATTGTTGTATTATATGTACCTGTAGAGTTTGGTCTTGCATTAATTTCTTTTTCTTCTTGTTTCTCCTTCCTTAATTTCTGTCATTTGTACTATAGGGGCAATTTCTTCTCAGTTACTCTGATTTGTGTACTTGATCTGTAATTCCTGCTTTTGTAGATCCGACATACATGATTCGAGCTGTTCCAAGTAATGCCTACGATAATATCTACTGCACACTCCTCGCTCAGAGTGCTGTTCACGGAACCATGGCTGGATATACTGGCTTCACAGTTGGATCAGTAAACAGTAGACATGCTTATATCCCGATCAATGTAAGCAACTCTACACCTTGGATTACGTTTGCTTGTGCAGTTATGTTGTTAGTCACCCCTTCACTGACAGCTGTTCTAAATATACAAAATTATATGCTGGATGATTCAACTAAAATCATATGCTTGAGTATTCAGTAGCACGAATTATGTGTTCCATTGTCTCCTTATACAGCAACATTTGCCTAGAGAAGTATGGGCACTTTTTGAGACTGTGATTTCTTGCTCCATGTACTGAAATCTTCATATTATATGATGTCACCACCAACTGCTATGGTTATTCCAGTTTCACAAACCTTCACCACATGTATGTTGGAATTCTGTTTTCTGCACGCCTGTCTCATGATATGGGTGTGATAACTTCCTTTCCCCCATTAAAGAGACTGTTCACTCTCCATATTGCATATGGACAACTATGCCACCATATTTTGTGTTTGGTCCAAGACTACTAAACCTATAGATTACTTACCGCTTGTGACTTACGATTCCAGCGTGTTACTGAGACTACAAACACAGTCAAGTTAACCGACAGGATGTGGGCTCGACTACTTGCATCAACAAATCAGCCTAGCTTCTTGCAGCAGTGTGAGATTCTGGAACTACAAGAAAGACTCAAGTAAAGAAACTATGGATGTAGCCAAAGGCACAAGGATTACATCTACTTGCGTGGTTCCTGCTATTGCTGTCTTCGCTTGGCAGAGAAACATCAAAAGCTTAGAGAGTCAAATTTCTTGGATCCATTTCAAAGAGCCCCTAATTTCATTGGTGACTGCTTGGTGGTACATCTGCTGAAAACTTGATCTTTACTCTGATTAATCTACCAAGCACAGCCATTAAATTTTGATATAGAGTTACTTCTATCCTTTATTCCCTTACACAAGTGACGTGGTGAATTGGCTTCTGCTCCTGATCGTCTCATGGACTGATAGAAAACAATTCTGTTAAATAACACCTTTAAGGGTTTTGTTAGAAATACTCTAATTTTGACATTGCCATTAGATTAGACTTTAATATGAATGATCGATAATAAATGCAGATTGCTACTGTACCATGTCTTCGCCCTTATCATCTCTAGGAGTCTATTTCATTTCAGGACAATTGTCGTTTGATCAGGTGAAGGCGATAGGAAGCATACGTATAATCATGGCTATCAACTTGGTCACGCACCATTTATGATCTATCAATTTATATTGTACTTAGCCATCCATTTACGTGTAATGTGATTATGTGAAGTAGAAATTAGGCATTCAGTTCAGTTGGTCCCTTCTGCTAGTGGTGATTCAACTTGTTCGTCTTGAATGGTTTTATTCACGTACAGGTACAGCCAGCTCAAAATTTGTGATGGTCAATTATGAATGCACCAGCATCCAAAAAGAAGGAATAGTTTCATACTCAATTATTACGTTTGTACGTAATGGAAAAAAATTTAAAATACTGCACAAGTTGATGGTTTTCATTAAAAAAACATCTATTTTACCCTAAAGGTATGTGCTACATCTTACTCTATTATTGGCTAATACTGCCTCTGTTTTATTGGATGTGAACCACTTTTTATTTTGGATTGTTTTTTGTAAATTTGGCACACTTTTCCATTTACAGCATGATTTCTTCGATTTCATTCACTCATTCTATTTTTTTTATGAGTGCGTCTCTTGAAAGACGGTCTTTCCATAAGTCATGGAAAGACCAATGTTTAAAGTGTAAATTAGAAGAAATGAAGATAAAATTTTTGGGTTGCATGAACCGGGTTATAAATTTTATAACTACTACATGTTGCATACTAAATTTTTAATGTTGAAACTAAAACTTTTTATCTTTTATTTTTTGAATTAAACCCCGTCTTTCCATAAGCTTATGGAAAGACCGTCTTTCTTAAGACTTTACCTTTTTTATTCTAAAATTCAATTTCATCCACTTAAATCCAAATAATTATGGCTATGGTGCTACATCCAACGAAATGAGGTACTCCCTCCGTCCCAGTCCTTTCCGTAGAGAGAGAAATGGCTGGTTTTAATTTTGATGGAGGAAAATATCTATAATGCCCTTCCTTTCTCTTAACCACCCTTCTCAGCTTTCTCTGTCACATCCACCATGCTTTCATCAGTGCACGTTGGCGCCACTCATTCTTTCTCTTTCTCTTTCCGGTGGTGTCGGCACTTCACCCCGAGCGGCTCGTTTGAGGCCTTCCTTCATGTGCTCCTTGGGGCGAGTGGCATCAAAATTACATCGTAATTCATCATCATAATTTGGGGGTTTTGGGATGGGAATTTGGGGATTTTGGGAATTTTGGGGGATTTTGTCTGAAAGAATGGGAGGCGGAGAGGCTGTGGCGGAGGGGATGAGGTGCTAGATCTGGAAAAAGGGGAGACCGAGTTGGTGGTGGAGACGCAGGAGAGGTAAGGGGTAGAGGAGATCGGCGTCGGAGGTCGGCGGAGGTCGGTGTCAGGAAGGGGAGGACAACTGATGGAGAGTGGCAATTTTGGGAGGCGAATGAGAAAGTGGGAAGGCAAATGAGGATGTCGATCGGAAGGGAGAGTAGGCATAGGTGAAGACGGAAGGGAGAGTAGGTGGAGGCGGAAGTGGTGGCAATGTGAGATGAAAATAAGGGTGCAATTTTGGAAAAGAAGAAAATAAGGATGGTGTAGGGTTTGTGAGACCTGAGTATTGAGTTTTGTAAAATTTTGAGTTTGTGAGGATAATATTGTCTTTTAGAATGTTAAATATTTCATAAAGAGGAAAGTGTGTAAATTTGTCTGGGATACCTAAAAAAAAAGTGTGCAAATTTTCATGGGACGGGGGAGTAATATACATGTTGGGTGGGTTTAGTAATTATCTGTGAAGTAAAAGTCAATGGATGTCTATGTCTTGCGAAATCAATTTGTTGTCATTTCTTTGGGTTGTGGCCCCAGTGGAGGAAATAATTGTAACGGGAATGTAGTTTTTCATCACTTGAAAGTTGGAACCTGGAGGAAAGAATATGTAGAGGATTAACCAGTTTTGGATTTTGGTTCGAAGAAGTTGTTCTTGCCTTGGCTTCTTTGTCGCTGGTTTATTTTCCGTTCTTTCTTATATTTTTTTTTGAAACCGTTCTTTCTTATGTCACTACTAAATTGTAATATTGAAAATGGAGTCCTCAGCTCCCGCTATTCCTGACTTGTAAAAAGATGGGTCATTTCATATGAAATTAATTGAATCACAAATTAAAGAAACTTGCTACTTTTAGATATTTCGTGGAGTATACTAGTAATCCTGATCCATTCTCTTTGTTGACAACGTCATTGGAAACTAAAAATTTCTTTCTACTGCAGACAAGTCAATACATTGTAACATGTGAATTAAGACATCTAGTTTCCAACAAGAAAAGAGAGTATTACATGATTGATATTTTTGACTATGCATAATTAAAACAAAAAAAATTGCTCTCGTAAACTTTCAATTCCTTAAGAATTTTCCAAGCCAATTATAAAATGCTAGCCAAAAATATCAATGATGTAATATTTACAAGAGCACTGCTGAAAGTCAAACTATTTTCAAGAAATTAACACTAAGTTTTGGTAAATAATGCAATTATACACATTTTGCTCAATTTCGGCGTTGAATCAATGAAGTCAATGATTGACCAAACATGAAAAGACAATTACCCCCGGACTCAAAACTAAAATTGTAATGACAATTCTACCACTAGACTTCTTCTTCAAACACACCCATGGCCACCACCTGCCACTGCTCCACCGCTGCGCTGTCGATTTTCCTTGTTGTTGCGCTGAAGCCGCCCCCACCCCCCTCCTCACTCCAGCCCTGTCGCCCACCACCTCTGCCCAGAAACATCCGCCGCCGCTCCCCTTCTCCCCCGCTGCGCTTCACTTCTCCCTGCCGCACCCTCAACCCTAGCCCCCGCCGTGTCACTCAGTTTGCAGCGACATCACACACCACGCCCCTGACCCTAGCCCCCACCGCGCCTTCAACCCTAGCCCCCGCCCTCTCCCCTTGTCGTGCCCTCAACCCTAGCCCCTGTCGCGTCACTCAGCCCGCAGCGACGTCATCCAATTTGAAACTCACGCAGCGGTGCTGCGGTGTCACTCAGTCCGCAGCGGGGCTGGGGCGAACACTCTGATTGCCTCCCCAATTTGAAGCTCAACTCAAGCTGGAGGCTAGGTGGCGAATACGTCGGTGGCGAATTTGTCAGGACCAAGAGGCTGGGAGGATAGGAGATGAGGGTGGTGAAGCTCGCGGCTTGAATCCAATCACCAAGAACGGCCAAAGACGGGGAGAAAGAGGTGGCAGAGAAAGGGAAGATCGGGAGAGAGAGGTGACCGGGGGGATCTGGTGGAGAAAGGGTTTCGGGGCAGAAGACTGGGAAAAGAGAGAGGTGGAAGAGAAAAGAAAATATGAGGGTTTAGATTGTCTTATCCTATTTTTCTTATTTTATTTTTTAAAATTCAGGGGTATAATGGTCATTCAACTATTTTTGGCCAATTTGACACATTTTGGTCAATGAGGTACACGATTATATTTGCATTTTCATATTTTACAAGGTTGTACGTATACTTTATAGCAAAATATATGATTAAAAATAGTATTTTCTCTAAAAAACAATAAATTGGAGGGAGTACTCTATGTACAGTATGTGGTAAATATCTGGAATTATGTCTGTGAAAGTCATGCTCATTCTTGGAGGGGAATGATATTCATACTCCATCTGTTCCAACTCAATCCGTAATTTTAACTTTCACTAATTGACTCAAAAAATATTTGATCATTAATATCTTTTATTAAGGATAATTAAAATTTATAAAAAGTTGACATTTTGAAAATATATGTAATAACGAATTTAACAAGAGTCCATTTTTTGAAAGATGGTCTTTCCATAAGTCATGGAAAGACCAAGGTTTAAAGTATAAATTAGAAGAAATGAAGATAAAATTTTTGGGTTGCCTGAATCGGATTATAAGCTTTGTATAACTATTGCACATTGCATAATAAAATTTTAATATTGTAACTAGGATATTTTACCTTCTATTATTTTAATTAAATATCGTCTTTTGCTTATGGAAATGCGATCTTTCCCAAGATGTTGCCATCTAACAATGTATCACTCAATATTATTTATACTTATAAATTAATTCAATTTTGAACAAAAAAATAGCTAAATTGCAGCTGGAATTGATACAGAGGAGTAGTGTCATTTCGAACAAAACCAAACTCGATACTTTTACATTTACAACAAAACCCATACGCTTCTCTCATTTTACAATTCCAAAGCCTAACCAAAGTACTTACATTGAGCATCCGCGCGGTTTTGCTAGTAAACCTACTAAGCCGGCCTCATTTAACAGCCTCTCTTCGACTTCTCCGGCCACAGCTTCCCGGCGGCACAGACTTCCCGGCGTCGGAAGGAAAATTCAAAATGGCCTTGCGCCCCCTCATCTTGAAAGCTGCACAGTCATAAGCTCTCGCCGCATCAATCGGCGTATCAAACGTCCCCAACCAGATCCGAGATCCCTTCCGGGTCGGATCCCGGATCTCCGCCGCAAACTTCCCCCACGGCCTCCTCCTCACCCCTCTGAAGTGCTTGCTGAAGGTTCCCCTGTTCTCGGACAACCCGTCTTCCAACGGGTCGGATTTCCCCGAACTCGAACTGGGAGTGTCCGTAGAAGCCGCGTTGTTTGAACCATGATTCTCCCCGAAGTCAAAAATATATTGCGGTTCGAGCTTGAAGGATGCTGCATCGGGCTGCTTCGATTCGGACACGAAAGAGCTCGAATCCGACTCGGAGGAACTCTGGGCGGGCTTTCCGGGGATGATTATGGCGTTATTCCCGTCCGTCATGAAGCAGAAGTTGAGGTCGTTGATGAAGGATTCGGTATCCTCACAGTTGAAATCTCCGAGCAGATGCTGTCTGATGAGCTCCAACGTTGTCGACTCCTCCTCCGACGCCATATTTAGTTTCAACGCCCGCTGAGAGTTTTTTATGACAGGAAACAGGAAAGGAAAGCAATGGCAGAAATATGGAGGATTTGTGGGGTATTTATATAACTCCCCCTATCCCTATTTAAATTTGCAAATCACGCTGCTAAGAAAAGTATATTTAATTTTTAATATGTGCATGTACATTTAATAATGATAAATAAAATATTAATACTTGAAAATGAATTATTATGACAAATTTTAAGGTGTCATATATGAAAATATTATTTTATAAATAGGTAATTAAACTTTGATAATTTAGAATTTATTAAAAATTAAGTGGGTAATTTAAAACAGTAGGAAAAAGCATGTGTGTTTGGGGGTGTGAGCTTGAAAACGGGATTCATGCTGAATTTGAGCGCGGGGATGATTGGTCCTGTAGTCAGTGGAAGGATTGTGACCCATGGTCATGCACTATAAGTTTGGTAAGATCTGTACAAATTAACAAAGTTCTAAAAAGTGCATGCTATAATTGCTGAAACTAGTACTGTATGAATTTCGTTGTCCTGTCCGACTAGTAGTGGTTAAGATTCCGTGTTATTAGTTTGGCCACCTTCCATTATTGTAATTATTGCTCTTTTATTATTTAAAAATATTATTGGGTAATATGCAAAAAATAAATCTCTATATTCAAGAAAGTACACATATAATTTTCAATTATTTTTTAGTGCAAATATAACCCTGACTATTGAATGAAAGTGCAAATATGACCCTCCGACCATGATTCCGGCATTGACTAACGAATTTCGGTCATTGGCCTACTTAAAAAGATTAAAATACCCTTTCAGCCTAATCAAAAAAATTGAAAGGAAAAATACCCTTTCTCCTTTAATAGCCACCACCTTTGCCACTGCAATCACCACCACCACCGCCACCACCCTGCCACCTCCGTTGCCACCTCTGCTGCCGCTCCACCTCCACCACCAAACTGCCATTGCTAATCTTGTTAACCCTAACACGGGCCGCTGCTTCAGCTCCTTTAACGCATCCAAACTGGCCGCTCTAGCTTTTTCTGAACCGGATTCCTCCGTCGCCGACTTCGGAGCGATATGCCTCCAGATGTAGATGGCTGCCATAGATGAGCACTATTTCTTACCGATGTTCTCGTTTCTCCATCACTTTGATGATCCTCTCTCTTTTGCGCATTGGAAGAAATCGTTGTCGCCGCTGACAAATCTAGCTTTGGTGGGCCAAAACTACCGCGAACGCCGTCAGAACAAAGTTCCTTCCGGTGTTTACCGTCGTGGTTCGCTGTTTGCAGTCCGGATCAAAGGTTGGCGATGAATCGCCTGATCGATTGAATTTTCTGAACAATCGTTGTCCCCAACCCAAGCAAGGTCGCGATGCCAATGGTTACAGTGACCATTGGAAGCTTACTCTGACTGCGATGCTAAGCAATGACCTTTGAATGGTGTAATTAATTCCAAATGGTGAACCCTCACCCAATGGATCTGGGCTATAAAAATGCTTAATCAAAGATTCAGCCTTTTCCCTCAACTCATCGCCTTCCTCATTGTCGTGAAGAGGCTGTTCCAATCAGAATCCACCTCGCCGGCCGACGGCGGCGGCCTGCTCTCGCCAGCTTTTGGATGCACTGCTTGAGCTTCTCAAGATTCCAGGGGGACGACGAAGTACTTCTGCCCGGGGACGAGGATTCTCCTGCAAAAAAAGGACGCGGAGAAAGAAAGAAATGGAGAAAGAAAAATAGGGTTGGGGATGGGGGCATTAAAGTCATTTTTATTTTTTTTTGTTTTTCAAAAGGATAAAATAATATTTTCATCATAATCCGGTCTCCAACCGGATGAAAATGTTATATTTGCACATAACCTGAATAGATAAGGTTATATTTGTACTTTCAATTAGCGCAGGGTTATATTAGCATTTTCTTCAATTATATAGAGTTATATCTACACTTTTCTCTAATTTATTATTTTTTGAAGATTTGATCGTCATCACAACATTAAATCTCCTTTGAAAAAAGTTCGAGGGGGGTGTTTTTCTAGTAGTGTATTGAAATTATCTTCACATTAATCGGAGGGAACCATTCTTATTAGTTAAACACTCCAAACAATATATGGTCTGAATCCAATATTCTATCCTGAATCATCAAAATTTTATTTGTTTAAACTACTTTTTAACTCGAATTTCTCCTGCATTGAAATAATCATTTCACTTTTCAATTACCCAATTTAATTTCTTACTCTCATTTAATTTCCTATTAATCATTATTTCCAAAGTTGAAATGTCACAAATACACACAGAGACAATATTAGCTCTAAATTTTAATTTTGAAAATTTTGAATCTTAAAATAATATTGGAAAATAGGCAAATATAACCCTATCTAAATGAAAAAGTGTAGACATTAGGTGAGATAATTTTTAGTGCAAAAATAGCCCTAACTACTTTACATAAGTGTAAATATAACCCTATTGACTATATTCCGACATTGATTGATCATTTCTTGTCATTGACCGATTAAAAATGACCAAAATGCTTTTTCAACCTAAAGACAAAAATGCCACCAGCCCACCGCCACCAGCTCACCCCTCCGCCGCTAGGGTTCCGCCTCCCCCATTCTCACTCCTTGCGCCACCTGGCCACCACCACTCTCATCGACGACCACCACCACTCTCACCGGCGACCACCACCACTACTACCACCGCCACCACCACAGTCCCCCCGTCTTCAATCGGCCACCCAAAGGCTACCGTTCTGCTCTTCTTCCGTTGCAACGCCGATCGCCGCCTATCTTCAGCCTTGATCTCCACCAATGCTCTGTTTCATCTCAATTTTCTGGCGAGATTCTCTAGCATTTCCGATTTGGAATCTTCTTCTCCGGCAGCCTCGCTCTTCATCGGATGACTCCCTTTTTCACCAAGATTCCAATCGACGTCTCGGTGGTTCTCGGCTTATTCCTTTCCTAGCGAAGTGAAATTGGAGCGAAAAATTCAAATGGAAGTCTGGACAATGTGTATATGCCAGTTGGGTTGAATAAGGAGATAGACATTTCATTTTCGCGGCCAGAGGTCTAAATCTCACTAGCGCCCACCACCTCTGGCGCTCGTCCATTACCAGCACGCCATCGCGCTCTAGCCCTAGCAGCCCAGCCCGCCTTGCCACCGAACGAGCACATGGGCAACACCATCTTCTTCGACGACATTTTCTCCAACTCTGCAACGCCATCCCCTCCACAATGCCATCTTCCACAACCACATCATCTTCGGTGGCTGCTGCCTACACCAGTTCCCCTAGTCGCCGATGTGGCTCAGATTCGAGAAGGACCACAGTGCTGGTGAGGAAAAATCCTGGTCGGATGGCAGAATCAGGTTGAATTTCAGGATGGTGGCTATCGTCGGAGTCGAAAGCAAATGAACCACCAGACTTTCCAAATAGATTTAATCTATATTTGTTTTTTTTTCTTTTTTTAGAGGGGTGGAATTGACTTTTTACCCAATTCCAGTCTAAATTCATCGAAAAAGGTTATATTTACACATAACCTAAATATATAGGATTACATTTGCAATTTCAATTATTGCAGGGATATATTTGCACTTTCATCAATTATTTAGCATTATATATGCACTTTACTTTTTTTTTTAATGAAAAAACACCAATGGTGGGGGGAATTTATAAGGGACCCCAGCCCAGGAAAAAATAAATTACATCTCATTATGTATGATGATCTAATGGATCTAGAGGCAAAAACATTTTCCTTACAAAAGCTACTTGTAATCCTACTTTTGTTACGTAATTACTATACACCACACTTACCTAAAATTCACTCAACTGTACTAATTTTAATAATAAAAATTTGAATACTAATAAAAAAATAGGTAGAGCTTGGTAATTTGTTAATAATTACTACTCCCTCAGTCCCAATTGAATCTGTATACTTTTCCTTTTTATTCCTCCTAAGTAAATCTGCACATGTTCCATATTAATACAAATTTAACCTATTGGTGGGTGGGTGTTACCTTGAACAGGGCTTAAAACGCGGGAAAAAACGACATACTTAAAAGCATTTTGAAAGATGACACTTATGGTCTTTAATCAAAGATGGGCTAGGATGGATTCGGGGATGTAAGGAAAATGTTAATTTAAATTAACTCTTTTTTTGAATTATTCTTTTTTATTCCGTTCCTATTCTCCTTTTTTCATAACTCATAAAAGGGCTCGCTGCAAATTTCTAATGATTCACCGAATCTTTCTTGGGCAAAACGGGGGATATCTCGATCGGGGGAGTTGCCAATTCTCCTGGCGTAGATCTATTTGTTGTTAATAGATCGGTAAGAGTGTTGTTCCGATAGATAACTCTTCTATAGAGTTCATTAATATCCAAACTCATTAGCTTACCCCCATCTATCTGAATGATGGGTCTCAATTCAAGAGGAAGAACTGGTAATAGACACAAAACCATCCATGCAGATCTATGAATAGGAGATGTTGTACGGGTATCTACCGGACCCAAATTATCAATAGGCTCCATAAGCACGTTGAAAATTCATCCTAGAGTTGCTCCACCTACCGGAACACATAGAGGTGCCCCCGTGCCAATAACTTCCATTCCTCTCGTTAGACCATCTGTAGCACTCATAGCTACAGCTGTTTTGGGATAAGAAGATGTGAAAGCGCGTTTATCTCTATAACTCTATAAGAAAGGTGCGTTTGAGGTGTGAAGTGGGAGAGAGGGGATGTCATAATTGGGGTTTTAAATAAGACGACCCTTTGATTTTTCTTTTTTTCGTTTTCATATATTGAAAAAGTAATAAGAATGAGATGTCTTAAGCTTTTTATCATCCGGGCGTCGAGCTATTTTTCCGTGACCCATGGATGCCAAAGGCGTCCTTGGGGTGATCTCGTAGTTCTTATGGGCTGGACATGATGGGGCCGGTCTATGGATTTTCCTTCCTTTTCTTTTGCTGCATTTCAATCAAAAGGTTGAAGGGAGATAGTGCAGATAGCAAGAGGATTAGAAATCTTTTATTTTTTCAACCGAATCAATCTTTTGAGTTCGGAAAAATTTATTTTTATCAATATACTGCTTCTTTGACACACATATCTTCATTTCACAATGGAGAATTAGAAGAGTTAGGATTAATTCAAAACCGAATAAATCCAACGCGTAA
Source organism: Rubia yunnanensis (assembly GCA_037428765.1). Classification (NCBI taxonomy): domain Eukaryota; kingdom Viridiplantae; phylum Streptophyta; class Magnoliopsida; order Gentianales; family Rubiaceae; genus Rubia; species Rubia yunnanensis. Next base: position 154,570,673 of record CM075061.1, on the reverse strand, counting down.
CTAATAATCCTGTTAGACAAAAAAAGTAACTATCATCCCCTTTTCGGATGAATCATATAATTGTTCGATTTCATCTTCTAAAAAAAAGCTTGCATCTTTCATGGGGAAAGCAACAATCTCCCATTTATGAATGGAACTTTAAATGATTTGAACACAAACGAAATAGAAAGTGATATTTATGTTAATGCATTTTCTAATGATACGTAAAGAGGGCATTTCTGGACCTCTATAGAAAATAATAGTCGGACAAAAAATCAATTTTCTTTTGGAGAAGGAATAATAGTATTTCATTGCTATTAAGCATGGCTCATTGAAAATTATTAAGACATGTATTTGGATATTTCCCTTCAACCCCCAATATTATATTATTTGATAAAGTTCTTCATTAGTGCGTAACCCAATTGTATACCACCATTGATAAACACCAGAATAGGCGATATTCACTGGGCCAAGAGCACCTCCTCGAGTAAAAGCTTCCACAGCCGGTTGACCAAAATGAGATGTGAATCTGCCTGCCCAACCGAGTTCTTGAGTGTTCGAGTTTACTTATCTAATGAAATAACCCGCAGTATGGGTCTAGCTTATTGATATATTCGAGAAAATTTTAGTTGAATCCATTTGATTTTTTTACCGACAAACCTGTACTCAAACTACGGAACTTCCTTTGGGCGAGCCTACTTACTTAACTTGATTGACTGCAGAGCTACTTTGCCCTTTCCGTTGGTAAAATGTTCACTCGATGTAGGTCCAAGTAAAATAGCTCTTTTTTTATTTTTTTTATAGTCCAAAATTTCCAAGTTGGTCTTGGTTTGTACGTAGTTTCGAAAAAAAAGTTTAATTGGTCAGGGTATATAAAACGCAAAAAATGGGACTCAAAGACACTCAAATGGTGAAAAAGAATCAGCCAAAGATAATAATAAAATCAAAAAAAGAGATTCTATGAAAGAGTCTCGGGAGCCAGAATGCATGCCAGTTTCATACGACCAGGTGGAGTGGCACAAGATCTACCTCTGGGCTTTCGACTTGTGATTAATCCATAGATCCCAATTGAAAATAAATAAACACTTAACACAAGGATATGTTTGATCATCATCGCATGGATAAGCTCACACTAACCCATCACTCTGGGATCCAATTTAAGATTTTCCTTGGGAGGTATCGGGACAATCAAACCTATTTCTCGATTCAATAGAAGCTCAAAGGGGTGAAACTTCAGATAGGGGCAGTTGACAATTGAATCCAATTTTGACCATTATTTTCATATCCTATCCTTAATAGTGCGAAAAGAAGGCCCGACTCCAAATTGTTCAAGACTAGTCCCCTTCATATCGGAAGTTGTTTCTATTTCTGCATCCCGACCACCCCACTTCTTTCATTTCTAAATTTCTTCTTTATCTAGATCTCTAAATTTTGCAACTGAGCAATGGGGAGGCACACCATGATGTTAACTCGAGCAATGGGGACCTTGAAATTGCCTGCACTAAGGAACCCGAACAGGCTGCCGTCTGCCACTTTTTTCTTATTGACCTGGATTGCGATCTCATGCAGGTCGGAGATAGTGATGATGGCCATGGAAGTCGTTGAGTTAGAGTGAGAGTGGAGAAGTCTAGTGGAGTGTGTGAGTGGGTGAGAGAGAAATGTGGGGTTTAGATTTTGTGTGTGAGTGTGTGAGGTCACCAACATAAAGAAGACGATGGAAGGAGAGAGTGTTGGAAAGAAGAAGGCGACAGAAGAAGGGAGGGAGGTTGAAGGAAGCAGATGAGCAAATGTAGAAGACATGGCCATTTTAGACATTTTACACTTTTAAAATTTAAAGCAACCTTTTCTCCCTGTACATGTTCCCTTGGACAGAGGGAGTAATTTATCAAAAATTAAAATTATTTGGCATATAGCGGGTCATGCGAGCCGGGTGGAGTGGAGGCAAAATAGCATTCATGCCTAATCCATTATCCATAATGGTTGCCAATTTTATCCCCATCTTATCAAAACTTCCTCCACCCCTGCCTCCGTAGGGACAGATCTCTACTAAAAGTCACCTCACTATCATTCCTAATTTCAGAATTGCTACAATGTTGATCTAAAAAAGTGCAGCCAGATCAAATTTAGTTTGGTCCAATTCGCTCATGTTATATTATCTCTCTCCGGCAAGTTTACGTAAATTACGACGAAGAAGAAGCACCAACTCCTATGCTTGCTACTGAAATCAGTTCGAATCGAGATGCTGACTCAAGTAGGAGTGGGCTTATTCGGGATTCAGTCTTGCAGATATGGTTGAACTTGTGGTATAAATCGACAAAGTAAATAGATGACCAAATAACAATCCTATTTGATGCATCTGGAAACCGATCGAGCCGCACTGTCGAGTCCCTCAGTGATAATCTGCAAACAAAAAGCCCCAGGAGGTTCCAGGGGTAAACTCTCTGATGCTTAAGCCAGTAATGTTTTTAGCAAGTGTCCAAAAGTCCCCAATAGTAAGTGCGTACTTGCCTATTTATATTGTATCAGAGAATAACTTATATCTGGATTGTCCGCCTCTCTATTAAGGAGATCTACTGTGCTGCCCAAGGTACTCTCGGCCCAAGATCCTCTTGGTCCAACTATGGGTTTGCCTACCATTAAGAGCCCCCAGAAAACTTGATGGTAGCATTGGGGTTAAGATCTTTGAGGAGTTTCTAGTTTATCCTTCTTTACTGAGCCCCTGGGTTTACGTGTTCCCGTAGAGGGTGTCGAGGATCCCACTTATGTCAATCTGGAAGAAGGGATCCCTAAACTCGAGGCATCATCTAATTTTCTCTATGACTATCATTTATTATTATTTTTCGTTTAGCAAAATTCAAGGGGGTTCACACACGCGTGTTGGTTGTCCAGGGAAGTACGTGACAAGGAACATTTTATGAAAATGCATGCCAACTTTTCACGCCTTTTCAAATTTTCACTTTTCCAAAGTTAATCATTACTCTGGCCGCCTTTTTTGGCCTTCTTAACTTCCCATTTTCCCCATGCTCTCTTCACTTTAACTGCAGGTGACTTCAAAGATTTTCTCAGTACTCTCCTCTTCCTCCGTTTCTCGCTTACATATTCCCTCCTTCTACTTTCATCAGTAAGTTCTCCTAACCTTCATTTTTCCTCACTTCTTTTCCATTATCCTTTGTGCTCATGGTTGATTCTGGTGAGAAATCCACCAAGAGGGGGTATTTTGAAAAAAATGGGCTTAGGGGATTTGAGGGGGAATTACCCAGAATGGGAGATTCCAAAGCTACGCTTAGCAATCTGGGGCATTCTCCCCAGAACCCCAACCCTAGGGATGACGAGATTGGTAATTCAAGCTACATACCTCTTTTTGATTTCCCTGAGGGGGGTTTTCCCCAAGTTTGGCCTCCCGACCGGGAGAAATGGTATATTTAGAGGTTTTTGCGTCTTGGAGACATTGAGTTTAGCCCATCTTCTCTTAAGGAGGAGGGCCCCTTGAGGGTGTTAGAGGAAAATGGTGGGTCATTCCACCCTAAAGTATCCTCCACTATTGAGCCCCCGACCCAAGATCCCCCTGTGGAGGAAGAAACGTACGGGCCCCCAGCCCTAAATAAGTCATTAACTATATCACGGGTCTTACAGTCGCTACCCCCCGGGTTAGAGGATTCCCGTTGATGTGGAATTAGAGTGGTTAAGGGTAACAGAATCTTACGAGAATCCCCTTGAGGGGAGGTTGATCATATTTTTAAAGCAGATCCGGTCATGGTTATGCTTTCCTTTTCCTCAAATATTCTCGAGGGTGCTCAGGGACTTTCAAATAAACCCTGCTCAAGTCCATCCTACCGCTATAAACACTCTCATGCTATTTATCTGTCAATGTTACAACCTTGACATCGAGCCCGGGTACAAGTTGTTCGACTCCATGGCCTTCAGCGGTAACTCTTTCGATAAGATCATCACTTTTTCTGTCCTGATTTTCAGCGGTAACTCTTTCATTGGAATCCTGACTTTAAAGTCAAATCCCAACTACTCGACAAGTTTGTTTGCCCACCTCGCCTTGAGAGTGCTCGGGATTGTATGCTATCCTCATCCATTTCCTATGTCTCTTATACCAATTCCAATAACTTATTCGGGGATCAAGCCCCCCCCCCCGAGGTTTACAAAAAGTATGTCTATGAACATGTTAAAAAAAGAAAATTGATGAGACAGCTCCGCTTGGCTCCTTTAGATGAGCCTCCAGTAGGTCCGAAGAGAAGGCAACTAGTTAAAGGATATAAGTCACGACCTTCTCAAGACTTGGTAATCCGAGATCCCCCTCTCGAGGATTCCCTTTTCTGCCCTAGTTTTGAAGGTGTCATACATGTATTTTGTGCTTTTTGTTGTTGTTTATTATTATATATACATATAAATTTTTTTTATACCTTGTCTAATATCTTCTTTCTCTCTTCAGTGGGCCGAAGTCTAGCAGGTGCTATGACCAAGAAGGGAGCAAACACCATCTCCTCAAAGGAGAAGGTTACCCCCACTATCCCCCTTCAGAAAGTTACTCCCGCAGACACATCTTTGAAGTGGAAGCCTGAGGATGATCTTTCCGCTAGGAAGGGTCGTCAAAAAATCTCTCACGAGAGGTCTGCTCCTGAGGCCTCTAATAAGGAGCTCAATGACGCCGCCCATGGTCTGGCGTCTTCTTCGAGCCTCTTGACCTTAGGGACCACTGCACTTGGTCCTTTTGTGAAAAACTTCAAGGTCAGTTATTTTCTCATAATTAATTTGAGAACAATTATGCGTGTTGTTTTTCTACTCATCCCTGTCGCCTTTTTTTAGGTTTTCAAGGAGTTGAATGGTGTGAGGTCCACCATTGCTACCACCATGACCTCTTCATTGACCTCTACCATGTCTTCCTTCATTCAAAACTTAATTATCCTCCACCTATGAGGAAAATAATAGGGAGATAGCCTCATTACAGCTGGAGCTCGAGGCTTCCCAATGAAAAGTTGCTGAACTTCAGAGCGCTCAGGAGCGCCTTATCTTTGAAAAGAATTCTTCTGTCGAGGATGCCAAACAAGCCCGAGACCTTGAGGCTCAAATGGCCATGTTGGAGGCATTCAAAGATAAATTCCTTCAGAGTCCAAAGATGTTCCTCCTCTCTGCGGACCTTCTGAGTGTTGCCCAGGGCGTTGGGCGGTCCAGCTTAGTGGATGAAGTGATCCTTCCTAAGAGGGGATCATCCTTATCCGAGGACGATGTCAAGGCATTGAAGGAAGATGCTAAGTCCGATGGGCTTGAAATGATAAATCAAAAGTGGGAGAGTGCCATGAACGAGGGTTACACGAGCTTATCCATAATAGGCCTTTTGAAGGGTTCAGGGAAATACATCACCCTAGACGATATCCGCGCCTTGCCTGAACAGGATGAAGAAATCAAAGATGCAGAGACAGAGGCAGAAGCAAAGGCTGCATCGGTTTTGGAGAACCAAGTGGGGGATAATGTTGTAGGGACTGATGTATAATTTTGCCCCTTTGGGCCCCCATGTAATTGATTTTGATCTTTTATATGAAAATTTTATTTTCCTAATTGATGTGTTTTTCAAAATTTTCATTCTCGTAGTTCAACGCACTGCAACGGGAACTTCAATCCACCCACAAAGATTTCCTTAAGGTCAAGACTGAGCTTGAAACTGCTAGGGAGGACTTAGACCATGCTGTGACAGCCTTGGAGAAAAGCTCCAAAGAATTAGAGTCGTGGCATAATAAGACCCACCCCTTTATAGTTGGCCTTCAAGACATCATTTTCGGCTTGAATTCAGCCGCGATATCTTTCCAAAGGAGCTTGATATTGCTAAGTTGGATTTGAGAGCTTGGGAAAGTGGAAAACACCCAGTTTTTGTGGTGCGCTTGAAGGACCACGGCCGTAAAAAAAATCAAGGGTGCTGTCCCACTCAAGGTTGTAGATGATACTGACCCTCCTGAGGCTGACTAAAAAGATGACGTTCACTGCATAATCCACAAATTGGTTTCCTCAAAAGGTGTCCATCTGATGCTGAAATGATACATACAATCGAGAGTCGTCTTATAGCTGCTCATGGTTAGGCTTATGGCTCAGTTGAGTGATATAGCACAACACTATGAGATCGCATAGAGTGGGATCTCGAGGCTTTACGAGGTGCTTTCAAGGTCCAGTGCTTCTACCGGTGATGAACCTTCAATAGTGGAGTCTTTTTTAGGTGAAAATTCAAGGTTGCTCTCAGAGAACCAGACACTGGGGAAGGAAACCATCAAGTTGGATAAGAAAGCTCGTATTTGCTATCAGAGCCTTCAAGATCAAAGCTTATTTAAGGGTGTTTCTAATTCCAAGCTTATCTTGGATAGGCTTTTACTCAAATTTCTTCTGGGGCTTCCTATCACTGGCTTATAAAAAATGAAGTAGAGACGCGCGGGACTTTTGAGCAGAAGGAAGCTTACACTACTATCCTCGAATGGATAAAGAAGTTACCCATCCATCCTCCTAAGAATCGAGGGTCATCGAGGTTAGAAGCAGATGAAGTAGCTAGGGGCGATAGTTCTTCAAAGCACCCCTTTGGGAGGTCTGTGAGGAAGTGGACCCACCGTCGTTGTTCTTAATCCACTTTGGGAATAAATGCTGATGATTATCCCAAAGAGGAACAACGAAAGGACTTTCAACATGCCATTGTTATCAAGGCGGAAGAATTAACAAGAATACAAGAAGAAGTAGCAAGAGTAGAAAAGGAGTTAAAGAAACTATCCTCTTGATTTCCTGAATATTGTAAGTATGTTCTATATACCACTAGCACTTTTTACCACTCTTTTCTCTTTGTGTATATTTCTCTCCTATACTTGCCTTTATGATCGTGACCTTCTTAGCCTTAATACCCTAGGTCGTGATATGCCTAACTCTCGACAAGTTAATTGCATGCATTTAGTAATCAACTGAAAAGTATAAAAACAACAACGATTTTACCCAGGTTTGGTATTTTCCACCTACGTCCTGCAACAATTTCCCACTAGATCATCGAGAGAAATCTACAATCGGCAGGGGTATCGAGGATATTACTTTTACACTACTCCCTCTTTCTTTGACCTTAAGAGCTCATGGCCGTGGTCTACAACCTTACCTAGAATACAATTTAGGAGCTCGTGGCTCTATTCTACAGCCTTAGCTGGAATGCTTTACAGGAGCGTTTGAGCTCAAGCCTTCAGTCTTAGTTGGAATACTTTTACAGAAGTGTTTGAGCCCAAGCCTTCAGCCTTAGCTGGAATACTTTACCGGAGTGTTTGAGCTCAATCTTAGCGCTTAGCACAAGACTTATCGGAGTTATTTTCCTCCATCATACATGGTGATATCTTCGAAGATTGGTGATGTTCCATCTCCTTGGAATTCGAGTTCCCCCCATGGTCTCGAGGGTGTAGCTTTCTTTAGGGTACACCTCTACCACTCGATACGGTCCATCCCACTTAGCCGCAAGCTTTCCCTCCGGCTCCTACCTTCTTTTCTCATTCTTTCTCATAACTAGATCATTGGGGGTAAACTGCAGTTTCTTAACCCTTCGATCGCAGCAGTGTTTCACTTTTTGTTTCCCTTTAGCCTCGTGTATCAAAGATAACTCTCGTGCCTCCTCGACCATATCAAGGTCCAGACTCTAATTCTCATTTTCATCCACAGCTTCAGAACCATAGACCAGGCTATAAGGTGTTTCCCCTGTGGATGAAGTTTTCGTATTTCTGTATGCCCATAAAACAGACTTATACTTGGCCATTTGTCAGTGGATGATAAAAAGCCATCAACTTTTCCTGGATCTTATACTACTCACACCACTTCTTAAAGGAATCATTGGCGAACTACTTTCCATTGCTCGTTATGATTGTCTTTGAGATCTCGAATCTGCACATGATATTTTTCCAGCAAAAGGGAATAACCGTTTTACCTGTAATATTGGTCAATGGCTCGGTTTCCACCCATTTTGTGAAATAATCCACCACCACGATCAAGTATTTGAACTTTCTAAGGGCGTCAGGAAATGGCCCAACTAGGTTGATACCTCATTTATCAATGGCCATGAACCGTGAATACTCATCATCTCCTCCTGAGGAATATGTGTCAATGATGCTTGTTTTTAACATTGGTGGCAAGCCTGTATATATTGGTTTGTATCTTCGAACATCATGGGCCAATAGTACCCAGCTCAGATAAGATTCCTTGATACTGATCTAGCTTCTTGATGACTCTCACATATACCCTTATATGTCTCCCTTATCAAATAATCAGCTTCGAGGGGACTTACACATCCAAGCAGTGATTGTAAATGCCCTCTTTTATACAGAATTCCCTTTTGGATCACTTATATTAGCACTTTAATCCTAACTTTTCTGGCCTCAACAGTGTCATCCCGAAGTGATCCATCTCGAAGATACTTAACAATAGGTGTCATCCAGCAAATTTCTTCCTCCACGGCCATTACCTCGTGCTCCTGAAAACTTTGATTATTAAGGGTCTCCATAAGCACCTGCCCTTGAGACTCCGCTCCCAAATTTGACGAAGCTAATTTTCTTAAGGCATCAACTTTATGGTCATGTTCTCTTGGTACTTGCTCCAAGGTATAACTTTTAAACTTCCTGAGTAGGCAAACTCTAGATATTTTAGCAAGTTGCGCTCCCTGGCCTCGTATTCCCCATTTACCTGCTACACCACTACCTGGGAGTCACTATAGATTTCTAAATCCTCCACATTTAATTCCGCAACTAACTGCAAACCAGTGATCAGGGCTTCATATTCAGCCTCATTATTTGTTGCCTTGAAGGCAAAATGCAGCGCATACGAGTAGTCTTTTCCATCAGGGCTGGTGAGTAAGACCCCCGCTCCACTTCCTCTTGAATGTGAGGAACCATCAACATATAACCTCTATACTTCTTTCCTTTAAGACCCCTCCTCCATCTCAATAGGCTTGATAGGCTCAGTGGTTTCAACTATAAAGTCCACCAAGGCTTGACCTTTAATTGCTTCCCTAGGCTAAAATTGTATGTCATGTTCTCCCAATTCTACAACCTATTTCATCATCCTCCCCGATACCTCAGGCTTCAAGAGAACTTGCCTGAGGGGATAATTAGTGAGCAAGATGATTGTGTGCCCTTGAAAATAAGGTCGCAGTCTTCGCGCGGCATGTGCCTAAGCTAGTGTGAGTTTCTTGAGGCCGGTACATCTTTTCTCCGGTCCCTGTAGGGCTCGACTTACAAAGTGTATTGGATGCTACACTTTACCTTTTTTTACAAGTATTACACTGACGGTTAGGGGCAAAGCAGAAATGTACATAAACAGGACCTCCCCTTTCTCGGGTTTCACGATCGTCAGTAACCTTCGAAGATGTACCTTGAGTTGATGAAAATATTTTTCACACCTATCGGTCCACTCAAAATTCTTTGCTTTTCGGAGCACGTAAAAGGAAACTTTTTCTCAACCCCTTTGATAAAAATCTGCTCAAAGCCACCAGGCATCCAGTAATCTTCTACACATCCTTCATGTTCTGGGGGCTCTTCATCCTTAACAGGGCATCAACCTTCTCCCGCTTAACGTCGATTCCTCTCTCCGATACCATGAACCCAGGAATTTTCCCGCCCCCACTCCTATGACGCATTCAGTTGGGTTCAGCTTTAGATTTTCATTCCTGAGTATCTCAAAAAGCTCATTCAGGTCCATCAAGAATTCCTCATAGCTCTTGCTCTTTACTACCATATTGTCCACACATATCTCCACGTTCCTACCAATCTGCTCTCTAAATAACTTGTCCACTAGCCTCTCGTATGTTGCCCCTGCATTTTTCAAGCCAAAAGGCATCTTGTTGTAAAGGTACGTGCCCACATCAATGATAAACGAAGTCTTTTATTTGTCCTCATCAGCCATTAATATCTAGTGATAACCCCTGTGGGCATCGAAGAAAGCCAACACTTGATACCCTGCAATTTCCTCCACAAACTTATCGATGGGGGGTAAGAGGTAACTATCCTTCGGGAACATTTGTTCAAGTTCATAAAATCTACACATCCTCCAAGCACCATCATGCTTTGGGACCATAACTGGGTTAGCTAGACATTTTGGGTAGAACACTTCCTTGATCACATCATCCTTCAACAATTTTTTTACCTCGACCATGATTCCTTCTACCTTTTCTGGAAAGAATACTCTTCTTTTTTGCTTAATGGGCCTGACTCCTGAATCAATGTTCAACCCGTGGACTGCTAATTCCTGGGGAACCCCCGTAAAATCTGAAGCATCCCATGAAAACACATCTTCGTATTCATCCATCAACTTCTTAAGCTTTTCCTTTATATCCCCAGGGGTAAGTTTCCCTACAGAAACTATCCCGTTATCCAAGATTGTCATTTGTTTAGTTTTGAAAAGGCTAACTCCCTCATTAACCAAAGCTACATCTCTCATCTTCCTTGCTTCTCTTATCGTTGTGAGGTTACAACTCTTAGCCATAGCCTGATCCCCTCGGATGGAAGCTGCACTCATTGGAAATTTCATCATTAGATGATACATGGACCACACTGCTCAAGCCTGGCACATCCAAGGCCTTCCTAAAATCACATTGTACAGAGAATAAGCATCAACCACAACAAAGGTGCACTCGATCGTTACCCCCTTATCCCCTTCAGATATACATACAGGCAAGGTGACTTCTCTTATGGGATATATTGAGTTTCCAGTAAATCCTGAGAGGGGGGTAGCTAATTTCTTCAGATTGTTCCTTCCAATATCTAACTGATCAAAATATTCATCAAACATTATCTCGAACCCACTTCCATTATCAATAATGACCCTTTTCACTAAGATCATTCCAATTACCGCCGTTACCACTATCAGATTTACATGTGAGGTTTGGTTTGAGACAACATCCGCTTCTGAGAAGGTGATTGTCTCGTCCGGCTGGAATCTCTTGTGATTTAGCTCTTCTACGGGGACCCTTCGATAATCAACCTTCATGATTGAGTTTGAAGACCTCTCTCCTGTTATTCCACTTATCATGTTGATCACTCTCTAAATAGGCAAATTTCCCCATTCCTATTGTCCTGGTTTCCCGCGGGTTGCTCTCGTGGGCCCTCGTTCCTTCTCGCACGATCTCTGCCTCGAGGCTCTTACCCTTGATGTCTTTTATCTCCTCTACCCCCGTTAATATGAGGATATACCCTATATAGTGGATGCCCCCCGGGGCCGAGAAGCTTCTCCTTGATTTCCTCGTCTAGGTCTGGGTCCCTGAAGTCATCTCTCTCTTTCATTCCTTTCTATCTCCCTTTTCAAATGGACGCGATCATTTGTATCATAGCCATAATCCTTGTGAAAGTCGCAGATGAAGTTTGTAGCCTTCTCCCTGCTACTGCGACAGACGCATTTGACAAGGGTTATGGTTGTCTAAATACCCCTCTATAAATACTTAGGATCTGTGCTGGAATCCTACTAGTGGTATTATACCTCTCAAAGTTAGGCTTGGGTGCCTCCGCTGGTTTCTTCCCTCGATGATCATTGATTCTTCCTGGCTAATTGACCATACTCTCTTTCTTTCTCCTGGCGGCTTCTTCCACTTTCGAGTGCTGCTCTACTATCTCCTGGAGCTTCTGTAGGGTTCGGTGAACATTATTACTTAATTTCTTGTATAGCTCTATATCTCTCATCCCGAGCATGTATCCTTGGATCACTTCATTTTCCGTGGTCTCTGCCAACCCTAAGCTTTCATCTACATAGCGATGGTAGAAGGCTTCTGTTAACTCTCCAGGGTTTTGTATCGTCTGGTATAACTCCAGCAGGGTTTTGGTAAACTTCTTCTTTTGGGCATATTGACTTAACAACACCGCACTAAAATCTCTGTAGGAATGCAATGATCCTTTTGGCAATTTGTTATACCACTCTTGAGCCTTTCCTCAGAGATAACTCCCCATCAGTTTGCAAGTTAGCTTTTCATCAAAATCCCTAGAGTTTATAAGGCTAAGGAATGTCTGAATGAACTCCCTAGGATCAGACTCTCCACTATACTTCGGGAGTCCTTTTGGGGGTTTGGCATCTGCGGGCCATCGCTCTGAGGTTATTAGCGACAAAAGCAGGGATCCTGCCATCTGACCAAGTGGCCCAATCAGCCTGTCTAATTCTATCTTAATGGTATCTCCAGTATCTTCTCTTTGCTCTCCTGGCATCGGTAATCCCCTATAGGTGTCTCCGTAAGCCATCTGATACCGAGGGGTTTAAATTATCTGCCTAGGATTTACCCAGGCCTTCATGACCCCTGAATTTCCATTTTATAACCCATAAGGGTCGTACAAACCATAACCTGCTGATTGGTTCGGCATCCCAATGCTTCCATATCCCTGAGACCTATACCCCACCTCTGCTCTGAGAGGTTGATCTACTCTGGGATATCCTCCCATTATGGTTGTTGGAACTACAGGGGGTCCGGAATGTTCTAACCCTAGGGATTCAGGGAATGAAGGCTGATCTGCTCTTGGATATCCTCCCATCAAGGTTGTCGGAACTGCAGGGGGTCCGAGATGTGCTAGCCCAAGGTTCAGGGAATGAAGGTTGAGGTCGTGCCTGGTACCCCTCTCGAGGATACCCAAGGTAAGGAAACACTACCATGGGTTGAGCAGCGTTGCTTGCTGGGGCTTCCATGACCATCAAAGGGATTATCGGGGCCAAGGTAGGCGTGACCTGATATCTCACCTCCGCCAACATCTGAACTTCCCTGGCTAAGTCAGATTGCATGGTCTTCACACTTGTTGCTCAATTTGCTCGTAAGGCTTGTTCGTAAGCTTCCATCTGTGAATCACTAGAAACCTTCGTGAAACGACCATCTCTTTCATCGTATTCCCTGATGTATACATCTGGTGTAAATTTTGCAAGCCCTGCTCCCCGGCCTGCATTACTCACACCGGGACTCGAGGGTGGGTCCAACCATATCTCGAGGGCCCTCAGATATCACTGGAATCTATCCAACGGAACCTTGTCCTTCCCCCTGCTCTCCAGCTGAGACTTGTATCACTTGTTGCTCCACTTCCTGGGATACTGGAGGGTTAACCATTCTCCTTCTTCTTCCTCGATAAGGAGATTGTACTACCTCGGTAGCACCTGTTCCTTTCAACTTTAACCTCTCACTCCTCCGAGTATTCGTATAGGTGGACATAACCAAAGAACTCAAACGTGACTAAATTGGTCACACTGGGAGTGCCAATTGATGCTTCTGGAAGTCGGTCGAGCCGCACCATCAAGTCCCTCGGTGATAATATGCAAACAAAAAGCCCCGTGAGTTCCCAGAGATAAACTCTCTGATGCTTAAGTTAGTAAGTGTTTTTAGTAAGTGTCCAAAAGTCCCCAATAGTAAGTGCGTACCTATCTATTTATACTGTATCAGGAAATAACGTAAATCCGATTTATACGCTTTGATGTATGCCTCTCTATTAAGGAGATTTACTGTGCTGATACAGGGCCAATGTACTCTCGGCCCAAGGTACTCTCAGTCCAAGGTCCTCTTGGTCCAACTGCAAATTTACCTATGATCAATATTGTAGTTTTCTTTTACCCACAAGCTATTGTTTAAAGTTTAATCTTATGTGTATGTGTAAATTAGATTATACCATCTCATGTCATTAAAATCACTCATATTGTAAGTTTTAATCCAATACCAGGGTTTCACAGTATTTATCTAACTTTCCTTCAGCTTTTAGATGAGGGGATGAAATATTAGATGATTTAATCCAATACCCCCTTGTTTCTATAGCAGCTGTAACACCACTCGATCAAGTATATAATATATATTGTCCAAACTGTAAACACTCATTTTATTCATCATAAAAAAATCAAAATATTAGGCACTTTTTTTTTCTGAACTCAATATCATCCACTCATTTTCTTCACCATAAATATATTTTTTTTGAAAAATCAATTATTCCAAAATGCCGGAAAAAATGCCCAGCGGCAATTACAATAAGTGGAATTGACATCCAACCTAACTAGCCTCTAACAATAACCAATCTATTGCAATGGTATTCAAATTACATGTCAACCAAATTGATCGTCTGTACTATTACAGATCTGAGATCCAATAAAAACTGTAACATCGCCCTTAGGGATATTAACCTGCTTCCGCAAAAATCATGACCACTTGGCGAGGAGCGTAGCAGCATCAATATCACTATGCCAAACAGGGATCTACAATAGTTGTAACACCACTTGATCAAGTACACAATCTATATTGTTCAAACTGTAAACACCTTGAAAATCACATATCAAGGACGGAACTCCTAATAGAGAAACACAAACGAAATCACGAGCAAACGATATGAAAAATCAGATCGGACAAAATACATCGACATGAACAATTAGATTAAATGATCATCATAGATACATCAATCTAATTTATTAGGCCTAAGAAAAATACTAATGTATAAAAACAAATTCATATTTATTCAATAATATAAACATTAAAAGTACTATATCAATTGAAAAAACTTATGTTTTCCATCTTCCCATCATGAAGATGGGGAAAAGAACGGAAGAAAAAACTTCAGATGAAGAAGGGAGAAGGAGAGCCGCCATCTATAGGGTTTTTAGAGAAATTCTAATTCATATTAAGATTATTCTACTAATTAATAAAGAGACTTGTCACAATTCACCATAAATCTAAACATTTAATATTATGGGGCTAAATATAGAGAAATAGAAGGAGTGATTAATTTAAAGGGCTGAATTCCCAAACATGTCAATTGTTGGTGGATTTAAAAATAGGTGAAAAAAATAAATTAATCCACACTATAATTGAAAATGCCAAACTTAAGAAACATATCAAAATAAAATGTGTGGCAAATTTAGATAAATAGAGGGTGTATAATAATTACAATAAACAATATAATATAAATGAGTAAGAATTATCAAGGGAAAAAAATTAATTATTAATTAGTGAAAATGAGCTACACGTTAGGAGAATGTACTACTTTCGTCTTATTAGATATGACACACTAGACTTAGACGCTTGAATTTAGGTGAATGAAATGAGTGAATGCAATTAAATTTAGAAAGAAAAAAAGTAGAATGAGTGGATGAAAATAAAAGAATCAACTAAAAAGAAAAGTGTTTCAAATTCACAAAAAAAAAAGTGCAACATCAAACGATACAGAGGAAGTATAAACTTGGAAAGACCTAAAGTAGTGAATTGGATCCATTTAAAAATCACAAAGTCTTATTCTAAATTGATTAATCGTAAGTTTGAGTAGTTTTATAATTGATGTGACCAATGAGATGATTTAATTTTTTTTAATCTCTTGCAATGAAATTTCCGTAACTTTAAAAATTTTGTAAAGTGTTTGCAATTAACTATTAAAATGAAAATTTCATATTTAGTTTAACGATTAATCTGTACTGAAACTTTTTCTTTACAAAAATATAAATTACAATAAATAAAATAATAAATCGTAAATACCAGTTCATTAAATTTAAAAAGTTAAAATTATGTGTCATTGTTAGACATAGAATAACTATCAAATCCGCTTTGTTGTCGTACCACAATCAGCAAATGGTGCATTAATGGGACCTGAAATTATTAAAAATAAGGATCAGATTTAGAAGGTGTTTTTTAAAATAAATATAAAAAGTAATGAATGGACTAAAATGATCATATTTTAACATTAAAAAATGCGCAATAATTTTTAAAAGGGACTAGTGGAGTACCATCACGCGTTGTACAATATTATTAATTAAAATATTAAAATTAAGTTTTATATAAAATTTTAAAGTTTAGTCATTTAAGAAAAATTATATGAGTTATGAAGTGAAATAATTAATTTAGTTGGAAAACGTTAAATATTGAATACAATAAAAATGAATTAATTTATAATATTTCATTCAAATTATTTAAAAAGTAATTATTTATATGTTGACATTCATTTTAAAAGGTTATTATAATTATATGTATATATCTCATTGTAATGAATAAAAATACATATCGAATGACCTTGTTAGTCTCACTAATTATAAAATTTCCCCATTTAACAGTAAGTCCATCTAAAATAAGACTTTGTCGTATATAAATAAATAAATATGTATACATATTTCTATCAAAAGTACTCTATCATTATATAAAAATCTAAACATTTTTCTATTTCAAATTCTGTGTTTCTTTGGATTTTCATCGATATATATATATATATATATTATAATGAGATATATATGATTTTAAATATATATTTAGAAGTTATATATTTTAACGAGTTATGAATCATTATATATAAAAAGAATTAAAATCAGTAACATATTACAATACTTGCATTTTAATAAGTTATGATTGATGATGCGTAGTAGAGAATTAAAACCTGCAACATATTATAATATTGGTATATATGTTATTTTTAGACAATTTTTTGGGCTTAGGGTAGTCAAAACTCAAATGCCTCCGGTTGACAGACAGAAAACAAACAATATCTATTATAGGGTGGTTGGGATACACATTTATACCCCTAACTTTATGGTGAAAGTGTCAATACAACCTTACAATCTTAAAAAATGCTAATTTAACCCTAACTAATTATTGTATGTGGCAATCTAACTCTAACTTTTGAAAAATTTGTGCCAATATAGCCAAACTCCCTGATTCCAGCATTAACCAAATGATTTTCGGCATGATCAGAAAATAAAATGACAAAAATACCCTTTCTTCTTCAAACCTCTCTCCAGCAAAATTCAACCACCATCCACCGCTCAACTTTGTTCTCATCTTTCACCAGACTCTATTCTCACCTCCCTCCTCCTTCCACCACCCTATAGCCAATTCTAACATGGTAAATCATTTCTAAATTTTTGAAAAATTAAATGCAGTTCTAGCCTCGATATATTATAACTTATACTGTGGCTAGCTATATTCCCACCACATTTTTTCCACCAAAATTACTATTCTAGACATAGGTACTAGTATTAGCACCAATATATGTTATTGTCAAAATCGGTGTTAAAATTTATTAAATTCAAACATTTTTTTTTCTTCAGTGAACTGCTACTGGATTTATTTATAGGCACCATTTTTTTGGTTCAGTTGCCAGATTGTCCGTACCTATGAAATTCCAACACCGGTATTGCTCTTCTAGCACTGACATATTGGTGCATATATACATTTTTCTAGTAGTGTAAACCAACCCAACCTGACTCGAGAAATATTACAGACCCGTCAGAACCTGACTTGACATTTACTCGATCCGACCCGACAAAAAGACTTCAGCATTTTTAAACCTAAACACGTTTTGACCTGACCCAACCCCACTAACAGATTGCGACTCATTTCAACTCAAACCTGTTTCATCCCGAGCTGACCCGACCCAACCAACAAATAGACTTTGACCTGTTTCAACTCGAACCTATTTCAACTCGAACCCATTTTGATCCGATCCGATCCGATCCGACCAACACATTTCAATATATTTTAGCCCGAACCCATTTTAATCTGACCCGACCCAACAAATATATTTCAACATATTTTCATCCAACCCATTTCAATCCAAACCTAGCCGAAACCGAAGTCGGAGCCAACCCAAATAACCGATTTGAGAGCTCTACACATGAGCACCTTGAGTTATTTATCAAGTTGGTTTCACGTAGGCCCGATGGCTTAGCCTGGTAGGTTGTCCCATGCTAATGTGTCGATCCACAATAATGATACTGTACTCAATTATTGCCCTTTCTTTTTATTATCTCTTGAAATGCTCCATTATAAAAATAAGCTTGATATTTGTTTACCTCGTGTTCTAAAATCCTGTCAATTCATATCTTTCCAGAGATGTAAAACAGAAGATATTTAAAAGAAAAGAAAAGCGACTTGTCTTCCCTTTGATTAATCAATACATTTGCAACTTAATTTTCATTTCCATTTTCTACCAAAATTGAGACGTGGGAGAAACTGGAGGTTAGTAACATTGAAATGATAGAATGGAGATATGCGTGCGTGACAATATTGCAAAAGAAGAATAACTGTTACGGAGTACTCCACGGGAAATTTCAGTAGTCACGTTGAAAACCTCAGTTTCAAAATGAAAGCTAACGTTCTTCACAAAAGGCGATACCCTCGCATTCAGGGCTCCGTCCATCCAACATCATAGGTATCGGTGATGAGGAGAATCACAGCATTTCAAGGGCAAGCACCTGATTTAGGTTTGTACTTGATGCCCACAAGGAATCCCTCCATTGGAGGAAACTTTCACACTACGGCTATCAAGAATCGAACCCCTGGTCACGGGGATTGAGACCAAGCACCCAACCACTTGGCCGATCGTATGTGTGTGCTAAAGTTCTTCCCAATTTTTACCAGAGACTGATCTACTCGGGGTTGGAGTGGGCTCTAGTACTCTGGTCAAGAAGAAAATTACTGGGAGTGATTTTGAATTTTTTTTCTACCAACCCTTTTAATGTAGGTTAAAATTGTGGAATTTTTTATCCTACCAACTTCCACCATATAAATTTTCTACCTTCATTCCTCGTTATACACAATACAAATAGAAAAGACTCATATAAGATCATTTCACCATAATTTATGGTGAGATAAAAATTTAAAAATTATAGAAAGTACTCCTTATCAGCTCTCATATTTAAATAATTGTATTTAGACATTTCATTTCACGAGATCGTATTTTGTAATACAAATATCTCCATATCACTTCCAAGCTTTCATTTCCCCCTAAAAAAAAGTCTTTGTTGGAGTCACTTTCTATATCATGCACTTAGTGGCGATGATAATGGAGCAAATTTTGAGAACCGTCCCACCGACTCCCACGTGTAATATAAATGAACTTGATGTTCATTATAGAGCGAAAATGTTATTTTATATGCATCTTGTCTCTCGTCAATTACACCTAATGAATTAAGCTTTATCATTTTTATTAATTTTTTTTAAGCTTTACCAATCAGACCAGATCCTACCTACGAGTAACTTTTTTTTCATTTAAATAACGTTAATATTTTAATATAATTTAAAATTGAGAAAGTTTCAGGAAGGAAAGACGGTCTTGCCATAAGTTTATTGACAGTTCACAGGAGATTTTACCTTGAATGTTGTAATTTTTTAAAATAAAATTTAAATATTATATTTATAAGTTAAAACAAGTAATAATATATATTTGAAAGGGAAAATATAAAAATATATGATCTAAAAAATATTTTTAAAAATCTTATTTTGTATGTATATAATTTAACAAATGCAGTGCATAAAGTAAAAAATAATTGGCCTGTCCATAACCTTATGGACATGCCACCTGTCAGGAGATCCACTCTTTAAAACTTAGTGTAATGAAACAAGTTATAGATAGGTATGAAAATTGATTCTAAAATTTTTAAAAATTAATCCCATACTTTCAAAATTCATTAATCTTACCTTCATTTTGAATCTAGCTTCAATATAATCAATAATTACTTCAATTTTAATTTTGATTAGTAAATCAAAGGCTCCTGCATGCCTTGACTATACAACATTGTCAATATAACCCTGCAAAATAAGAAAATTTCAAAATAACCCTAACTTAATGAAAAATGCGCAAGTATAATCTTTTGTCACTATCCCGACGTTGACTCATCAATATGGGAATACCCTTGCCCCCATAAGCTGAATTCTCATTTTACCCATTTTATTCTTGGTGTAAAATTATCATTTCCTTAAATTCCGACCAAATCTCCCGTTGACAATTAAAATCAACTACGCCCGCCTATCAAAATACATATTTTTACCCCTAAACAATTAAAATTTTACACAGATCTACCACCTACCCATCAAACTCCCTCTCTTCCCAATTCATCTCTCTTCCATACTTACGCCCCCATTTACTCTCCTTTCTCCTTCTTACAAAACCCTACACCCACCCACCCACTTCTGAATTCGTCCTTCTTGGGTGAGAAAGTCTCCTCTCTGGCGAGATCTTCCTCAGTCCAACCTTGTCGAGGGCAGAAACGTTGTGGGTGGAACCCTACAACTGGAGACGCACCACCATACTATCTCCCTCCCTACCACCTCCATTTACAATCACCACCGCCATCAATTTACAGTCACCGCCGCCTCGATTTACCATCACTACCCCTCCAAGACTCACCACAGTGGTGATTTCGGCGAAAAGAGGCTACGCGGGACCAGCACCACCGCCACTTGTTCCGATCTGGCAATGCGACAGAGAGGAGAGGCGGAGGAGGAGAGGAGTTGGAGAGGCACGGCGGAGAGTTGGAGAGGCACGACTAGAGGACGGTCGAGGGGTTGAGGAGGCGGCGGCAGAGGGGTTGAGACGGCAGCGGGGCCCTAACTTAATAGGAGAGTCAGATCTTGGCCTTGTAAAGGCATGTGAAACTTAGTGGAGGGAGGAGGGTGGTGGTGGCGGCGAGAACCAGGTGGCGAGAGGATGAAGCAATTCTTCATATCGCAAAGCAATTCTAAATGCCATTCGCTGACAGGGGCAGAAGGGTATTTTTACTAGGGAAAATTTGCAGAGAAATTTTCTCTCTCTGCAGATTCCCCTAGGACGGAGGGAGTAAAAAACTCGGAAAAAACCTACATATTAAAAAAGAGATGATTTTATCATTTTTTATGCCCGGGAATATTATATCCAACGGTAAGTTTAGCTAGATTCTCCACTAGAGTGCGACAACTCAACTGTGGTGTGAATTATTTATTTATTGACAGTAGCATTAAGAATTGATCAGCCCTGATTATCAGCAAATTATTAACTTGGATCGATGTGGTCTAGAGATTAATTAACGACAATCGAGATTGCATCTGATTCACGAGTTTGCGTGACCTCTCGTATATTTTGGAATCGAATAAGACAATCCACCTTAAATTAATTAAATAGATGCCTACTTTTGTTTCTTGTAGGAAAGAAAAGGTTTTAAATAATTGTTGGTTCTAAAATTATGTGATATGTAACCTTAGATGATTGATAAACAGCTTGATACCATATTATTATGAGATGCAAATCATGTTAATAAAAAAGTAGTAGTTGCAGTTGCAGTCAATATCTACACACTCCAACATTAGATCCCATCAAACTCCATTTTTAATCGAGGCAATAGTATGTACTTGATCTGGTAGAGAGATTGAAGATCCTTGTTATAGAAAAAGATCAAATATATGGGTAGATTTGTTGGAAAAAGTTTAGTGGCAACCACAAAAAACAGAATTTACAGTAGTATATTGCAAGAATAAGTAGATTATATATAAACTAAATTTACCATCCGTCTTCTTACTGATCAAAGATATAATGAGAAATTGTGACTGTCATAAAGAATAGTAACACGTTCTCACAAAAGCTTCTCACAAAAGCTAGTCCATTTTTTTTTTTTTTATTTATAGCACAATAGGTTTAGATGTTTGGATATAGGTGAAGCAAGTGAGTGGGTGGAATTGAATCTAGAAACTTAATAGTAGATTGAGTGAATTAAATTGAAAGAATCTTGACAAAAATGGAAAAAGTTTAAATATAAAAAAACATGAGCGAAGTGCATACATAATCCTACATAATTCATGAAAGTGTACATATAATCCTGTGATAATTGAAAGTGCAAATATAACCCTAGATAATAAGTAAAAATGCAAATATAACCTTTTCTGGCAAATTTTAGCTGGAATTTTGTTAAAAGATATTTTTGCACTTCTGGGAAAAAAAATAAAAATAGGATATGATGTTATTGCCTTAGCATCATTAAACCTAAATATTGTCGTCAGACCACCACCAGGCCACAGCCGGACCACCACCAAACCGCCGTCGGATCAGGTGGGGTTATTGCTAGCACATTATGAAATTTGACAGGGTTATATCAGCACATTCCTAAAACTTATAGGGTTATATAAGCACATTTGTAAAAAAAATGTAGAGTTATATCTGCACATACTATAAGAACAAAGTGTCATATCATTACAAAATCAAGCCAACCGCATGGAACCACCATTTCAACCTCTTATACCGATTGCCGACGTTCCAGACTGTGATTCTAGTTTGAAGAAAGAGATTTGGTGAGGTCGGCGCAATGGACGTTGAATTTGAAGTGTGGGAACCTTTCAATGGTATCTTCATCCGAAATTCCCCGTAATTCACTAGGGTAATGCAATGTTGAGTTTGATAATATGATTTTCTTTTGCTTCTCGTCACATGAATAGAGATAAGCGGTATTAATGGTATTGAACATAAGGATTTTGATGACATTTTTTTATTTTGCTGAATTTAGTCTGATTAATGATTGGATAACCTTTGGTGTTGCGTGTGTAGTTGTTATTTTGTTGTGTTTTTTGACATGTGTTGTTATTTTGTTGTGTTTTTTGACATGTGTTTTTAATGTTGATGGGTTTTGCTTTTATAATATGTGTTGATATAACCTTACACTTTTTATGAATGTGCTGATGTAACCCTATAAGTATTAGGAATGTGCTGATATAACTCAATCAAATTTCATAATGTGCTGATATAGCCCTACCTCGTCCGGCGGCGGTTAAGGGCATAGTTATCCACCCAAATTTAGCTTTTGGTCCGAGGTCATTTTTATCATTGGGGGTTGGGGGGGGGGGGGCGTCAACACCGAAAATATCACTAGAAAGTTATATTAACACTTTCGTTAAGTAGTTAGGTTATATTGAACTAAAAATTATCTCAGGGTTATATCTGCACTTTCTTAATTATATGTGTATATTCCCCAAAAAACATCTATTTATAGCAAGTGTGCCATAAATAACAAAACAAAGGGAATACTATCTCATATTAGAGATTCAAATAAAAAAAAGATATATGCAAATATAACCCTATACACTTGCGTAAGTGCAAATATAACCCCAAATAAATAAAACTACAAAAATAACACTAACTAGTTGATGAAAGTAAAAATAACCCTTTAGTGAGAAATCCGGCGTCGACAATGATTTTCCGGCACCGTTGACCCCCCCAATGACACATTATGAAAACTGATAAGGTTATATCAGCACATTCGTAAAAAAATGTAGGATTATATCAGCACATATTATAAAAGCAAAATCAATCAACATTAAAAATCTCAGGTCGAAGAACACAGTAAAATAACAACTACACACACAACAGAAAAAGTTATCCAATCATCAATCTAGACTAAACTCAACAAAATGAACATAAGAGTTAAGTGCCCATATGACCCCATGTTTTGATCGAAAGTGCTAATATGACCCTGTTAAATCCAAAAGTGCGATTATAACCCCATTATTTGCTTGAAAGTGCTAATCTAACCCTGCCAATCTAAATTTGGCCAGAAATCAATAAAATGACCATGAGTAAAGTGCCCATTTATGTTGGTCATTTGTGCCAATATGACACTGCAAGATTATAAAGTGCTATTGTAACCTTATGGTTTGCTCAAATTGTGCTAATCTAACCCTGGAGGCCTTAATTTGTCGGAATTATGTAAATCGACTAGTATACCACTGTTCACAAAAAATAAAAAATTTAGAAAATACGAAAGGACAGTTATGCCCTCATTATATATTAACCATTTTTTGGTTCCCTTCATCTTCCTCTGGTTTCCTTCTTCTCCTGGTTCCCTTCTTCTTCTTGAAAGTCTTCCCCAAGATAGACTCCGCCACCTCCCTCATCTTGGTCAGCACCATGGACAAGATCTCCTTCGGGCGCTCGCGGACGGTAGGGTTATGTGCGTCGGTGGGGATGAATGGGATTCAGAGAGGTGGCATCGTAAGCACGACTGAGGAAAGGTTGGGCTGAATGGGATTCTAGATCTTCTCGGGCTGAATGAGATTCCAGATCTGCTCCAGCGACGCAATGTGGTGTTGGGCGGTGGCTGATGGCGATGGTTGGGAGGAGGTGGTGGTTCGAGGCACTGCCATGGAGGAGATTTTCGAGGTGCCATCATGGAGAGATTTTTGAGGCATCGCCGACATTCAGCTGCAGGAGATTCTCCGATCTGTAGCCCTGTTGCCGCCTGATGGTGAACCACGATGCAACTGCTAGCGGTGAGTGTTCTCTCCGAGTCATTGCAATTTTTTAGTACTGTATTTTGCTGTTGCAGTGAGTTTTGGATTCAGATTTGTGTGGATATGAATTAGATGTAGATTGAGGTGAAATGCCTTATTTCTGAGAAAGTTTCGTATGCATATGTGTTTTTTGAGTTTTATGACAAATGTGTTTGAATTTGGTGGATTTGTTTTTCTCTGAAAGCTTAGATTCGTATGCGGGCGGAGTGAATTCCCAGATTCCGGCCACCGTGCTGGCGGTGGGAGATGGCAGAGCAGTGGTGGGAGCAACAGTGAAGAAGAAGAACTCAGGGATATTTTTGTCATTACATATTTTATTTTAAGGCTAGGGGTAGTTTAGTCTTTTTAGATTCGGTCAATGCCAGAAACCACCTAGCCAATGCTTGAATAGTGTCAAATGGTTATATCCTCACTTTTAATGCAAAACATAGGGATATAATAGCACTTTTTTATCTTGTGGGGTCATATTGGCACATATGAGCAAAACATAGCATCATATGAGTATTTTGGCCAGTGACCATTATACCCCTAATTTTAAAATATTAAAGTAACAAAATATGAAATGAAAATTTTACCCTTTACATTAATTTAGAAATTAATCCAATGGTGTTTGGTTGATAATTCAAGCGGAAACAACCTTGAACATTAGCTCAAATTTACAGAGTAGTTCAAATTCCAGTGGTGTCTGTATGAGAAAAACCCAAGCTGCCGGACCTTGAACATTAGCTCGAATTTCACTGGAACCCCACCTTTACGATCTCTACCAGCACCGAAACCCCACCTTCCTCCACTAGCACCACCGGGCCTCTGACCCAAAATCCGCCATCAGCTCCACGCGACCATATAGCACCATCGGAAGTGATGGTTTCCAGTGGTAGTGTCACGTCCAGCGGAGAAATTTGTGTCTCCTCTGGCACTGGATCTGTGTATGAGGCGATGGGGCTTTGGTCGACCTCGGCCGCCGGTGGTGCTTGTTGCTCGACGAGGACTAGTAATGGTGTTGGGATTTAGGGGCATCCGACACTGGATCTGGGCGTGATAATGTGTGGGATGTATGGCCAATTAATGGCCCAACAGGCAAGGCCAAGGCGGGAAAGCAAGAGAGAGAGAGAGAGAAAATGGGTTGAGAACGTGGCATATGGGACTGGATGTGCGGAAGGCATCCCATCAACCACCTAAAACACATAAAACTAGGAACATCCAGAAAAATGGTAGGCACGACCTTGGGCTGACCGGAGCATCAGAGGAGGCACGACCCTGGGCCTATGTGCCTGACCTCAGTTTTCCTATTTTGCAGGTCCAGAAGCACGCTGGGCTCAAGAAGTACATCTGTCGGTGAAGATACAAATTTTGGCATTAACATTGGAGCTATCGATCGCTATATTCTTTTCAAGTACCCATGCAGCTCAGACAACCTGGAGGCACAACCAATAGGAAATATGTTCAACCAAGTGGTGATGGAGGATGTGACACACCAGGAGGAGGACTCAACCCTGACCCTGACGCCTACGAGGGAAACACACTAGTTGCGCACCTCTACGGAGCTGGAAAAAAACTCGAAGGTGCTCCAGGCGCTCTTGTCATCCTAGAATGAGATGCTAAGACAGATGAGAGATTTGGAGTACTTTCAGAATGGTGAGACAAGAAGAAGGGGGATAGACCTGCAGCCAACACAGCTATTCCCCGAGTAGGAGGCAGAGAGTGGGGAACCTAGACGGAGAGAAAAAGGCTCTGAGACAGCCTAAAGTAGGACCCACTCTATAAGGAAGGAGCCAACTGTAGAGGGAGAAACGTCAGAGGACCGTGAATGACGAGAAGGTTATGTGCCACTGCCAAGGATAGAAGAGCGGGGCTGGGGTAAAGTCCCTGCCAGAGAGCAGGAACCGGAGTCAAGGAAGGAAAGCAGGGGATCTCCCTTCACCAGGAGGATTTGGGTATTTACAGCCGACCCATAGCTGAAGATCCTGATAAATCTGGGACAATACAATGTTGAGGAAAATCTAGAAGACCACTTGCACACGTTTTGCACCAATATGGCTACCTTTGCGATACCGTAGGCCATCTGGTGCAAAGTGTTTGCGAACACCCTGACCGTTGTAGCCAGGGTGTGGTTCAAAAACTTGGAGGATGAGACGATCGACAGTTTCAGCCACCAAAAATAGAAATTCTTTGCACGATTCATACAGAGGAAGAAGTTTTAGAAGATGTGTTCTGAACTGCTGTCCATCAGGCAGAAGCCAGGGGATGCATTGTCAGCATACTGGGAATGCTTCAATGATGAGGAAAATCTGGTAGAAAAAAGAAGTAGTCAGTTCCTCATCGACACGTTCGTCAATGGATTGAGGCACAGACTGTTGTTGAGGGACTTCACCCTGGACCCGCCAAGAACTATTGACGGCCTGATGAGGAGAGTAGGGAACTTCAACAGGGCAAACCTGACTGACAAGAGGAGGAAAGAACAGGTTGGCCAGAGGCAGAGAAGGACGGGTGCAGATGGAAATGGGAAGAGGGAAGAATGTGCTAAGGTACCTATCTCCCTGACGCCTAACAGACCTCACAGGTTCGACATGGTCTTTACTCCGCAGATCAAAATGCCCAGGAGATTTTTGCCCTTTTCACAGGGAAGAACATCTGGGATGTGCCACCAAAGATAAGAAATGAGCTCGATAGGAGGAACAAGAATCGATTCCGCGATTATCATGATGACCACAACCATGATACAAATGATATTATACATTTAAATCATAATATTGGGGAATGTGTCTAGAGTGGCGAGCCCGTGCACATGGCAAAGAGCACTAAAGCTTATAATAAGGCAACCTAGCAGAGCAATAATAAACGTGGAGGCCTCGTAGACAGAAGAAACAAGGCACAGCCAGAAGCCCAGACAAGGAACACATGCAGGAGAGAGGCAAGGAAGTTTCCCAGGCCGAAACTAAGGATGAATGAGGAAAAAGACCAAGGGATGATTCCCCAATGGAAGACAGCAAGCCCGCCACAGTAACTGACATGTATGCCATTATAGGAAGAATCACTGAAGGCAGAATAGAATCTCAGAGAAAGGCTTGCTGCAGGCAGACCCTACAACCAACACCGGAGGATAGGAAATTGGGGCCAATCGAAGCAATTGCGTTTGACTCCAGTGACCCTATAACCAGACAGGCCAGCGGGAGGAGACACTGTGATGATAACTGTGAGGGTGATGGACAAGAGAATTCACTGGGCGTACATAAACAGTGGTAGCTCGGTGGAGATTATGTACGTGAGTTGTTTTGAGAAGTTAGATGAAAACACGAAAAGGAAGCTGCAGCCTACAGAGATCCCCCTAGTAAATTTTGCAGATAGAACAGTATGGCCGGAAGGGACCATAATTCTCCATGTGACGTGGGAAAAGGAGAGAAGAGAAAAATTGTGTACATGGAGTTCATAGTTGTAAAAGCGAACAAACCGCATAACATGATCTCTGGTATGCCGACCATAGCCTTGTTAAAGGGAATTGTATCAACCCTACACCTCCTCCTGAAATTCCCTACGAAAGGGGGGATAGCAGCTGTCAGAGGAGATCAACAGAAGACTGGGGAATGTCATAGAATTGCCCTGAGCAAGCAAAAATGAGAAGACTGTGAGACCCGACCGAAGGGTAAAAAATGCTGCCCCTTGCCTGTCAGGATGATCATAGGCGGAGATGACCCCTCGAAGCTGGATGCTGAGGTGGAAGCAACAAAAATAAATGGAGACCAGACAATGCAGGTAGGCGTGGCACTCCCCCCTGAGATTAAAAGGGAACTGATAGGGGGTGCTAAAGGAAAACAAGGGGGCCTTTGCATGGGGACCGGAGGATATGACGGGAGTCCAGAGAAATGTGGGCTATCACGAACTGAAAGTTGATCCACCTCATAAGTCGGTGAAGCAAAAGAGAAGGATGCTCTACAGAGAAAGAAATGAGGCAGTGAACAAGGAAGTGAGCCAGCTAGTCGCATCGGGGATTCTACAAGAAGTTCCTTACCCGACCTGGCTGGCCAACCCAATGTTGGTAAGAAAAGCAGATGGCAGCTGAAGGATGTGCGTGGATTGCATGGACCTGAATAAGGCCTGCCCTAATGATTTCTACCCGCTGCCAGTCATAGACCAAAAGGTAGATGCTCTTACTAACTACTCAATTAAATGTTTTCTCGATGCATACAAGGGGAATCACCAAATCCCTATACGAGAAAGCGATGTAGAAAAATCTGCTTTTATTACTGAGAAAGGAACCTTTGGCTACCAGATGGTGCCATTTGACTTGAGGAATGCTAGGGCCACATACCAAAGGGTGGTGGATAAAATCTTTCAGAAACAGATCAGAAGGAACCTGTAGGTATACGTGGATGCCATGATCATAAAAAGCAGACAATATGAGACTTTCCTAGAAGAACAATTTAGGGAGATAGGAATGAAGTTGAACCCAACCAAATGCCAGTTTGGCGTGGGGGTAGAGAATTTACTGGGGCACATAGTGTCAAATGAAGGCCTAGGGGAAAACTCGAAGAAAGTAAAGACAATCCTGGAAATGAAGCCACCTGGCATGGTGAAGGAGATACAAAGCCTAAATGGGAAGATGGCAGCCATAAACCGCTTCATGTCACGGGCTCCAGAGAGAAATCCATTTCTTCAAAACATTGAAGGGATGTGTGGATAAGAAAGAGACAATACAGTGGTGGGTACCTGAGGAAAAGGCATTTGAGGAGATCAAAACCTACCTGAAGGATCTTCCCACGCTGACCAGGCAATAGAAATGGTAGACCATGTATTTGTACGTGGCAGCCAGCGAGGAAGTAATCAGTGGGGTGCTAGTGAAAGAAGAAAATAAAGTGCAGCGACCAGTATACTTTGTGAGCAGGGTCCTGCATAGGCTAGAAAAGAGGTACACGGATTAGGAGAAATTGGCACTGGCTTTAGTGCATGCTGTGAGAAGGCTCAAACAATACTTCCAAACGCACCCTGTGGTAGTGCTGACCAACCAGCCGTTGAAGGCAATATTGACAAGGCCAGAGGCCTCAAGCAGGCTCATGAAGTGGACAGTGGAGTTGAGAAAACACACCATCGAGTATGCCCAAAGAAGAGAAATGAGGGGCAGATGATAGAAGATTTCTTGGCTGAAACGCCCAGAGGAGAGAGTGAAGGAACAAGAGGAAGTAATATACCAGGACCAAGCAGTGAGCTATGGCTGTCTGACAGAGCCAAATGTGTGGAAATTATATGTTGACGGGGCATCCGGAGTGGAAGGCGCAGGAGCAATCCTAATGATAGCGGACCCAGGGGGCGTAGAGGCGACTCACACCCTGCATTTTATGTTCCATACGTTGAGCAACGAAGCTGAATATGAGGCACCGATAGTAGGCATGGAGATAGCCAAGAAATTGGTAGCGAAGAAACTGCAAGCATACGGTGACTCTATGTTGGTGGCTAACCAGTACAATGGGCAGTACGCTGCCAGGAAGCCGACCATGATGAAGTACGGAGAAAAGGTTAGAAGTCTGGCATCTGAGTTTGATATCACTAGGATCCCAAGGTCTCAAAACACGAGTGCCGATGTGCTTAGCAAGCTGGCATCCTCCGCACACCCACTTGACTAAGTCGGTGTTGGTCGAAGAGTTAGCGAGCAGGTCGATAGAGAATGACCTAGTGGCTGCAATCCGGGACGCAGCACCCAACTAGACGACCCCTTTTTGGGTGTACCTAATAGGGAGTTACTTGCAGATGAAAAATAGGCAAGAACGGTTAAGAGAAAGGCCGTGCAATTCACTTTGAAAAATGACTTGCTATACAAGAGGGGATACATAGATCCATGGCTTAGGTGAGCCGAGCCTGAGATGGCAGGCACGATCCTTCGTGAAATACATGGAGGATGTTGTGGGAGTCACCAAGGACCAAGAACAATCACGCCGTGAGCTATGCGAGCAGGGTATTACTGGCCAACCATGAGGGTAGACGCGAAGACGGTGAATTTTTATGCCTAGGTATGAATTTATGACTCGTGGCTTTCAGATTGATCTTAATCTCGTCTTTTATCTCCCTTTCTACTTCTGCACAATTGTGTTGGTTAATTCAACATTTGGGTCCTAGTACGTGCTTGATTTTGCATGTGTATTTACAATAAAATTTCAAATATTATCTATTCCCACTCAAGTAACTAAAAAGACTTAGCTTGAGTAAGTCTTATACTCTACATGCCTGCTTATATGGATGTGTTATGCTTTCCAGTGGCTAAATGATGAATTTTATTGAGTTATTGAAGTTGGACTTTTTTTTCTTCTTAAATGCTTTGAATAGCTAGATTTCTCGGCTAGGATAAAAAAAATAACCGAGAACTGATTGGGTCCTTGTATCCATAGTTTTTGTGTCACTTTTATATCGTTATGAACGATTGGATTTTACTGGAGCCAAATACACAAATTAGTTCGGGCAGTGGCATAAAAATTATTTTAATTCTCGCTAAGATTTTAAAATTATTTGGAATAATGACACATCACAATATAAAAATAAAAATAGCTTCTTGCTAAGAATCGGGTAGAGTAATTTAGGCTTCAAAGAAGCTGGAATATTTTGGAGGTGCAGGACAGTCTTTGTTTACTGAGGAGATTTTTGAGTTCTTTGGTTTTCATCACATTATTTACGTTGGATTATTTGCGCTCAACGCTTTCTTCAGGCATGGCCTCGGGTCACAACTAATCTTTCAACTTGTTTGTTCATGTTGTGATTTTTATGGCCTACACAATGTTTAAAATAAACCTTATTTGGTTCCGTTGATCTTTAAGATCTTTCGATTGGTGCCTGCATTTTATAGCTCCTTGAACTCTTTCATTTTCATTTCTTTAAGTACTGTAAGAATCATGTTTTATATGCATAGAAATGGTACGAGATAACAGTGCTATTAGTCTCCTTCTGTTATCATATGCACCCAGATATGAATACTTTTTCCCGTCAATAGATGAACATAGCTTTAGAGTGCATTCTTTGAACCAATATTTTTTTATGAATGTTCTACTGATATAAATTAACAAGTACTGCAAGAATCATGCTCTGTATGATTTGAAAAATCACAAAATTATGAGGTTTAAATAACTTTCCGAACTATATATTTTTCTTAAATGAATATCGTTACACAAACTTTTGAGGTTGGATTAAAAATATTTTTAATCATTTTTACGATTTTAAAATAATTTTGGGGGCAGTAACTATGCATCAATTGCTAGTATGAAATGAGTCACATTTCCATTAGAACAAAGCCATACAGAAAATGGTCCTTGCTTGGTTCCTATTGAAGAAAGGTTAAGGATCGTACTTTTAAACATGTGAAGGTTGTACTTAATAAAATGAATAGCCTGAGATATAAATCTGATGTCTATACTTACACTCCTTTTCTTATTAAATATTGCAAGTGGGAGTAGATGAGAAAAGCAAGTAAAACTGAAATATCAATTAGCAACAAAAAAAATAGCAGGGAAATATAACCATATGAAAACAGATATTTCCTTCATCTGTTTCATGAAAAACAAAAGTTTTAACTTAAGTATTGGACAAGAGATTTAACTGGCTCTTTTTATATATAAGTATATGTTGCTAGATCTTCTAGCCTAATGCAATTTTTGCTTTTCTGCTAGCTAAGTGATTAGTTTCCCTATATGAAAAAGATTCACCTTTCGTGTGGTCACTCTCTCTTTATTCCATGGATGCATGAACAAGATTTATTTGTTTCTTAAGTATATCATTTTGTTGCCCGAATTATAGGCTTGCATGATATTACTTCTATTGCCCCACATCACCTATCATGATTCCGGATATGGTGGGCTTGACTTTGTACTCAAGAACCATAATTTGTTTATATTACATTGAATATGGTGTAAAGGTCTTGTAGTGTTATGTGATTAAGATATTGAAGTTGTTGACATTGATGTTGCTCTTATTATTTTTAGAGGGTTGTTATTAGTATGCTACGCGGCACTCTTGGAGATATGAGTGGTTTGATTTTAAGCTACACTTTAGATTATATTTCCAACTATGGCTGATGATTAAGTGGTTTGCTCTTAAGTGGCACTCTGGATGTTCTTTCTAGCTACAGCTGATGATCGAGTGGTTTTCTCTAAAGCAGCACTTTAGATGATATTTCCAACTATGGCTGATGATCGAGTGGTTTGCTCTTAAGCGGCACTCTAGATAATATTTCCAGCTACGGCTGATGATTGAGTGGTTTACTCTTAAGCAGCACTCTGGATGTTCTTTCCAGCTACAGCTGATGATCGAGTGGTTTGCTCTTAAGCGACACTTTAGATGATATTTCCAGTTGCAGCTTATAATCGAGTGGTTTACTCTTAAGAGGCACTCTGGATGTTATTTCTAGCTACGGCTGATGACCGAGTGGTTTGCTCTTAAGCAGCACTCTAGATAATGTTTCCATCTACAGCTGATGTTCGAGTGGTTTGCTCTTAAGCAACACTCTAGATAGTATTTTTTATTGAGCCGGTGATCGAGTAGTATGCTGGTAAGCTACCCTCTTTGTGATGGTTCGAGTATGTCGATAAGCTACACTCTCTGTGATGATTCGATAAGTTACACTCTCTGTGACCGGTGAATCGAGTTGTACGATGATAAGCTGCACTTATTAAAATAATTTGCTTCTCGTATGCTAAGCGATAAGATTGAAGATTTGACTTATATGTTATGCGCTACGTTCGGGTCACCTTCATTTCAACATTGGTTATCAGCACATCGCCCAGAAAATATATAAAAGAAATACAATATTGAAGGACGAAGACATGTAGAAAGATAATATCAAACTTTGTACATTAGTACGTGGAAACTACAAGGAAATTTGAGGCTCAAAACTTTAGGGAACTAATTCTCTTAACTTTCATCTAGCTGCTTAATACCAGCCACAGACTCTTGTCGTCTTTGGGGTTTTATATCGCATGCAAAACTCTGCAATAGGACTTTATATTGCATGTGAAACGCTGCAACTAGCATCTAAAACACATCCAATTAACTACTTTACGATTTGTACGCTCAGCATATTATTGTAATTAACCACCTTCCAATGCCTTAATTATAAATACTCCCAAAGGAAAGGAAAATTTCAACTGCCCTCTAAAGGGACGATATAGAAAATTCATATCATTAGAATGATATCACAGGGATAAACCATATCCTCGGTTACTCGATTGCTCCCATCTATGCCAAGTTTGATATTTGAATTACAGTGGGCTCCGTAGTTAAAGTCAAGGAGATTGGGGTCCTAACTCGTGCTTATGTCAAGCATAATAGCTGGAAAATGGTAAGTTAATCCCACAAATACAGTTGACAAAATCAAATTCTTAATAATATTTTGGCGGCCAAGAGAGGTCATGGTAAAACACGTGATCTCTATGTAATCACAATAACTGTGGGAAGCAACATCTCAAAATGCAAATTGCATAGATGAAGAAACTAAGAATCTATAACGTTGAAGTTTTCCACGGTCGAAGCGCTACTAGCGATAACTGGTGTCCTTCGACTGAGGAGGGCAATGTACCCAAGGGGATTGACCAGTGTTGGAAGTTAAAGGACACCCTCCTCAACTCCAGACTCATTATTAAGGAATTATATGCCCAAGGCTGCATCTAACTATGAGATGCATGATTACATGTACGCTCAACACTACATTTTATCCAGCGACCTGCTTAGCATTCATACGCCTGGAGCGACATTATCCCTATCTACATCAAATGTAAAACTCGAGCAAAATTACTTCAAGCATAACTATATAAATATATAAAGGCTACAAGGTATCGAATAATATATAGCATGATATGATACAATGATAAACTCTCTCGAAAACTCCACGAGTCTCTTTGATAAGGCTTTATCAAGAATTCAATCCCTGAGTCAAGAAACGCTATTTGCAAAATCTTCAAGCATAGTATCTTAGGCTTTGATAGTCCCTCGAAGGCATTGATCTCTTCCTATGCATACTTGTTTCGCTCTACCATCTCATTAACGTGAGCTTGAAACCTCCTTGTCTTGTATGCTTGGGTGACTATTATTACAACATGACTCTAACTTCTCGTTGGCCTTGGTTAAATCCTGCTTAGCCTTCACCAACTCGAGACTTCTCTAAACAAATGTTGACGAGACTTCTCTAATGCCTTTTTCCAATTAATACACTATGAATGCTTCGAAAAGAAATTAAGGAGATTATATTCATTTAAAATTGGATAAAAGTGTGTGGCATCAAGGGGAGAAGAGGAAACTAGTATACTTTTATCTACACAAGGGTTGACCTCCTATTTGGCAACATGGGCAGTCAGGGCGGGAGGTACCATGCATTTCTCTCTAATAAAGAATACTAGCATTAGCGTTATCTGCATGCTCTTAGTTTTCCTTATGAATCTCAAACTTTTTCTCCTCGTTCTCGGTAATCATTGTTCCAAACTCGATATTAGATTCCTCTTTTTTTTTAAGAAAATACATAGTTCGGAAGCACAAGATTTTGAGAGACCGTTCGAGCGAAGAAGAAAAACTAAATACATTCTAGGATATGATATTTGTGATTAAGAGAACTAAGGCATTCCTACGATGTTGACATATTCGAAGTTAAGCTGCTTTGAATACTCGAACATAGTTATCATGCCTCGAGTTCTCTGGGGGCTCTTGATGATACTCTTATGAAGTTAGAGTTGGACCGCAAACCAATTCATTAAACAATAAGAGTTGGGCTACAGTCCAAATGATATCTTTGAACTGGTTTAGCCCAATAGGGTTTAGGCATGATTAATATTGTCATTTAATATATCTATAAGAGTTTCGGTTAAGGACAATAACTGTTAGGATTCAAGTGTTATAAATAGTAAGGTACGCAGGCCTTTTGAATTCATTCTGTCTTTGATATGGTATTAGACACTTTACTGAATTGACCATCAGAGAGTCTTTCCCCGGATCATTCCGGGGACTTTGTCTTGCAGGTTACAGCAGTGGAGTCGACGACACAGCCAATCGTGTTCCAGACGCATCAACATCAAGTACTGTAATTGAAACATCAAGTCTGGTAGTAAAAACTCGTGCATAGCGCGGAAATGAGGGAAAATTGATCTGCAAATTTCTCCGACTCGAATTCTCGACCCACGAGATTCTTATGACCCGAAATCATTAATTCTCCAATTATTTATGTCCAGCACCCCCCAAAAAATTGGTATTTGCACCCAAATCCCTTCTTCCTCTACCAAACATTATTAAATTATATTAGGAATCTCATCTCTAATTAAACATTATAATATGGCAAATTAATCCTTAGTTTCGTTGTCAGTTGATCTCACACAAAATTTTATCTTCTAATTGTAATGGGTGGTAACCACCAACTATTCAATCTTTTAATGAATTAATCCCTTTGCTCAAAAATAAAAGGTTTCCTTTTATGAATCAGATCAATAAAAATAATAATTTATAAAAAAATAATAAGGGTAGCAAATATCCCGCAGAAACAGCTAACAAGATAGACTTGATCTAATATATGTACAGGTCACATACTGTAGTAGGTGCCTTTATTTTTATTAATTTTTTCGTTGAGAAAATCATTATTGCAAGACTAACAATATCTTGAAGGAAAATCATGTGACGTTTGACAATTTTCGTTTTACATCATTATATGTATTTAATAGAGCAATTGTACTCAGTGAATGGGAGTTTAGCCTCGGAAGCGCGGTTTGTGTACGAATTTGATTACGCTCATGCATTGACAAATTAGAATTTCAATTTCCTTAATTCAAAAGAAAAAAAAGTTTTTAAATACAACAGGGATTGTCAGAGGCTTGGTTGTAAATAGTTTTTACTACGGATTCAGTTTTCCGTTGCAATTGAATGGATGAAATATAATATTGAAAAATAGAGTAAAATAATAAAATATTACATAAAAAATAGTGAGTTGACAATTTCTTCACCAATTGTACCGCGGTCAATCAAATTAGTATCATAAGAAGAAGCATTTTTTTACAGCAAACAAGAAACAACATGACTTGAGTGAAATGCAATTATGATTCCCACCGCAGACCTCTGTTATACGCTAATTCACCATCGCTATTAAATAATGACTTTAATCAACCCAGGGGAGCTAGGAAGGATAATTTTACAAGTTATTTGAATATTTTGCATGAATCACAAATATTATATTTTCACGCGGCTTCTTACTATTTAAAATCACTCGGGTTGAAGTGTAATGACGAAGAAAGCTGGTTCTGGTATTATGATGCATGGTGATATCATTACTAGCACGTGATAGGGTTGAAATTTAAATTACTCTGCTTTAAAAATTGGGACATTAGTCAGAATTTATTTTTCCATGGGTGAATTTAAGAATTTTAATTTGGTGGATCATCAGTGAAGAAAAGAGGATGTTTTTTTTGGTTATAATGCAGCAAAATGGTGATTTTATAAAATCGCTCTTGCTTTTGTTATGAGTTTTAGACCTAAAAATCTTTTGAGGGCAATGAGAATATGGTGGAATTAGGCCAGATTCTAGAGTTTATCTGAACATAAATTGAACTAAATTGAAAATAAATGAGTTAAAAAATAGTAAATAATTTGACTAAATAAAGCTAAATTTCACCAAATTAAATTTCTGTTGAGCTCTAGTGAACTGAACTAAAGTGCAGATAACTTTGGAGAACAAGGCATGTGACCGTGGCGGAGACCTCCTGCGGAAAAAGCTCTACGGGACTTCGACGACTGAATTCGAGTACATCTAGGTTCACTCGATGTACCAGGAATATGACGATTCAATGCTTATCTCTGACTGGATCTAGCCGTAATAGTAAGGACATCGCGCAACGATGAAAACCCAAGAATATGACGATTCAACGCTCTACTCCAGTTGGATCTGACCGGAATTGTGGCGAAGGTGCTCGTCTAATGACAGGGAATCGAGTTTTGTTGGGGAAGAGATGCACAGCTAAGCGTGAGATCGTTTTAGTTTCAATTTTTTCAGTTTTTTTTTTCTGTTTGTGTGTTACTTCCTTGGATTTTTATTTTTTTTTAGTTTTTAGTTCCGGTGTTCAGGTTTTTCTGGTTATAATGCAGCAAAGTGGTCATGGTTTTGTTATAAACTTTAGACCTAAGAATCTTTGCCAAATTAGGTTTTCTAGCGATATTTTATCCAGTACGTCTGAGTTAGCTTTCCGATCATCTATCCAAGTTGGTTTAGGAGAAATCTGAGACAAAAGTCGTTTTAATACTTTTTTTTGGCGATTCCTTCGAAGAAAATATAGTAGATTAGTATACTATAATTGGTTTGGATGGATTGTTTTGACTGATCTCTTTCGGCCAGGTTACCTTTGGACCGATTCATTTCGGTTGTCCAACCCCATACCAGTTAGAGGTTTTTGTACGCACAATTCAACCAATCATATTTTATGCGGTTGGCGTATCTTTTGGGCAAGAATGCATCTTGTGATAAAGAAATGTCAAGTCCATTACTTGCTATTGTGACTGTTTTGAGTTGGGACGTTGGCTGGAAGCAGCCTTCCATTAGGTAATTTAGATCAAGTTTGGTGAACGGTTTCACAGTTAGGGAACATCACTTCATCGTACTACCCACATTTTGTTTAGAGTTTTATGTTCACCACTTCTCTTTAATTGGAACTATCCCATATCAAGTTGTGTAAAACTTTCAAGCCCTTCATATTAAGATTCCCGAATATCTCCTTCGTATCTTTTTAAAAATGAGAGAGAGGAAAGTTAACTATACCAGGCAAGCAAACTTTTACCGCAATAGCTTTTACATTAATCTTATAATGTTAGGTACTCTTATCGAAATTTATGCTCCAATCCAAATATTTGTACCAAAGAATAAGTAGTTAATCATAATGTTAAGGCTTATAACACAAATATAAACTCCATCAGCAATAATATGTGAACTAATCGCAATTGCATTTGGCTACGAACAGCAACAAATTGGTTTTAGCAACTGATAGTGAGAACGGGGACATGGATTTGGTTGCTTCCGATGTAAGAATTGTGTATTTGGAAACGTACGCATTCTTAGCAATTGACCAAACTACTTTTTTCTTTACCAATATCAGTTTGTAAAACAATTGACCAGCGTTCGTTTTTTAAAATGGAAGAAAAATAATAGAGCAGCTATATTTGGGGGATTGAATTTAACGTCGAGTAAACGAGAAATTTTATATTAATTGTACTGAACTTGAAGAAAACGAATGATTGAATCGATCTTTTCTTAAGTCTAACGTCAACAGATTTGGTAACAACTGATTGAAAATAGAGAGCAAATATCCATATTTTATCGTGTTATTAAGATAATAATATGTGGACGCGATCTTTTCATTCCCCCCTCATACTCGTTTGGATGTATCTAGTATATATTGGTGTTGTCATTTGAAGCTATGGTTATAATTATAATATACTATAGATCGAGTCGGTCTAGCTTTTGTTGTAAATTTAAAAAATTCATAAGATAAACTTTTTTAAAAAAATCGTATTTTCATTGACATATGGAAATGTGGAGTTGTATTAGAATTATAGAAATATAAAAGATTTAATTTGCAAAGTTGAAAATTTACTATGCAACGTATAGTAGTTATATGTTTATGACCCGATTAATGCAACTGAAAAATTTATATTGATTTCTTCTAATTTGCCTTTTAAACCTTGGTATTTCCATAAACTATGGAAAGACAGTCATTCAAAACACAGATCCGGATAAAAACATGTGCAGTAGAAAGGCAAAAAAAATGCAGCTTTAAGAGTGATAAAAATGTACTCCCTCGGTCTCAATTCAATCTGCACACTTTACTATTTGACACTAGTCTTTATCAAACTTTGACAACATATTTGAGTAGATATATGTTAAGGAATTAGAATATTCTTACCATAATTGTAGATGTAATTGTATTCTATTACCTTTTCCTAGCTTGTATAGGCATCATGTACTACTATATAATGTATCCTGAATTCATGAATACAGACACACAATTATTACCCTTATTTTCTACATGGTATCAGAGCCTAAAATCCTGAAACCTTAAAAAGAAAATTTTCACTGCCTTGAATTCCGAGCTCCCACCGCTGCTAGAACACCACGTGCCACCGTTGTACCTGCCACGCGTCACCGCCGTTGCCGCTGCTCCACACCACTGCCGCTGCTCTGATTCAGTTCCGCCGTCCGCTGCCGAAATTCACCAACCTTCACACGCCGCCACTAGTTCAACGCGCCAGTGTGTCCTATCGATTCGACCCATCGCCGGTTATTGTACCTGTTACTGATTTGTACCTAACTTTCCACAGTGTCTGGCTCTGAAGAACGGACTAGTTTTGATGCACGTGAGACTTCAAAGCTTCAGGGTATGAGTAGTTATGATGTGATTGCAGCTTTACTTCAGTAGTTGCAGTTACAATCTAGCCCTCAGACTACTTTACCTATCGGTCATATGTCGACTGATCCTTACTTTATTGGTTCTGACGATGGTCCAGGTTTACAACTCATACTGAACATGCTGAAAGGTCAAGAAAATTACATTGAATGGTCTGACGCGATTTACTGCGCATTCCTGGCAAAGAATAAGATTGTGTTCATTGATGGATCTATTACCAAACCCCGGGATGGTCATCCTGATGCTGCTGATTGGCCTGGGGTTAATGCTACCCTTGTCTGCTGGATCTTGCAAACCCTGGATCTGGTGTTCAAATGTTCTACAATCTCATTTTTCACAGTTAAGGATCTATGGAATGACCTAAAGGCACGATTTATTCTTGCCGATGGTATGAAGGTTTTGCAAGTGCAAGAGGCTATTTGGAGTTGCCGGCAAAATGGTCAGTCCATCAACATTTAATTTGCTAAACTGAAGAAGTTTTTTGCAGATTATCATTGCATGCGGCCTCCCCTACTTTGTACCTATGAAGAGAGTAAGGCATTATGCCATTGCAATATTTCTGCGAAAGTCTTCCAAGAAAGAGAGAAGGATTTGATTTATCAATTCATCTCTGGCCTCGACAAAGGTTTTCACACCTTGCGATCACATATCATGAGCATTGATCCAATGCCATCTGTCATGAAAGTGCATGCCCTTGTTGCTCAGGAGGAGAATCATAAAGCTGTCATTCAAGCGCGTGAGCCTTCTTCAAACTCCATGGCTTATGATGCACGACGCCAGTTGTTTTTTCTGCATCTAACCGCAAGAATCTTGTTTGTACACATTGTCGTCGCAAGAGTAATGATAAGGATACATGTTTCCAGATACATGGTGTACCAGAATGGTTCAAGGGGTTGAAGGAGAAAACTGGAACCACCAAGAAATTGGCGCCAGCTTTCCGACCGTCCGCCACCAGAACCGATCTCGGAGGTGCTGCCGCAACCCTCCCTCTCCCGCTACCATTCACCGGCGCAGCCACGTCGCCGCCAAGTCTTGTGGCGGCGGCTTCCTCTGGCCGTGTCCCTACCCGATCCAACTTTGGCCATGCTCTGTCTGATGACCAATGGAGCACGAACATGCAATTATTTAATCAGTTTAATTCTCTTACTGACAATGAGTCTGGTAAGTCTACTTTACCATGGATACTTGATTTGGGAGCCTCATATCACATGACTGGTGACAAAGAATCTCTTACTGATCTTACCACTACCATTGATACTGTAAATGTTGTTCTACCTGATGGCTCGGTGTCACCCACCACTGAATATAGTTCTATTTTCTTTGGTGGTGTTACTCTACCTCATGTTTTATATATTCCTACATTGCGGTGCAATTTATTATCATGTTCTAGATTGTTATCTACCCTGAACTGTCTAGCTTTGTTTACTGAAAATTATTGCATTTTACAGACAATCAGTACGAGAAAAGTGATTTGCGTGGGTGAACAGAAAGGGGGGTGTTTTGGCTTCGTATGCCGGATACTCGTGTTTATCGTCCTATCCTGCAGCCTCTTCCTACAGTTGCTTCAGTATCTTCTTCTGACTTATGGCATCAGCATTTTGGACATCCTTCATCCACAGTGTTGTCTTCTATTGATTTTAGCACTTATAAATATTATGTTCCTTGCTTTATATGTTATAGAGCAAAACAAACTAGACATAGTTTTCAATTGAGTTCTACAAATGCTACTGCATTGTTTCAATTAATTCATTGTGATGTTTGGGGACCTTATCGAACACCATCTTCTAGTGGTGCATTTTATTTTTTGACTATAGTAGATGATTATTCCGAGCTGTTTGGGTTTATTTGTTAGTAGCCTAATATGAAGTAGCTTCTAGATTTTTAGAATTTAGTGCCTTAGTGAAGAACTAGTGGGGCCGAACAATTCAACGAGTTCGAGCTAATAATGGCACTAAATTTTTGCCTCCGCGATCTCACTTAACTGCATTTGGGATAATCTTTGAGACATCTATGGTTGATACACCACAGCAGAATGGTCGAGTTGAAAGAAAGCATAGTCATTTATTCAATGTGATGCGC
The DNA here is from genome assembly GCA_037428765.1 of Rubia yunnanensis. Taxonomy (NCBI): domain Eukaryota; kingdom Viridiplantae; phylum Streptophyta; class Magnoliopsida; order Gentianales; family Rubiaceae; genus Rubia; species Rubia yunnanensis. Next base: position 154,529,219 of record CM075061.1, on the reverse strand, counting down.
ACTTTACAGTTCCAAGCCAGTCTTCTTATTGAATTTTGGGGAGAATGTATTCTTACTGTTGCTTACCTGATTAACCGAACACCGACATAGCATCTCAACGGTCTCCCTTTGAATTTCTCTATGGGCAAGCTCTGAATTACTCTTCATTAAGAGTTTTTGGATGCTTGTATTTTGCTTCTCATGTTCCCAGATATCGTGACAAGTTTGCACTAAGAAGTCGGCGGTGGCTGTTTCCTGGTTATCCGGCCGGAAAGAAAGCCTATCATTTTTTTGACTTGGAATCATGTGTGATCTTTACCAGTCTAGATGTCGATTTCTTTGAAGACCAGTTCCCGTATTCTACAACTCCGACATCTACTTCTTTCGACGAACTTGGCGGCGCCACCACATCACCGCTGATTTCCTCCTCCTTGCTGCCAGAGACGCACAGAATTTTTGTTCCACCAGCTGCTGCCGATCCTTCGCTGCCAGCACACCGCCGTCCGTCGGCGGTCAGCTGCTGCCGGTTTATCACTGCCAACCACTACCGGCCAGTCACCACCGGTCGCCACCGGCTAGTCATTGTCGGCCGCCGCCGATAAGTCACCACCTTCCGTCATCGGTCATCCACCACCAAGCACTGCCGGTTATCCACCACCAGTCGTCATCGGTCATCCACCACCAGTCGGCGCCGGTCATCATCCATCGTCCGTCTCTGGTCTTTCACCTTTGGCATCTACTTTACCAGCTTCTCCGGTACCGGATAGCTCCGCTCCCAAGTTGCCACCTAGCAGACAGAGTGTTCGATCTCGTCGACCGTCGTCTTACTTGGCAGATTACGATTATGAAGACTATGCATGTGCTCTTACTACTGAAGACTCCCTCCCTTCACCTACGTTCCCTCATGCGTCGTCACTTTCTTCAGGTGTTCTCTACCCCTTTACTGATTATGTAAACTGTGATAATTTTTCTAGTATGCATTCTAGATTTTTGGATGATGTAACATCTAGTGCAGATCCCACTACTTATTCTGAGGCTTCCCAGCATGCTCATTGGTGAGCCGCTATGACGGAATAACTTACTACGCTAGAGCGCAATCAGACATGTACTTTGGCTCCTCTACCTTTGAATAAAAAGGCCATTAGGTGCAAATGATTCTACCGGACGAAGTTACGATCTGATGGTACTATTGAACATCATAAGGCGCGCCTAGTGGTTCTTGGGAATCGCCAGGTGGAAGGGGTTGATTATACTGAGACCTTTGCTCCGGTTGCAAAGATGAGTTTTGTTCGTTTATTTCTGTATGTTGCAGTTATTCGTGGTTGGGAACTACTTTAGATGGATGTCCACAATGCTTTCTTGCATGGTGATTTGCATGAGGAGGTGATTATGCGACCCCCACCTAGCTATCCTGTGCCACATGGACAGGTTTGTCGCCTTCAGAAATCTCTTTATGGTCTTCGTCAGGCTCCTAGAAATTGGTTTGCTAAATTGACTCAGGCTTTGCAAGCATTTGGATTTGTTCAGAGTAAGACCCATTACTCTCTATTTTTCTTTTCTCGTGGATCAGTTTCTTTACATTTTCTGGTTTATGTGGATGATTTGGTTATAGTTGGTAGCTCTTCTTCACTCATCTCTGAGTTCAAAAGATACTTGAGTTCTTGTTTCCATATGAAAGATCTTGGTTTACTTAAGTATTTTTTGGGCATAGAGATTGCTAGAGGACCGGAGGGTATGTTTCTCAAAGGATATATGCTTTGGACATTTTATCAAATATTGGTTTATCTGCCTCTAAACCGAATGACTTTTCGATGGAGCAACAACATGATTTAGCACGTGTTAAAGGTTCAGCCTACCATGACCCGGAGCAGTATCGACGCTTGGTTGGGCGTCTGGTATACCTGGCCATTACTCGCCCTGAACTTTTATTCAGTTCATACTCCTGTGCAATTCATGAAGTTCCCATGTGTTCCTCACTGGTCAGCTGTTGTTTGTGTGTTGCACTACCTCAAGAGTCATCCTGGTCAAGGTTTATTTTTCTCTTCTTGCAGTACGTTACAATTGACTGCTTATTGTGATTCGGATTGGGCTGCATGCCCGACTACTAGGTGTTCTCTTTCTGGTTATTTTGTAATGAATGGTGATTCTTCGGTTTCTTGGAAGACTAAGAAGCAACCTACCATTTCTCGGTCTTCTTTTGAAGCGGAGTATCGTGCTATAGCGGTTACCTGTTGTGAGTTATTATAGCTTAAGTCTTTACTGAATGACTTAGGGGTTTTGCACTCCTCTCCTATGCAATTTTTTTTGTGACATCCTCTATTCACATTGCAGCAAATCCAGTTTTTCATGAACGCATAAAGCACATTGAAGTTGATTGTCATTTTGTCTGGGATCTTGTTCAATCTGGCACAATTGTTACTCAACATATCCCTACAATAGACCAACCTGCGAATTTGTTCACTAAAGCTCTTGGGCGTAACCAGTTCATTCTTTACTTGGCAAGTTGGGCATTTTCGATCCCCATGCTCCAACTTGAGATGGAGTGTTAAGGAATTAGAATATTCTTACCATAATTGTAGATGTAATTGTATTCTATTACCTTTTCCTAGCTTGTATAGGTATCATGTACTACTATATAATGTATCTTGAATTCATGAATACAGACACACAATTATTACCCTCATTTTCTACAATATATAAGTAATAATATTATCGTATATGATATTGGTGGATTCGTTATAATAAGTAGTTTCTTAAAAGTAACTTTTTGTTTGCCGTTATTATACATAGTTAAACATATTAATGGTTAGATGAGCTTTCCGATGAGAGTGAAAAAGATTCCATGAACCTTGAATTGGGCCGAAGGAAGTATTTTTTTTCATTTTTAAAAAAGCATTTCTTTTTTGAGATGATCTCATGTGAAGCAGCCTAAACTTTAGGCTGGGAACTTTCTACAATTCTAATAATATTCTAGCTACAGGGACCTATCTCTAATTATTTTACAGGGACCTATCGCTAATAACTTTCCAGGGGATTTTTCGTCCAAAATTTCCCATCAACTTTCCACCACCTGTAATCTGCAAAAAAAAAATCAAAAATTGTTTTAAAAAATACAAAAAAATCAATTAAAAACTGCCGCAAAAAATAGCAGAACATCAACGACAAATCATAAAATATCAAATAGAAAACTACAGCAAAACTATTTAAAAAATCAAATAAAATAGTAAAAAAATATATTAAAATTCAAATAAATAAACAAAAAATTGAAGAAAAAAACTTCGACTACGACTAACAAATATGAGTTTATGGGTATTAAGGATAGAATTTTTCCATCCATATGGGAAAGACTGTCATACTACCTCACATATTCTGGCCTCAGCTCTTTGCATTCCTTGATAATTAAATTAGCACCTTCAATAACTTGCTGGAACCTCTGGAAGGTCAGGAATAAATATCTGTATGACAATGTGCCTCCACTGACCAGCTTTGTTGTTTCACAGATTAGGGATCAGATCTTTTATTCTTTCAGTGCTAAACCTGTTTATGTTTCTTCTGTTTTTGACTTGGGTATTGCAGATCACTCCTTTCTTCCTCTAATCAAATATGCCCCTAAGCCAAAAAAATTTTAAATTGCTTGGTCTAAACCGTGCATAGGTTTTAAAGTTAATGTTGATGCTGCATGGTGTGGTGTTTCTAAAAAGTGTGGGCTTGGTATGATCATCAGAGATAATAGAGGTGGTTTCATTGATGCACACAGGAAGTATACAAACGCTGAAACTCCTCTAGAAGCAGAACTTAGGGCAATTTTATTTGCTCTTCAGAGGCTGCTGGTTGCATGCTATTCAGTTCCTATCTGTATTGAATCTGATTGTCTTAATGCAGTCTCCTTTGTTCTGAACCCATCAACTACTCATTGGACATTGTTCCAGTTGGCTGATGACATTAACCTTCTTCTGAATGATATTACCCTAACGCATGTATATAGACAAGCTAACCAAGTTGCTAATAGCATAGCAAAATCATGCCTCCAAGCTCAATATTGTTCAAACCTATCTTTTAGTTCCCTATCTAACACTGTACGGGGACTGATTAGACTTGATCAGATTGGTGTACCTACTATCAAAATTGCAACTCGAACGGATGCTACTGATCTTACTTGTTTTCTGACAGGTGCACACCTCTGACTAAGAAGATCCTTTCAAGTTCACCATGACTGAGAAGATCTATTCAAGCTGAGAGGATGTGGGATGCTGACCATGATGAGCTTTGCTGGGACTACATTCCAAAGATCAATTTCCAGTTCAGAAAGTTCTCATCTCCAGCTCAATCCTTAATTTTTTGCTCCACCTTTTGAATGGATGCGACTGATTTACTTGTTTTTCATACAGAAGATATTTCCACACTCAGCTTTCTTTCCAACTAGTTTCCAGATTACCACATCTGTTCCTTATGATGAATGCCAAAGATCAATTTCTAGCTCAGGAGTTTCTCCTTTCTAGCTCACTTTTTAATTCTAGCTCCACCTTTTGACTAAATTGTGATTTGTTTTATACGATCACTAAATTATTCGAGGGTACGGAGCTAAAATTATTGGGTGAACACAGAAACCTACTGCATAGATTTTGGTTGATCAGAAGGTTCGAGACCTCGAGGGGGTTCGTGACCTCGAGGGGTGGTTTCGGGAACTAAAGGGTTTCGGGACCTAAAGGGTTTCGGGACATCGAGACCTCACACATGGTGGATTGAGGAGTGTTTTTTCAGCGGTTTGAGACCTCGAGGGGTGTTTCGAGACCCCGAGGGATGGTTCGAGGCCTCGAAGGGTGGTTCGGGACCTCGAGGTGTTTTTCCGAGGTGGATTGAGACCTCGCACATGGTGGATCGAGGAGTGTTTTTTCTGCGGTTCGAGACCTCGAGGGGTGTTTCGACACCCCGAGGGATGGTTCGAGACCTCGAGGGGTGGTTCGAGACCTCGAGGGGTGTTTCGAGACCTCACAAATGGTGGATCGTATCCTAAATAGGCTGTGACAGATTTGCGGTTCGAGTCCTCCGGGGGCTGTGGTAGATTACGGCTGATAAAGTGTTTTCGAGACCTCAATGGGTGGTTCGAGCCCTCGAGGTTTTTCCTCGTAGTTCGAGACCCCGAAGGACAGTATTGCCTCGAGACCTCGAGGGGTGTTTTCGACCCCTCGAAATAGTATGTTGTTTCAGGCCAGTATAGATTCTCAATTCTTAGCAAGTCTACTCCTTTTTCCTGCACACTAACATAGGTTAGTACTATTCTTTTGGAATCAACTAGGGTTGGTTCGAGGGTGTTTCAACTCTCATATGTATCTCATATGATCCAAACTTAGCGACAACTACCTGTATTTTGTGAATGTTCTTTTTAATGGTTTAGGGGGGCCAAATAAAATTCCCCTCCATCTCCGGATGGTTTCATTCAAAAAAAATACGACTAACAAAAATGCAACTGGAAATCATAAAAACATCAACAAAGCTAAATTGTCATTTTAAAAAAGGATAAGTGTCAATTTAACCCTACCTACTTGAGTAAGTGCCAATATAACCCTATGATAATTTTTAGTGCAAAAAGAACCCTAACTAGTTAATGAAAGTGCCAATATAACCCTCATACTCCATTTTCGGCATTTACCTCAATTTTCCGGTGTTGGCTCTACATAAAATGATCAAAATACCCTTTGGGCAATATCTGAAATTAGGTTGACAATTTTACCCTCACAGTTCACCAGACTGCCTACCTATTTTGGCGGTGCTGTAACAGTGGACTGGCAGCAGTCCAGCAGTAGGTCGGCGGTGGTCCAACGATATTGGAGTATTGATGAGTCTAAGGGTAATAACGTCAATTCCTATTTTTTTAGTATTTAATTTTTTTTCAAAAGGGAAACATTTTAATTTATAAAATTTTGGCTAAAAATTACCGGAGAGGATTATATTGGCACTTTCACTGACAAGATAAGGTTATATTGGCACTTTCAAATATTGAAAGATTATATTGGCACTTATGTCAACTAGGTAGGGTTATAAAAACATTTTTCTCATTTTAAAAAAACTACAAACATCAACCTATATCATTCAAACAACGATTGAGAACTTACAAGCAACGATTGAGAACTTACAAGCAACGATTGAAGCACTTGCAAGTTGTACTCTAAGCACCAATTTATTTTCATAACACACACAAGTTATAAAATAAGCACCCACAACCTACATTTGAAGCACTAACAAAAAATTAAAAACGTCAGCGTAAAGAAAAAAACACTTCAAAAAATCAACCTATCATAAAAAAAACTACAAACATCAACTCCTAACAAGCAACAATTGAAGCACTTACAAGCAATGATTGAAACACTTACAAGCCACAATTGAAGCACTAACAAGTTATACTTTAAGCACCAATTGTTTTCATAACACACACGAGTTATAAAATAAGCACCTACAACCTATATATGACGTACTAACAAAAAATGAAAAAATCAACAAAAGGGAAAAAAACACCACAAAAAATCAACCATATCAAAAAAAACTACAAACATCAACCCCTATCACCTAATACTCATCTAGAAATGAAAAACATCAACATGAGAGGGAAAAAACTAAAAACATCAACAAAAAAGCTACGGTACCTCAAGAGTATAAACTATTCACTCTGAAAATCATAAAACATCAAGAATTTTTTTTAAAAACTACAAACATCAACTCCTAACACATGAACCTCATCCGAAAAATGAAAAACATCGACATTAGAAAAAAACTCTACAAACATCAACTCCTATTACCAAAACCTCAGCCGAAAAATGAAAAACATCAACATGAGAATTTTTTTAAAAAAACTACAAATATCAATACATATCACCCAAAAAAAACTACAGAACTTCAACTCATAACAATTAAATCTCACCTGAATAATTTAAAACATCAACATAAGAGAAAAAAAACTAAAAACATCAACAAAAAGCCACAGTACCTCAAGAATAAAAATTCTTTAAAAAAATAACCTAGTGGGATTTGAACCCATGCCTATAACATCAAAGCCTAGAGTAATAACCACTACATCAAAGACTATTATTGAACGCGCACTCAGTCAAATAAGAGTAAACCTCAACACGTATATCAAGAACATAAAATCTTTAAAATAAAGGTCATAAAGAAAGTGAAACTCCTGACCTTCAGCTCAACAACAGGAGTACTAACCAATAGACCAAAAAAAAACAATCCTGAAACAAACTTTCCTCAATCAACAACATATTATACCTCAGCAAGTATTTTGAAAAATGTAAAACTCAATATTAAACCTCGCATCTCAAGGTTGAAGATCAGTCATGCCGTCAGCCACCGCGTTACCGTCATCACCACAGGTCGCGCTTAGCTTCATGCGCGTCTTCTTCCTTCAGCCGCGTGCACCTCACGCGCCCCTTTTCTTCATCCCAATCTACTTTTCTTTCGTCTGCGCAACACTCCTCCATCGTGAGCTCGTCAATTCCAGGGCTCCTCCACTGCGAGCTCATCGATTGCAGTTCTCCTTGGCCGCGAGCTCGTCGATTGTAGTGTTCCTCGCATTGCCTTGCCTTTAATCGTCATTGCCTTGTCTTTAATTGGTGTCGCCTCACCTTTAATTATCATCGTCTTGCCTTTAATCATCTTCATCTTTGAGGTCTTCAAACTCTAGCATCGTCGTCGTCAAAGCTGCTGACTACGATCAAAGTTCCGCCATTGATCGAAGCTTCCAGTAAGCTTTGTTTCAATGCTTTGAAGCTGATCAGGGATTGAATCCAGAGCCAGAGAATTGATAAGGAAAACACAAAGCAATGGAGAATCGGTGCAGGAGTATCGGTGATGGATAATCGGTCCCCTAGCTCCGCCGTGTCGCAGCCAAAAGAAGGAAAAATGTGACGGCGGAGCAGTGGTTTACTCGTGGCGCAAAATCTGAATCGGAGCGGTTATTCGTTGATCGAAACAGTGAAGAAAGGATGAATAAATTTAAAAATCTGTGATATATAGTTATTTGATAATTACACAGTAGGTCCCTAGATTTATTAGCAAATTGGGAGAAAAGTCCCACCCCAAAATTGAGATTTGTATTAATTGCATAATAGACCTTGCCTAAAGTTTAGGCTACCTAATACAAAAATTTGTGCTCTTTTTTTCCTTTTTGTATTAAGAGTGATAAACGTTTCTTTTTCTAAAATAAATTAAAGTGACTTTTTATTTCAAATTGTTGGACATATATTGATTTTATCATGCAAAAATTAAATAATAAAAATTAAACAAGAAATTTACATATGCGAATAATATACTTTTATTAATCATTCAGGCATACAACCAGAAAGCTTAAATTACGAAAAATTAAAGCAATACATGGGAGAAATAAATCACGTTTCAATCAATAACAAATTGGTGGAGTCACGAGTAAACTCGCTGCCCTTGAAATGAATAAGTCCCGTCATAGACATCGTTCCCTAGAGTAAAACCATCGAAGGTAACAATTAACACATAAGAGTTACCTCGGATTCACGCAAGGCCGAAGGACTATCACCTCGATAGAGCAAAAGATGAAAACTTCGAGAAAGATAGAAAGAAGACTCAAGTTTAGAATATGGAGGGACTTGAGAAAATGGTGCAAGTTTCCTGACTGACTTAGAGACTCTATTTATACTGCTCTAAGAAACCCTAATCATGGAATCGTGATATTCTGATTTTCTGTAATTAGAGAAGAATATTCTCCAATCACCAACTCATCAAATCTGAGACATTCCATGAATACTCGAATTAAATCTGCTGGAAATGGAATAAATATTTGCACAATATTCTTTAGCGTATTAAACATGGTAAACTGCGTATTCATTTAAAACAAGATATCTCACAAGATATGGAAATATTTCATTCTTATCTCTTAAGAATTACACACAAGCAATTCTATATATACTACACGGTTGGGCCTTCTAGAGACTTCCACGCGGTCCATACGCGTTTTGGACAGTCTAGAGAAAAAATTATTCTAGGCTAATTTCCGCCCATTTTTTCTCTTTCAATAGTGACATTTCAAACATCCATATCTCATTCACCCTTGGTCCGTTTTGAGAGTTTAAATAGTCGATTTTATAGTACTCACGGAGGAGAACCCAAAAACGACATCCACTGACCCAAAATTTGTTCGAGTCTCACTCAAAATGAAAGCCAAAAAGTTGACGAATTTAGACCTTTTAACCATAAATTTCCAACAATCCCCCACATGAATAGATATTGATGTAGGAATCAGAACAATCACATCAGACATAAAGTTTCACTTGGTGATAGATTCATTTCGAAAGCATAAATGCTGCATAGGATAAGTAGGTGTCACCCTTTGAACTTTCCCTTGAGAGAGTACACTTAGCCCACTAGTTAGGAAGTAGGCGCGATGTCCTTGAACTTCCCATACCGCTTGTGTGAACGACAATGCACTTCCCATAAACATCTTTCCTAGCCCTTGCGCTTTCCTTGGTTGTGTCCATTAATTAGGCCATGGCACACACCTAGTTCTGTAAGGTTTCTAAAGAATTGTGTCCCAACAATTCCCTTTCGAAGCGGCCACACTTCTCACTTACATAGGTGATTCTTGGCGTAAGAGCAGTTTCGTAAACTATTGCACCCTTTCGAGTACTACACACTCGATGCCTTGAATCATTAAAAGCAATTTAATGCTTAACCTCCATTAACATCACTGTTTCTTCATCATAGGAATAAGACAGAAGGTATGAAACCCCCACAGTGAGGGTCTTTGCATTTTAGTTGTCCCTTTGAACCTAGATCTTGGGATCTCCAGTCACATAGGTTCGGTGTCCACGCACGTAACCCACCATTTATTAGACTTAGTCATATTCCTTTCGATGAGTTCTCAACTAACTCTCGATTTAATTTCTTCATCGAGAAATAGGTTCAACCCTTTCGTCAAAGAATCGTAACTCTTATCATATTGACCTTACATAGTCAACATCGATAATTCTAGTAGAGAATAGTCATCCAATGGTAAAGTGTCTATGTCGAGACACAACATCATCGATATGGGTTTACGCTACACCAATAAGCATACACATGCTTTGGTCATCCTAGGGTATATCTTTCCCAATTTTGTCCAACACAATGAACTTAGATTCCTCTATGGAACTAGCAAGAGAGAGCCATTTCTCTACACAAATTAAGCCGTATCCACGAGTCTCACACACAGCTTGATTCCAGTGATCATTTCTGGATTACTCGTGTATCATCTTACTATCCATTGTAATAATTGTCTAATGTTCACTTTAATCAGTACTTCAGACTATCACTGACTCTTGAGTTCTCTTCTTAAGAGACACCTCATCTTTACAAAAGATAACTCACAATATTTAGAGTCATTTCATTGATTACGACATATCTCCAAGAGACTTCATCATCGTATCAATTTTACTATCAATAAGAAAATCATCAATTCAAAGACATAAATGAAATGGTCATTTTTCGTGTCCCTTAGCGTATCCGCCTTCATCGAACTCATTGATTCAATATCATTGGCTAAACAAAAATTTGTTTGGTCACATGATGGGTCCTTTAGGAGCATTGAGCTTTTCATTTTTGCTCTATTCAGATTTTTAATATCTAAATCTCCAAACAACCATTTAGGTCAATTAGTTGTACTTCAAGCTTTCACAAAGCCTTGATAGAATGTACCATCAACCTTGGACTCATTCTCACATCTGGAGAACACCCATCAAGTACAAAAATATACTTACTAATTGTTCAAATCTACTAGTACTCTAGTGATATGAGTCTCTCTATTAATCACAACTTTCCACAAACATTATTTCATGGAATTTTATTTCCTTCGTTGGTTTATCCCTAACTTCATCTACGGACTCTTAAGTCATTTAAGATGAATCAGGATCTCTAACAGAACTTCCACAAAATACACTTTCCATCAAGATGTATTTCTAGTTTCCATATATTATTTCTTGTGAATTTCAAGAAATTGATAGCACTTCAACATTGTGCATATCTAGTAAAGATATTGTTTAAGTATTCCTTTTATTACCTTTGCAATACGCTGACCCCTCACATTCAAAAGCACTTGTAGGATGGCTCTATGTGAAGTTTTATTTTTCTCCTTGGGTTATCTTTTTTAAGAGACCGCCAGCTAATGTAAAGGGTCCTTTACATCGCTTTGATCATTTCTAGCGATTTCATTCAACCACCATATGACCTTGCAAATGTTCAACATTGTGAATCACATTCACCAAATGAGTATGTGTCTTAACATCATGGTCACATGTAACCACATATGGCTTTTATGCATCACGTAAGTGGTTTTGTTAATTTACAAACCACATTTACTAAAAGTCTTGTGTGTTCAATAACGAATCAAACACTATGTTCTTACCCATAAAATTTCTTTTAGGGCTAGATATTTTCAACAATCAAAACACCTTCATGTATTGATCTTTTATCACGGAAGTCTCTGTTATTCCTTCAACTCCCTTGGAATTAGGGATAACTAAACTTCCCAATCTCAATTAATCATTCTTCCTAGCATGACCAATACCACAACCAATGTAGTATCAATCAATCGAGGATTCGATTAACTCTCACTAAGGTGCAGTGTGAGTTTACCAACTCGACACAAATTTCAGGCTCATTTTAAAGCCAAGTTTCAGTACAACTGCACTTTACTTTCAGACTACTCAAATCAAACTTGAGAGTCTTTATGCTCGAAACACATTCAAGTCCATTGTTCGACTCAAGTTTGAGTGCACTGCTCGACTCGATTTCGGGTTTACCCTTTTGGTTCGAGTTAAAGTCCTCCCAACTTGATCAGCTTGATTCAAATCTCTCGTGACGACTTTTCATCTCAAGTACCTATCAAAATTCATATGGTCGTTGAATTTTTAGGTTTTCGTCTACCCACCAAAATACACGTATTAGGTTTCTCAAAACCTCGTGTCTTAGGGTTCCTAGACCAAATGTCTTAGGATTCTAATCTCAGAATTCTAAGGCTTTTCAACCAAAATTCTAGATATTTGACCAAATATCTTGGAATTCCTAATCTCATGATTATTAGATCTTTCAACCATCAATCAAGAGATTTGACCAAAAGTCTTGGGATTCCCAAACTCATGATTCTTAGGTTTCTCAACCAAATTCTTGAGATTTTCCCAGAGTTATAGCACAGTCATGATAACTAATGCTTTAGGGTTTATGCCATGGTTCACAAGAATCAATACCCTAGACATAGTCGTAAACTAATGTCTTCACGTTCACATTTTCTAGGCCATACAAAATAACCAGATGTGTCGAATGTCGAGCTCATATGCTCTATCCGTGCAATCTAAAACTTGCCACTCGTGAGCCGTATGCTCATAGACAATCAATCAAGATAGCCAATTATCAGGAATAGTCTTATCAAACATTTCATTGCATCAAAATGACACTTTCCCAAACAATTAATATAATCATAGTATATAAAAGTATAACACAATTTTAGACAATTCATAGATATAAAATTTTCGTATATGCAGCCAAACCAAGTCCCTAAATCAACGAGAATACATCATGGATCAAATAGCCCAACGTCACATACTTCATTCATGCACAAATATATTACACTCTTGCCGAGAGATTTCATGTTTAAGTGCAAATGAAGTTTATCATTTTATTGCATGAGATTCTCAGACCAATCATATAAAAGTCATGAATCACTAGCAGCACATCCGCACAAAAATATGGTTTAAAATCTTTAAAAAAACATGAGCATCCTGCACAACCAAATTATTATACCATGCAAAATAGGTATTTCTACATTTGATCAAGTATTTAAGCAAATACTCTAGCATTTCAAGGGCTTAGGAAATTAAACATGTCTCATACTTTCCAACCATATGCACTGCTTTCATGTAATTGAATAATAATGTCTGACCCCATATTCTAAACTCATGGCATTTTTTTCCTAAATTTAATTCAATTTTTCATGCAAACAATCAAATATGATTTCTTACCATATCAACATTTAATCTCATAAACATGAATATACGGAATTAACATATTTCCATAATTACGCCATGTAGTTTAACATACATGCTCAACTCATTTTTCCACATAATTAAGGGATTAATAAAACCAAATCCATGCACTATCAAATTCGATAGCCTTAGTGTACTAAGACATATATGTGCACATATTATTCATATAACTCTCTTTGTAACAAAATCATGTTCACATCCAGATTCACGCAAATGGTTATCAAATATAATCCAAGCAATATATGTATATATAGCATATGCCATGATTAACTTTAATTAATGTGTATACATACCATAGTTTGCAAACCCGTGGTAACGACTCTTGACTCTTTCATGTTGTCAAGAAAATCATGTTGTATCTCCATGCCAAATTTTTCTCTCAACACGTACAACTGTGTATACTCGGATTCACCAATGTGTACATACAAAGAATCATTAATCGTTAAATATATGTACACATCTCGTATAGCATGTAAGTATTTCAATCAATATACTCAATCAATTGCTCAACATGGTTTTATTATACACAACTAAAACCAATGAATTTTGAAAATAAAAAAATAATGAAATTCGAAACAAATTGCGCAAGATATCAAAGCGTAGTTTCGAACACAATTTAAGAATGCAATTTTCTCTCAATATAAGGCATTCATTTCCCCCATAGTAAATCATGCAATTTCGTCTCGACTACAACATACAATCATTAGCATGAAATTGTGAGCATAAACAATCATGCAATCTGTCATAATTTCATACAGAATATAACTTAATGTGCAATTTTATTCGCAAAGTCAAGCATTCGACATGAAATTTCTGAATCAATATATTCAACTAAAAGATCATTCGTTTCAAGACCGTTGGACATATATTGATTTTATTATGTGGAGATTAAATAATAAAAATTTAACAAGCAATTTACATATGCGAATAATATACTTTTATTAATTATTCCGGCATACAATCAGAAAGCTTAAATTACGAATAATTAAAGCAATACATGGGAGAAATAAATCACATTTCAATCAATAACAAATTGATGGAGTCACGAGTAAACTCGCTACCCTTGAAACGAATTAGTCCCATCGTAGACATCATTCCCTAGGGTAAAACCACCGAAGGTAACAATTAACACGTAAGAGTTACCTCGGATTCACGCAAAGCCCGAAGGACTATCACCTCGACAGAGCAACGGATGAAAACTTTAAGAAAGACAGAAAGAAGACTCAAGTTTAGAATATAGAGGGACTTGAGAAAATGGTGCGAGTTTCCTGACTGACTTAGAGACTCTATTTATACTGCTCTAAGAGACCCTAATCATGGAAACGTGATGTTCTGATTTTCTGTAATTAGAGAAGAATATTCTTCAATCACCAACTCATCAAATCCAAGACATTCCATGAATACTCAAATTAAATCTGCTGGAAATGGAAGAAATATTTGCACTATATTTAATAGCGTATTAAACATGGTAAACAGTGTATTTATTTAAAACAAGATATCTCACAAAATATGGAAATATTTCGTTCTTATCTCTTAAGAATTACACACAAGCAATTCCATATATACTACGCGGTTGGGCCTTCCAGAGACTTTCACGCGGTCCATACGCGTGTTGGACAGTCTAGAGAAAAAATTATTCTGGGCTAATTTCCGCCCATTTTTTCTCTTTCAAAAGTGACATTTCAAACATCCGTATCTCATTCACCCTTGATCCGTTTTGAGAATATAAATAGTCGATTTTATAGTACTCGTGGAGGAGAACCCAAAAATGACATCCACTGACCCAAAATTCGTTTGGGTCTCACTCAAAACGAAGCTCAAAATGTTGACGAATTTCAACATTTTAACCATAATTTTCCAACACAAATGTGGCCAAAGTACCCCTTGTTTGAAAAAATAGTAAAGTATATAACATAGTGGAGTATCATCGGGTTGCGCGATATTATTAATTAAAATATTAAAATTAAGTTTTATATATTTTATGTCTTTTATTTAAACTGGAAAAAAATTATTTAAAATTTTAAAGTTAGTTAGGAAAGCTATATGAGTTATGAAGTAAAATAATCAATTTAGTTAGAATCCGTTAAACAATGAATACAATAAAAATTGATTGTTTTTCTAATATTTCATTCAAATTATTTAAAAACTAATTATTTATATGTTGAAATTCATTTTAAAATATTATCATAATTATATGTATCTCATTTCAATAAATAAAAGTAAATATCAAATGACCTAATTAGCCTCACTAATAATAAAACGTCCTCATTTACAATTAGTCGGTCTAAAATAAGACTTTGTCATAAATAAATAACTATTATAGAGTAAATGACTTTGGTGACCCATTAACTATCACAATCGTCCACATTCGCCCCTCGTCTCTTTTTAAAAAAATATTTTTGGCCCCTCAACTTACAAAAGTGATAAATTGTGGCCACTTGTCACGTTAATCCGTCTACCTAGGTTTTCACCTTTAATTTTAAGGGCAAAAATGACATTTCCCATTTCCCAATTTTCTTTTCCCTTTTCTTTTTTTCTTTTTTTTCTTTTTTTTCCTTCTCCATTTCCCCTCAAACCCTCGGCCACCCGCCACCCTGCCCTTCCCATTTCCCCTTTCCACCTCTCGGCAGCGCTGTTGCCTCGGCTTTGAGTTCAGTGGCGGCGCCAATCGGCTTTCATCCAGTACTTTTTCTACCTTTTGTTTACGCAGTACAGTATGAAGCGATTTCTTCGGCTTTGAATTCATCGGAGGCAGAGGTGGTGGCGTTGGAGATTTCGGTGGTGGATCGGGGGAAGACGACCAAGTCGAATGAACCTCGAAGGCATCCATCAGAATCACTCCCACGCCAAAGAACGAGAAACAGTGGGTTTTTCTTCATCTTCCAAGAAATCATCAAATAAAGGACCATTATCTCACGCCAAATTGTGTTGTTGTTCCATGGGAAAATCGGTGGGTTTAGCTGCCAATAACCTAATACCAGAAAAATACCTAAGGCATATTTCTGTTGAGATGGAAACATCCCATCAGGCCGACAAGCTATCTCTATACCTAAGAAATACTTCAGGGCACCAAGATTCTTCATATGAAAACATGAGCACAAATACTTCTTGAACTTGGTAATCATCTCAAAAGAGGAACCAAAAACAATAAGATTGTTAACATAAATCAATACATGAAGAGAAACACCACCCTTCAAGTAACAAAACAAAGAGTAATCTGCCTTACTCTAAACAAACCCAAAGAGGCAAAGAGCAGTAGCGAGTTTAGCAAAACAATTTTGCGGAGCCTGTCGTAGATTGTAAAGAGATTTGCAAAGCTTGCAAACCAACCCAGGGAACGGAAGTGTATGACTAGGAGGCGGTCCCATGTCCACCTTCTTTTTAAGATCACCATGCAAAAAGGCATTGTGAACATCCATCTAATAAAGATCCCAACCATGAATAGCAGCAAGAGCTAAGATAAGCTGAATTGAACTCATCTTCGCAACAGGAGCAAATGTCCCAGTAAAGTCAACCCCCTCAATTTGACGATTACCAAGTACAACCAAATGAGCTTTGTATCGCTCAATAGAACTATCAGACTTAAACTTAGTTTGATAAACCCGCTTACAGCCAATTACCTTCTTGCCAGGAGGAAGAAGAGCAAGAACCCATGTATTATTCCACTCAAGTGCATCAATCTCTTCGGGCATAGCCACACACCAATGATCATGGTGATTAGCATCAGAAAAAGTAATCGAATCAGCAACATCTGTAACTACAATCAAAAGTCTAGAATGTGAAACCTAAAAATTACTACAAGAAACATAATCAGCAATAGGGTAACGCGTACCTGAGGACAGTGGGTTAGATGACGTGAGATCAGCAGATGGGGGTTTATTGGGCAAGTAGTAGTGGATATGTAATCTTTTAATTTAACCAGAGGCTGACGAAGATGAGTGCCGGGAGGACGGACGATAGATGGAGCCGGTGGTGGTGAGGCGATCGCTGGATGGCTGAGCTCGACATGAAGCGGCTGCGGGATGGACATTGCTTACGGAGTAGTCACGGATAGCTGCGGATGGAGCTCAGGATGAGCTGGCCGTGGAGCGCTCACGGACGGCCATGGGTCAGGAATCGCTGGCGGCCGGCGTGACTTGGCGGTGAGCAGCTGGAGCTCGGAAGGAGCTGGCTGCGGCTGATCGGGACTTAGCAGCTCCATCGAGTCAAACGACTCAGGAATGGAGTTGTCAAATGCGGTAGGTGTCAGAGATGGCAGTGGATCAGCATGTGGTGTCTTTGCAAAAATAAGTGCAAAAGGGAAACAAACTTCATAAAATATCACATCCCGGCTATCAAACACAGTTCCAGATTCCAAGTCGTAAACACACCAAGCTTTCTTGTCAACATGGTAGCCAAGAAAAATGCACTTCCAACTTCTAGATGCAAACTTATCAAGCGGCCGTGGAAGCTGAGAAGCAAAGCTTAATGAATCGAACACACGGAGATGGCTGTAATCTGGTGTGCAACCGTATAGGAAATGATAAGGTGTTCGTCCATCTAACACCGGTGTTAGCGTGCGATTGATGAGGTAAGCCGATGTAAGAATGCATTCTCCCCAAAATTCGATAGGTAAATGAGTTTGGAAACGAAGAGCACGAGCAACATTAAATATATATATATATATATATATATATATATATGTGTGTGTGTGTGTGTGTGTGTGTGTGTGTGCTTCCATTCCATGCACCCATTTTGCTGAGGTGTATAGATTGTAGAGGTCTCAAAATGAACACCTTTCTTCAGAAAAAATGATCTGAGAGGCAGACATTCGATTCGATTTTCTGCCCCAACCTGCTGAATGGGACGGAGAAACTGTGTCTGAACAAACGCAAAGAACTCCTTCATCTTCAATGGTACTTGAGACTTAGAAATAAATAAATAAACCCAAACAGCTCGGGAATAATCATCAACTCTGGTCAAAAATAAAAAATGCTCCACTAGAAGAGGGTGAACCATAAGGCCCCCAAATATTACAATGAATAAGTTCAAACAAATTACTAGCCTTAGTAGAACTAACAAGGAAATTATTTCTAGATTATTTTGCGCGATGACATACCAAGCAGGGAACGGATTTATTAAAAATCACTATTATGTAATGAAATGGATGGAATAGAAGACAACACCGATGAGGAAGGATTCTCAAAATGCTAATGCCATAAAGTAGACAAAGACACTGAAAAAGCAATGGACAAGAACGGTTGTGTAAACTTGGAAGCTTCCAATCTGTGCAACCAATAAACCCCTCCTCGTTGTTCACCCGCGCTAATCACTGTCCCTGTGTTGATATCCTATAGTACACATAATTTTTCGGTAAGCAAAACTAGACATTTTAAAGCAGCAATTAACTTGGCAAACGATAGAAAATTGCATCGTAATGCCGGAATAAAAAGAACATCAGTCACGAACATATCTCCAAAGAAAATTATCTCATGTTTAACAACAGTCGA
The DNA here is from genome assembly GCA_037428765.1 of Rubia yunnanensis. Taxonomy (NCBI): domain Eukaryota; kingdom Viridiplantae; phylum Streptophyta; class Magnoliopsida; order Gentianales; family Rubiaceae; genus Rubia; species Rubia yunnanensis. The sequence goes on along the minus strand of CM075061.1, from coordinate 154,510,705 downwards.
AATAGAACCATCATGGAGGAAAACATCAACATTTGCAGCATGCTCAATATCATAAAGAACATTCTTGTCGACAATCATATGATACGATGCACTGGTATTAAGAATCCAAGGTAAAGTAGTCTTACCTGACATATTGTCAGAAGTATTTAATTTAGAGAACATGTTTAAAACTGTACTCCATTGTTCCTTGGACAAGGCTGGGCTAGAGGCTGATGGATTGGATTTCGAGATGATGGCGACAGTTGCGCCCATTGGTGAAGTGGCGGTGGCCATGGGCTGAACAACTCCAGCAAATTGTACACCATGGGGGTGTGTCCTAGGATTTGCAATAGCCCTTGGGCCTGATACAGGTGGACGATTCTCAGTGAACCAATGGGGATAACCAATAATGCAGAAGAAAGTAGTAATATCATGATCCTTTCAGCCACAAGGAGTGCAGGTAAGACTCTGACGATCAACGGCGGCGGCTGGAGTGGATCCCTGAGTGGCGGCAGTGGACTTCAGAGCGGAGGTTTGCGCTTGACAATGAGCAGCAAAGGCTATAGTGTCTGCTGAGGTGACAGAATCACGGGCTAAGATGAAAGTCTTCATACGCTCCTCCTGAGAAACAAGGGAGTAAACCCTGTCGAGCAAAGGCAATGGATCTTGTGAAAGGATATATGAGCGAAGAGTAGCATAACCATCATCCAGACCGATGAGAAATTGATGAACCATCTCCTTCTCACGTTTAACCTGAACGATGGCTGCATCGGGACATGAAATACAAGTACGTGGATGCATGTAAGCAAGAAGGTTATTCCATAGCTTCTTGGAGCGACCAAAGTGGCATCGACAGCCTGACCATTCTGACGACAATTGTAAATGTATGCACGAATCAAACACATACGCGAGCTATTCCCAACTGAAAAATGTCGTTGGAGATCATCCCACAGCTTCTTAACTTAGTCATAATAAGTGGTAGCATAATGAATGGAATGATTAATGGTATGAACGATCCAACCAATAAGCATAGAATTCAAACTGCTTCAAATATTAGCAAAAGGTTCACCGAGCAAAGGCTTGGTGATGGATCCATCCAATATACCAAGCTTATGTCTAGAATTAAATCCATGATGAATAGCAATACTCCAATCATGATAACTATCAGGACCTTTCAAGATCGTAGAGGAAATAAGCAAACTTGTATGATCTGAAAGATGAACGTAGAATGGATGCAATGCAAGCAGAACGGTGGAATCACCGGCAGGGCATCGAGAATCGGAGAAGGCCGAGGCATAGCCAGCAAGCAGGAGCTAGCGGAGCGTGTGGCGGAGCAGGACGGTGTCGTCAAGAGACGGTTCCTCCACGAGAGGCGGTGGATCGGCGACGTCATGGACGGGGAGCGGTGAAGCAACGACTAGAATGATACTGTCATCATGGTTTTCAATCAAAACCTAATCAACGGGATCCATCTGGTGGCTCGTAGGAGAAGATCGAGGTGGTGCGTGAAGGCGGAACGGACAAGATGCGGTGGTGCTTGCTAGACAGGGACGGCGACGGTGACGACAGTGGCAGGCACGACGGCGGCGAACGGAGAAGAGAGGGTGGCAGCTGTCTATTTATGAGCGAGGACAAAAATTTAAGGTTCTTGTAGATTAGCCTCTGATACCATGTAAAATATGAACGTGTGTTTTCATTGATGGTACAGGGGTACAATATATAGACAGCATTTACAGAGTCATAAAAGGAAAATGATTCTATCTAGTGTACAATAATATTGTAGAAGATATTCACAAAATATCTCCTACAGAGGTGTCGGGGCCGAAGTTGAACGATCGTGATAGTTAAGGGGTCACCAAAGTCATTTGCTCTAAATAATATGTATACATATTTCTATCAAAAGTACTATTGTATAAAAGAATCCAAACATTTTGTTATTTCAGGATTATGTGTTTCTTTGTATTTCCTTCAGTGATATATATGTATATAGTACAATGAGATATTTATGATTTTATATCTTTGGAAATTACATATTTTAACAAATTATGATTGGTTACATATAGTAAAGAATTAAAACCGGTAACATATTATAATATAAGTATGTTATTTTTAGACAACTTGGGAGAAATTTTGGCACTTATTTAAAGAGTAGATCATTAATGTAATATTGTAAAAGGGTGGTATACTCCCTACATCCCACTTTAAATTATTTATTTACTTTTTGGGAGTCAAACATTATAAATTTTGACCCTAAATATAAAATTAATATTCAAATAATAATAATAATATCATGTAAGATATTGTTATATTTATCTTAATATCTATTTACTAAATATTAAATTTTTATGCAGGATTATTATAGATAACTAGGGATAGATACTCTCAAACATGCTCATTAAAGACCGTAAAAAAATAAATACACTAAGCAATTTAAAGTGGAACAGAGAGTATAGAAAGTACTCCCTCCGATTCACTAACATTGACTAACTTTCCTTTTATAGATAATTTTTTAACATTGGCTCTTTTCTTATTTGACAAATTCTAGATTATTTTCATCAGTTCATTTACTTTTACTCTTTTATTATAGTATTCACTACTCATTTTACATTTTCCAAATTTAAATATCAAAAATTAAATGAGTGAACATGATGGGATAAAATAAATGAGTCAATTTTAGTAAACATGATGGGATAAGAGATGAAAAATCATCTTGAGAGGCAAAAGATGTACGGAAAGAGAAGTGGACTTGTGTCTACTACGTCTTTGGGAAAGCCCACTGAACCAACGGGCAAAATCAACGTGTAATTCCAAGTTGCCGGAACAAATTAAAGAACTGGAAAAGTGCATTTGTTTCTGTCGTTTAAAAAGCTGTTTTAAAAAGGCTAGTGGCCTTGTGCACTCAACTCCAAAACTGCAAGAGCCTATTTGTCTCCCTTCAATGATCGATTCACAGCGCTAAAATTGTAATACTACCACAATTTTATTATCTCCTCTATTCCACACACCATATATTTAGTTGATTGGATTAGGTGAATAAAATAAGTGGATGAAATTAATCATCTTGGAATGATTAATTTTTTAAAAAAAAATTAACAAATTCTAGCTGAAATTTAACTATTGAATGATATTTGATGCTTGAATTTTAATTATAAATTTATAATCAAAATTTAAACAATTAAAATAGAATACTTTTAGTATGACTACTAATTTAACAGATTAGGCGTTAACCGGTAACTAAACGCAATTCCTATTTACCCCTCTTAAAAAATTCCATTTAAAAAAAAATTTCTTTGAGCTAAGTGCATATATAACTCTACCTAATTTACGAAAGTGCAAATGTAAACATAAATAGTTAGTGTATATGCAAATATAACTTTTTCGACAGTTCAAGGCCAAAATTTAGTAATAAGACTATTTTACCCCTCTTTAAAATAACAAAAAACAACAAAGAGTATTAATATTACATTCGTACCCCTAAAACCCCAAATTTTCCTCTTTCATTTCTCTTCTTCCTCTCATAATCGCCGTCACCCGATTTCATTCTTTCTCAAATCCCATTTTCTCTGTTTACTCCATTTTCCCTCAATTTTTCTCTGAATAGCTGCTGTTCATTCCATTTTTCTGTCTTTCTCAAATCCATTTCATTCTTTCTGTGTCAATGGCCGATTTCGGAAGCAAGAAAATGGGTCGTTCTGACTTGGCCGACCCGGCCTTCGACTCGCCGGAGGTGAAGCGGCTGAGGGAGGATCTCCTCATGGGGGCTTCGACGATGGGGATATTTTCACGGTGAACCCCCAAGTTGGATTCGTTCATGAAGAGTTTCGAGGAGGAGATTTCAAATGGGCCGGCGTGGGCGACGGCGGCATTGCCGAAGCTGGTGGATCTGACGTCAGAGGGCGGCGAGTCGCGGCCGGACTTGGGGTTGCCAAACAGAAAATCGCTCCGGTGGCGTCTTGTTAGCGGAGGCTTTGTAGACCTCCAGCTCCGACGACGTGTTGTTAGCGGTGGCACGGGGTCGAGTTCGCAGATTTGCAGAAGTCGACTTACGGGATGATGGAGGCCGGGAGAGGGCAGGAATGTTTGTAATTAGTGTTCTTTTCTGCACCTTGGATGAAATATATGTTCTGAAATTGGTTCCACCTGGTTATTTTGCAGCTTTTGCTTTAATTTGTCAGAACGAGCTACTTTCATTAGGCCTACACCACGTAAACTCGATCGACACCACAGCTATCATGTGGGAGGTAAGTTAAGGTAGTCCAGCACCATAATTATTGGGGGCAATTATAATTCGTGTCCACCAGGAAGTCCAAGCACTGACCTCATAAAAGGCCACCCAACTCCCAACCACTGAGGTACACCACGGGTGTAAGATACTTTCATTAGTGAGAGGGGGGTTGATGTTGCGCTTCAGATATTGTACACCAATCCTCGTCAGTGAGAGACGGGTAAGTCCGCCAAACGGATCGGGTCTTTAGTTGGATAACCGTCATCCATATACTATTTTTGCTTATTGAATAAGACTTATTGGATAATAACCCATTGGGTTAATAAATATAATTGGATTGTAGTTATTGGGTTTAGTTGGGTTGGATAATGGTTTACCGTTGGATAATTTTTGGTGGGTTGAGTTGGGTAATGGGTGACCCGTGGATAATTTCATATTACAAGATAACTAAATTTTCACAAGTTTGATTACGAATGATTTCATTTTTCCCTAATATATAATCATTTATTATATTATGTAATATAATATTATGTACATTATATTATATTTAATAAAAATAAAAATATATAATATGTTGGCTTTGTAAACTCGACGAAATTAACGAACAATATTAGTTGGGATTGAGCTCGAGCTCAAATACTGTACGAACTCGAATACTGTACGAACTCGAATACTGTCGAACTCGAATACTGTACGAGATTGAGCTGGAATACTGTACGAACTCGAATATTGTACGAGATTAGCTCGAATAATTTGTGAATTATAGTGAATATTTATGTTAAATATTACACATGCATTTAATTGGGTAATTTTGAATATTTATTGGGTATTTGTTAGGTTATCACTGAGTTAACATAATATGGGATCCATTGAGATCAAAATTTTCTATTAACATAATTATTCTCATCCCAAATCCTAAAAAATAATGAGCATTTAATACCTGATCCCGTTGGATAATGACAACTTGTAACCCAAATCGATAGAAAATGTTTAATGATAATTTATTGGGTTAATTATATAATAACTTATTGGATAATATATTTTAACCCATTGGGTCATATGAATATCTCATGGGTTATCCAATGGGTTATCCATTTAATGACCCAACCCAATTATGATCCAACTCATTATAACTCATTAATAAATGGGTTAATTGGATAATGACTCATTGAGTTTCGATAATGAGTTTATCAAATTAACCCATTTGACGGGCCTAGAGACGGGTTAGATATTGCGCTTCAGATATTGTACACCAATTCCTCGTCAGTGAGTGGCGGGTTGAACCAGTTGGAAGTGGTGAAGATCGGAGGGAGGGGCTGTTGAACGTATATTGATAAAATATGTGAAAATTAAATAACAAAATTACACGAACAATTTAACATAAGTAACAATAATGAAATAGTATTAATTATTCACGTGTACAATTAATAAGCATGTTTCAAGCAATCACATAGATCACATATTGATGGAGTTACGAGTACACTCGTTGTCCTTGAAACAAATGAGTCCCATCGTGGACAATTAATAAGCATGTTTCAAGCAATCACATATATCACATATTGATGAAGTCACGAGTACACTCGATGTCCTTAAAACAAATGAGTCTCATCGTGGACATCGTTCCATAGGATAAAACCATTGGAGGCAATTTTAATAAGTAAAAATTACCTCGGAGTCACACAAAGCCCGAATGACTATCACCGACAAAGACAGAGAAAGAAGATAAGATTCAAGTTTAGAAATAGGGAGGAAGTTGAGAATGGTGCGAGATTTCTGTCTGACATAGAGGCTCTATTTATAGATGTCTAAGAAACCCTATGGGAAGATACGTGGAAGATCTGATTCCCGTAATAAGAGAAAATATTCTCTAACCACCAAATATTTTACAAATATTTGAATAGATTCTGGAAATATAAGAATATCATATTCGTTATCATGATTAACCGCGTATCAAATATCATATATTCCACATGTGATTCTTAGAATATTTGTTACGCGGTTTGGGCTTTATAGAGATTTCTATACGATCCAAACACATTTTAGACGGTAAAAAATTACAGAAACTTAGTACGTGTGAATGAATTTCCGCCTAAATATTCATTCTAAGAGTGACTCTTTGAGCATCCATATCTCATTCACTCTTTATCCATTTTGAGAGTTTAAACAGTCAATTTTATAGTACTCGCAAAGGAGAATCCAAAAACGATGCTCACTGACTCTAATTCAGTTCGAGCCCAACTCAAAATGAAGCCTAAAAGTTGATGACATTCAACTTGTTTTACAATCATTTTCCAACAATCCCCCACATGAATAGATATTGATGTGGAATCAGAACAATCACGCCAGACACGGAGTTTGACTTGGTGATAGATTCATTTCGACAGCATAGATGCTGCATAGGATAAGTATGTGTCACCCTTTGAACTTTCCCTTGAGAGATTACACTTAGCCACTGGTTAGGAAGTAGACGCGATGTCATTGAACTTCCCCGACCGCTTGTGTGAACGGCAATGCACTTCCCACATACATCTTTCCTAGCCTTTGTGCTTTCCTCGGTTGTGTCTATTAATCAGGCCATATCACACCCCTTAGTTCTGTAAGGTTTCTAAGGAATTGCGTCCCAACAATTCCCTTTCGAAGCGGCTACACTTCTCGCTTACATAGGTGATTCTTAGCATAAGAGCAGTTCCGTAAACTATGCGCTCTTTCAACTATCATACACTCGATGCCGTGAATCATTAAAAGCAATTTAATGCTTAACCTCCACTTACTTCACTGTTTCTTCATCGTAGGAAATAAGACAGGAGGTATGAACTCCCCCCCCCACAGTGATTGCGATGGGTCTTTGCAGTTTAGTTTTCCCTTTGAACTTAGATCTTGGGATCTCCAGTCACATAGGTTGGGTGTCCACGCACGTAACCCATCATTTAATGGACTTTAGTCCCATTCCTCTTGATGTTTCAAATATCTCTCGATTCAACCCTTTTTTCAAGGGATCGGCTATGTTGTCCTTCAACCTTACATAGTCAATTGTGATCACTCCAGTTGAGAGAAGTTGTCTAATGGAACTATGTCTTCGTCGAATAGGATGAGACTTCCCATTTACAGCATATTCTTAGCCTTGCCAAAAATCGCCACACTGTCGCAATGTATACATATGGATGGCACAGGCTTTGGCCATCTAGGAATGTCCTCTAAAAATTGGAGGAGTCATTCGGCCTCCTCACCCGCCTTGTCTAAGGCAACAAACTTGGATTCCATCGTGGACCGAGTAATAACAGTTTGTTTAGAGGATTTCCATGAGATTGCTTCTCCACCTAGTGTAAATACATACCCACTAGTGGATTTCAGATCCTTTATATCGTGTATCCAGTTTGCAACACTGTATCCTTCAATTACAGCTGGATAACTTGCATAATGTAGACCATAATCACGAGTAAAATGTAGATATCTCAATACTCTAGTTATAGCCTTCCAGTGAGTCATACTGGGGTTACTCGTGTATCTATTCAACCTACTTACAATGTAAGTAATGTCTGGTCTAGTACAACTCATTAGGTACATCAAAATTCCAATGACTCTTGAGTACTCCACCTGATTAATAGCCTCCAATTTATTCTTTCGTAGATGCAAATTGGGATCTATTAGAGTCATCGCCACCTCTGAGTCATTCTTGTTGAATTTCTCAAGGATTTTGTCTACATAATGAGATTAAGTTAAGGTTATACCATCAGAGCTTTGGATGATCTTTATCAATAAGATCACATCCCCCAGTCCCATATCCTTCATGTCAAAATGAGAATTCAACATGTCCTTGGTAGATTTGAACATTTTTCCATTACTACCCACAATGAGCAAGTCATCTACATATAGACATAGGATTACATATCCATTTTCCGTGTCTTTCACGTAGACACACTTATCACACTCATTTATTTTGAAACCATTGGCTAGAATGGCATGGTCAAACTTCTCATGTCATTGCTTTGGAGCTTGTTTGAGACCATACAATGATTTCACTAACTTACAGACCTTCCCTCCTTGGCCTGGAGTGCTAAAACCCTCAGGTTGCTCCATGTAGATTTCTTCCTCTAAATCTCCATTCAAGAAGGCAGTCTTCACATCCATTTGATGAACCTCGAGCTTACGTAATGCGGCGATAGCTAGTATCATTCCAATGGAGCTTATTCTCGTGACAGGAGAATAAGTATCAAAGTAGTCAAGACCTTCCTTTTGTCTATAACCTTTGATTACAAGCCTTGCTTTGTACTTGTCAATCGAATCATCGGCTCTCATCTTCCTTTTGAAGATCCACTTGTAGCCTAGTGGTTTACACCTAGGTGGTAAGTCCACTAGCTCCCAAGTATGGTTTTGTAAAATTGAGTCGATTTCACTCTTAATTGCTTCTTTCCATATAGGACCCTCAGACAAATTCACAGCTTCTTTATAGCTTTGTGGCTCACTTTCAAGCATATACGTTAGATAATCATGACCAAATAACTTCTCAGTCCTAATCTGTTTGCTTCGTCTAGGTTCATCCCCTTCCTCTTGATCCTCGAGATCATCAGGAATTCCTACATCTTCGTCTACAGACTCAATTGTCCTTTTCGACGATCCAACCCTTTCCTTCGCAGGGAACACATCTTCAAAGAAGTTCGCATTTCTTAATTCCATGATTGTGTTCTTGTGAATCTCATGATGATGTGATTCATGTACAAGAAAGCGATAAGCACTACTTTCATGTGCATACCCTATAAAGATACAATTAACCGTTTAGGTCCTATCTTTAGCTTCTTAGGGGTTGGTATCAACACCTTTGCAAGGCACCACCACATTCGCAAGTACGTAAAGAACGACTTTGTGCCTTTCCACAACTCATGGGGAGTTGCCTTCTTATCCTTACGTGGTATCTTATTTAAAAGATAGTTGGCCGTCAAAATGGCCTCCCCCCACATGCTTTGTGGTAGCCCAGAACTTATCAAAATTGCATTCATCATCTCCTTAAGAGTGCAATTTTTACGTTCATCCACAACATTTAATTGTGGCGAGTAGGGGGCAGTGACCTTGTGAATGATACCACGCTCAGAAAAATAGTCTTTTAATGGCTCTACATATTCACCTCCACGGTCACTCCTAATCACCTTGATATTCTTATCAAGTTGATTTTCAACTTCCGTTTTGTAGAGTACAAATTTCTCAATTGCCTCATCTTTGCTTTTCAGCAAGTACACGTAGCAGTATTTTGTGCAATCATCTACGAAGGTGATGAAATACTTATTACCTCCTCTTGTTTGGATGAACTTGAGATCACAAATATCGGTATGTATCAACTCAAGAGGTTTCATGTTTCGTTTGACTTGTTTGAAATATGTTCGAGTCATCTTGGCTTCAACACAAGTTTCACATTTATGATTTGTATCAATTTTCATGTTAGGTATGTTTTCCATGTTAATTAATCTTCTTATCGAATCATAATTAACGTGTCCTAGTCTACCATGCCACAAATTGGAAGACTCAATCATGTAGGCAGAAGAAGAAGCATTCATTTCATCTTTCTTAGGAGGTACAAACATGGTGTTCAACTTGAACATACCATCTAACTCATAACCTTTGCCTATAAACATACCTTGCTTAGACAAAACTAACTTATCAGACTCAAACACTAGCTTAAAGTCATGCTTGATCAACACATAATCGGACACAAGGTTCTTGCAAATGTCTGGCACATACAGAACATTCTTCAAAGTCAATTCCTTCCCAGACGTCATCTTCAGCACCACAGTGCCGCGGCCTTTCACCTTGGAAGTTTCAGAGTTTCCCATGTAAATGGTTTTGCCATCTTCAATTGCCTTGAAGTTTGAGAACACTTTCTTGACTGAGCATATGTGCTTGGTAGCACCAGTGTCAATCCACCATTCTTTTGGATTGGAGTCCACCATGTTGACTTCAGAAATCACAGCACAAAGATCGATGTCCTACGCACCACGTGCAAGATCATCAACCATATTGGCCTCGTTCTTGGCATTCTTTGGCTTCCTACAGTCGGAGGACTTGTGGCCAATGGTGTTGCAGTTGTAGCACTTTCCAGTGAACTTTGACTTCTTAGCAACTCCACCATTAGCTCCCAACTTGGATCCTTTCTTTGCCTTGAACTTCTTTGACTTGGACCTTCCACCCGCCTCCACAAGATTGGCTCTTTCCATAGGCACGGACCCATTGATCCTCTTTTCAGAGTTGCAGTTATCCTCCTCAACACGAAGCTTTTGGATTAGATACCTCAGGGTCATCGCCTTCCGCTTGTGTTTCAGGTAACTCTTGAAGTCCTTCCAGCTTGGAGGCAACTTCTCAATGATGTTGTAGACTTGGAAAGTCTCGCCTATCATCATCTTCTCGGCTATCAGCTTATTGATCATCATTTGCAGTTCTTGAGCTTGACTAACTACAGATTTGGCATCAACCATCTTGTAGTCGAGGAACTTGCCAACGACCCACTTCTTGGATCCAACCTCCTCACCCCTGTACTCTTGGTCAAGAGTTTCCCAAAGCACCTTAGAAGGCTCCTTCACTTGATACACACTCTAAATGGCGTCGTGAAGGCTATTCAAAATGAGGTTGCAACAAATATACTCCTTAGAGTTCCATTCCACCGCAGCATTTTGGACCTCCACATTGCTAGTCTCATCCCAACTGGATGATCTTCGCAAACATAGCGCTCCAAACCCATAGTGGATAAGTAGAAGAGCACCTTATGTTTTCACATCTTGAGGTTCATACCATTATTGAACTTCTCGGGTTTCTCAGCATGAGGAACAACCATAAGAGGCATCGCCCCTGGGGTAGTCTTAGCCTGAATAGTCACAAGCGGTGTTGCCCCAGGGGTAGTCTGAGCCTGAACAGTCACAATAGGCGTCGCCCCATGGGTAGTCTCATCGCTCGACATGGTTCTATTGTAAACAACCAAAACCAATCAATTTTCAAATCATAAATTATTCTAAAAGAATTTTCGCATGAAATTAAAGCATAATTTTCAACATACTATAGTATACAAATTTTAAATTCTTTATTTCAAATTCATCAACCAATTTCAACCATTGAATACAACATGCATGATATCAAGCTATACTGCATGAACAACAAACAAAAAAAGTTGCAGCACATAGAGCATGCAAATTATAAGATATAATGTATACTCAATTTCGAACAACCATTTAATCGACATGCATATTTTCATTTTGGCATGCATAAGTTTCGAACAACTATTTAGTCGAGTATTATGACATGTAAATTCTAATTATTTACGAAGTATACTACATATATACGATTACTCCAAACTAGGCATATAATTCGCATATGACATGCATGGCATACTGTGGCATGTAAGACATGCATTTTATATTGTCATAGCATTAATTTATATTAATGCATAAAAGACATGCATTGCATATCGTTAATAGGAATATAATTCGACTACCACATGTATGGCATATTGCATATTGTCATAGCATTAATTTATATTGCGGCATATAAGACATGCATTCCACATTGGCTACAACATGTATGGCATATTGCGGCATATAAGACATGCATTTCATATTGTTAATAGGAATATAATTTGGCTACGACATGTCTGCCATAAGATTCCATCGTATAATTTTACGACTAAATATAATCAATATAACTCAACAAAAAAAATCATTCGTTGCAAGACTGTTGAACGTATATTGATAAAACATGTGGAAATTAAATAACGAAATTAGACGAACAATTTAACATAAATAAAAATGATGAAATGGTATTAATTATTCACGTGTATAGTTAATAAGCATGTTTCAAGCAATCACATATATCACATACTGATGGAGTTACGAGTACACTCGCTGTCCTTGAAACAAATGAGTCCCGTTGTGGACATCGTTCCCTAGGATAAAACCATCGAAGGTAATTTTAACAAGTAAAAATTACCTCGAAGTCACACAAAGCCCGAAGGACTATCCCCGACAAAAACAGAGAAAGAAGATAAGACTCAAGTTTAGAAGTAGGGAGGAACTTGAGAATGGCGAGGTTTATGTGTGACATAGACGCTCTATTTATAGATGTCTAAGAAACCCTATGGGAAGATACGTGGAAGATCTAATTCCCGTAATAAGAGAAAATATTCTCTAACCACCAAATATTTTTACAAATATTTGAATAGATTCTGGAAAGATAAGAATATCATATTCCTTATCATGATTAACCACGTGTCAAATCTCATATATTCCACACGTGATTCTTAGAATATTTGTTACGCGGTTTGGGATTTCTAGAGACTTCCACACGATCCAAACGCACGTAGACGGTCAAAAATTACAGAAAACTTAGTACGTGCGAATGAATTTCCGCCTAAGTTTCCATTCTAAGAGTGACTCTTTGAGCATCGATATCTCATTCACCCTTTATCCGTTTTGAGAGTTTAAACAGTCGATTTTATAGTACTCGCAGAGGAGAATCCAAAAACGATGCCCCATGACTCTAATTCAGTTCGAGCCCAACTCAAAATGAATCCCAAAAGTATTCAACTTGTTTTACAATCATTTTTCCAACATGGGTGGCTGGGTGTTACGGGGTGGGGATTAACGCCCGACCCCAACGCGACCCCATGTCCGCATCGGTGCTAAAACGATGCCAAATGATGCCACGGTCCCGTGCCGCTCAACGCATCACTGTGAACCGGTTTCCTTTGATCGCACCGCACACACCAATGGGTCATCCAGTGCCGCACGCTTAACCGCTCACGGCCTTGATGTCTCGTCTTTGCACCCGCGATGCGCTATGCACAACACCCAAGCTGTCTGTGCCCAACGCCCGTGCGTGCAGCGCCCGGTTGCCCTGCCGGCCAGCACCGTTACTGCTGCGCCCGGTCCGAGATGACACGTCCCAAGCTCCTTGTCCCAGAAGTCATCTCTTTTGCTTGTAAATACTTGTAATAGCATAGTTATTAGTTTAGCTTAGCTATTTTGAACAAGGTCCAAGCCTACGTGTTGTTTTAGCCTTTGACCTTATTTTGTCTATGTAGCTGGCATTCGTGATAACGTTTGCACAGCATATATGTAGAGTAGTGAGCTCTCTACATCCGGTTACCATTTTGTGATATAATGTATATAAGTGTTTGCTTCCCAGTTGTTAGGCTTTATATTACATCGTTGGCTTGTGTGTGTGTGAGCCATGCTCTCTCGATGTGTATATTCCACTGCACATTCGACCAAGTCCCTTAATGGGCCCGGGCGGTGTGCGAAGCACGTGGGATTCAGGCGGTAGTCGTGGCACGGTTGTGCGCGGCTAGGCCGCACGGTTCGCACCCTTAGAGGGTGACCAGTGACACTGGGGAACCCAGATGACACCGGAGAAGGAGTTCGATCGGAGGGAAGGATGACTGGTGGTGGCGGGGGTGGTGACAGCGGCAGCGGAGGCACGGTGGAAGACATGACAGAATCCTGCAACAAAGGGCATTTTTATCTTTTTGAATTTTTTTATTAGGGTGAATGGCATTTTAGTCATTTACGGTCGGTTAATGGCCGAAAATGGTCAGTCAATGCTGGAATATAGTGTTTAGGGTTATATTTGCACTTATGTAAAGTAGTTAGGGTTATATCTGCACTAAAAATTATTTAAGGGTTATATTTGCACTTTCTCAATTATATAGGGTTATATGTGCATATTTTCCATTTTCCTTTCTCCATTTTATCATCACAGGGAGGTAGAAAATTAGTAATTTTTCAATATATATTGTTTGAGCGTGTATGTTATTGAATAGGTATGAATTTGTCATCATACACATTAGTATTGATCTTTAGCCTGATAGATCATATTGTTGGTGTTAATGATGACAACTCAATTTAGTTATTTACATCAATGTTTTATTCTCAATTTAGTAGTACAAATCATTTTTTATAAGTTTGTTTGTGTTTTTGTTTAAAGACTTCCGATGATTTGAATGCGTTAGATATGTATTTTTCAATGTTTTACCATTTTTTAAAGGAAATTTTTAGTTTCATTAATAATTGTTAAATTTCACAGAGCATGAAGTCCTAGGCAAAGTCTTGGAATATACGGTCTTTCCATATGCTTATGGAAAGACATGGTTTAATCTGAATAATTAAAGGTAAAAGGTCTTAGTTGCAATATTAAAACTTTAGTATGCAACATGTAGTAGTTATAAAATTTATAACCCGGTTCATGCAACCCAAAAATTTTATCTTCATTTCTTCTAATTTACACTTTAAACCTTGGTATTTCCATGACTTATGGAAATACCGTCTTTCAAGAGACGGACTCGAAGTCCTATCCGTTGGATTGGCAAAGTCTTGGGAAAGACGGTCTTTCCATAGGCTTATGGAAAGACGGGGTTTAACTAGAATAATAAAAGGTAAAAGGTCTTAGTTGCAATATTAAACTTTTAGTATGCAACATGTAGTAGTTATAAAATTTATAACCCGGTTCATGCAACCCGAAAATTTTATCTCCATTTCTTCTAATTTACACTTTAAACCTTGGTCTTTCCATAACTTATGGAAAGACCGTCTTTCAAGAGACGGACTCCGTTGGATTAATCTTAATATATTGCGCTAATTGATCTGTAATTGACAATTTAGACAATAAAGATGGTGCTTTGGTCATGTTGCAATTTTAAAAAATCCCTATCTGCCAAAGTATTTGATGTGTGATACTCTCTCCTCAAGCCAAGTGGTCATCATTTTTACTGGAAGCAATTTAATATGTTGATAGTGATATTGTAATTTTTAGTAGACATCTGATATGTATTAATATATACAATCAGTATGGTTGATATGTAATCCAATTTAATATGTTGATAGTGATATTGTAATTTTTAGTAGACATCTGATATGTATTAATATATACAATCAGTATGGTTGATATGTAATTTAGAATTTTTTGCAATACATTAATAATTACAAGAGACGAGTTGAGTTGTATATCAATTTCACTTAGTATAACTATTACTGGATTTTTCCAAACACCGACTATTTTTATAATAAATGAACATATAGAGGGTTAGTTTGACCAAAAAGTTATTTAAATGAAAATTTTCATTATTGATCTAACTGTTAATCGATCTAACATGTTATTTATTACATTCTCGTGAGTGTAAACGTTTTAATAGCCAAAATTTTCCACTAATGGTTCTCAACTTTAAAATCAATAAACTTATTACATTCTCGTGAGTGTAAACGTTTTAATAGCAAAAATTTTCCACTAATGGTTCTCAACTTTAAAATCAATAAACATATTTAATCAGTTTAAGTTATTTAATTTTTGTTTATATTTAATCAGTTTAAGTTATTTAATTTTTGTTTATATTTAATGAGTTTAAGTTATTTAATTTTTGTTTAAAGTTTTGTTATGGTTTTCTTTCTATTCAAATTATCGAATGGAAAAGTAGAGTAGTGGGCGTTCAAAGTTCAAAACTGTTTTTGCTACTAACGTAATACGTGGAGCCAATAAACAATGAATTAAAATAGCGGTCTTTAATATCCGCTGGACGAGAGTTGTGGATGTCACGTCTCATCGTGTTTTATTGAAATACTAATTCCTGTCTATATCGTCTGCATCGCTACCATACATGTAAGTCAACGCATATAACAGACTAAATACTATTTTCACCAATATATAAACAATCTAAATTAATAAAATAATCATTAGAAAGATATTATCATTAATAATATTTATTAATTATCTAAATTCGAGTAAGCCTTTAATTGAATTTAAATATTTTTTATATATGCCAAAATTTTTGTTTTTAAAATAAAATAAAGTAGGAATATTATGATATTTTCAAAAGTTATCTAATTAATCATTTTTAAATGATATTACATAATTAAGAAATTTTCAATATATTATCAACATATAAAAGTAGAAGGAATATGTATACAATGATATAAAAAACATCAATTTACTAGTAGTTGATTATTGAAAAATTCTGTATTTATTAAGAATAATATAATTTTAGATAAATTTTATATTTATAAAACGTGAAATTCTGATATGGAATTCCAACATCTTATCACTAGTTAAATAATCTTTAATATATAAATATTAAATTTCCTTAAAGCATTAATTAAATGTTTTAAAAATGAAATGAATTATTATTATTCTGAAGAAAAATATACTCTCTCGCTCCTCTATTAGTGTCATCATAAGTATAGGTGATTGAATTTATGTGAAGAAAATGAGTGGATAAAATTAAATATAGAAAGTAAAAAGTAAAATGAGTGAATAAAATTTAATGAATTTGATCAAAAATGAAAAAGTGTGTTAATATAAGGAAAAAAAAGTGCATGTATACCCCTCGATACCTTGTTTTGTGCACATATACCCCCAGTTTTTTTTGAAAGTGCACTTGTAACCATACCCCCAGTTTTTTTGAAAGTGCATTTGTAACCATACCCCAGTTTTTTTGAAAGTGCATTTGTAACCCTGGTGACATCTGAAAAATTGGACAACTTTGGTCATTATCAGAGTCAAAGGAAATGATTGTTTTGCCCTAAAGAAAAAAAACCCAAAATTAGAAACCAATTTCATATTTCGCCCCATATCTTGAATCCGTAGTAATCCAACGCACCGGGGAAATCCATTGGAATTAGGGTGGGAAACAGGGACTGAATCTCACAACCAAGTCGAAGAGCTTCGAACTGAATCTCGGCACCCAAGTCGAAGAGCTTCAAATCCTAGTTCAGATTGTGCTATTTTTTACTCAAAATTTTGACACCACATTTTTATATCGATGATGATAAAGGGTGGGCCCCACTTCAATGAAGGGTAAAATGGTCCTTGGTTTCTTTTACAATGAAGTGAAGTCTGTTTTGATAATTTCAATTTAGCCATGCCAAAAAATAATAGGTAAACGCCAAACACAATCACAACTAATCTAAGAAACTGAGGGTCATGAATGAATTTTACCAATAATTTAAAAGAAACAATTCATAAACCTGGGTCAATAATAGGATTGGAAGGGAAGGAGTGTGCGTATTCGTTACAAACTTGATAAATGAGAGGAGCTTGTTTAGAAAATTCATGATAAATGAGAGGAGTTTGTTATTTAGAAAATTCATGGCTTCTTATTTAGAAAATTCATGCTAAAGTCAATGATGAGTTAAGGATGTAGTTTTTGATAAAATTAACTTAAGTGTAAGTATCAGGAAAGACAGTTTTTCCATAAGTTTATGGACAGTCCACAGGGACTGTTACCTTAAATGTTGTAATTTTTTTAAAAAATTTAAATATTGTATTTTATAAGTTAAAACAAGTAATAATATGTATTTGAAGGTGAAAACATAAAAATATATGATATAAAAAAATATTTTCAAATTTTTTAAATTTTGTATATAATTTAACGAATGTAGTATATAAAGTAAGAAATAAGTGATCTGTTCATAAGCTTATGGACAGACCGCTTGTGAGGAGACCCACTCATAACTTTCATAAGCTTATGGACAGGCCGCTTGTCAGGAGACCCAATCATAACTTAATACTGTACTACTTACTACTTGCTATAGTTACATACGTCATTTAAGATTTCTTCTGGTCAAAATCTTAAGCATATACTTAATACTTCCCATTCTTTTAGGGCAAAATCTTGGGAAAGACGGTATTTCCATAGGCTTATGGAAAGACGGGTTTAACTAGAATAATAAAAGGTAAAAGGTCTTAGTTGCAATATTAAACTTTTAGTATGCAACATGTAGTAGTTATAAAATTTATAACCCGGTTCATGCAACCCGAAAATTTTATCTCCATTTCTTCTAATTTACACTTTAAACCTTGGTCTTTCCATAACTTATGGAAAGACCGTCTTTCAAGAGAGACGGACTCTTCTTTTAGGCGTTTCACATTAATTTATAATACTTCATCTGTCTCCATCACGTGCATACTTTATGATCAATTGCTTTAAATTATATTTGTCCACGAATAACATTAATTAAGTATATTAAATAATCTATTTAAAAAATATTATTGAGTTAAATTTAACAATATCTTACATGATGGAATTGTTACCTGTACATTGGTGGAGGTTTATATTTAAATATACATTAAGAAAATTGATTAAAAATGTGCAAGTTAAAGAGAAAAAGAAACGGAAGTTTTTTTATGTGAAAAATTTTAGTATGTGAAAGTGAGGGTCAATTAACTTTTTCACATGTGGCAAGTGAGTGAGGTCAAAAGTTATTTTTTCTACATTTTCTCTTTTTTTACCCACACACTTGCCACACGTTGAAAGCTAATTGACATCTCACCTTCACATACTAAAATTTTCCACCGGGAAAAGGAGTACAAATCTTAAAAGATGCTAATTTGTGAATCAAATTGATTGAAAGAAGAAAAAATAAATTAATTATTAAAAGGCAAAGTGGTGGGAAAGGCCGTCTCTCCATTGGTTTGTGGAAAGACGAAGTTTAATTAGAATAATAAAAGGTAAATGATCTTAGTTGCAATATTAAATATTTATTATGCAACATATAGTAGCAATAAAGTTTATAATCTGATTCATGCAACCTAAAATTTTTATCTTTATTTATTCTAATTTACACTTTAAACCTTGATGCATCTATAACTCATGAAAAGCGTCTTCCCATAGACGAACTCTTATTAAAATTAATTCAAACTCTAATATAATTAAAGATTACTAAAATAAAAATGTGACACAAATAGCCAAATAGAAGAGTAATTGAAACAATAAATTTTCATTTGTTAATAGAAAAAACACAACTTAAATGTCGACATCGTTATCTATACTTATTGCATCTTTGGAAGAGAAATGATTCCTTCTACCCAAATAAAATGACACAATATTATTTTCATCCACCGTAATAAAAATGACCTAATTTAAAAATGATCTAAAATGATAAAGAATATATAGTAAAAGTTTCAATATATCCTCTTTAGTTTTAACAACTTTTTAATTGGGTTAACCAATTTCTGAATATATCCTTATTTTTTATACTTATTTATACTACTACATCAGTTTATTAAAAAAGGCCATCCAAAAATAATTGTGTGGAGTATTGTGTCTCTCGACTCTACTAGATCAATAGCTGATTAAAGCCTGTCACATAAATTCACATAGTAGCTGGTTCAACAAATAAATCACATAGGAACAAAATAATGAAAAAATAAAATAAATTCCTCAATACTTAATTGGAACAATATGTACATGGATATGATCAAACCTTACATTCTTCAAAAACCAAAAATAAAATTTTAAGAACTTCCTAAATTATTTCCTAAATAACCCTTAAATCACCTCGGCTTAATCCCTTTGCCAGGTGCATCTTAGTACTAATTTTTTCCACCCTAATATTTATCATTTTTTTAGTGGTAGTTTTGAGATTTGGTGATATTACAAGGCCTTTCTTGTCCTCTCGTGGTTTTCTTTAAACTTAAGCATGGATGAGGGGCAACGGCGGCAACGGCGACAACGGCGGAATCTCGAAAATACCCTTCACTTCACCACAATCCCAAACAGCCGTCCAACTAGACGGCGTCAACGGCCAGTCCAGCGGCGCCGAGCTCCGGTTGTCAGTTATGTTAACGAACGATGAAGGAGACGCCTCCTTCTCCCTCTTCACCTCCTTTTTAACGGCCTCCTGATTCCCCGTCGATCTGGACCTTTTCCGGTTAACCCCAACGGTGAGCTCACTTTCCGACAAGATATTGTTGGAAACCTCGTCCGGGAAATTCAGTATGGCTTTGCTGCCTCTGAGGCGGAACGCCGCCCTGTCGTACGCCTTCGCGGCCTCCACGGCGGTGTCGAAAGTCCCGAGCCAGACCCGGGACCCTTTCCGGTTCGGGTCACGGATCTCCGCCGCGAACTTCCCCCACGGGCGCTGCCTGACTCCCCGGTAGTGCTTCTTCTCGCCGGAATCTTGAAACATCTGAGCCTTCTGGGCCTGGGTAATCTCCAGCACGTTCTTCACAGACGGAATCGCGATGTTCAACGCGGGCTTGGGCTTCCGAGGCGCTTTCGAAACCATCTGGGGTTTGGAGCACTCGAACTCGTTGAAATCGAAGGAGTTATTGGCCGGAAATGTGAAGGAGAAGCTGCTCGCTGATTGGGTGCTGTAAGTGACAGAGTTCTGGGATGATTCCATGCTCGAGGTTCTTGAGAGCTGCTGGGTGATGTCGGAATAACCGCCATAGTTTTCCCCGAAGGCGAAATCATCGAGGAGGAGATGCTGTTTGATCAGCTCCAGGGCGGAAGTTTCGGTGGTGATTTGGGAGGCCATTAGAGATTGATGAGGAAGAAGATGGATTGCTGCTATAAACTGGATGGAGTGCTGTGAGGAGATTGAAGAACTGGATGGAGTGCTGTGAGGAGATTGAAGAACTGGATGGAGTGTTATGAGGAATGGATTTGAGTGGGAAAATGGGAGTGTGGTTGGGGTACATATAAAGGGTGGAGGAGATTTGAAATCGTGAAGCAACAGTTCTAGAAATAGGAGGATGGTTCCAGCGATGGTTCTTGCCTCTGGGGACGACGCTTCCTCGCTTCTTATCACATCCATATTTATTGTTTTTTTGGATTTTCAATAATACTCAAAATTACTCTAAATTATTTAGAGTTGATTAAATTCTACGATTAGAAATTTTCATAAACAGATTGATAGAATACTTGTTAGAGTCCGTCTCTTGAAAGACGGTCTTTCCATAAGTTAGGGAAAAATCAAGGTTTAAAGTGTAGATTAGAATAAATGAAGATAAAATGTCCGGGCTACATGAATCGGATTATAAATTTTATAGCTACTACATGCTGCATACCAAAAGTTTAATATTGCAACTAAAATCTTTAACCTTTTATTATTCTAATTAAACCTGATCTTTCCATAAGTTTATGGAAAGATCGTCTTTCCCAACAGTTTGCTTACTTATTACCCTTCAACTTTAAGAAATGTATTTTTTCAGTCGATATTTTATATGTTAAAAATGTTCCTTTTTATACTCTTAATTGGATGAGAATGGGTTAATATTTACATGTCTTATTAATTTGGGACATGGGAATATTTCCAAGTGTTAAATAGATTTGTAAGATTAGAAGGAAAATAAAACAGAACAATGTCATAGTGAATTTGATCGAATAGAATTAGGGCCGGGCAAAAAAATTGAAAACCAAAATTCGAATAAAAAATTGAATAATTCGAATTTGAATAAGTCGAATCAAAATTAAAATTCAAACATTCAAATATTTGAACCGATTAAACAGAATTATGAATATGGCTTATGGTCTGGTTTTCGGTTTCTAAACATAAACCAAAAACCGACGCGAAAACTGAATTAGAATATAAATTAATTAAATATATAATATATTCTAATAAAATATATCAAGTACATTCTAAAATTTTAAAATGGGAATTTTCATGCAAATAGAGAAAATAAGGGATTGACCACTTTTAGAAAAACTAAACTAAAACCACCGAGCAAAGGTTAATACAATTTTGATTTATAACTTTGTGCTCCAATATATTTGGCTATATGCTTTACTTGTGAATTCACGATTTTTTTTCTAGATTAGCTAGGCTGCATATTTAGCTTTCCTTGTTCTTTGATTTATGGGTTGATTTTTTTTTCTTTGTAAACAACTGACTGTTTGGATGAATGTAGAAATCAAGAGCTGATGTTAAAACACATCATACTTGCTATAGGTTTGTTGGAAAGGACAAAATATGTGCCTTATTTTTTTCTATTTTTTTTACACTTTTATTTGCTAGCATTTATCTAATTTAGTTTATTCAAATATTTATTTGAATTGAAACCGAAAATCAAAAAACCGAATTCAAATAAATCAAATTAAATTTTTTTTCATATATGATTTGATTTTCGATTTTAGCTTTGTAAAATGTCAACCCAATTAAATCAAATCGAATAAATCAAAACATTTAACAACCGAACCGATTCCCAGCCCTATATAGAAGGTTTATCGACCTTCTATTTAGTAAATAGATGTGAGTTGAACTCTTGAAATTTTCTTTGTGAAATTTTTACGTAAATTATTTATTGAAAGACGACATAAGAGTACTTTCTAACCAAGGTGAGCCATAAAAGCGTCTCTATACAAGTAATATATTCATGAAAAATTTTCATACTCCATATGTTTTGTTATTCATGGCACACTTACTATAATAGATATTTTATTTTTGGCAAGATTCGTTCAATTTCATCTACTCATTTTACTTTTTACTATCTGCATTTAATTTCATCCAGTTATTTTCTTCACCTAAATACTAACACCTAAATTTATAACGTCATAAACAAAAAAATGGAGGGAGTACCTATTTCACTAAAATGATATACTTATTTTAATCAGATGTCCCAACCATATACTTTTACAACATAAAAAGACACACCCACACGATCGCCCAAGTAGTTGGGCATGTAGCTCCATTCCCCATGGGGAGGGGTTCGAACCTCGACAAACGCAGTGTGGGGGTTCTCCCAGTGGGGAGACTCCTAGTGGCCACCGAGAACGTTCGAGGACCATGTGTTTGACCGCTGGGAGTACTGTAATTTACCTCCTCAGTTATGGACGTGGTATCGTTGCGACCGAGGCCCTGAGGGCGAGGGTTATCGCCTTTTAGAACATAAAAGACAACTCCTTAACTTAGATACAGTATTTCATGATTACAAATGGTAGGGTTTGTAATATTGAAGCAAGGAAATGTGGATTTGCATCAAATTGTAACTCCGCCACGACAGCAACAACGTGGAAACCTAGGGTTTTTCTATATAGAATAATTGAGGTTTTCCTTAAAAGTGATCGTGCCTCATACAAAATGGGATTAGACTTTCACATGGCTCACACGTAATAGGATGAATTTTTCACTACAATTCCACACCAATATAGTGTATAAAACCTTGTTGTGCACCAACTTAGTTTATAGAGACTTAGATATCATAATTTTTCATAGGGGAGGATCTTGAGTTTTGCATGGTCGATCGAGCATAATACCCTGATTGCCTAAGTGACTTAATGAAAGGTGCAATATAGGTTTAAGTGATCCCCTTGTATCATGAATATGGCCACCAAACTAGACCTAAATCCACCATATAGATCTACCAGCTCAATCCAGCGCTCCGACATAAAATAGTCACAGTCACAATAACAAATATCAGACATGACATTCTTGCTACATATGTATGAAAGTCTCTAACCCGAACGAGTTGGAACATAAAATATAAAATCAATCTGTAGGCAGTCTAACCGTTCATAACCAGTATAAGTAATATGAAACTGTTAAAACTAATTGTAATCTACAAATATACTCTATAATCGGTATCACCAAAAGTGAGTTTTTAAAATCACATTTAACTCAAAATTCTCCTACATCAATCATTTGAACAGTAGATTGGAAGCCTACAAGATTTTATTGATTAAAAGGTCGCCAAAAATTTTAACTTGGCAAAGACTTTCTAATCTAATTCTCCAAACAAAAAATGACCCATTTTATAAAAATATAATGTATTCTATATTTTAAACAGGTAAAAACAAAAATGAAACGTCTGAAAAAGAACAAAAGAAGCAAAATGAAGCCGAAGCTGAAACTCAAACAAAATAAACAAAACCTAAAGAAATCAGCCCTCAATAAAAAGAATAAAATTGATAATGTTTATATTGTAAAAATATATAAATATAGAATTGATAATGTTTATAACCTTTTATTTATATATAATTGAAGATATTTAAATTTTAAAATTAAATACTAGGAATAGTTTTTTTAAAAAGGATAAAATGCATTTATACATCTCAGTTCGTTGGTTAGTGCACATATATTCTCAATTTTTTCAAAGTGCACATTTACCCCTAGGTTAACTATGACTTAAAAACTCATACCTCTCATGCCTGAGTCTAGCGTTTTCCTATTGTTTTTTGGCATTGACAAATATTGAAATTACTAAAATAACCTTCACTTAATTTTTTAAAAATGAGGACCAGTTTACTTTTCACTGAAGTGGGGCACGCCCATCATAAACATCATTATTAAAAAACGCTGTGTCAAAACTATGAGTCCAAAAACAGCACGACCTGGACTGGGATTCAAAGCTCTTTATCCGCGACCTGGCCGATCGAGGCTTAGTTCCCGTTTGTCGCTCCTTCGCCACTACACCGCCACCGCATTGATCTGAAAACCCCACCCATTTTTCCTCTTGCATTATCATTATCATCGAAGCTTCTTATTTCTCTTCATCATCTTTATCACAGTTTCTTGGAAACCTTAGCACCGCCCCACCACACCCCGCGACCGCCGCGCTGCCATACCTTCACTGCAGCCCCAAAACCCTAGCGCCTCCACATCCACCGCACATCCCTGCCACCACTCACCTTCCATCGCCACCTCCCACACCACCGTCGCAACCACCACTCTTCCACACCCCCATCACAGCCTCAAAACTCTAGTGACTCCACAACTACCACACCAACAAGCACCATCACCGCGCAGTCCCAGTCCACCACCGTCCTAAACCGGTTCCTAACCCCAACTCGATGCCAACCCACGATGCGAGCACCACTACCCCGCTGTCCTAGCCCAACCACCGCCGATTCCCAACCCCAACCCAAACCCAACAACGGCCTTTTCCCACTGCAGATCACTTTTGGTTTTTTTTAAAGGATTTGCGTTCTAAAGAGGACTAAAAATATTTTTCCACACATGGTATTAATAATCCTTTTTTCTTTAGGCAAATTTCTAGTTTTTGTTTTTTAAGGGGCAAAACGACCATTTCTTTGAATCTGGCAACGATTAAAGTTGACCAATTTTTTAGATGATACCAGGAGTACAAATGTACATTTGAAAAATTGAGAGGTATATGTGCACAAACCAAATAACCGAGGGGCATAAATTCTCTTTTTTCAAATGAAAAAGTAAAACACTTGCAAAGGAACGAGGATACAAAGGTTCTGTTCTCTAGAGTTGATTTGAATTAAACTGAACTGATTTGAACTAATTGAATTGAATTGAACTAAAAATAAAGTTTGTTATAATATACAATTAAATAAAGTTAAATTTCATCACAATTATCGTAAAATTAAATTAAATTAAACAAAACTTATTTAAGTTGAACTGAATTGAAAAGAATGTGAACATGGCCAAATTGTTTTGACCGGACACAAAAATACATCCCGAAGTCCTTTTATTTGCTTGGCCATTGGGGGAATAGTAAGGCCCATAAATCGATGTTATCCAAAAATGGCAGGAAGGTTGAAATGTGGGTGCTTATAATAAACAAAGGGAACAAGCAATAAATTTTTAAAAAGGAAACAAAATTGGTGATGTCTGATGTGATGTCTTTATCCAAACAGAAAAAGGATAACATATAACATAACAATAATATGGTCTAAGTTTGCAAAAAATGGCTTTTACTTTACTCCCTCGATCTCAGCTATTTTTACACTCTTTTCTTTTTAGAATATCTCATCTATTTTTATACTTTTCATTTTATTTCCATTTTTTACCAATTTTTATGTTGAAAAAGGATAAAATTAAATGGAAAAGGAAACTAAAATGAAGGTATTCCACCAGCACATGGGCAAGAAAACATATAATAATGAATCATTAAAAAAACTTCATCTTTCTCTCTCCACAAAAATAGCCGGGACGAAGAGAGTACTTTACTACGTTACGTGTCATGGGGTGGGGTCAGTCCTGCTTCCGGGGTAGTTCCGTTTTGGTCCCAGACCCACATCCGTGCAACGACTAATTTAGTTGGTCAGCTTTCCTAACTAGTCAAGCAATTTGGAAATTTGGAAGTTATGGGAACCATGGTGGAAATAAACTGCTTTCAATTTTTTTATTATTTTATTACTGACACTTTTCAATTTAATATGAGTATTGATATTTACGGTGAAAATTAATAATGAAACATTAAAATATGATGTGACATTAAAAAAAATACTAATATATTCATAGTTCATTGCACATTTTAAAGAAGGTGATTAATTTTATTTGTGAAACAGTTATTTTTCGTCAAAAAAATTATAATTACATCTTTTAGTTATGCATTTCGATTTAATTGAGTTGCGCTATAAAAAGATCGGGGCAAAATCTTGGAAAAGACAGTCTTTTTATAGGTGATGTGTCTCTCGACCCAATCCGAAGCCCACCTTCGATCTATCGACAACAATCAACAACCTGCAAAACAAACCCCGAGTATTCCGAGGAAAAAAGCTCCGATGACCAAGTCAGTATGTGGTTGTCCGATCAGTTAATAAAAGCTTAGTCCAAAAATAACAACATACCTTCTTATTTATACATTTTGAACCTTAATTATAGTTGTCTAATCCTTGAGTCTTTCCCTTTAGCATGAGTCCCAATAAGTCAGTCCTTATGGGCCTCTTAGGTTGGGCTTGCGGCCCAACGAGGTCTTGGTCTATCTCCTTATCAGGAACCCCTAGAAAAGCCAAGTGACATTCTATTATCGAAGTATCGTGCCTTCGACCAGTCACCTCAAAGCCCAGCCTGCCTTCAATGAGTTTGGCTTCGAACGTGGCAACAATGCTTCAATAATAGTTAAGCACTTGGCAACGATGCTTCGATAGCAGTTAAGCACTTGGTTTTCTTCAAGTAATGTTTCCGTTTCCCCCTGCCTTCTTCCTTTGAATTTCAAGAGGCGCACGTGGCCAAGAGGAGCGAGAAAACTAGGCACGTGGGGGAGTTTCTTTTTACAACTTACCACGCCTTGTCAGGATTCCAACTTTTCAAGGCAATTATTGTATGCCGCCATTTCTCTTTCCTTTTTATTCTCTCATAAACCGCTTCTTTCTCCATTTAACTTTCTTTTCTTCTTGCAGGTAAACTCATATCTTGAAAAGATTTCTTCTCGCCCTCCAACTCTCCAATCCCCAACCCCCACTCTCATTTTCCTTATGAGTAGGTTCTCTTTGCCATGACTTCTCCTTTCAATCCTGATTAATTGTTTAAGACTATTTCTTCTCCTCAATTTTCCCCCAAGTCCCTGTCTCTTTCTAGCTCTGGGAGTCGCGTTGAATTTAGAAATAATTCCTCGAAAAGAACTGTCTTAGAGGATGTCGTGTCCCGTCCTCTACACAATGCTACTAAATTCGGCAAGATTTCGACCAACTCGGATGACTCGGTGATGAGTCACCGGGGAGAGGGTTTTATGGGATCTGGCCGCCCTATTGTAGGTGACATCCGGGGGGTGAAAGTGTTTTCGATAGGCCAATCCGCCCAAATCTTGAAGAGATGCCATTTAGGGTTAATGAAGCAAAAAAAGCAATTTCCTATCCTCTTCGAAGAGGAAATTCGTTGGTCATAAACGTTCTGATCGAGTGGGGAAAACTTGGACTCAGAGTATATTGTTCCTAACGAACTAGAGAAAATCATGGATGAAATACCCCCTTACCAGAAAATCCCCTTAGACGCCAAGTTTAAGGTTCTAGAAGAAGACGAGTCTCCTTCGACCCTACCCCTAGGGAGATTAATAACATGCACCCGCCACATTCGATCTGGTTTAGGCTTTTTATTCCATTCCATTTTAACTGACCTGATGGAGGAGTTCGAAGTGAACTTGGTTCAGCTTCATTCAAACGTGATTGTCATAATATTGGCTTTCATGGTCGATGTAAAGAGGTTGGAGTTGTCCCTCGTTACGAGCTATTAAGAGCATTGTATACCTTATGCTCTAATCGAGATATCCAGGGAATATTCATCCTATCCAATAAGACTTCAGACGCTCGATTTATCATCCCCCTTTTGAACAGTAAGGGTTGGCAGGAGAAAGCATTTACCTTCAATTTTTCCGGGTAGGGTGTTCGATACCCGACCATATGCGTGAGGAAGTAGCACTCCTCTGGGATTCTGAGGCTTTGGAAGTCAAGTTATATCATCCTGAGGTAAAGGGGAAAAGTTTTTTTCCTAGCCCCGAATGGTTGTATGAGGATATCTATAACTCAGGGACCCAGCGAAACCCCAACCATGTCTCTGAAGACCTTGATCCCACCATTCACTCGGAGAGTAACATAAACGAAGTTGTGGAAGTGTCCTCCCATTCGCAGGGTGGCATCAAAGAGAGAGACATAATAGCCCTTGATACCTCAGAAGGTTTTTTGGGCTAAAATATTCTTAAGTTTTTTACTTCGTCTTGATCCTGTCATTGAAACATCTAATCTCCTTTATTTTATGCAGTGAAAGAGATGAACCTCCTCAATGACATTTGAGAGAACCTCGTTGAAGCCGTCAAGCCAACGGTGGGCTTTTGGGTGGAAGCGGTCCAGACTCCCGTGAACGTGGAGAGTTCTCCAAACACTTCGAACGAGAGGTCCAGGAAGAGAAAATATGAAAATTTTTCCCATCAGGGGGGCAATCCCCTTGCGCTAATCTAAACTTGTCCAAATCCTTCATACTTAGGAGAAGCTAGTAGAGATCCCTCTGTAACTTTTCGATACATTTACTCATCACTTCTTGCAGCTAGTTTACTTAACGAATTTTGTGGTGCAGGTCCTTGTAGCTAATCCAGTATGCGCTCCTCGAGCATCTTTTCTGCCTGCGTGCCCTCATTGCTTAGGGGACCGCTCGAGGCTGTGGCAAAAGCTGTCCGTCAGGAGGAGCATTCCCAACTCAATGTAGAACATTCTAAGCTCGAGGATGAGTGTGTTGCGCTCCAGTCTAAGTCCAAGGGCTTAAACGAGAAGCTTGAGTCGGAGCGAAAGAAAATAAAAGAGAAAGAGAAGAAGATACCGAAGAAGTTCCAGCCGAAGAGTCATCATGCTCTGTTGACGTGCTTCGCTACCAAACTGTTTGGTTCTAACAAACTATACAATCTTGTCCTGGGTCTATTGAAGTCGTCGAAAAAAATGGGTCGCAATGAGCTAATCGACCATTTGATCCCTCTCCCCCATGAGTATACGAAAGAACTCCAAAAGTTTGCTGACGACAAGGCTAAGGAGCAGGTTCAATCTCGTTGGAACGAGGCTCATACTGGGGGTATTCACTTTAAGTTACTCAACTTCATCAAGGAGTCAAACAAGTTTTTTGCTGCTGAGGAACTCCAGGCGATCAACCCCAAGGATCTAGGAAAGCATCTACCAAGCAAGAACCCCCAGCTCACTGGCTCTTCAAACAGCAAGGGAGGCCCATCTTCAACTACTCAGGGGAATGACGAAGCTACCACTGCTAAGAACCTCACTAGCATAGCGCCCAAGAATGTATAAACCCTTTTCCCCTTATTTGTGTTTCTTTAATCAAGATGATGTTTGAATAACTTAGCTTTATTTTAATTCTTTCAATCTATCTCTTTGTCGTAGTTCCCATCCATGAGAAATGAGTTGGAGGAAACTAAACGAGAGTTGGTGGAAGTTTGAGCTATGCTATCGAAAGCTTGCAACAAAATGACCCAACTCACCAAAGATTTATCTGTTGCAACTAAGGAGCTAGAGTCTTGGCGCAATAACATCCATCCTTCCATCTAGAAACTACTCGAAGAGGCAAGGAAGAATCCAACTCCAGGTAGAACTGTTGTGGCCCTTGTTGTTGTTGAAGAATCTTGTAAACCAAACAAGATGTTACACTATGAGGTTCTTCACTAGTTGATGAAAGAGTAACCTACCCAAGCCCATTGCCTCACCGACGCTAGGTTGTATCGTGCCCTACCTAAAGGGAAGGTGGTGGAACATTATCAAGAGGAAGTAAAATAGAAAGCTCAATTCGAAGAAGTGGTTAAGCAAAATTGTAGCCTCGAATCATAAATATCTTAACTTAAGAAGACTATCAAGGATAATGTTCAACTTTGTGGGGATTTGGCCACTCAAAATTACAAACTTCAAAATCAAGTGAAGGAGCATACCACGACCCTTTCGGCCTTCTCTAACAGTTTTCGAGCATATGGCTTATCGCAATGCATTCTTAACTTAGGCTTTATCAGTGACATCCCCAAATTTCTTTATGAGATCAAGAAATCCATGACAATCCAAGACTTAGACAGAGATCCTGATCACATCGCAATCTTTGATGCTGTCCATGAATGGCTTATTCGTGTCCATCATGCGGTTGCTAACAACCGTCAAGTTTCCCAAATGAAATGTCCGGCCAGATTTTCCAAGAAGGGGTGCAGGAGCATTTAAACCAAAAATTCTTTTGGTACTACCGTCAGTAGTGGTAAGAAACTAATGGAAGGGTTGACCACTGTTAGTGCTCATCCCCCTGCTAAGAGAGATACCACCAAGGGAATGAGCGTGAGTGTGGGAATGAGCGTGGATGTTAGTATGCAATCCAAGAAACTTAATATTCCCCCAAGCGTGGGTATTAGTTTGTGATCCAAGAAACTTAATACTCTCCTGGCTCCCGTAGTTAACTATGTGCTCTCAAAGGGAATTCTCCGCCGCATGGTTATAACAATGGGGAGGCTTCGCATTCTAAGGACTTAGTTCCGCATTAAAGGCATACCGCCCGGGCCCCCAAGATTATTGAAGGTGAAGCCGACCATCTATTCGCAGCGGGTACATGAGTAAAGACTAAAAAAATTCAATGGTCCGATTACATTCTTGCCTTTGCTTTTCCGATGTATTTGTTTTGTAAAAGTGCATAATTCAGTGTAACTCCGATGTATCCCCAAGCAAGTAAACCGTTGGTATTTTATTTGTCATTTTTTAGCTCTTGCTTCATAAATTAAATTTTGATGAATGTCGTCTGATCAAATGTTATCTGAATGTGACACGTCTTAAAAACTTATCTGCATTTATACCAGCTA